>OU898276.1:107822411-109022411 GCA_918026665.1 Diabrotica balteata
TAATTAATTTTTTGGCGCACTAAGACTTTAAATATCACAATAATATATATATATATATATATATATATATATATATATATCGGAAAAAGGAGTACGACCGTCAATCCAATATATGTATATATATATATATAAATATATATATATATATATATATATATATTATATATATATATATATATATATATATATATATATATATATATATATAAGGATCACTCAGACGAGTGGTGGGTTCTTATATCGGTCTCAAGGTGGAGAAATAAAAGACAAAGTTGATAGGCTACTTTATCTATTTTGAAGACGTTTCGCTCTCGAGTTTTGAAAGCAGCATCAGTTCATCTAAAAAGTACAATATGAGAACCACACAATCATGGAAACGATGTTAATTGTTACCTTAAAAAGACATGTAGCAGTCAAAGTTATTTACAATAATGTGAATGAAACCTAAGTAAATGGACATAATACGCTGCTATTGTATAAACAATCAAGTAACTAACAACATATAGGAACTTATAAAAAAAATTAGCACAGCAAATGACCATGTGGTCTAAAGTAAATGAAATATTATTTAATATTAATTAATGAAAAAGAACCAAGAAAATCATAGACAACTTCCAACTATAAGCTTTGATTTTAACTTTAGGTAGCATTATAACTTACTTATATCAACTTACATTGCATTTTCATACACTGATTACTTAGATTAGTGTGAACATTTTTTACTTAAATAACATAATACAAATATTGTAATTGATTCATAGAATCCTTTGCAAACTACAGTTCCAAGTGTATGAACCTTGGGCTGTTGGAAATTAATTTATCGTTAACCACCTGTGGCTGATTATCTAGCCATAATGATTAACGTTATTACTTATATATGAGGTTGAATGAAAATCTCCTGTTTGTAAGTCTAGACTGATTAATGGGAGGAGTTGCTATTACAATACCAATTTCTTTCACTGGTTTGTCTTTTGCAACCGGGTAGCCATCCAAACTCATTAAAACTTTTAAATTGACCGCCCAATTATTTGGGTTGGTACCTCCACCTTGCTGATCTGTCAAAAGTATTTTGACCTCAAGGTTGGCTGTCTTTTTGCGGTTTAGTTCGTTCTGGTTCATCTAACGCCATTTTTCCGGCGACAGCTGTAGGGCTTTGATCGGTAACTTCATTTACACTACTTTTTAAATAATTTTTTTTTATTAATATCACTTATAATGCTACCTAAAGTTAAAATCAAAGCTTAATAATCATTAAATAGTTGGAAGTTGTCTATGATTTTCTTGGTTCTTTTTCACTAATTAATATTAAATAATATTTCATTTACTTTAGACCACATGGTCATTTGCTGTGCTAATTTTTTTTATAAGTTTCTATATGTTGTTAGTTACTTGATTGTTTATACAATATCAGCGTATTATGTCCATTTACTTAAGTTTCATTCACATTATTGTAAATAACTTTGACTGCTACATGTCTTTTTAAGGTAACAATTAACATCGTTTCCATGATTGTGTGGTTCTCATATTGTACTTTTTAGATGATGCTTTCAAAACTCGAAAGCGAAACGTCTTCAAAATAGATAAAGTAGCCTATCAACTTTGTCTTTTATTTCTGACCGATATAAGAACTCACCACTCGTCTGAGTAATCCTTATATATATATATATATATATATATATATATATATATATATACATATATATATATATATATATATACATATATATATATATATATATATATATATATATATATATATTCTTTGAAAGGGCTTTAGTGACTATGTGAGTAATATATACGGATATCTTGGGTTTAGTAGTCAATATTGGCCTTTAAGTAAAACTCTTTTAGGTTTGTTAAGCTTTCGAGTTTATTGTACTCTTTTTCAAAACGTACTAAAAATTAACATAAAAAAAACTACATTAGAAAAATGAAGTTGTTATATCTTCAATAGGCTTACCCTTGTGAGGATTGTGTTTTAAAATTAGCAAAATTAATTACCATAATGACATTATTAAATTTGATTTTCTTTTTCGTTCTGTCACAACTTATTACTAAGGTTTACATGTCTATTCTATTTTTTATATTTATTTTAGGTTAGTTTGACAGAGGAAGTGTCTATGTTTATGCAAACCTTCATTGCAAATTTTGATATAATAGGTAGAAATGTTTCGTTTGCAGTTATTAAACAAGCAACAGAGTTTATGTTACTAAGTAATTAAGAAAAAAAAACACAAATAAAAATAAATTTTATCTCATTTGAACTTGGAATAATCCCTTTAATATGACTAACTTTTAAGAACTTTTATATTGTTATTCTTTTATATAAAAGAAGAATACTGTATATAGCACTAAGATTTTCAATGTCTTCCCTTTTTTAAATTACAACAAAAGACTGTTTCTAGAAATGTGTTTAATTAAAACTACACAAAACACCTTAAACAAAATGGTGTTATATACCTATACATATATATATATATATATATATATATATATATATATAATATATATATATATATATATATAAAGAATTGAATATATTAATAAAATATTGATAAAGCAGAAAGTTCTTACCGAGGTCAGTGACTACAACAGGCTCACATATCCTAAAAGAAAGCCTCAGATAAAGGACATAATGTTTCCAAGGCGAATTTTAGAATGACCAACATTTTTTCTCCTCAATATCTAAACTAATAAGTAATATATAGTATTTTATTATTTTCAGAAAAATTCTGGTGTGATAGACTTCAGGGAATATTTACTTGGAGTCCTAGGGATAGTCAAAGACAAAAAAGCTTTAGATGTGTTACAGATAGCTTGTAAGGTAAGTAAATAGTTTATCTAAACTATTTCACTTGTTAGTTAGATATCATTTTGAATTATTTAAAATGAAATTGGTTGTTGATGTGGAGGTGATGTACGTCTATGTATAGTTTCTTCTTTCTTTCTTCATTATCGCTCAACTCAATATTTCGATAAATGTTACTATAAAAGTATATTAATGGTTTCGCTAATGTATACTTAAATCAGTATTTTGCTTCATGTTTAAGTTTAAAATTCATGATATTCGTTAAATATTTTCGAGATCTTTTTTTTATTTATTTAAACAACTGCCATCAACTGCTAAGAGTTATAAGCGGGGGCATACACAACAGTGGATAAAGTATTCAATATGGTATATTTTGTTGTCTATAGAATCAAAAATTTATAATTTGTTATACACAGTTTACAAAAAGTATAAATTTTACAATTTAGTATACAATTTGTTTGCCTTGCATTGCCTTAAAAAATGAATAATATTTAAATAAAATTTTAAGATAGTTTTAAGAGAATTTAGTCAAGTGCAACTTTTTTCTTAAAGATATGCCCATGTGTAAGTAGAGTTTGTCCTATTCGGAGTGGGTTAATTGTGATTTGGTATTAGCTGTTATTTGGCATAACGAGTTTGGTTACTTTTTCTAAATATTCCTTCAATTCACCCACTGTGTTATACTGCCAGATCTTTTAAATATGTATTTTAAAGCTTCGTTTGTGACCATTTCAGGGTAATTGGTTCATTGAGAAAGCACTTTTATTAGTTGTAATAGATTCCACGGAATCAGCTTGTTCATTACCATTTACTCCCACATGTGAAGATACTTATATAAACGACACACTTATATCCTATGAGGTTAGGTTAAACAGTTCTTAATTCAGGCATTTGTTCAGTCGTGAACGGTGTTTCTTGGAACTGCTACGGCCAGTTATTCTTCTTCTTTCTCTTTATAAGCAATTCTGCTTGTTCACTGTAGATTGGTGACATCTCTTACTATTTTGACGACACGGGTTTCCCCCATTCTGCTTGTGTGCTTATTCCCTTCTTTTTTTATTTATTGTCCATTCATTTATAAATAAATGTAATATACATTACATTTTATTCTAATGTCTTTACTTTTCTGTCGATCTCTCGGCGTATTTCCTCTAATTCTTCTCAGTACTCCAATCTCTGCTGTTTTCAGTAGCCTTTGAGTTGTGGTTGTGTCGGGTGTTATTTCTGAGGTTTATATTATTATTGGTCTTACACTGGCTTTATAAATGCTTGACTTCATTTCAGTCTTAATGTGTCCATTTCGCCATATAGCGTTATTAAGGCATACTGCCAGTCTATTTGCTTTTTTTACTTGATGAGGCTTGCCAGCTCCGAACCGATCTATTTTGTAGCTAATCCTTTTCTGGCTTTTTTTTCTTATGTATTCTCCGATGACCTGGCGTATATACCAGTGTGAGACTGTTATGATCCGCCCGTTTATCGAGCTCTTCTTGGCATTCACACTCTAGCCTAGAGACTACCTTAGGGTTACTAAGAGCCTCCTTATCTTTTGCTAGTCTATATGTGCATATATTGATCCGCTGAAGTTCAAAAACACTT
Organism: Diabrotica balteata; assembly: GCA_918026665.1. NCBI lineage: Eukaryota > Metazoa > Arthropoda > Insecta > Coleoptera > Chrysomelidae > Diabrotica > Diabrotica balteata. Next base: position 107,826,820 of record OU898276.1, read on the forward strand.
ACAATTTCTCTTGCACAATGCAAGATTGCATAAATATTTTCATGAAGTAGAGAGATATATTCTCGTAGTGGAATAGAATGTTTATTATTCCATTACTGCTGCTTATTCGAAGGCGCGGCCCTTCAGCAGTTTGAGACCCATCTATGTACCAGGTGTAATTCTTTATCCAAGGTTTTGTGTTTACTCTGCGCCATCTCTCTCGTGAGCAGACGTATAAGTACTTTGGGCCTATATATGGGGGTATGGTCAGAAGCTAGAAGTCATGATGTTACTGCTTCCTGATTTTTATTCTGATTGTCATGATACTGAGCCTTATGTTACTCAGGTTCTCCAGAACAAATACTATCTCGATTTTCCAAAACGTACTTCATCCTCTTTGATAATAATAGAGTGTTGTTTTCGTTTGTATCGAGCAGTTTTTATAGAACCTTAAAAAATACTTTAGCTATTAGAATTTTTAGTTTTGTATGATATTTTTGTATGTTGATATTGTTTTTCACCAAGTCTTAAGTTTTATCAAACAATAATGGCGAAAGTTTATAACCCCGCCTTATTTCCTCTAATATACCTTTCATCACTTCTGAACGAAAAAACTTGATTCCAAAATAAAAAAACAGTTAGAGCAGTATTTCGTTAATGCGGAGTTCCTTTTTTCAAATTGTTAAAATTTTGACATACTGTACCATGTTCAAAATATTTTTGGATATTTATGCCATTTTGAAAATATCTATATAACGCAACATAATACATATATAATTGCAATATACGAGAAGCGAGTGACCTTGTATATTCATTTGTGTATTTTTATCTATTTTGTAATCCGTCTATATCATATTAGAGATAGATGTGTGTATTGGCCTAAATAAAGAATCTATTGAAACTGACTGGATGACTGACGCAGTATACTCCATAAAAAATATGATATATTTTTCTGTGTGAAGTCTAAAAAAATATTAATTAACATTTATTTAGGATTTATATGAAAATTCTTTTGAAAACCTATTATTTGTTGCAGATATATGATAAAAGCGGACACGGTCGACTAACTTGCGAAGACTTCTGCAAGGCAGCTTGTCAAACAATAGCCTTAAGTAAAGACTATGCTATGGAAGTATTTGAACAGGTGGATAGAAATCAACTTGGTTATATTACATATGGTAAGTTTCTTTCTCATGTTGTAACTGGCTGATTGACACCTAGTCTATGTCAATAAAAATATTACAGTAATGCATGTACATATGTGAAATTATTATTGAAACGTCAGAAATTTAATACTGTATTCTTGGCGGCTGGTTCAAAATAGTTGGAAGAGAGTAAATGTATACAATCAGTTTTAGCGTTGCTTCCTTTTCGACAGGAAAGATTGTTTTCACGTTTAGAGCATCTGTAAATAGTTGTTTCGAAGATTATTTTTATGGTGAAATATATATAAGTGAATATACAGAGAATATTTATGAGTACGAGAAAATAATTCGCCAAGGATTTTTGCTTAGTTGAGGAGATATGTTGTGTAGTGCAATTTTACATTCCCCATTTATCTATTTACATCTTTATCAACATCTGTTTTGCCTTGCAATTCTTAGAACGCACAGATTAAAGCAAAAAATCTGGATTTTGTATTCGTTAGTTAAAAATCTTCGGTATTCTAGTTTCGTGATTTATTATCAGAAGTCGCTATTGCGTCCATACCGAAGCCATTTTAGCGTTGCTTCTTTTTCTACCGAAAATATTGTTTTCACGTTCAGAGCATTAGTAAATAATCGATCCGAAGATTTCTTTTACGATGCAATACTGGTAGTCGGCATAAAGGCAGGGTTCACACGCATGGTTTCTCGTAAAAGTGTTTGTTTATCGCGAATTAGCGAATTTTATATGGTCGTTATTGAAGAAAAGACAAGTGGAGAAAATGTCTGCTTTCCACGCGAGTCAACATTCAAGAGAGAAAGAAAGAGAGAGAGGGAAATTATATTTTTTATTTTCTAACACATGTCTTTATTTCTTGAGGGTAGGATTAGAGTGGGAGTGAAAATTATTACTAAGAGTTGGATTCAGTAATGATTTTTAAAATTAAGGTTGAGAATATAGGATTTTATATAGCAAAAAATGTGAGGATACTCTAAAATATCTCTCCTGGGAAAGATTTGATGACCTTTGTCAGAGTAGCGGAGGTTTACCAAAAATGGTATGATGAATTTTCGAGATATGCTAAAGGAGGGAGAGACAGTTCTGTGATATTTCTGAGAGATCTGCTTCTGGTGGACTTATGTCGATTTTTCCTTTAAGTAAGGGTCCGGGAGTTAGCACTGAGAGATCATTTGGGCCATTTAAGAGATGAGTAATGCGTCTTGAGTTTAAAATGGCTTCGATTTGACAAATTATTGTATAAAAAACTTTAAAAGTAAAACGAAGGTTTCCTACAAGACCGTAAAAATGGTATTTGATTTGGACCGTTAATCCCTACCTCATGCAACCCAAATTGAGAAGAATTACAAGGCACTCAAAATTTAAAGCGAATATAGTATTTATATCAAAAATGAGTGATCCTTTAAACGAAGTTCTTACTTTTAAAGAGGTCGTTTAACTCAAGAATCTGATTGCCGGCACCATAGAGATTAGTAGCATTATCGGTCCATATAATTTCAGGAGCACTCCATCTGGCGATAAATATTTTAAGGGTGAGAATAAAGGCGTCAGCTGTTAAGCCGGTTACAATAAGTACACAGTTGGTGGTCATACATATGGAGAAGGCTATGTATGCTTCGTATAACGAGGTCTTTCTAAGATTTAAGGATCGGATTATAAAAAAACCTGCATAATCTACTGAGACTCCTTTTAAGAGTCTTGTCAAGAGAACACGATCGGAATGTAGATCTGCCATAAGTTGTGTTAAATTGGGTGTCGTGAAATGGAAATTTTTCACATATTTTTTACATATTTCGTGTATTATCTCCTTTGTTTGTAGTATTCCAGAGATGAGCCAATATTTCGAACTAAAATTTGACAATATGGTCAGTTCATCTGCATGTCCAAATTTACATGCAATTACTTTATCAATCATTTGATAAAAATTACTGGTGAATTAGTTATAACAAAAAGAGGTTAATCTTTGTAAATAGGTATATTTATTTAAAAAAACCCTTAAAAGGGCCACATCAATAAAACAAACGTTTTCGCACCACACAGTCCATCATCAGGTTTTAAAATCGAAAAATGCTAGGTCACAATGCCTGAGCCACCAAAATACTAGGGTAAAAACCCTTTAAATTACATTTAGTTACGAAAGATTGTACATTGTGTTGTAAAATAACTGTGATGTTCAGTATTAAATTAAATTTGACTAGAGGTAACACATGGCTCAATCGGTTTCCAGAGCCGGTGAGAGAGAACCTCTACACTCGGAGAACAGCTGGGAACTCAGTTTTTTCCTGAAAGTCTACTTACTATATCATTACATGTTGGTATAGCAAAATGTTCTCTACGAATAAAATTATTAAGTGGCTTGGGATCTATACATAACCTTAATTTATTTGAAGGTTTTTTCTCTACTATCAACAAATTGGTTACCCATTCAGTTGGATACTCTACTTTCTCAATAACTTTGTCTTCCTCCAAACTATCTAGTGTCTCCTTTAGTTTATTATGCATTGACAATTTTTCTACTATACTGAATAACTGGCTTAGCATCATCTGAGAGTTCAATATTACAATATCCTGGCATTCTACCTAACCCTTGAAATATCGTTTTAAACATTATCAAAATATCTTCTTTTTTAGTTGGCAAGGTGGTTTCTATGGCATTTACTCTTTTTATTAAGTAAAATTTAATACAATCGCTAAGGCCTAATATTGGTTCAGCATTAAAATCAACAATCAGAAACTTAAATTTACAGGAGCTATTTTTATACTGACATTCCAAAAAAATTTCACCTACTGGTTTAAATTTAAAATTACCATAAGCAACTAGGGTTGTTAATGTTTTATTAAGTAGCAACTTACTTGATAGAGAATCAAAAATGTAGAATGCTGATATCAGCACCTGAATCTGATTTAAATTTTACCTCTTTTCCAGTTACCATCAATGTTTCATACCATGAATTTTTACTCTTGGAATGACACTCATATACATATATCAAATTGTCTTTATTTTCTTCCTCCTGGACTGTATTAACAGTTCTTTCTCCTCTAGGTGGATCAGCGTTCTTCTTACTACTACCTTCACATGTTTCTTCACTTCTATTAGGACAAAGCTTTTGCCAAATGACCTTTAACTTGACAACTAGCACAAGTCTTGTTAAAAGCAGGACATCTGTTAGGAAAATGTTCATAACAGCACTTCTTACACAATATTTTTTCAATGGTTTGTACTGCTTGACAAAGTTAACATCTTCTTCTTTGGTAAGAACTTTAATATGCTCTTTGCTTAACTCAATACTCTTACAATATTCAAGGATTTTTTCAGTAGTAAGAGCCTGTTCTCTAAGGAGTCTGAGTTGACTTTCATTACATTTTAGCCCAATGATTAGCTGATCACGTATCATTCTATCTTCATAGGACTCACCACAGGTTGCTTTAGTGCATTTAAATTCGCATAATCTTGCTTGTTTCTTTAAGTCAGTCAGGTACTGGTCTATAGATTGTTCACTACCTTGAACAAGATTATGAAACTTAAAAGTTTCCATTGGAACTATCTTTTTTGTCAAAAAATAATCATCAAACGCACCTATTAATTTATCGAGAGTAGCCTGTTGGTCTTCTGTAAGTGTATTATAAATATCAACACCCTCATCTCCTATGAAATTTAAAAGATTTGCAATTTTCACTTCTTCTGTTGAAGCACTCTTCCCACTTGCGGTAAGGTAAATTCTAAACTTCTGTTTCCATAAAAGCCAATAACTAGCTGGACTTTGATGCTCAAATAATGGACTAGGCGGTTTAAATTCCATTATTATTGTTAAAATCTCTAACAACCAGAAAATCTTTGGATTGGCGGGCTTCTAACCTTACTCTTTCCTAGTGATTTCAAACTTAATTAACACTTCTACGTACTCAAAATTCGGGCAAACTAGCAGCCTTCACACCTGACACCATGTTTTGATTCCTTTGGTCATATATATATTAAACAAGAGGTTCATACATAATCTTTATTATAGCAATCAAGAAGCTACACTACAAGTTACAAGTTACATGACATGACCCTGGTCGGAATGGCGGTACCGGATGATCTCTGTCTGTCATCGGTCTTCTTCTTTTTTGCCTTTAACATAATATATTACACTGACTGATTAGAGGGTAGTAACAAAGGATATTTCTGTTCGTATGAAATTGGGGTAAATTCTAATTCACCACCTACATAAAAAAGTCAATTTTTTCAAATAGGAAGTGGTGTAGTGCCCTGATAGTTTTATCTGAGATCAGTTTGTCATGTTCCAACTTATGAAATTTTTTAGAAAAGGCTTTTGATTGTATATATTTAATAATCACAGTGGTGAAGGAGTTTATTTCACAAACCTGTAGTGGTTCTAATTCTAAGGTTGTATTAGTAGAAAAAGAGAAAACCTAAAAACATGCCCGAGTTCTCTGAATTTTTGAGAATGACGAAAATTTATTAAAAAGGTATCATTAGTTTGATATATGTCAGAGGTTATACTTATAGTGATTTTAGTGTGTACCATTCCAATCCCGTCCATTCTTTTATCCTGAACTGAAAGTAATCTATTGTACTGGAAATGACGAAGGGGTCACCTTCGATACACAATTTTCTTAACCTTTGGCTGAGTGATATCTAAGGATCTAGAGGGCAAATATTACTGGTTTATGCACTCGCGAACTGTTAGTCGGGATATAGACAGGGTTCACACGCGTGGTTTCTCGTACGAGTTTGTTTATCATAAATTAGCAGTTTTTATCACATATCATATAGTACTGTTTCTGTTAACGTTTAGTTATTACCATTAGATGTAAAGAGCACGTCTGTTGTACACGCGAGTCAACATCCGAGAGGGAGATTTTATTTTTCATTGTCTTAGATATGTCCGTATTTCTTGAGGGTGGGGTTAGAGTGAGAGTAGGAATTATTAGAAGGGTTGGATTCAGTAAAATGATTTTTAATGTTGCGAATAATATAACATTCTTTTTCGCATGTGAAAAATTAAACAAAATTTTAAATTAAAACTGAACTTTCGTTCAATGAACTTTAATAAACCTTTTCTCTAATCATCCAATAAAAAATCGCTGACTTTTACATTATCACAACACCATCGACAAGGAAGATTAATAGTATCCACTCATTATTCATTCACCCTACATAATAAATATACATTCATTATGCATACTCTTGTTGTTTAATTGTGAAAACAATTTTTTTTAATAACTCAATTTTTTTTTTAGAAAGCTTTATCAGTTATGCTCAGAAAAAGGCAGAGTTTGCAAATTTCTTCAGTCTCAGCTCCGAGGAGAAGAAAAAGCAGCGAAATGGTGAAATTTGCCCCAGCTATAACAACAAAAAAGCTGACTGATCCGAGATATTAATCCATATGTAATGTGTAAAACAAAAGTCATGACAAGTTATCTTGGTCAGTATTAGAATAAATGCGACCTGACATTTTTAATGAGAATTGATAAAATATTATTTTTTTCGTAGCCATTTGTATAACCAAAGGAATTTCTTAAAGTAAATGATACATAAGTAATTATTTTAAATAATTATGATTATTATCGTGTCTCTCTTTTGATTATTGCTACGACCAATTTTCTTATTATTTCTCTGTTTTTGATAAATTATTTTTCTTGCATTCACAACTTTCCAGCTGTTCGATGTATTTTTAGTACATCTCTTTTAAAAATGAAAAATTCATCTTATACATGAAGCAAAAGTTTACAAAATTGAAATAATTTTTTACGTATGCATAATAAAAAACCATCAGTGTAATAAATAGCCGAAATGTAGTTCAAACCTAATTTCATAGAGCATGAACTAATAAAATAATAAAAGTATAAAATGGGAGACCAAACGAATCTAAATGATGAAAAATAAAAAATTTAAATTCTTAATGTCAACTATACTGAAAAACTCCAAAGCGAAGGATTGCAGATTTTATTGACATGTTGTAACTTTAGTTTAAAAATGTTCAGTATCCATTGAATAACAAATGAATGAACTCAAATGATTTTTTGATGCATCTGATATTAAAGTACTTTTCTAGGCCTTCGAAATTTGACAATCAAAATTTAAATCACGAATTTAAACAATTGTATTTATATTAAAGTATTATTCGTGCACTCACTATAACCATTGCACGTCCTATATATTTAATTACATTCCATTTAAAACGACAGGTCATGTTTATCAGAACCCTGGCCAATATAGATTTATGATCATTTGTTGATTCTAGAAAATCAATTATTGACACCTTTAGTGACAAAATGACTTAAGTAGATGTTTATACTACACCAGTATACATTCCAAGTACCTTAAATGTCTCAATATTCTTTTAGAGCATGCACAGTGGTTGATTTTTTGAGCGTTAAGATTATGTGACGTATAATAATAGACTGTGTTCTATTTTACATGACTTTAAAGAATGAATCTAACTTTTAGATGAACGATTGATACAAAATGACGGATATTTTGATACTTCCTTTATTTTTATCATTGATGCTCTTTTTAAATCAAACAAGCGAAGTACCTACATCACTTGCAAATTGTTAATTTTTTTGTCTGTTGTGTTTCGTCTTAAGACCATTTTTTATCGAAATTAAGGTTTCCTAAGAAACGACTTTTAACTTAACGACTACTAACAAACGACAAAAAATTACGGATTTGAAAAAGTAGAGGTAATTAAGTCTACACAGGCGACTTCGAGATCAAAAATTTATATTTGGAAAAGCAAAAAATGTTTAGAAACTAGTAAGATCATTACCTCAACAAGATTCATTAAAAATATACTATCAAGGATTATCGTATAAAATCTTTTTTAAATCTTGTTTTTTCAAATCAAAAAGTAGAGATGAATCATCATACCAATTTTCACAAATGAGAAACTTGGGTACCTAATAAACTAAAATAATGAAACAGATCTCAACAATCCATATATAAACCTTTAGATCAGTCTTCCAAAATAAGATATGGAGAACAGCATTAAGAAGAGTACTTGGGAAGAGCGGCAAGTATCTAGACGATGTCGAATAAGATTTGAGCCAAGAATCTTCGTTTAGTTTCTTATTTTATTGTATCTTCCAATGTGTCTGTTAGTAACTAATATTTAGGTATTGCCACGGTCATAGTGAAGTTATTTAAGGTTTATAGTTGATGATATCGTAATAAAATAAAAAGATGTGTTCCATGTTTCCTTAGGTGCTTCCTTACAGTTGTCATTTCAAATAAAAATACTAGCTGGTATACATGTAGACGATCAAAATAGCTCAAATCCATATGTGTTTTTTTGCCGTATTGCCAGATTCCAGTAAGAGCCTGAGAAGGTATCCTTTGAATCTCAGGGTAGTGTTGGATTAACCATGTTCCGGCTAAAACCTTAACCACCGATAGTTAACCGTTACTTTAAAAAAAGAATAACTATATTATGTTAAGGCAAACCTTACAAATAACCATACCTATCACCGTAAATTAGAAAATATTTCCGTCCTCCTGTCCCTTCTTATTCCTCACCCCAGAAATCAGACAGTGCACTTCTCTCATTTGCCCATCTCTAACAGTTAAAAACGTGGGCGTAAGCATCTGGTACACCACAAAAAGTACAGTTTGCCGAGGCAGATTTGCCTATTCTATTTGTGAACGTGCCAAAACTACCATTTCCATTCATGTCACACCACGGTCTCAGATCAGGAATAAGCTCATTCGTCCACCTTGCCTTTTCGCTATTGTTCGCCTAAAATCTACATATTAATCAAATATCACGTTTTTGCCGTCTTTGCCAATTATCAATATCTGTTGTTTTGGCTATTCGTAGATCGATTTTGTTAGTTTTCGAAGCCATATACAGCAGATAACATTTTTTTATGTTATAGCTTATACACTTATAGTCACGTGTGTGTTATAACATTCCAGTGAAAGATCATGGTTGGAAGTAAATCTACTGATAATACTTATATCAGTAGATTTTTCTTAAAATCTGTCCTTTACGAATCTTATAGTGATGATATAACCTACTTACATTTTTAATGATCTTTTCCATTTTGACTGTAATGATTTTTTCAATGATTTTCTGTGACTATTATACTAAATATATAAGGAGATAATATACAGCCTTAGTTCATATCAGACTATATTTAGAAGTTATTTATATACAGTATATTGTGGTGTATATATTTTATTTATTTACAGTGCACAACGGGCTTCGTAGGCCTAAGGAAAAACTTAGGCGCTTGGTACGTTATTTTTCAACTAAAGTTTTTGTCGATTCTTCTCCGCCTTCTTATGTATTCTGCCCCTTCTCCAGTCCAAGACACCTTTTTTTTTAGTTTCGTGAATTAGTTTATTTAGTTTAGTATTCTTTTAAGTAACTTTCAATCCTGGCCATCTTGTCATTAATATTTTTCTCCTTCTATGGGCCTCTTATTTGGGTTTGCTCTAGAGATCTTATCCTTTGCATATTAGCATAAATTTCGTAATTTTATGCTCCTCGTACGGCTCATATACATTTTGAGAATCATTCTCAGAATTTTACATTACTATATTTCTAGCTGCAACTAATCAGTTTTATTGAGCACCTTCGTCTTGCATGTGTATCTAGTAGATGTTCTCCATTAGTATTCGTTAGTGCTTGATATAATATCAGCTTTGATTTCCTGGAAAAAATGTAGATCCGAATAAAGCCTTGGTGTTGCTTTCTGAAAATTGTTCAATCTTCAAATGTGACTCGCTGTCTTAGCACTATTTTAACTTGCAAAGCCTATTTGAAATCAATAAATACTGTATATAATTTCATCATATACTTACAATAGCTTATGTGGAAAAGCAACTTGTCTTTTGTACTAAAAAAAGTTTAATCCATTGTAGATCTATTGATGCTGAAATCAGCTTGATATTCTCCCAAAAAGTTTCCACATACTCAGTTAATTTTCTACTTAGAATTGTGCTAACTATTTTATAGCAAATATTCAGCAGAGCGATGCCTATATATTTCTCGCAAAACATCATATTTTTTTTTTATAAATTTGGAGAGAGCAGAGCGCTGGCTTTATAGTTCTCGCAAAACATCGGATCTCATTTTTTATCAATTAGGAGAATACGTGCCTCAGACCTATCAATTGGCATCATTTGTTATTCCCAAATACACCTAACTAATTTAGCCAGCTGCTTTCCTAATAGCTCTCCACCTAGTTTAAAGATTTTTGCGCATATCCCATTTGTTCCCAGGCTCTTATTTTTCTGTATTTTTTGAATTTTGTATATTTTTTATTTTGTTTTCTGTGGCCATTAGCCGAACATTATAACATTGTTTTATCAGCTTCTTCCTCTTCGTCACTTTCATATAACAGCTCCGTTGAAGAAACTTTTCCATTCGGACAATACATGGTCTCCTTCTTGAGTGGCTTTACCACTCTGGGTAAGTCTTCACATTCCCAGAGTAAGTCAACCATTTCCCATTGGTGTAACCCAATCCTAGATAAATCAGCTTCAACATCATTCTTCCATCTTTTTCTGAGACGGCCTACTGATCTACCGACTGGTTTTTTAAAAAACACTGTATATAGCACTCTGTCTTCCTCTGATCTTACCACATGACCTGCCTCTCTTATCCGGTTAGCTTTTATCCAGTACCATAGAGATTCACCAATTCACTATTGCAGCGCCTTGGGCGTAACACTACATGACCAGTCTCACTTATCAATATTACTTCTCTCGATCTCACATGTGTACTCTTGTTTTAATAATTCTTTTTATCTTTCCTATTTCCTGGTAGAAAGGCTTTATTATTCTTTCATTGTAATGTCTTTTTACTGCTCCTCGCCTTTTCTTAAAGGTAAAGAACGATTCTCTCTTTTTTTCTGTAGTCCCGTTTATTAGTTTGATTATGATTTGATAACATTTGTCTGCCTTGGTTTGCATTTCACATTCATTATCGAACCCATTCTTTACATCTTTAGTTTTGTTTTCATATCCAAGCATTTTTCCCTGCGTATTTCGTCTCATCCCAGTTTATTTCTCCTTTCTAATTCATCTCTTTACATGTATGTGCTACGTATGCTTTTGTCTTCTTTCTTCATAATTTAATTTGCTGCTGTCAAATCTCGGAATGTTTTTCTTGATGTCTAAGCTCATTTGTCTTTTCTTCTCCCACTGCTAAATATATTATTAATTCATGATTGCTTAGAAATGGTCAGAGCCACAGTCCGCTCCTTTTTTGGTTCAATCAAAATATGGTCTGTGTGTTTCATTGTTTTACCATCAAGAACGTGTATGTTCTTTTATGGATTTATTTTCTTTTCAACTGCGTACTTTTATTACTAGGTTAATTTCCAATGCAAACCCTATCAATATTTTTCTGTGCAATTAAGTTATATATACGTTATTTTCCTATTTTCACATTACAGTCCCGCAGAACTATTTTTATGCTTTGGTATTTTACTTAAGTCATCTGTCCTCGCCCTGTCTTGTAAATGTCCTCTGCGAATAATTCGTAGAATATGTCTTTATTCTCACCTTTTTTATGTCAGAACATGTACATTTAGAATGCTTTAATTTCTCCTAATTTATCTTCTTTTTAATAGAGACAATCTGGAAAAGTATTACATCGTTCACTTTAGATATCAGATTTGGCCACCAATATTCTCAATCCATCATTATATGGTCTTTATCTTTATTTCAAAACCTATATATTATTTAGGATATTTTGTCTTTTATCGTTCTTACTTGGATCATCTTCTTCTATTGCCGTCTCCACTAATGAAGGTTGCTATAACCATTTCAAATTCGTCTCTATCTTCTGCTATTCTTAAGAGCTTATGTGCTTGGTCCAGTCGTGAATAATTTTCAGCCAGGATATTTGTCGTCTACTTGGACTTCTTTTTTGCTTAGATTTTATCCTTCATAATCAGCCGCAACAACTCGTACTTATCATTTCTAAGCATATGCCCCAAATATGCTGTGTTTCGCATCTCACCTTTTAATGGTCGTCAAAATTTCTCTGTTTTTTCCCATTCTGTGCAACACCATTTCGTTCGTAATATGACCGGTCCATGGTATCTTCAAACTTCTCCTAAAAAGTCACATGTCAAAAGCTTCCAGTTTTCTTATTAAGTCATCATTAACACTCCAGGATTCAACACCATAAAGAAGAATAGAGTGGATATAACATTTTATCATCCGATATCGGATTTGCAGATTGACTCTTTGGTTACTTAAAAATTTCCTCATCATAGATCATGAATAATAATAATGGTTTCGTTTCTGATTTTCTTAAGCCTATGCTTTTTTCATTACTCTTTAGTCCTACTTGTTCCACATTACTCCGTTCAGCGGTAGTATTTTATCGTAATTCTGCTTTGGTACTGTTTTCTTGTTCAATGATTTTGTTTTCTTCTTTAAATTATTTTGCTCATTATTTATTTCTTGTAGTCCCTTTTCCACTTCCTTCATATCGCTTCTTGCATTTTAGCCACTGCTAGTAACTTATCTAAAGTATTCTTACTGTTTAGTTTTATTGGCGTTCTAGGCATCCTCTTACTTTTCGGAAAAGGTTAAACTTCTAGTTCATCTCCTTTCCTACCGTCACCGGGAGATGCATCACTCTCCATTTTTGCTGACTTTTAACTCGGCTGATTTGTATTGTTCTTCACTATGACACCGCGGAAAAAATCAACTTCCATTCAACTCTTCGAACAGCTGCATTTTATCAATGCTTCCGTCTTAATTAAATGTATTTATATTTATAAGTCGGTCAGATAGCCAAGCGGGCTGGGCGGCGGGCTTCTTATTCGCTTCACTGCGAGTGATGTGAGTTCAATCCCCAGCTCGGTGTACAGAAAACAAAAAGGCTAACACAGCAGTTTAAAATTCTAAATGAATCTGCTGCTTAGACTAGAATATGCTGGTGTCTGATCGGCCTATGGTGGAGCAGTACGGCAAGAGATAAGGGCTTGCGTCTCGGTGATAATCCTCCCGCCTTAATACCGGGTATATATATATATATATATATATATATATATATATATATATATATACAAGAAATACTGGATATTATTGACTGTCGATATAAACAAACAACACAGTTTATTAGGGTTGCAGTCAGAAATATTGGCCGGGATGTTAAAAAAAACACTCTTTTGACTTTTTGTCGAGCTTTCGGAATATTTTTATTCCTTTTTCAAGACACTGTAAAAGACAATTATGTAAATATTTAAAAAAATATCACAAGTGTAACTTACTAGTCGTTGAGATTATTTTTGTAAGCATTGAACACTCAACTGTGTGTGGTATAAATGTTGAGTGTTCAATGCTTACAAAAATAATCTCAACGACTAGTAAGTTACACTGAAGAATTGTGATATTTTTTTAAATATTTACATAATTGTCTTTTACAGTGTCTTGAAAAAGGAATAAAAATATTCCGAAAGCTCGACAAAAAGTCAAAAGAGTGTTTTTTTTAACATCCCGGCCAATATTTCTGACTGCAACCCTAATAAACTGTGTTGTTTGTATATATATATATATATATATATATATATATATATATATATATATATATATATATTGTTATCTATTACTCGTTTTTTAACTTTTTTTTAAACACTCCACGTCGCAAATATTCTTGTGTATATAGTGCTTTATTTCTTATTTCTGTTCTTAATCTTGTATAGTTTCTGTTTTCTATTGCTTCTATGATTTTGTTCGTTATTTAATTTAAACATAATCGTTTGAAAATAAAATTGAAAATAAACAATAAAAAATATAGCAAATACTGCATCTAAATCGTTATCAGGTCTTCAATACGATAGAAACTTCTCATCATTATGATCTCCTTTTTCTGTAGAATAGAAATCATAACTGGTACCTCAAAACATCAACAACTTCATATAAACTTTCATGCTCAGTGATGATATATCTAGTGTTAAAATATATTTTTATTTTTATTATCTAAGGATTTAAGTAATTAACGTCACTGTTATTATAAAATGTAAGAGGAGTGACAAGTAAACAGATACTCACAATGGCAGGTCTTTTACCAGTGAATTTGTACATATATTCATTTAAATACTAATAATTACTATGCAACTTTTTCAAAGTGTTGATAATTTTTATGTTTAAACAAAATCTTAAAAACAAAATAATGTCCAATGAATATCATCAGCTTGACATGTTTCGTTTTAACAACAGTTTAAACTATTATAGTGTACAAAAATTAGCAATTGGTTTGGTCAACCTTTCCAGGGGTCGCCGGCCTTTATATTTTCTTATGATTTCTTGGAAAATAAACGCACTTGCGTAGGCTTTTTCTTTTGAAATTTTAAAATTTCAAAATTTTTCAAATAACTCCTTTTCTTCTTCGTGTGCCTTATAATTTAAGGACAGTCATATTTATAAGGATAACACAACAAAGAAGAGTTCTTTTTAGTTTTTCCACTGCACTGCTTTAAATTTTTCAAGGACCTGCGTTGTCTCCCCGGTTCTCTTTCTCCTGCCACTTTTTCTTCTACTCGTGTAACCAATCGCAGCAACTCATTTTTCATTTATTAGTATGTGACCAAAGGAGCTCATTTTTCGTTCCTTTACAGTGTTGAGGATTTCTTTTTTTACCTTTGTTGGTGTTTCCGTGTTTTTTACATGTCGTGTCCATGATATTTTTCACATCCTTTGATAACTCTACATCTCAAAATTGGCTAGTATATTTTCAGTTGCATCCGTAATTGTCCAGGCTTCAACTTGATATAAAAGGGCCGATAATACGTAGCATCTCAATAATCTAGTTCTAATTTCTGTTCCCAGTTTTCCATTGCGCTTTTTCATGCTTACTGAAAGTACTTCTCTCTATATCAATGCGTCATTTTATTTCAAGGCTGAGGTCCCATTGTTCATTTAGCTGACATCCCCAGTAATTGTATCTGGGTACTTTCTCTAAAGCTTTTCCTTTAACGTAGATTGTTTTGTATTCAATTTTATTCTTACTGACAATGATGATTTTTGTTTATTACATCTCGCAGTACTGCGTAGTATCAAAAACCATTTGTTATCAATCATAATTTGCGACCCTTCTCGACTGTCCGCAAGGAGTATTGTATCGTCTGCATATCTGAGATTATTCACTAGTGTTTCGTTAATTGATATGCCTTCATTGATGTCTTCTTATGCGCCTTTAAACACCTCTTCTGAGCATATATTAAAAAGTACAGGAGATAATGGACAGTAAAAAAAATCGTCTGGCCAATTGGTGTTTACCAAAGCCATCTAATTACGTAAAGAAAAATAGTGGACAGTACATATCCTTGTCGTACTCATCTACTTATAGGTATCTCTTTAGATTTTTGATGGTCTACTCGTATTATGGCTTTATGATATCGGTATAAATTTTTTCCGCAAATCGCCAGGAAATTTTGACATTCCTGTCAAAATTTCTTGAAGAAAAAGTCAGGACTTCCTTACTGTAAGGAAATGTCATTTCATTACTGTAAGGAAATGATATTTCCGTACAGTTGTTAGTGTTCTACATAAATGATAGAAAATACATTGCTTAAATGATAGAGAATACCAGCAATTAAAGTTATAAGCGTCAAGTTTGACAATTCAACCTCAATACGTTTCCATAGTAACCCAAGTAATTTTATTAGGAATTTCAAAGCACCATTTATTTGGGAATAAAATTATCGCGTTTTTTTTTTTAAATCAATCAATATCAGTCGAATTTTAAACGATTTGCGGAAAAATAGTATGTTTACCTCGTAGGAAAAGCCATTAATAATTAATAAATTTATTAAAATAATAATTAATGTTAAGCTTTTCCTACCCGGTAAACAATGTACTAGTAATTATTCTCATATCCTGATCATCTATTTCTGTGTTCTGTAATATGTTTGTCAGCCTTCTAGCAAACTTTAACATCACATTATTGCTCTTGTATTTCTTTCCATAGTGTTTTAGATTTTTTATTTAGATCGCTTTTGATCTTTGTAAAATTTCTTATATTATAATCTATGAAGTCAGCATTACAACTTTCAATATGCAAATATTATAAATATATTCTGAAAAAGTTGTATAATTTAAGGAAGCAAATACTATTATAATTTCTCTATTATATATTTCTCATATATTATACACTAATATTGTTTAAAAAGAAATTAGATTATTTTTTGCGGTATTTTTATTGCAGTATTTTATTTTTTGCAGTCAAAACTATGTGTTATGATTACTTATAGTTCGGGAGGTTGGTATAGTAATGATTTAAAAATAATTTTTCTGTTTTGTACTTCAAGATAATGTCGTGTACTAACGAGTTTAAAGCCATTTATCTAGATTACATGGACTTGGTTACATTCTTCTTCTTTAAGTGCCATCTCCATTATGGATATAGGCAAGCATTGGAAGTTCATAGGAAATACTTTATTTATAACAAAAACTGGAACAGTTAGGACTCTTAAAGAAAAAAACTTATTAGTAATACTAATAGAGAGCATTTGAAGAGTTACCATTACAAATAAAAGGATAATTTTGGACTGTGAATTAATTGTAAAAATTAAGTACCTCAGTTCTTAAAGCGGAAGGAAGCGAGTGGTGTGGTGTGTGTTTCTATGCTTATGTTATTGCTATAATATATCGATGAGGCCAACATACGAGTATACAAAGAACTTTTCGTAACGCTCTATTTATAAAATCTTGTCTTTGGTTTACTATTTGTGCTGAAACTCCTATCTTCCACGTTTCACAGCCATACAGTAATACAGCTTTTACACTTGTGTTAATTTTTAGTTGGGTAAATCCTGGATTTCTGTATGCCTTATTAATTCGTTCCAATATATCGCCCTTTGTACCACCGTTACAGTCAATTATGCTGCCCAGACACACAAAATCCACCACCCTCCCAATTTCCTGGTAGTTGATCACAATGGGCTGGTGATTTCTGGTGGTAAATCATATTTTTTTGGTTTTGTTGATGTTTATTTTTCTAGACCAACCTTCTTTGACTTTTGTAGTAATCTGTTTATTATTTTTAGTTGCATGTCCTGTTTTGTATGTGCTACTAAGATATAAATATCATCAGCGTAATCTACATCTTCCAGTCTGTTACTACGTCATACCAATACTTATCTCTAAGATTATTTCTGTTGATTTTCTTATAAAATGTACATATAAAATCGTGCGTTTCCTTATAGTTTTCACACATTTCTAATAACATTTTGAATACATTTTATTTTAGTTGTTTGCTTAGGCTGTGTTTAGGGTAAAAGGCATTTATAATTAGGTATATAAATATACAATAATGATTCCTTTAAACAATATTACGTGTATCTACATATTATTTTATTTTTAAAACGAAACTGATGTATATTGTAAAAACTTATATAGGATAGTTGCTTTCTCTTGATATAATAGAGGACTTTTATATAAACTCAGTGAAAACCGTACTTAAAATTTGAATATGTATTATTGTAATGTGGCTATTATTCAATTATAAAAATAATCAAAAAGTCATACAAAATAATGAAGAATTTCTTACAATATATTTGATAATAACTTTTTACGATTCATATTTTGTTCCAAATAAAGAAAAAAAATGTCTAAGAAAAAACCTTTCGTGTATGTTCAAAGTTCATTAACTGAAATAATTATTTTAAATACGTTTCAGAATAATTATTGGATAATAACCGCATTTTATATTTATTTATCTATTTATTATATGGACATTGAAAACTGATGACACGTATCAGTAAGAAATGTATTTGATTCGATTTTTCTACAATTTCTAACACTACCTACTTGAATCTATTTTTAAAATTTACTCAGGAATCAGCGGAAATGTCATCAGTTAATATTCTATAAATGTTATGTATATTTACCGAAATTTTTAATATAGTTTTAAATAGAAACCGTACTGTTTTATTTTATTTTCCTTCCCATGCAACAAATACAGAATTTAAATTTTTACGCAAATTAAATTAGGTGCGAACATTTGTAGATTTTTAAACTATTTTAACACTACAGAAGTTTTCTACTACTACTACAGAAAACTACTCGGCAAGTTTCTGATCCCCTAATATGAATCACGTTTTCTACTACTACAGAAAACTACTTGCCAAGTTTCTGTTTCTCTAGAAATCTGTAATTCTGTTTGATTTCAACAGTTAAAATATTAAAAAATTTTATGTTAAAATATTGTTTTGCTCAAATATCTATCTAATCGATCTTCTGCTCTCCTAATATTAAGTTTAAAATCACTGGATTTTAATATGGTACAAGATAAATTTTTGGTCAACATATCTCATCACTCTTCTGCTACTCTGATAGCAAACCCTAAATTTTGTCTAATTTTGAACTTATTTTTGAGGATAAAAACATTTGACGTATATATCGCTCTTTTGTTCTTTGCTCTCCTGATAGTAAATCTTAAAGTTTGTTAAGATCCGATTTTCGGCTGATAGATCTCATCCATTGATTAATCAATAGCTCTCGTTGCTTCTACTCTCCTGATAGCTAATATTAAATTTTTGTTGGATCTGCTGTTTTTTAAGGTCGAAATTTTCTATCAGTCTTGATATCAAATTTTAAAATTTAAAGTTTATTTTTATGATTGTTCGATTAAATCACATCGATTTTTCTGTTTTCCAGATGGGAAATATTAATTAAATGTCTTAAGAAAGACAGGAGGGGATTATAGGAACTATGAATTAATGATAATAGGGTTGTACAATTAAACTCAAAATAACTCTTTGACATTTATTGCTAATACAACACTTTGGCTAGGATTATATATTGGTTTATTTACAAAAATCACTAACCTTCCTCCAGTTTCCCTATATCTTACGATAGTAACAATAAAAAGCTATACACGGTTCTTATCTGCCCTTCACAAAAATCTTAATCAACTGATAATTCTTTACAAAATTTTCGCCTTATTTGGAAGATTTGTTTTTTACTAATTATAAGTAATATACAAAAGCTAGTTTTGGAATGTAATGTACATTAATTAGTTTATTAGTTGACATACTTCTACAAACAAAGTGTTTTTGATGAAAAGTTTTAACGATAGAGCCATTTAATCAAATGGTCAAGGGATTAACTACATATATGAAAAGTAAAATACACATTTTTAAATTGGTTATTGTTAAATAATTGAGTCAAAGACAACTCTTCAACTCAATACTGATATGTTAAACAGGAACCATTGTGACATTAAAATAATATATAAGGTTTACTTAAGGATAAAGTAGATTAATATAGTTTGAATTGTTGTTTTAAAATTAAAATAAGGCAAAAAGCTGCCCAAATTTTACATCCATAGGGTGGTAGGAATAAAGGATTAGTGGTGAGAAATATCCATGCATACCACAGTGGCGGATACGGGCAACAATGACTGAAAGGGTAGTCCTTACAATAGGGATCCTTGACTATACAGACAAAAGGAAACGGGTGCGGTACTCTGATTGACCATCCTGAACATGATGCAGATAGAAAAGCCATTCAGGCATCAAATGTTCGAAAACTTTTTCAGGCCATAGTAATGAAAAGACCTACAACATAACAAAAATTATATTGTAATGATGGTATCTTCCAAGATAAAACGTTCCAGGAGTATATAGAGCCTTCGTTCCAATTTCCGGGTAAGGCCTGTTTTAGAGGTAACATTATTACTCGTTAGAAAAATAAAATTTTTAACATTCCTCTGTTTAAGAGTCCATGCCTCAACACCGTAAAGCAAAGTACTGAATACATAGGATTTTAACATTCTACTTCGTTGATGAATACTAATATCACGATTACAAAATAATTTTTTAATTTTTATAAAGATACACCTTGCAATTTCAATACGTCTTTTTATCTCGTGATTTTGGTCACCTGTTTCATTGATGAGGGTTCCCAAGTATTTGTATTCGTTTACTTTTTCGAGTTGGCTACCGTTTATTGCGATACTAGTGTCATGTATTGGATTCTGCCGTAGTTATTACATAACTATCTCATTCATACTTTACTAGATGTTGTAGATCTTCCGCTGTTCTTGCCATTATCACAGTATCTTTAGCATATCGAATGTTATTGATAACTTCTCCATTTGATCGACTATTATCCCTTCGTTTGCATGTGAGAGAGCTTCTTGGCATATTTGTTCGCTGTAGATATTGAACAAGAGCGGTGACAATATATAAACCTAACGTACTCCTCTACGTATTTCTATTTCGTCCCATGTTTGGTCTTCTATTTTTATATTAGCTCGCTAATTCCAGTACAGATTTAATATTATTTGTATGTCTCTGGTGTCGATGTTCTTACCCTCCACGATTTCTCTGGAGTTTATTATGGCGTACTTTGTCAAAGGTCTTTTTAAAGTCTATAAAGCAGGCATGTACCTCTTGGTTAACATCTAGTCATCTCTGTATTGGGACGTTTAAGGCAAAGAGAGCTTCTCTATGGATTTGGTAACTTCGTCTAAGAAAAGGAGAATAAAAATTGCTTGCATTCAAGAGACGAAATGAAAGGGATAAAGGGAAATAGTTAATTAATACAAATTTTGGTAGGGAAAAGCAATACTGGGAATGGAGATGGTTTAACTGCTGGCGGAGGATGTTAATTTCAATGAAATTTGTACCTTAAAAAAAGGAAAGAAAATATTCATGAATATACAGAATGAACTTTGAAAATAAGGCTATTATCGAGCACAAGTTAATTAAATCTAGCCCAAGTACTTTCGCTTAAAATAGCATCTTCAGGGGCATTTCGTCAAATTTTCATTTATTCGAGCATTCAACCTCATTTCATTTAATATACAGAATGTTTAAGGTATTAGTTTGTGTTACTGTAACTCAACAAAATAAGTTGCTTTTGCTGAACATTAAAGTAAGAAACGTAAGGAAACCAAAATATTCATCATCACAAAAAAATCAAATGATGGATATTAAAAAAAGAAAAAAAATTATGACAAAAAAGAAAAAAAAATGACCGAGAACATAAAATGAACATCTAATACAATTTAGATAAATCTTTGTGTTATTATTAAAGATACTGCCATTGAAATATTACTCGAGAAATCAATTTCAGAGATAAAAACCTGATAATAGTTAAACGAAGTTCAAGATAAAAGTGAAGAAGATACTATAGAAAGAGTGACAAGACAATAGGTACACTAATCTTTAAAACTAAAGACAGCCAAAAAGGAAGCAAAAGTAGCTGTAGTAAAAGCTGAAGCATTATATATAGATTGTATATAGTACTGTTATATTTTCATATAGTAATCTATACAATTAACTTGATACCACAAAGGGTAAAACAAGTCTAAAGTAGCCAAACATAGACCAAAACATGCAAAAGACTTTAACCAGAAAAGATGTATCCGATATGATAATAATAACAAAAACTTATGCACAAAGCACAGGACAGCTTTAGAAGAGACAGGAAGAAGTTGGATGACAGGTTTGTTTAATATAATTACTGAAGTTGGACAAATACCAAACGAATGGAGAAGCAAAAAATTAAAACATGTTTACAAAAACGATCGATATGTTTAACAATGGATCAACTACAGGGACATAAATCTTCTGAGTTACAACATGAAAATATGGGAGAGTAATTAGTTCTCCCGCTGATGTGCCTTATTAAGTATATGAAGACTGTAAGAGAATGTATGAGAGGATAGCAACTAGTGCCAGAACAGGTATTGAGATGTTAAATTCAAGTAAAAGTAGGATTACATCAGGGCTTAGTGCGTAGTTTTTATTTATTCTCAAAAGTTTTCTCAGATAACACAGAAACTACAGGTTAATATTACCTGGTGTTTTAATGTATGCTGATGACGTAGTGTTAGTAGGAAATACTGGAAGCGATATATAGTAAAAACTGGAACATTGGAGAAAAGGTCTTAAAGATGATGGTTTAAAACTTAGTAGGACAAAAACCTATTGTTTATTTAAAGATGGAGTTACTACTACTGTAGCATGTATAAATTCCTTATAACTATCGAATATTTAATGTATACGATTTATTTGATACACCCCTGGCTATGTATAAAAAATCCTTGAACTTCTTGTTTACACAAATGTTTCTGCGATTTACAAGAGAAATTTTAATTGCCTAGTTAAATAATTGTCATATTTAGGTTTTAACTTCTACAATTTTGAAAGCCCAACGCTTTTAAGATCGATAGTTGTTTAAAAAGCGTAATTAGAAAAAAAAATCCGATTGGCCAGCAACGAGAACTGGTCAAGGGGGGTGGTAGAAGACCAGATAACTGAGGTGACGAATCAGGAGCGAAGTCGAGGCCAAATTAAGATGGGATTGAAATTCGGAAGATATATCATGTGAGTGTAGTCTTCAAAGCCGGCAAATTTGTTCAATTAGAAAGGTGAATTTTACTCAAAATGTGATCTGACAGTTTCTTGTTGAGTTAGTCACCGATTTGTTCGTGCTGTGTTTTATCTGTTTAACCATTTGAGAGTTTATATGGTTTTTTGAAATTTGAATTGTTTTGTTTAAAAGTTTAACCTCAATGTAAGCTCCGTTGAACAATATAAATATTTTCATTTTAATAATAATTTAAATTTTTATAGGAACGTATGGAGCTTGTTGTAAATCGTTACAAAAATCGCCATTGTAAGTTTGTTTTTAAATTTTGTTATTATTATTTGTAATAACTGTTTATGGTGAAGTAAGAATAAATACCTAATGTTTCTCTCTAAACCAATTATTTCCTTTAAAAAGATTTTCACTCTTTATTATTTTTTAGTAAAGAAAAGCCTTTCTTTCCATCCAGCCTTAAGATTCTTGTAAGCGGCGTCCTTTTCAAATAGTTTAGGAATCTTCTTGTCTAGGAATGTGTATGTGGAAATCTAAGTATTTTTTGATTTCTTTCTTTGTATTTACCCTTTCTAGTCTCTCTTTTATTTACTTAATTACGACCCAGCTCTCCAACCAAACCAAGAGTGGCCATTCGCAAACGTTCTGGTTTATTTGCTTACCCTATCTCCAGCCGAGTTATTTTCAGTACCTATTCAGTCAACCCCCTATAAGTGATACCTAATGAGGTAGGCAATAAAACCGCAACACTACAAACAAGATAACAACTTTGGACGATGAAATCATTGTGAAAAGTAATAGTTTTAATTATTCAGGATCGGTCTTCAGGATAGTAATAGGGAAAATAGATAGAGATTTATGCAGAGGGGTTATGGCGGGATAGATGACATAGACGGAGACGCGTAATGTGATATGACAGAAAGATTACAATGATATTTTCAAACTAAAAGCCCGCGTTTATCAAGAATGTGTTATTCCTTCCACGCTGTTCAATATGTATATATAGCGAACACATCATGCGTATTGTCTTCGATAGATGGCAAAGAGGAATATAAAACGGAGGTTAAAAAATCAGCAATCTCTGCTATGACGACGACACTTTAGTACTCGCATCATCAACAGATCAACTTGAATACATTATGAATACACTAGATACTGTTTGTCGCGAATATGGGCTTAAAATCAATTCACAGAAGACCAAGGTAATGATCATTGGTCGAACTAGATCTGTATTAATCGTCACTCCGATGGCAGACCTAATATAGAGCTACACCGGTTACTCCCTGTCTGAGGCAGCACACTTCGCCCAGGAGAAAGAAGAATGGATGATAACTATACCTCGAATACCATAATGTCACCACATCTTTACGAAGGATAAAGGATAGGGTAGGAAATATGAAGAGTACAGAACGAGTCCGTAGAATGACAGAGAGAGAATAAGAGAGTTAAATAAGATTGTTGGCCTAAAGAGAGTCCTTTACCAGCGAATCGATAACAAATCAATCTTCTTCTTTATGTACCATGTCCTTTCAGAACGTTGGTTACCATCATAGCTATTTTAATTTTATTCACTGCCACCCTAAATAGCATGCTTGTATCTACACCATACCAATCTCGCA
Organism: Diabrotica balteata; assembly: GCA_918026665.1. Classification (NCBI taxonomy): domain Eukaryota; kingdom Metazoa; phylum Arthropoda; class Insecta; order Coleoptera; family Chrysomelidae; genus Diabrotica; species Diabrotica balteata. Next base: position 107,850,889 of record OU898276.1, read on the forward strand.
AGTTCTTCAACCATGACGTTCTTCTTCGTCCTGGACTGCGTTTGCCTGCTATATATAACAAATCAATAGTTTATAGAATATGGGAGAAAATTTGTAACATTACGTTCTATAGTCGAACGTTTTATTACCGACCACCCTGGGGACTCAATTCTATTTCGAGATGCAGGATAATTGGGCCATACTTCGAAGGCAACGAAGTATTTTGTAGAAGTACGTATTTACCACACGGTTAGAATTATCTTTCTAGTTCCCCTCTAGGGTTCATCACAGGTAACGTGACGGCACATAGTTAAAGCGAAGCAATTCATAAATTCAAATATATACTCATAAATCTGATTTTTCAGTGCAATAATGCTCTTCTCCATGTAGCCGGATTAACAATGGATTACTTTGAGGTATCTTTTACCATGTCTTAAATATGGTTCTAAGATTAAAGAAATCCGTACAAGATATACTGTATTTCCACCTTCTTCCCTTCTCTGATGAGCAATCCTTAACGAACAAAACTATAGCAGGCGGAGTTTATAGGCTGATTGGGATTAGTAATAAAGATTTTTGGAAGAGCAAAGACCAGAAACACATACATAACCTGATCCTGGTCAGAAAGCAGGTGTAGGTATGAATGCCACACACACAGTAAGAAGCCCCAGAGCACCCATGCACGTCTTGCACTGTTTAGGAAAACTATAACATCAATAAAAAATATTCTAGGGCTGAATACAGACTACCTGAAAAAACTCCATAATATAGTTAGCAGTAAGTAAGAGTGATAAAAAGTAAAGGCCTTGGACACTGGTAGGTTTCAATAAAGGAGTAAAGAGAATTAAGAAGATCTCATTGACAAGCGATGTCGACCGAAAAGTAATATAAATACTAAGATTCCATCTAAAAATTAGTACGTAAACAAACCGCATATCCTCTCTTTGTTCCGACAAACAACTACTAGAACGAAACATCCTGAAACAGAAACAAATCTTGAATATCCCTGGTACGCTTATATGGAGATACATTTTAAAATAGTCTAAAACTAAATCTATCTACTATCTCCATTGTGGCGTACTACAAAAAAACAAAAACCTGACTACGAAACCATAACGCTTTTAAATAATCTATATATTTTACATTACAAAAAGATAAAAACATTGTTCATGAAAAAAAATTAAAGACATTTATCAATTTTTCATCAATAAAACACATTATTTTTAGAAGAGACAATTTTGCGAATTTGCTCAGAATATATTTCCGAACAGCCTCGTTTAAGCCGTTACTTAGAAGTTATACTTAATCGTTAGTTTTTAGTTTAAAATAATTATAAAAAATTGTGTAGAATCAGTAAACGTACAAAATATTACTAAAAACTATTTTGATTAATCTGAGGTTAATAATATACATTTTGGTTAAAGAGAAAAGTTTGTTTTTATCTAAAATCTATCCGATATGGTACGTTTTAGCATACATCATCTATCTTATACAGAAAAGAAAGCTGAATAAATATTGCTTTTGAGATGTTTTTTATAAATTGTTTAACAGATGTTGATAGATTATTTAGTATACATTTTTAGTAATATAATACCATACAACACCGTACCACTACTCAATTATGGAAAATATGGAGAACTCAATTCTGGTTACAGAATAGACCTTAAGGATTTTCAACATTTGGGATAAATAAATGTAAAGAAAGTGATGCCCAAAATGTGGTAAAAGTTAATAGATATTCTAAACAATAAATTCTTATCATTTTATTTTAGGATTTCACAGGATTTATTTCGAAATGTTGATAGGTTAGGTTCATTTTTGACGTCTTTAAAAAATTGTTTTAGATGAAAGCAATGACCATTGTATAATATATATATCATGTATATCATAAATTTTACGAATGAGGGAAATCATCTTTTGCAAGTTACAACTCGAATTTTTATTGCTTTAGAATTTTCTAACTCTCTACAGAACTATCAAATACCCCAAAAAATATTGTAGTTAATAAGAATACTCAAAAAGGTAGTCCTCAGTTGTGTGTCTTCATATGCGGCCTGCCCAATTTCCATATATTTTGTCTTTTGCTCGTTAATATTCAGTTTCTACTGTTTAGCCTACGTTTTAAAGAGTTTGAAAATCCTGAGCAGTTCCCCTTACGTGTTTTGGATTAACACTACATTGCCGCAAAGGCCAGGGCCTGGCTTCTCTTGTCATAAATCATACCTGTCGTTTGTATTCTACCCTCCATTATTGCCTTTAGTCTCCTTCATATGTTCCTGATAAAATTCCTTACTCTATTGTCGGTCTTCATTAAAGGTCATTTTTACTACTCTGGTTATCTTTTCCGGAATTACAAGTACTGTTAGGGCATGCTTCAGACGCCTTCTTATCACAAAATCGTAAGCTTCATTACACTTTATAAAGGGGAGGTTTAGCTTTAACTGTTGCTCATACGTACTACTTTAAATCATTGTTAACACGAATATTTGATCTATGGGGAATCTGCCCTTTCTAAATCCTATCTGGTATTTAATAACTTGCTCGTTTAAGTGCCTTTATATTCGACTTCTTATAACTCTGGAGACTACCTTATATGTTATATCTAGAAGAGTAGTATCCCTATAGTTTTCGTACACTCCTTTATCTCCCTTCGTGTGAATGGGACATAATATTGCCTCTCTTCACACTTCAGGTATTTCCTCTCGCTACCTGATTTTCGTTAACAGGCTACATATCCGCGTTATAAGTACTTATCACACGTGCTTAATTAGTTCTGCAGAAATACCATTGCTGCCTACACTTTTATTGTTTTTTATGCTATTTATGATTTCTCTTATTTCTTCCACAGGTTTTTTCCGTTGTGGTGTGAATTCCCCTACCATTTCCACTTGCTTGTGACCATTTTCATCCGGTTCTTAATTAATCAGCTCTCTGAAACCCTCGTATCATATATCTAGCTTCTGCTACTTTTTTATACACATTTTTATTAATATAATGTTCTTCAATATCTTGAAGATTTTTATCCATATGCTCCATTTTTTTCTACACAGATTTTTCGCGTGCTTTCTCTCTGCTTTATATTAATTTTTATTTTCGTTACTTGGTTTGTCTACATATTTTAGTCTTGCCTTGTTTCGTTTGTTAAGACTTTTCTTGTAATCGTATTAAGTCATTCTTTATTTCTCCCCTTATTTACTTGACCTGCTTGAACTGCTTCCTTCATATCTTATATTATTTCCCACACCGTTTCCATGTCACCTTGATTTTTGTTTTAAATTAATTTTGCCGTTACGTCTACGTGGAAGTTGTCAGCAGTGTCTTTGTTCCGTACTTTGGCGACGTCATATTTTTTCTACGATATTCTCTGTTCTCTTACCTTTGGGATAGTTTTTCTTAATTTAGTGATCATTAGTATGTGATCGTAATCCACGTCTGCCCCTCTATAACTTATAACATCTGTTATTAATTTCGCATGCACTAGGACGCGGTCGATTTGGTTTTGTGTTCTACCGCCTGAAGCGATTCAGTTTTTTTTGTGGATTTTCTTGCGATCGAAATAACCACTCATAATTCTCAAGTTGTTCTCTTGCGAGAGTCTATGATACTATTTCCTTATTTATTTCAAGGTAATGGTAGCTAACAAAACGATAGTTTGCTATTTAAGTTGAATTATTCTAGACCTGTTACTGCTAAAGAGATTAAACGCTATAGATCAAAGGAGACAGTATGGAAGCAGTAGTAAATTTAACAACAATTTAACAACCACAAACCAGTTTTTAATAAATTAGACAAGAAAAATATACAAAATTTAACTTTGTTTTATTTTCTATATCGATGATTCAATAAAATAGACTCAGGCGACAATAATGCTTTTGAAATTTAATACAACTACTAGAAGACCTATTGGAATAAAATCTTTAAAGAAAACAATGTATACATTTTTCTTAGGCATTTGAAATCAATTAATTTGAATGGAAATATTTCCATTCTAAATTAAAGTAGTTTAACTATTGGAGATGTGTAGTATATTTTATTTGTAACAAGGTTATAAGAATCAACTTACAACTAACAAAAATCTGAAAGTTGAATTCTGTTTCTGTATAAAATTGATGTTGTAAGACTTTAGGAATATGTCTGTTTTTAACAATTACACTAGTAGATACAGTGTTAAATTACCTTATTGTTTAATTTTGAACAAATGGACAAATAATTTTAATAATTTTTCTCTTTGGGAAAAGTTTTCTACATTTACCAGCGTAGTACAAACATTTGGATATATATTTTCTTTATCAACTTTTTTCAAATTAGGTGTAGTTTAACTCTTTTATTTTATATTTACTGTTGTATTTGACTGAATGAGTGAACGTCAAAATAATATTAATTTATGTTTACTCTAATTTAAGTTGGAGATAAAATATTTTACTGCTTTTATGTTTTTTTTGAGACTTTGAAGGCTCAATAATAAAACTAGAGATCGATGGACTATATGCATTGTAGTTTTTAAAGAAAAGCAATATATTTTATAAAATATTATAAAAAAAAGATTCTTAAAAAAAAACAAAAACTGTAGCCTACTAGTATTAATCTCATTACTATTTTAGTTTTGAGACCTAACAAATACTTATGTGTTATAAAGAAATGCACTTTGATTATTGTGTAATAGATTTATAAAATGTAAGAAAGAAATTACTATAATCGAGAATCCAAATGGTAGGCAGTAAATTCTAAGAAATAATAGTGACGTTTCAGCGCTATTGTAGGTCTTCCAATGGTGTACGAAAAATTTCATAAGAAGTTACGACAAAGCTACTTTCATTAAAGAAATACCTAATTATATTTAATATGTATCACGTTAACCTAGGAATATGATTATTATTGACATTTGGGAAAATTACAATAAACAATTTTAGGTGACTAAATATTTTAAATTTTTTACACAGTAATTTTTTTCGACATCGACGACACGAAGTCGAATAATTTTATTACATCTTTCGGTTTCATTAGGAGCAGTTATCGGAGCAGTAAACACGTATTTTAGTGTTGTGAGCAATATGAAAGGCGAGAGCAGTTATAGTAAACGATGCCTAAATTTTTCGATTGGAGAAAAATTAACTATTATATACAATGTATATTGTGGACTTCGTGAAAGAAATAAGTATGTTGGTCAACGGCGTAGTTTCTCTGTGCAGTGATGTGATTTAAGTGTCTACGAGAACTGTCTACAAAATTTAAAAAAAAAATTTTAAACAAAGTAAAGGTAAGTCGGATAATATATTCCTTGAAAACATTGAAACTAGAGGTAGAAAACGCATCCAGCTTGAAGATTGTACCAAATATGCTATTCGGAGGAAATTCCATCCTTTCTTTTTTCGGAACGAAATCCGAACTTAAAAGAAAGTTAAAGTCGAAATAAATTCCGATGATTCAATACCCAAAATATCAAAACGTGTTTTTTTGCGAACATTGTGACAAATGAACATCAAATATATGAAAAGAAGCAGGTACAGTGTTCTTTAGAAAAAGATGAAATTATCTTGTTTGGAGACATTTCTTACAAGTAATCTAAAAAAATCTGAGAGTATCGTTGTGAAGGGGAAAAGTGTACTATTTAGATGAAACTTGGCTAAATCAACGTCGTACTGTCTCAAAGGTGTGGCAAGATTTTAGAAATTAAAAGTCGTCGACAAGCCTTATTTGAAGAGTTTTTGGTTTAAAGGCACCAGTGAGTAAATGACGTAGACTCATAATAACATATATAGTCAGCGATTCGGGGTTTTTTGCACAACGGCTTATTACTATTCGAATCGAAGAAAACCAACGATTACCACTAGGAAATGGACTCTTAAAGATTCGAAGGTTGGTTTTCAAAGATTTTACCAAACCTTAAAGCAAAGCCAACACCAACAACTGCCTGGGGAAAAAGTGACAACTGGCTCTCTCAACAAAATATACCATTCTATGACACATGTTGAAAGTACAATTATTAAATCTCGTGAGGATACATATACCCGAATTCAAGAAATATGCTATCGACGAAATGACTCGTGAAAACACAATTATACATCGCTTCCATCCTTATCATTGTGAGCTGAACCCTATCGAGCTTATAGGTGCTCAAATAAAAAAAAGTGGCAATATAAAACCTGAGTTTTAAAATGGAGGAGGTGAGAACCTTTGTTACCAACTGCCATAAAAAAATGTCGCTCTAGAGTCGTGGAAAAATTGTATAAGACCACTATAAACGAAGAAGATAGAATGTGGGATTTGGACACAAGAGTGGATATTTCGGTTGAACCATTATTATCAATGTAAAAGTAGTGATTGCATCATCCGACGAGTTGTCTTCATAAGATGATTATTATTTTGACTTTCTGTGGAGGTCGATTTACTTTAAGACTTCTTTTGTATCTAAGTAAGTTTATTTGGTTAAAAATTTTTTCAAATTACAATACGTTTTCATTCCTTTTTGGATGTTTTCTATAAATATAAATATTGTATATAAATATATTATACATAAATATTGTTGTTATTAAATCCATTTTAATAGATGCCTTAACAAATACATAATACAATTTTGCAGCATATGAACGATTAAAACCTAAATTGCTGGAATATTTATCATCACAAACTGACAACGATGCATTATCGTATTGACATTTCTGAGAATCTACTGCCTACAAATTTGATTCTTAACTATAGGTTTATGGTAATCATAGGAATTTTTATTGATCTACTTGGGAAGTCGAGTATATAATTATCTATAGAGAAAGGTAAAGTAAAGATCCATTGGAGAAATAGGGAGAGATAAAGAGAGAGAAACAAACTTAAAAAAAGATTAAAACTTAAGAAAATACCCGCCGAGACAAATTGTAGTTTGTGGATGTAAAACTACGGACCGAATAAAGACTTGAATATTTCAAGGATATGATGAGATACCATAGACATATAAGCTTATACACCTCATAGTGCAAGGTAATCACCGGAAAAATGGGCCCAAGCTGAACAACATCTTGTCTACGAAATCTTCGAGAGTATTACCGTAAAACATTCAATGATTTATTCTAACCATCTTAAGTAAAATTATTATAGTCAATATGATCGCTAAGGTTTAAGAATCTGGCACCGAAGAAGAAGAAAAAGAAAGCGAATTTAAATAAAGTAATGATCAACATTTTAATACATATCAAAGCACTGAGTCTCACAGATCTCTAGTATGTTTAGTTTTTTTATTATAATATTATTGTAAATTTGATATAGAAAATAAAAATCCAGATATTTATCGTAATTGGTACAAAACTTTGTGGCACAAACTCGCTATAAGTAAGATATAATTATAGGTATACTTTGAGACTTGGACAATTTCTTTTTTTATATATATTCGTATGTGTAATCTAAATTTGTCTACATTTCTTAATATAATTCAACAAGAATAAAGAATATGATAACTAAGGTACTTCTTTGAGATTCTAAACAGTTCATTAATTGATGGCCAAGTCATATTATCTTAGATATGTATGATGTAGAAAATGTTGAATTATAATTAAGGAATATAGTACATGCTCGATATTTGTAGGCGATGATCATATTTTAGTGGTATGTACATAAAAGAAATGTGAAGTGACCATACTTGGTTTGTAGATTGCTGTTACAAAATAGTATATTAATAGATCGACCGTTCTGATTCATTTCTGATCCACCGGTTCCTAATTTTTCAAAGCAATGGAGAAGAAACAACTTAAAATATTCAAAAAAAAAATATTTTGAAATCAAATACAAGTAAAATGGTAATACATAGAAGAAGGAAAACGTTGAATTATCTCATAAACCATCCAGCTAAGAATTTATAACATATTATTTTTTTTATTTTATACTAAAAACCAAGTATGTTACTGCACAAATATTGATTGCCTTTCGATTTTTATCAAACATTTTCTGTGGGTAGAAATGACTAGAATAGAGGTAAAAAGGAATCGGTACAATACTATTGTCATGCATCGGTTAACTAAGAGAAGAGTTCTATTTGTACCATTCTTTGGAACATGTAAAACGTACATCAAAGGCACAAATTTCATTATAGACCGATAGTAATTCACTTTACAGTAAAACAGTGTGTCCTCAAATCTAGTAACAAAACAAAAAAACTGTTTTAAATGAACGAGCAAATAATCTGTAAATATTTGCTACTTGGAAATAATTCGTAAGGTATTGAAATAAATTAGAATATTGAACTGTTAGTAGACTATGATGTATACATTTTTAAGTTTGTTATCGTTATGTACACTAACTACAACAAAGTTAAAGACAATAATGGAAAGAGTGGAATGACGGAATAAAAATTACATTATTTTATTATAAACGTAACAATTGGAGAAAAAATAGACATGCATAATATGCGATGACGACTTGCAACCAGATTTAGAAAATTCGACATAAAAAACTCAACTTAACTTCTTGGTAGCGAATATTGAGCAATGACAATAACACATCGCAAAATTAAAGACTTATATTAGAAGCTGCCTAAGAAAAGAACAACATATTTGGAGTTATAAAAGTACTACAAACAGAACCCAGATAAAGTGTACAAAATATAAGAAAGAAAAAATTCTACTTGCGTGGTCTACTGAATACCTTTAGGAAAAATTTGGCAAGTTTATGGCATATGGTAAGACAGGTCAAAACAGACATAACGTATGATAAAGATAAAAAATATGAACAAAAAATGAAAGATAAGAAATAATAGAAAAAAATAACACACCCATCAACTGTACAGAAAACTCAGGATGAGCTTATGTAAACAAGTTTGAGGTATATTTACGGTACGGTACATACGAACATAGAAGAGAAACTATAGTGAACACGATCCTGTAGAAGGTTAAAATTTCATATCCACAAAGTAGAAACTGCCTCAGACTATTTAAGTAGGGGATGTAAGATATGTATTTTAATTTTTAATATAAACAAGAAACAAGACACAAATAAAACATAAAGTAGTCTTAAAGTAGCGGAAATGAATATGTTATGAAGGATAACAAGATAAATTTAAAAAATACTAAATAATAAGTAATTAGATATAAGGTTAAATGTTCGAATAAATGAACTTTGATCAAATGAAAGGCATATATCGAACACAGTTTATTGCAATTAAATCTTGCCCAAATACTTTCGCTTCCTAGAGTTTCTTCAGGGACATTTCGTCAATTTTAGCCTATCCAACAATCATAGAATGTCATAAACATAAAATTGTACACTACACTACACTACACAAGGACAAACAGTTTAAAAGTTTTTAAAATAGGCGAAGCTAAATTATGGTCATCATTAATGGCGTCATCATTATCTCTCCTGATGCCGACCATAATGTAACTTCGCCTATTTAAAAAAAATTAAACTGTTTGTCCTTGTGTAATGTAGTGTAATGTACAATTGTATGTTAATGATATTCTATGATTGTTAGATAGGCCAAAATTGACGAAATGCCTCTAAAGATGCTCTAGGAAGCGAAAGTACTTGGGCAAGATTTAAATAACAAACTGTGCTCGATATCTGCCTTTCATTTGATCAATGTTAATAAATAATTATTTAAATAATAAATGAAGACACAAGAGCGCAATTTGCATGCAAGCTGTAGTAAGATGAACACGACAAATATGACGTAAATGGTATTGTTACTTAAGAAGAATAAACGAAGTAGAAGAGAAACCGCACGCAAAGCATAATTCCTACCACAAGATATTACACCTTCTCCTTCTATTATAGTACTCGATTACTCGAGGTTTGCGATCACTACATCAAAATGTTCTCCATTCTACCTCACTCTAGTAATTGTCCGTCCAAGTTTTGATGATGCGAAGCCATGCTATGGCTCTTCTGCCTTCTCTCCTTTGACACTCTATTTTACCTTCAACTATTAATCGTAGTAGGTTATATTTGTTATTTCTATTATGCAATCTAGGTACGACGTCTTTCTTTTCTTAATCGTTCTAACTCTCTTTTTATGGTGTTTAATATTGTTTGATTCGTAATGCGTGGTGTCCATGATATTCAAGGTATTCTGCTATAAAGCAACATTCCAAAGCCTTCTAGTCGTCTTAGCCGTATTTAATTTTAATGTACAGGCTTTAACTCCATACAGGAGTGACCAAACGTAGCATTTAATAAGTCTAATTCGAATGTCTAAGCTTAGTTTTCGGTTACAAATAATTTGCTCCCACTTATCGTACATGTTCCTAGCCTCTTCTTTTTGTTTCTATATCTGGATTTCTCTTATCTCATTTAGTACCACTCCTGAAGTATCTGAATTTGTAAACTTGTTCTAATTGTGTGTTACTTAGGCCAATGCGAGCATTTTCATCGGTTTTGCTAAACACCATTACTTTGGTTTATTGCAGATTTATTGTCAGTTTCATTGCAGTACTTATATTATTAACTCTGTCTAGAATATTTTGTAAATCTTTCATTTCTTCTGCTATCAGAACGGTATCGTCTGCATACCCATTATTGTTAATATATTTACCGTTTATTTTTATACTATCTTCAGCGCCGTCTAGTGCTTGTTTGAATATGTATTCAGAATACAAGTTAAAAGCAATGGAGACATGACACAGCCTTGTCGGACATCCCATTGTATACGGACGCATTTATTAATGTGGTTGGTATATTTTAAGGTTACTTTTTGGTTCCAATAAAGGTTCTGAATTATACGGAGATCTTTGTCGTCTAGTTTCACTTTCTGTAGTTTATACAACAATTTGTCCTGCTGGACTCTTCCTGAAAAAGTCTTTTGGTAGTTAATGAAAGAGAGATATACTTGTTTCTGGTGATCGAGACATTTTTAAATGAGTGTTTGAGTCGGATACAGCGCCTTAAGTTGTACTTAAGTTGACTTGTTCCTAAGGTCTTTCTAAATCTGAGCTGAGAGCCACTTATGTTTATTTTACATTTTTTATAAATTTGATTCTTTAAGAATATTTTTAGAAGTAACCCATTATCCTACTGAGCCTAAATTCATCGCATTTACGAGAACTAGTATCTTTGGTATGGTTATGAATTCTTAGTTAGCCATTCCTTTGGTATTACACCATTTTCATATATGTTAGTACTTTCATGTTGTTATTATTTATTAGTTTTATTACACCTCTTTCTATTTCATCTAGTCCACAAGATTTTCAATTCTTTGCACATTGTATAGCATGTTTTACCTCTACGTTTAGGATTGGGGTCCTTCCATCTCCTACGTCGACGTCTGTTGCAATTCAGGGCTGTCATCTGCAAAAAATTTTTCGATAAATTCCTACCATACTTGAATTTGTTTGCTTCTTTGTATAATTAGTTTTCCTTTGTTGTCAGAGTAGGTATATTATGCGACTTGTAATTATTAGAGTTTTCTTGTATTTTTTGCCGAGGTTAATGTATCACGTTTGTTGTCTAGGTTTTCTATTTCGTCACATATTTCATTTATTCACTTCTTTCTTACTTTTTTATGTTTGAATCTATCGTTCATTGAATTTCTTTATATAGATATGGGTTATTTTTGTGTACTCTTCTCTCTTCCATGAATTTCAAAATATCTTCCGTCATCGATTTTTTCGTTTTATTGCTTTTTTGCATTCTGAGGTTCTTCTCTTTGTACTCCAACTATGGTATTTTTTATTTTTTCGTCTTCTGTTGTGATTGTTTTTTTCAGGTCTTCATAAGTTTGGTTGCCACTTTTTCTTTATTAGCTTCGTTTCGTAGTATCTGAATATTGTAGTTCTTTGGTGTGTTTCGGTGTATTGTTTTTAGTTTTTGTCTAAGATTGATAAAGACTAGATTGTGGTCTGAGCATATACACATAATACAAATAGATTGAGCGTTTTAATACAGACGCAATCTCCCAGTCCGACAGAGAAACCTTACTGTATAGCAGCGCTTAGTCTGCTTGTATTTTATGTCTATGGGTCTGATCCTTCGTTCATACCTGGGTAAGAATTTAAGATACTTGATTTAAATCTATGATTAATCAAAGCACAATTAATTTAAATTCTTAAACATTTTTTGCTTATCGTCTTAAGGGGATTTCCATGTATAGATTCGCCACAGAGGTAGTTTAAACCAGGTATTTGATACCACATATTCTTCTTCTTGGCAAAATTGTATCAGACGATTACTCATATCATTGTGTGTGCCTAATCCGCATCCTCCAGTGATAACAGCTAATTTTTCTTTGCCGATTTTTGCATTAAAGTCGCCTAGTGTAATGTTGATGTGATGTTTCTTGAAGCTTTTTGTGATATACGGTATTCCTATACACAATTCTGCTACCTCATTCAATATTACACTGCTGAATCGGTATTAAGATATCAAAATTGGTTTTAAGATATCAGAATCAATTTTAAGATATCAAAAGGTTTAAACAATAAAAAGAACAAAAGAAAGGTAAGAAATTAATTTCTTTTTTCTTTTCGATTCTCCTTGTTGGTTGATACTGCTGATTTGCTGATTGATTGAGTTTTATTCAACAAAACGTTTTTGATTTTTAGAAAAAAATATAGAATAAGCAATCACGTTCACAAACCAGGATAAAGAGACAAGGACCCTAAAAGAAGCTACCTTATGCCTAAATACCGTTTAGTATTTTGACAAGTCAAGTTATGATAGTTTAATCATTTTAATATGAGTGGTTAGTTTTAAGGAAAACTTCTAGCAAAACGAGCTAACCCTTGTTTTTAGCAATATTGTAACAGAACTATATGTTTTTTGTAATTGCTCATGTTTAAAGGACACACATAACAATGACGAAAAACTTTTTGATATTAGAAACGTTGCATCAGATGCATTAACTAAAACCTATATATTTACAATTCTAGCTAATAGTTTATGTACAGAGTGGTGAGGTTTACTATTATACAGAGGTATATAAATAGTTTGCGTTACGTGACTATATCTCAATAACTTTTTAACAAAACAGATCATGTAAATATAGAACATTATATGTATTAACGTATAGTAAGAGCAATAAACGGTTTTCTCAAAGTCAATCACAACAGCTCAACGAATGGACAATGACAAATATAGTTACGTTGTCGAAACGAATAGGAATATACAAAGCTGAATATATATATATATATATATATATATATATATATAATATATAATATATAATAATATATATATATATATATATATATATATATATATATATATATATATATATATATATATATATATATATATATATAAATAAAAAGATGAAAGTCCACCAGATAGTGTCACGATATAAATAATTTTTGGATGAAAAAGAAAATACGTTCCAGGAGTAGGTACATATTATGGAAGATCAAATATATATATATATATATATATATATATATATATATATATATATATATATATATATATTGTAAGAGTATATAAGGAATTTTGAAATCCAACATTAAACACATATTAAAAAAAATGACAATGACATGGTTGGCGTAATTCGTAATTACGTTTCGTGAAATACGAACGACTTACGGAACCTACGCAGCCTAGTGTATTTAAGGTAGCGATTGATACCTAGAACTTTTTCTACATATTTTTATAATCGCCAATCAATTACAACAAACGAAGAAGTTATAGATATGTGGATTGTGTAATTTTTATTTCTATATAATTTCAAAATTCAGATAATCCCACATCTATTTTACTAAAACAATCATTTTATAGTTGATTTTTGATAGAACTGGCTTTGTAGAAAAAGATTCAGTATTCTCGCGTTATATTACAATAATTTCTTCTAATTCAACTGATTTTTAAAGTAGTCTTAAAGAATTTTATTTTATATAAATGTTGGTGCCCTGTGACACAAACTACTTGATAACCTCTGTAAATTACATTGTCTACCATCTGAAAATCAATGGTTATATTTGTACAAAATTGTCTAGATAAAAATTATTAAAAAAATATTGGTCTATTTCTAATATCCAAGTGTTTCAAAGAAAGTATCGAATTACATGTAGGAATGTCATTTTCACAGTAATTAAAAGGTAACCAGTAATTAAAAATATTATTGAAAAATTATTACACATTGAAATTATTAAATTTGCCATGTGTTCATATGTTATATCATTAAACTTTAAATGTATGTCCACTCTGTAAAAATTTGAACTGAATTGAACGATTAGTTTACAAGTTTACATTTTAAGTTTTGCTGCTATTGCAGTTTTCACAACCGTGTGTTGATACTTATTTGGTTTCTGATGAAAAAGTGTTGGTATACTGACTTAAATCAAGTCAATCATGATGCTGAATGGTTTCGTTGCTTAATTTCAGCAGTTGTCCCGGAACAATGAAAAGAGTCAGAAGATATCAGAAGACAGTATCTTTACTTTATGCATTAATGTATTATGTATGAGAAAGTTGAGTACTAAGACCGCACCGAGTTTGTCGAAAAAACGATAAAACACGTCATTTTTAATTATTTATGCCTAATAGTGCAGCTCCTCGTAGGTAAAGTGAAGTTCAAACTTAAAGCGCCCAACAAACGGAGAGAGACAAAGAGGATAGATCTAAGAAAGAAGGACGACCTTCTACAAAAAGTACAAAAAAAGTATGTCTTCTATTCGTAAGGGGAATTATAAGAGATATGTGAGACTATTAAACATTGTATAACAACTCCAATTAATCGCACGAAGCTAAATAATCCTGTGAAATATAAACACTGGATAACAGATAAAAATCCTAAAAATGATTGAGAATAGAAGAAATCTTTGTCAAATTGGTGTATATAGTAAAAGAAAAAAAATCGAGTTTAATAAACCTCAACAAAGAAATAAAACGAAGACGCAAGGTTAATAACCAACACTACTATCACAATATATGTAAAGAAATTGAGAGCACGATCAAAATATTCAGCCGAGAGATCTATTTAAAAAATACGCTACATAACAAGAGACTTCAAAGCCAGAACTTGGGCCATTTAAGATCACACAGGAACCCTCAGAACCAACAGAGGAGATATAGCAGAGACATGGAGATTATATTGCCAGGACCTATATAAAGATAATCAATGCCAGGAACTTGTTTACCAAACCTCTGACGAAATCGAGAAAAGAATCTAAAATACTCGACAATGAAATAACACTGACGACCAGTATAATTAATTATAACAAAAGCACCAGGTCCAGATATAATAACAGCAAACATGTATAAAGCCACCGAAGAAACCGGAATAAAATTGCTCCACTTGCTTTGTAAAAAAATATGGCATTCCAAGCAATCGCCTAACGAATGAACAAATCTACAGTAACATCAATATATACAAAAGGCAGCTTCCATAAATGTCACAATTATAGAACTATCTCCCTTATATCACAAGTCAGCAAGATATTGCCACACATAATTAATGACCCCAAGCGCAAACTATATTTACCAAAGGTAGAGGTACTAAAGAACACCTTCTGTACTTAAGACAAATAATAGAAAAATCTAGACAATTCAATATTCCACTATATATTTGATTTACATATTTATAGAATGCAAAACGTTCGACAGGATTAAATAGCAACACTTATGACAGATACTAGAAGAAGTAGGCGGACCAGAACACTAAATTTCGATTATAACTGAACTATATGAAAATACGACTGAACCAGTTAAGGTGCTTAACACTCTCAAATGCATTCCATTCAAAACAAGAAAATATTTGGGAAGCATATTATAAAAAGAGCGTTTGAAGAATGACCTACGTTTTGCAGATGACACAGCCCTTCATACAAATAGTTAGGACGAGTTAAGTGATCTCATACGACATTAAAAACGAAAATCAAATAGTCTGTAGTTTAGCATATCAAAGACAAAGATCATGATAGTGGATATATCATCCACACAAAACCACGATTAACAGGTGTGCGATTGTGAGCTCATACTTATATCTGGGATCATTGATTACACACACAGGGTCTCTGCAGGAAGAAATAAAACAAATATGTGATCTAGCAAAAGCCACCATACAAAAGACAGCCAAAATATGAAAGGAATCTCAAATTAATCAACTGCTTAATATTCCCAATGCTGACATCGGATCTGAATATAGGACCCTACAGCAAGCAGAAAGAAGAAAGATAGACATCCTAAGAGCGGATTACTGGACAAATAATTGAATTTTAAAGGAAGCAAAGGTCAGCAAACGTCTCTGTAAAAAATTACATTTTGGACAAATAAAATACTTATAATGAAGACATATTATGAGAGCAGACACAGAAAACATGGAAAGACTTATTTTCCAAGAAATGGTAGAAGGCAGAAAATCGACCGACAGAAAACAATATGAATCGACCAAATTACAGGAGTATCCAAAAGACCTATGCATGAGTTAACAGAAATGACCAAAGAGATCTTTAGAGACAGACAAAACACGACATCATGATAACCACTATACTTCCTCCAGGGAATTAGGACTGAAGAGAGAGAGAGAGAGAGAGAGAGGGAAAGAGAGAGATGCACAATAAAATAAAAATTTTGTATCAGTATGTGACAACGGATGATACATGGACCAATCACTTTATTTAAAAGTAAAATCTACACACTACTTTATTCAACGATTAACTTAAGAAAAGCGAAAGTGTAAATTTTCTTCCTCTGGTGCCCTATCTAATGAGTGGATGTTGGCAACAATTCTGGCATACTCCTATTGTGTGGCTCTAAAGAGTGCATGGACATCGAAGTTTGTCCAGTACCTTATGTTTTTAAGCCATGAGTATTTCTTTCTTCCGATGCCCCGTTTTCCTTCTATCTTTCCTTCCATAATAAGCTTTAAGAACTGGTACTTGGAGTTTCGAAATATATGATCTAGATAAGCAGTGTTTCTTCTTTTTTATTATTGGCAGCAACTCTCGTTCTCTGCCCATTCGATTTAATACTTCGCCATTTGTTGTGTGATATGTGATATGGAAATTTTAAGTAGTTTTCTAAATACCCACATTTTAAAGGCCTCCAATCGGTTCATCACTTTGGCCTTTATGGGCAAGGTTTCTACACCATATAGCAGTATGGAGTAAATGTAACATTTTACAAAGCGATATCGAAGCGTTAGGTAAAGGCTGCTGTTGCTTAGCAGGGTTCTCATATTAGTAAATGCTGTTCTGGCTTGCTTAACCCTGCTACGTATCGCTATGTCTGGATCTAAATCTTCAGTTATCCAACTACCGAGATATCTGAACTTGGGGACCTTTTGTATGTTCTTATTGTTTATTGTTTAAACTCTTATATTTAATTGCATATTTCGTGTTCTACTAACCACCATTACCTTAGTCTTGTCCATATTAATCTTCAAGCCCAGTCGTTCTCTTTCAGTATTTATTCTATCTATCAGTCGTTGTAGCGCTTCTTGGCTATTAGCTATTATGACTGTATCATCAGCATAGCGAAGATTACTAATCGTCTGTCCGTTGATTTTGATTCCGTCTTCAGTGTCACTTAAGGCTCTATCGAAAATCGTTTCAGAGTAAAGATTAATAAGGAGGGGTGACAGAACACAACCCTGTCGTACAACTTTTTCGATTGAGAAGTATGATGCAGATTCCAGTCCTACTCTCACAGATGCCACTAGATTCATATAAAGGTTTTACGTTCTTTACTCTTAAGTGTAAATAGCGAATATTATATGAAGTTATTCGTCGGTCAGATATCCAAGTGGGACAGGCGGCCGATTCTCATTGGATTCACTGTCGAATGGTTAAGTGGATATGGGTTCAAGCTCTGACTCGGTGTACAGAAAATAAAAAAGGCTAATGCAGCAGTTTAAATTTCTAAAACGAATCTGCGGCTTAAACAAGAATATGCTGATGTCTGATCGGCCTATGGTGGAGCAGTACGGCAAGAGATAAGGGCTTGCGTCTCGGTTATACTCCTCTATAGATCCCTACGGTTATACTCCTCTATATATCCATTTATTTGAGTTTGATGTCCATTTATTTGAGTTTTTGTACTATCTTTTTAATACCATTGACAACTACATATCTTTTTAAAGGTAACTATTTAACATCTTCTTCATGAATGTGTGGTACTCATAATGTAAAATTTTTAGATGAACTGATGATGCTATCAGAATTCGATAGCGAAACGTCTTCAAAATAGATGAAGTAGTATCAACTTTGTCTTTTATTTCTCCACCTAGTAGACCGATATTTGAACCCACCACTCGTCTGAGTGATCCTTATTATATATATATATATATATATATATATATATATATATATATATTCTTCTTCTTCTTAATATGCCATGTCCTTTCAGAAAGTTGGTTACCATCATAGCTATTATAATTTTATTCACTGCCATCCTAATAGCATGCTAACCATGGAAATGTTCTTCATCCTGAATCAATATTTTGCAGCAACCTACAGTATGGACTTCTCATTACATGTCCGCAGTACTTTAGCTTTATCTTACTTATACTTTTTATACTCTAGGTGGACTCTTGCTAAGATGTTCTAGTGTTATGGAGTTTCGAATTTTTTTCAGCTAAGAAACTTTTAAAATTAAAAAGACAATATGCAATGGGTTTTAGATGACTTTTATTTTCAGTCCAATACTTGACACCATAAAGTAAAACCGAGAACAATCGGAGAACTATCAATTTTAGGTATTTGTTACATAATACCTTGGAGTTATTGGTACAAATGAAGAAGGAAATGTCGTTTTACAAAAAAGATACCGACTTATTAGAGCAGTGGTGGATCAGTCACAAACATACAAAAATACTATATTTATAGATACCTTTTATAGAGTTGTGATAATTTGTCGTGATACAGTTAATCATCATGTTTAGAAGCGGATATCCAGGTTACATTAGCTATCTCATGACATGAAAGGTTCTGCCGGGAGTGAACTTCCATTTCCTAGTTTCTTCTTAAACAAACATATAACAGGAACAAACAGTCGAAATCATCCAAAAACTATGGAACTAGATCGCTTTACGGACTATTCTCTTAAATATAAACAGGAACTAGTAAAAATCGATCATCATAACCACGGCAAAGTTTACCGGAAAAGATCCATCGTGAGAACATATGCTGCTCACCGAGAAATACATTTAAGTACCTATTAAAGATAGGACAACTCAGCCTAAAAGATGCTCGGTATCAAGTGCTAGGTTTAGGGGAATACAAAAAAAAAACTTTCGCGTGACAGTTGGAAAAGGTCTACTAAGGTCAAATTGCCGCTTTAGCTACAATTTACAAGCAATGTTTATGTATAACGTCAAATTTAACTTTAAAGTTCTGTTGGGCCTAACCATACAAAACCAAAACGACAAAAAAACACAAGAGAAGCTACCAAACAAATAAGTTGTACAAAACAGGTTTTTCAGGTTATCAGGTAAACAGGTAATTCCATAGACATATTCCCCCAGTGCGACACACAAAACTGAAACAAAGCAGTCCCGCATATCTGTTTAATCGGCGTGACATTCTCATTGGGCATTATTATCACGTGGTTGATAAACGTGGAAAATTAGAAAGAGATGTAGGGACTGCTTTTTCATCAGGTCTCTCTGTCGCGCTTGGGGAACGTGCGATATTGTAACGTTCAGTATATCTTGTATTATATGCATATGGGGTATTCTGTTCACACAAGTCACTCAAACCAGCTATGAACGACTATTATTTGACAGTTGGCATGCTAATCCATATATTATAGTAAATACCTATATCTTTATGAAAATAAAAAAAAAAGATTTAAAAATATAAACACGACAATTGCATCTGATTTTATTTCCAAACTGACCCTAAACTTTTGTTATTTAATAGGTTTTTTTTATTAACAAAACGTGCAAACAAGAAATTTACGTGAGTCTCCAAAGAATTGTGATGTAATTTAATTCTGCATCCCAATTATAACCTCTCATATTTTTTATATGTTATTAGATTATCTATCAAAGTTCACTGACAAATTTAACGAAATCATTAGGTAGAAAATCTGTTTCTACTAATTGACAATTTATTATGTTAAAAACAAACTTAAAAATTAATTTTTCATTCAACAATATTTCAGGCTGTCAAGCCTAATCGATGGATTTTGGCAGATAAGAAATTGTGCAATATGAAGACAATTGGCTTTGGACATCCTTCCATATCCAGTTCCTAAAAGAGAAAAAATGTATTAGAAAGAACAATAAAATCATTACAGTATAAAATAAAATTCCATGCCACATACACGTTATCAAAACTTCTCATTTTTCCTAAACAAAATAATCTTTACCAATGCATGCTTTTTAAAACCAAATACCTTGGAAAGTAATTAATTAAATATTTTTTTGTCGTCTATTTTTTTATAATTAAAATTCGACCCAATCTCGAAGTTGTCGTAAGTTCTTTTACAGGGAAACGGCTAACTTTAGAAATTTAACAGCATGCTATTTAGCCATATTTGGTAGCAACGTGTGCTTAATAAGGCAGTTAATGGAAAAATATTAATTGAGAAAGTAGATGGTGTAAGAAGTGTAAAAGGGGTGGTAAATTTCATGTGAGAATACAATTGCATCAGGTGCTAAATCCATATCTATTTTCATTAGGATCAGGTAATAAGGAAGGTCCAAAGTAATACTGAAACCGAATTAGAGCAGGTGAAGATTGGGTGTAAAGGCTGACTCTTGGAAAAAAGTATTTGAAACAATTTTATGAACCAAATATGGATTATTTAAAATGTACATTTGAAATTAAAAGTTACTATTACAAACAAGATGGCCTGACATATTAGTATTAGAGATAAATGCGGATATACACAGGGTTGCTTGCAATAGATTTAAAGTAAGATTGTTGAAAGAAAAGAACGTGAGTTTATTATGTAACAGAAAACTTTGAATGAAACCAATAGATAGATTCAGTGAAATAGTTGGAACAGCAACTATATTGTTCAGAAAGTTGAATAGTTAATAAGAAATAAGAAAGAAACTCATTAAAGAAATGAGAATTTTTAGATGGATGAGTGGACTGACAAAAAAATATGTTAAAAGAATTCTAGGATGGGACCGAGGGATGCTAAATTAAAAAAATTGATTAAGTCGTTAATGTAAGTCGAAATTAGGTCAACTAATAGTTACTTAATTGCTTTATTACAAAAAATATGCGATTAAATTTTAAGATTATCCTCACTGTTTGGGAAAGTATTTAGTATTTACTTAAACATTTTATTTTAAATATGCTGTCTCTTGTTTAATATTTTATATTCATTTTAAACATAGTATTATCTGATTTAACCAGATACGAATCAGCTAAGCAGCATCTACATCTCTTTTTTTTATATATAAAAATTTCAGAAAAATCATCTAATCCACTATACACTTTTTGTTGTTTTATGTATATATTAAGTTATTTTGAAAATTGTCAGTCTAATTGTCAAACTAATGTTTTTCAAGTCTTTTTTTGTTTTAACAGTTTTACCTCTGTAAGTACATATTTATGTAATTTTATCATAATGTTGCTTATCTCTTTGTTTTAATAAATTTGTAGAGCACTTCTGATGAAGCCAATAATCAATTGGCGAAATATTAAGTGACTAAAAAACAAAATTGTTTTAATTCCAGACCGATAGAACCTGACATATATCCCACAAAATATTATATATATATATATATATATATATATATATATATATATATAATATATCCCACAAAATATTATATATATATATATATATATATATATATATATATATATATATATATATACTCTTTGGTAGGTATCTATCGGGAAAGCGTCAAATCAAGGATCAGCTAGAGATGGTATAAGCCAGTTTGGTGTAGAACTTTATTCTAAATGTGAAATTTTCGGTGATATGCTGTCACCTTCATCAGTACCTAATTGGAAAACCTATTTAGTACAAGTGGTGGAAATCAACATTTAAAAACCTACATTGAAAATGTTCAGTTGGTCCTAGTGGTGAAGAACACTGTCACAAACATGTTAAAAATAAAAAAATAATCTGTGAATGTTATGATAAGTTCCCAATATTCTCCAATCTGTTACATCTTGTCTAGTTCTGTTGAAGCAAAAAGAAATAAATACAACTTAAGTTTTCAACATCTTTCTTACACTTCATAGATGAGCTGCAGTTATGGATATAGCACATTTCTATGAAGTTCCTCTTAAATTGCCTGTCAACCTTCTTTAGTACTTGCACATTTTCATAGTTAGCAATGTGTCCAGTATTCTTAATATGTTGGCTAAAAGCTGTACTAATAGGCTTCCTCACAACATCACTCTTGTGCAAAGCTATTCTTTTTGATAGTTTCTGGCTGGTTTGACCGACATAAACTTCGGAACAGGAACCACATTGAATAGAATACACTACATTGAAGTTATCCAGTTTTTTAACTCTTTCTGTCAGGTGAGTAAAGTATGTTCCTAATCTTTTGTACACTGAATTTGTTATCACCATGTTGAACTGTCTGAAAAGGTTTGTGATCTGTGGTGATAAACCCCTGATGTAAGGCAATCTACCATAGAAAAGTTCTATTGTTTCTCCTTCTAATGTTTGTCTTTGGTGTGTTCCAACTGTTGAAATATCTTGGAAGAGCAGTTTATTAAGAAGCATCTTGGGATAGTGATTTTTTCTAAGAATCTCATGAATTAACTTGATGTTATTACTGTAGTTAGAAGGGTGACAAATTCTTTTTATTCTGTTTTTCAGACCATTGATGATGTTAATCTTCTGCTCGTCTGAATGATACGAGTGAAAAGGCACATATCTACCTAAAAGTGTTTTCTTTCTGTACCAATCCAACCTTACTGTGTTGTCCTCATGCCTGGTTACATAGGTGTCGAGAAATGGCACACTATTATTTTCTTCTATTTCAACAGTAAAGTGTAGGTGTTATATGAGTTGAAAATGTTAAGAGTGTAGTTGATTTTGTCAGCAGGGACTGCACATATAAGGTCGTCTACATATTGGTAAATGATATATATATATATATATATATATATATATATATATATATATATATATATATATATATATATATATATATATATATATATAATAGCTATGATATCTATGCCCTACTCACAGGTCGATACAAGATATTTGTCAGTTGGCAACTCCTGATTTCTGTCATGTTAGCTTCAGCTATCTCTGCATCACTTATCTATGTAAAGTGGAATTTCTGCTCGTAATTCATTTGTGTTATATAAATTTTTTCTGCGTTTTTTGGTCTAATTTAAATTTTGGTCCACCTTTTTTAAGTTAGATTTCCTGAACCATGTGGTCGACCATTGGGAACTATAGCTATTATTATTTTCACAATTTTGTAAACATGTCGGCAGGATTTGCTTTTTTTATTAATATATATAAAAATTTAATTTTCTTCAATTGTTATATCTTAATATTATATTAATTATTTTTAAAGTATAATAAATATGACCAGTATAAGATGTTTTATTTGTCCTAGCCAAACTCACTTTTCAGATTTGCATTTAAGAGTACGTCCAAGATGAACGCTGGTAAAACTGGTAGTCACCTAGGGAGTATAAACATCTTTCTTCTTCAAACGTCATATAATGATGACATTACTTATCTAACTTGATCCTGTCAAAGTTTGATGTGTCCGTCACCAGCAGTTTTTTTCCCATTTCTTTAGGGCGGAGGGAAAAATGTTGTCATGGCAACAATATAAAACATGTCACAAAGTAACAATACATATGTCATTAACAACAATTAAACATCATTTTTATTTATAGTAATATTAAAAGTACAATTAGTTAATGAGGCATTTTCAAAATTGAAACCGTGCAAAAATGTTCCCGACTCTTGATACGCATTGGTAATTGTTGATGATACTGATGGTCGAAAACAACTTTCAGCAATCATTCCCGATGTTGGCAAATCATGAGGGTTTAAAATTTTTGAGCATTATCGTTCTTATTTCTTATTGAATCCTCTATATATCCTTTGGCAACCGTGCTTGATTTCCAGCCCCCATGTCGTTTGAGGCATTCTAGATTTCCGCTTCCATCAATTAAAAGTGTTGCTGAAGTTCGTCGTAAAGAGTGCGTTCGTCGTTAAATAACTAGCTACTTTTTGGGCTACTGCGCTGATCGACTGTATTCTCATAACGCTTCGGTAACACTTTCGATTTTGGTACTTGATAAAAAATCGGTTTTCTGTGAAATTTTCAGGCCACAGGGATGCGATGATTTTACAGTTTAATGTAGTTTTGACCAATTATCGTAAAAGATCTAATTTGTCGTGTTTTACTGTCTGGGATTTTGATAATTATTACATTTTCTTAATCCTCAATGTCCACAGTCTTTATTTTTACCATTTAGTCGCATCGACAGGCGCCGGTAATCCCAATTAACAAAACAATCTGAAATATTTTTATAATTTAGTAGAGTATACTACATGCTTTGCAATATAATTTTTTTTACCTTTAATCCTAAATACAACTTATCTGGCGCTTCAAACAAAAATTTATCAAACTCGTCTTTAGTGAAAACTTTAGACTTCTTTGCAATGTATCCTTCGCTTGTATTTTTCAGAAAGGCACGTAACTTTAAAAATTTGCTTATATCCACTTTTTTCTAATAACTAACTTAGATTTTATTATAGAGTATCGTGACCACATTGTAGAAGATTTCCATTTATTTTCATTTTCCATTATATTAAAATATGCCAGTAAAACATCTTCGGTAACTTGCCGTACTCCTCTTGTATCGCACCACTCTTGGAAGTGCTTGTACGCTAACCGATACTTTATTCCGGACTTGGAAGGCCCCAAACGTGCTACTGCATCATTAGCCGCGGACTCAATTTCATTTAGGTTTTCCATTTGGGCACTAAATTTGCGCTTGCGGTTGCAACAACAATAAGCTGGCTTTAATAATTGCAAACAACTGTCAAACAACTGTAACCAGGGAGACGCAAATCCCACTGACGGCTTAATTATTTTACTTTCTAACATCTAGACGACTTTGATAGTTGTCACAGGTAATTTCGAGTAAAAATAGCGTATGAATTGTACTATTTATGGTTGAAAATTGCTACGTTTGAAGAAAAAATAGTATACTTTATTTGGCAAAGAAGCGACTTTTCTTGACTTGCCCTCTAATATCGGGCGCGTCAAGAAAAGTCATGCTTCTCCGCCTCATAAAGAAATATACTATTTCCGCAATTATTTGCAGATGGAAACAGATTTTACTTGAATTAAAAATTGTGATCAAGACGAATATATATGAAGACTCATCGGCGTCAGATGCTTGAAACCACGAGGAAACTTTCATTCCGGTAAACGTGTAAGTCAGGTTGTCAGCACGCTGGTGCATTTTGACAGGGTCCGCCTAAATACGAAGGATTATTGGATCTGCCCTGGCTTTGTAACTGCGAAAACCGGCGTTTATCTTGGACGTACCTGAAGATAAGACGTTCCTACGGCTGAGAAACTGACCTAGACGAATACTTAAACAATTGATCTCAAGATAAGTTGAAGTTTTATTGTTACAAATTAGCTTCCATAGCTCCCACGGACCATCTGTGGTAACCGGAGGTTACCCAAGTCCGGATAAAGTGTAAACGGTGATTGGCAAGGTTAGCAACCTAGCAATCGTAAAAACGAATATTGCTTAAAAACAATGCACAGTCTCGGAAGAGGATTGATACTATGAACATGACCTCGGCAAGAAATAAGGACAAGCGAAAAATATCCAAAACTCAGATGATAATTACTAAATGGAATATCAGATTGCTCAAGTCAAGAAAGCAAGAAATAACCCAAACGCTAAGAAATAAATAAATAAACATTTGCATTTTATAGGAAAGAAAAAAAAACGGAAGTAATCAAAATTAGTTAAATACATATTCTACAGTGGAGTAGCAAAAGAAAACAGGGCCACAGAAGGTGTAGCAGTATTAATACACCAAAGGTACCAAACTTACATCGAGGAGTGTCAATACATATCAGAAACGATTGTAACAGCACAGATAAAATTGGAGAACGAAGACCTGATATTATTGAAGTATACGGCCCAGAAAATAACAAGCCTCAAACAACAAAAACATAATCAGAATGTTAAAACCACGAATACCGAACTAAACAATAGAATAAATAAAAATATATTACGTTATAACTAACAGAGATATAGATCCATAAAAAATAGTCGACGTAAAATAATCGCTTAACTCAACAGATGTAGGTAGCGATTATAGAATTATGTAAATTACAAATCATCGTGGAATACTTCACATATAAGAGAGCGGTGCCAACACAATCCAAAATCAGAGTCGAAGAACTAAATACCGCATCCACGAAATACTTATACAGAAAAAGAATAATAGAGAAGATTGGTATTAATGAAATATTAGAAAAAGGTAACATAGAGGAAAGCTGAGAAAAACTTAAAATAGTATAATTGATGCAGCAACAGAATCACTTGGTGTAATGAAAGTAATAAACACTAACATATCAAAAACCTAATTGCTACAGGTGTCAATAATGAATCACCAATACCAGCGGTGACGACAAACGAAGAAATAAATATTGAGAAGGAAGAGGTAAAGGAAGCATTAACGAATCTACAAAACAGAAAATCACCAGGAGAAGACAGAATACCGAGCGAACTACTAAAGTACGGACGACCAGATGAAACCAAACAACTACTAAATTTAATCCAAAAAATAATAGAACGAAACAGAATGTCTCAAGAATGAAGATTAAGTATCGTAAAACCTCTCTTTAAAAAGGGAAACAAATGGGAACCGAAAAATTACAGGGGAATTAATTTCTTAAAGATAATACTAAAATTAGCAACAGCAACCAAAATAATAACAAGTAAACTGAATGAAATTATAACACTAGCAGAAGAAACACAGGTTTTAGGTTGGGAAGATCATGCACCGACGCTATACTTATAATGAGGCAAGTGTAAGAGAAATCATTAGAATACGATAAACTGGCATATCATGTTTCATAGTCAAGAACTAGCGGACCCTATTGAAGCTGGTAATGGGATAAGATAGGGAGAATCTGATTATGGATAAACTTATGCTTATGGATTTATTAAAAAATAATACCAAATAGTAGAAAAACAACTTAAAATAATCTAATATGCAGACGACGCAATACAATAATTTAATATAACCGCTGGATAAGACATAGAAAAGTAGAATGGAATGGTCATATAAGCCGAATGACAACAAATAGAGTAGTAAAGACGGTAAGAGATGGTTCTCTAATAGGAAGACGATCAGTAGAAAGACTACGAAAACGATGTAACGACAACTTACTGGAGACATTAAAAAACAGACAGAGTCATGTCTACATAAAAAGAAGAAGAAGACATCGACCCTTAACTTTCTGATGATAGTTATGCTGGCTGCATGGTCGTTTTTAAATGATAATAAATCAAAAATATTTTAGTACGATTATGTTCATACTAACGCTCTCGCTCTATTTCTACTTCTATAGATACATTTCAAAAAATACTTTTCAAATAAATTCGAAATTGTAGCGATAGCGGATATACTCTTTCGACTGAAAAATATAATTAATAATTCTTCTTCTTCAAGTTCCACTCCTATCGGAGATTGGAAATCATTCTGGCAATTATAATTTTATTGGTTACTCGCCTGAATAGTTCAATTGAACTGCATCCAAACCATTCACGGAGATTGCGTAGCCACGAGATTTTACGTCTTCCTACGCTTCTTCTACCTTTGATTTTACCCTGCATTATATTCCTTAGTAGTTCGTACTTTTCACCTCTCATGATATGCCCCAAATATTCCAATTTTCTGATTTTTATGGAATTTAAAACTTCGCATTGTTTTCCTAGTTGTTCGAGAACTTGTTCGTTTGTTTTGCGATCCATCCATGATATTTTCAAAATACGTCGGTAACACCACATTTCGAATGCTTCTAGGTTTTTAATGTTGGATTTTTTAAGTGTCTAAGCTTCAACTCCATACAAAAGGGTAGAGAAAATATAACATCGAAGCATTCTTATCCGGAGCGATATATTGATATCGCGATTCCAAAAAAGTTTTCTCACTCTATTAAAAGTTGACCGCGCAATTTCAATGCGGCATCTTATTTCTTTTGTCTGATCAGTATCTTCTGTGATCCATGCTCCAAGGTATTTGTACGGAGATATTAGTTCAATTTCTGTATTATCTAGTACTAGCTTAACTTTGATGTTTTTTGCTTTTGTAAATACCATGAACTTGGTTTTCTTCAAATTAATTTTTAGTCCATAATCGTTGCAATATATATTTAGTTGTTCAGCAAGGTGTTGCAGTTCTTCTAGTGTTTCTGCCAGAAGGACGGTGTCGTCAGCATATCTTACGTTATTAAGTGGCTCACCGTTTATTATAAGGCCCTCACTGATCTCGGCAAGCGCTAATTCTGAGATGGCTTCACTGTATAAATTGAATAACAAGAGTGATAAAATACACCCTTGGCGGACACCACGGCGAATCTGGATATCCTTGGTCAGTTCGTTTTCAACTTTCACTTTTGCTGCTTGATTCCAATAGAGGTTACAGATGATTCTAATGTCTCTACTGTCTATGTTTTTATTTAATAAAATTTCTTTAAGTCGATTATGCTGCACTCTGTCAAATGCCTTCTCAAAATCAATGAAACAGACATATACTTCCTGATTAATATCTAAGCATCTCTGCGAAAGAACACTTAATGCAAACAGTGCATCTCGTGTTCACAGTCCTTTCCTAAATCCCATTTGTGTATTACTTATGCCTTCATCTAATTTCTTATGTATTCTATTGTGAATTACTTTTAAAAACAATTTCAAGACATGACTCATTAAGGCTATGGTGCGATGTTCATTGCACTCCTTTGCATTGGCTTTTTTGGGAAGCAGTATGAATGTTGATTGGAGCCATTCTTTAGGTATTATACCTGTTCTATATATGGTATTGAATAGATCCAAAAGAAGATCAATAGATTCAGTATTCACAATTTTAAGTAATTCGATAGGAACTTCATCAGGCCCGGGAGATTTACCACCTTTAGCTGGTTTCATTGCATATTCAATTTCTTCTCGTATAATGTCAGGCCCAGTATCAGCCTTAAATTCTTTTGGTGCTTCTGTTCTCTCTTTGTCTTCAAAAAGTTGTGCTATATATTGTGTCCATCTCTGCATTTTTTGGTTTATATCAGTTATAAGTGCACCCCTTTCATCTCTTAGTTGCCTAGTTTGAAGTGTTTTTCTCATTCCTGTTAATTCTCTAATTCTTTTATGCATGTTAAAAAAGTCATATTTTTTCTCAATTTCTTCTAGTTCTTGGCACTGCTCATGTAACATTCTCTCCTTAGCTTCTTTACTTCTCTTTTTTATTAATCGATCAGTTTCATTATATTTAATTGGATTTTTTGTTTTGAATGATTTTCTTTCATTCATTATAGTAGTATTTCTTCAGTCATCCAATGTTTATGTTTTCTATACTTTGGTTTTAAGTTTTCATTTGCTGTTTTAATTATTGCTACTTTTATATTTTCCCATTTCTGATCAATGTTATAGCTACTTTTATTCAGTTCTTGGGTATTACGTAGATTTTCAGTAAGAGTTTTTACAGTTTGTTCCTTTGTTTGTGGTTCCCTTAATATCTTAATATCAATTCTACTTTGTGTGGGTTTTTTAACCAGTTTTAATTTGGTTCGTAATGTGACTACTATGGGTATATATTAATAATAAAGGCATAATATATTTAATTTGTCATATCTTTTCATTTCAGGGATGAAAATATTTGTTGCCAACTCAGGGATCAAACTTCGCTCTAGTTTCTCAAGTAACTTTCTTTCGGTTCTGTTGATCGATACATTTCTTCTTTCTGGCGGTTTGTTATTAAGTATGTGCTTAGTTAGTCCATCATTTTCAATTTTTTAATTTTTTTTTCGGCATTCTTGTATTTTCTCATTGGTAGACTTCTTATCTTATTTTTATTTCTCTATCTATCAACTTTTGTAATGATTGTAACTCTCCTGTAAAGTGTTATTTTCCTATCCTGAATTCTAAAAATATCGCTTTTTGTTACGCTTTGACATCCATATAACAGCCATAAAAATTTATTAACGTTTCATGAAACTTTTTCATATTTTATTGCATAACAGAAGATTGTATTGATTTTTAGACACAAGATAACTATAAAGAAGATTGGCTGCCTTGCGACCGGTTTACAAAAGACAACTTCCTTAAATGAAAAAATGTTTAAATAAGAAATACTTCATAAACAATAAACAATCACGCTAACCCATTTTTGTTATCTATTGAAGAATATTGTAACATTCCAATATAGCGCCGGCATTTTCTACTCCTTTTATTGCATTTTATTAGAATATGCAACGTTATGGAAATAGAAGGTTTGTAAAATGAATGAATTAAATTTTAATATAAAGAAATCAAAGAACATTTAATCTTTTTGCAACACTTCTTACCAACCCACTGTTATGCCATAAAATACGAAAAAAATTGATGAAAAGATAATACTTTTACATTTTTCAACTGACTCAAAGGTCGCCAAAATTCGCAATAAACAGACATTACAAAGCAGATAATCTCGAAATAATCAACAAAACTTTAAAACTATTTTCCATTAAACATTCATCAAAAACTATTTCTACTATACTAACGATATAAAACAAGAGGATATACTTACAACATCTCCTTCATCGGCCGCACCGAAATCCAACCATAGATACCTCTTGCCGTCGTCCGAAGAATTCCTTAGCCTATCGAAGGGATACCTCCAGAGCGTCCTTGATCCCGTACCCGCCTCCAATAACGTGAAACCGTTCTCGTAGTGAATTACTAATTGGGCCGGTCGCCCTTTCCAAACACATCCTAAAATCACATTAGAATCTATTTAAGGAAAACTGTATACAGGGTATGATAGTGCTGATCAATATATTTAGTGTTTTAATAGTATACATATTAGAATAACGATGACCTCATCCTTTGCCTTTTGGAAGAGTAGAAATTATTATTAATAATTTTTGAGGAAGGTTTTATTCGCCGTAAACCTTCGTGCTATTTTAAGTACAGTTTTTTATTAGTACATTTCTTTTGTCATTACCATATTTTTTTGCTTTTATCTCTGTTGTAGATCTAGCATTTATAACTAAATATTATACTTTCATTAAATACGGACAAAAAGAAACATTACAAGAGTAAGAAGCCAATTTACTATACCAAATTGGAGAAATACAATACGATTGACATTCCAAAGCTTTTCATACTGATTTAGATACTAAGGACTTTGGGGGCGATCAAGAATCAATTGAAGGTTTCATAAACAGTATAGTGATAGTAAATATATCGATGGCTAAGAGGACAAATATTGTATGTCCATTTTTGTTATAAATCAGATACGTACAGGTCTTTGATGGTCGCGATGAAATCTTTATTGGGCTCAAATATGGTATGTCCTCATAGAATGGTTTACTAGTTACTAAAATAGCATTCAAGACATTTCCATTAAAATCAACATAAGCTTAGTGCACAAATGTTGCATATCCAATGCAATATTTGTGGCGCTCACTAAATTCAAAACGAAACGACTCTTTTATTGTATGTCCAAAGATACAATATTTGTCCATAATATTTGAGGCTCGTCAGTGTTGCACGTGTCTACGCAAAGGTAGCAATTAAGTGTGGGAGTGGTTTAAATAGCAATAATATGTGCTCAGAGGAATTTGTCTTGTCATTCTTCTGTTCCAGTCCAGTGTTGTATATCGATTTAAGCTGTTACATACGTAATTGCTAAATCGGCGTGTCGTGTTCAAAATATAAAAATAAAATAAACACCCGAAGAAATAGTTCAGATGGCAAAAAATAGTAAGCAGTTTGATTATGAATATTTTTTATTGAATAAATTATAGTGACAAATGTTAGAAACCATAGCATGAATTTGGTTACAGATTCAAAATATGAGAATCAAGACGACGTCTGTTTAGATACAGTGGCAGGGCCTTGCCATAAAAGACGATTATCAGAGTGTAGTGTTCGACGAGCTGTTTGCCACAGTGCCGGGGCCTTCCCATAGAAGAGAATTAGCAGAATGTAGTGTCGACGAGCTTTTTGCCGACTCCGAAAGTGAATACCTCCCATCTGACCAAAATACTGGTAGTTTAGTTTCGTCAACACATGATACAGAAAATCGTCAAATACTTTCTCATATAGTTTACAGCATAGACAGTCTAGCACAAATAGAAAGAAAATGCAGGCTAATAGCCAATCCAGAATTATGAAAAAAAAAAAAACAAAAATAAGATTGTTACGAGTGACTGGCAAAGAATATGTAAACAGAAAAGGGGTAACAGTAAGGGCTAAGTCACCACGTATTATTTATTGCGACAACTTTAGATTTAAATGTGGCATTAACATAATATCATGTGAATGACAAATAATCATTTGCCAAGAATATTGGAATCTTACTGATTCAACAAAGCAAACAATTTTTATTGGTTTTTTACCCAAAGAAAAAAAAATTGGTAGAGAAGGAAATCACAATGAGAGAAAAAAAACAGGAAAACGTAGTCATTATTATTATTTACTGACTGGCTCTAATGAGCGTGTAAGAGTGTGTCAAAAATATTTTTGTACTACATTTGCATTTAGCTTTTAAGTAGTTGTAACTGCACTAAAGTATCGTGGAGACAGTGGTGTTTATGTCGGCTTTGACCATCGCAAAAAAAGACCAGCTCCGAATGCAACATCCGCTAAGCAAGTTTATTATAGTAAGACTCGTATTGAGATGTTTCCTTGAATGGCATCCCATTATTGTCGTCGTGATTAGTGGCGCACCCAGCACCTCTATTTCTGTTAGCTTGTATTCGAGGTCTCCATTCCAAAATTCTGTTTGTCCACCGGTCATCTTGCTACATGACCTGCCCAGTTCCACTTTAGTGTTGTTATCCTTTCAATACGATACGGTTGGCGATAGCCGTTTCCAAAATGTATTGTATTTACAAGTCTGATTAATTTCAAACGTCAGTAAACTTAGTTAAACCTTCAATTGCGGCCTATTTTTATAAAAATAGTAATTAGATCTTATATCTGTCGTTGGCCCGGTTGGTGTTTCTCGTCGTATTCTTTCTTGTTGATGTCTGATAGGATGTAATTGTGAACACTATTTCATCCCTCCGTACTTCCCGTCATCTTCACGATCAACTTTCTTCCAGTCACAGGGTTCATACCTATTTCTTTATACATTCTGTTTCTCTATGCTGTACATCTATTACACTCCAGCATTGTGTGAGTAACAATGTCGGACTATTCGCAGTATAGGCATTTTTTGTATCTGCCTTTCTAAACCTATGAAGATACGCCCTAAAACAGACAATCTACCCAGTCCCTTCCCTTCCATCTTTCTTATCGTTCCACTCTTCTTGCCCACTTTCTATTCATCTTTTCCTTTCTTCTTTTTTTTTATAGCTGTTGTCAAATACAATTGGCGGTCATCTCATAGAGACCCCCAAAACCCCCACCTGGGTGCGCCACATAACGTGATACGATGAGGCATTATCTGTCAAGTAAGTGAAATATCAGTGTGATTTATCGTTTACACACTGCAGTGACTATTGCCCTAAAAATAATGTACCACCTGTTAAGTACAATGTATTTAGAGATCAGTATTGAATGGTTATGATCCACCTTTGTCATTTTATAAACCGAGAAAAGATCAATGTGTAATATATCACGTTTATAATAGTGCTACAGATATAACAGAATTACGAAGTCAGTGGAAGGCATACAAAGCAAAAGAAAAAAGTGGAATGGAAATGAAACTAGCCGACAAACAGAAAGTTGTCGACAATAAAGGTAAAACATTTCAAGCAATTACAGATTATTCTTAATTATTCAACAGACGTAAACGTTACGTCTAAAATTTCACAATTTTTGACGCTTGAAATGCAGAAGGTTATTCATATTTATGGGACGAGACACAAGCCAACAAAGAATCAGTTGAAATTGAAAGTTGTTTGCTGAAATATTTGTAATCTTTACCCAATACTGTTACATATGTTTCCTTATCTTTAGATACTTGTGGTGGACAAAACCGCAACAAGAATGTTACTGCTGCGATGATGTATGCTGTTGCTAAAAAACATAACTTTCAAATAATATATCTAAAATATTTAGAACCAGGACATACACATTTCGAAGTGGACTCAATGCACGCTACCACAGAACGTGCTCAAAACAATAGGAACGTGTACTCCCCCCGCGAATGGGGTATTTTAATAAAAATGTCAAGGCTAAAACCTTGTCTCTACATTGTTAACCATCTCACATACTCCGATTTTTATAATTTAAAGCAGTTAGCTTCTAAGATAAGTAAATACTACCTGTAAATAATACCTGTGACACCAACAGAAATCAAGTGTAATGACGCCGGTCTGAATCCGCTTTGGTAGTCGCCTATTATTTCCTCTGCGTATGGAGTTAGCCTTCTAGACAGTATTATGATTTTGTACATTGTATTGATTAACGATATGCCTCTATAGTTCCGACATATTTGTTTGTCTCCATTCTTGTGGATAGGTAGTATACAGCTTTCATGACAGTGTTTCGGTATTTCTTCTCTTTCCCAAACTTCTCTTATAAGATAATATATCTCAAGGTGGAGCTTTTCTCCCCCTTATTTTAGTAGTTTCGCCTGTATGTTGTCTTGGCCTGGGGCTTTATGGTTTTTTAGGGACGAAATTGCGGTCTTTACTTTAGCTAGTGTGTGCCCTGGTATTTCCGGTTCGGCTAACTAGTACTGTCTTTGTTGCCCTGTCGTTGTGGGTTTTTCTGCATTTAAGAGTTGCTCAAAATACTTTCTCCATTGGCGGCTTATCTCCTCGTCGTCTGTATTTTTAGGCGGTTTATATTAATTATTACGTTGCTGGCCTAACGACTTAACCTCTTGATCTGAGTGACAGTGATTTTTCTGTCGGGGTGATCTATTCTACGAAATTAGCCGTTTAAGGTTTTATTATCCGCCTTCATCACCGTTGTAGTCTTCGTCCCTTCCGTGGATAAGGAGTTCTTACAGGGTGTTATCAGTCAGGGCAGCTGAACCAGCTATTATTACTTTTTAATGCCCCGATTTCAAACAAATATTCCTAATAGTCAACTCTTGTCTAACTGTTGCTTCGACCGACTGTTTCCGTAGTTCCAATTGTTACTCTTATTACCTTTTAATATGTTCTACTAACAACATTATATTGGCATATATTAAACATCAAAAATACTTTTATTATTCAAATACAAATAGTTTCTTTAGTAATTTATTAGCTAATTATAAGAGCAAACCTGCATTATTCATAGGAAACAACTAACTAAAATAATACAGAAAAGAAGTTACAACATTTTGTAATATACAAAAAATAGCGCACTAGAATTAGAATATTACCATTTAAAAGGTGAACTCAAGGGCAAGAAAAGTTACAAAATAGTTAATCGACTTTATATCACCTGAAACTAATAATAAATTGCAACTAAGAATAAACTACAACGTATCTCTGCTTAAATTCAAACAAGGATTTAGGTAGGCAGGGTAAGTGCTCGGTACTTTTTTGCAATATTTTATAATTAAAACCATATTAAACAACTCAAATTCCAACCTCACTTTCACTGTGATGATAGATGAAACTGACAGGTAAGAAATGATAGACAAGTGTTAACTCGGAATACTCTGCTGGATATCAAAGGTGTAACCTAATTACAAGGGATATCGGAAATGGAATATAATTTTTGTTTAGTTTAAAATGAAGGTAATATCTAAAACGTTTCAAGTTAGTAAAACAAAGAGTTTTAAAACAACATTTTACAATATAGACTATTACCAAAAATATAGGATCTGAATTACATCTACTAAGATCAAATCAGATGCATTAACTGCTTCTGTAAAAAATACAAGGGAAGATTTTGCAACAAAGAAAACTTATTAAAAGTAGAATATTCTGTTCAAAAAAAAAAGAAATTTAATGCGATCACTATAAAACTTATCAGAGTGGCAGTATTTAGAGCAATAACTAGAACTTAACAACAATATAAACAAGTAAACTACTACTCTTAGATTACTACTACCGATTATAAAACGTTGGCCATCAAATTAGCAATAATAACTTTGTTTACGGCAATTCGAAATAGATTAGCGTATGTCTTTTAATACCACTCTCGTAGATGTCGGAGCCAGGATATTCTCCTTTCGTCTAGGGCTCTTATTTCGGTGATTTTGCCCTGTATTATGAGGTGTAAAAGGTTATGCATTCCTGGATGTCTCATTACTTGGTTGAAATATTGTAACTATTGAATTTTTTTTAAACTACAACTAGACAATTTTTTTACAATTTTTCTTACGAAACCTGAAACCGTTAAAATGTTTAGAAAACTCTTGTTTTACCCTGTATAAGAAAGATACCGAAATCTCTAGGAAGAGGTGACAATTAATTAAACTCGGTTCTATTAGGTATTGAACTTTGGGGTGAATAATGGCTCATGACGAATTCGCAAATTCACCTAATGAATTTCTGTGTGCGGTTAGTAGGGTCTAAGTTTAAACAAAAAAGTATTTTCTAGTTAGATGTTAAGTGAGTTAAGGCGTTGAAATAAGTTAAATGTATTAAAAAAATTCACTTATAATATCAGTACCCCAAATCTAATTTTAACTGTTTTTTATTGAAACTTGTTTATTTGCCATCTATGCATATAAAGAAATTTAAGTAAAACTGACTATGTATTTTTTCTGGTCTTATAATATAATAAAAGTAGAATAATATTAAGAAACCCTTATGGACCCCGTTGGGTCCATAAGGGTTTCTTAATATTATTCTAAAGCTATTTTCTTTTGGCATTTTAAAGTAATTACTATTTAAATGAGAATAGGCCATAATTGAAGGTTAAAATAAATTTATTGACGTTTCAATATCCACCTAGGAAATCAAAATACAAACAATCAATAAACTTACTTTAAAAACGTTTATTTTAATAACGATTTCCGAAGTGGAAATTGAAACGTCAATAATCTTACTTTAACCTTTAATTGCGTCTTATTCCCCTTGAAAAAGTAATTGCTTTAAAATGCCACAAGAAAATAGCTTCAAAATAAAAATTAATAAGTCCAGATTTGTAAATATAGTTTGAGTTGATTTCTCTATATTCAATTTAATTTTCTACTTCTGTAAATAAACTATATTTGTATGTGTGTTTTGGATTTTTATCTTCCCTTAAAAAAGTAGGCATCCCATGGCAACTTGACTTGGTTGAGAGGTCTTAACTGTCAAATTTGGTTTACAGGTTAAATTAAAATTTTCTTAATTTGAAATTTTTTTAAAAACGATTACCGAATTGGAAATCGCAATGTTAAGACAAACCTAAAATATAATTTTTATTATAATCAGTTGTGATATAATACCATATAAATTATTTTCCAAGAAAAACTAATTTCTTTTGGCATAGTCAACAAAAATTAGTTATTTTTGAGGTGAAATTAAACCAAAAGTAATTATTATGAACATTACATTTTTTGCTAATTTTGAATTGCTAATTCTATCCGCTAATTTAAGAACTTATTTTTAGGCACAGGCTGTAATCTACTTTTTATCGAGCAATTTGCGCGGTAAATGATACAACGCCGCTTAAACTACGGAACAAGCAATGCGCCTAAACCACCTGACTAAGCAAGAAAAAATGCCCACCTGGATGATTCCTGCTTGATATCCAGGATCAGGTTATTCCAACTAAAAATTACCTAAAATATATTGTTAAAGGCCATTAAGTCCAAAATGACAAATGGCGATTTGGATGCCAAGCCCAAAAAACCATCCAACAACTTACCGGTGGCTGCCAGGTATTTGTCGGTACTAATTATAAAGAACGCTATGACTCCGTGGGAAAGATTATCTACCAAAAACTAGCTGACAAACTGGGACTTCTCCATACCGGCCGTCTTCTTTATTATCAATACGTTCCTGACAGAATGCTTGAAGATGACAACTACAAGCTATATTGGGACCGCACTGTGCTCACAGACCAACCAGTGGCACATAATAGACCGGATCTCATACTAGTTAATAAACTTCCTAAGCAAACAACACTTATTGATGTCGCGATGCCCAACACCAACAATTTACGTGTTAAATACAACGAAAAGATCGCCAAGTAGAGAGATCTAGAAATACAAATCAGGCGACAGGAGTAAGAAAAATTTTGGGAAATACTCCAGCATACCAAGTCCCATAGGGCTCGATAACATGGAAAGAGTCCCACCAGAGCTCAATCCTTTGATACTGTAGGTATCTGGAATGAGTGAATTTTTCCCTTAGAGGGAGTGTAATTAAATATTAATAATAAGTTAATTAATTAATGTTGTATATTTGGAAAAGAATTTAATTTATCTTTCTTCCACCCAAAACGAGTCTTTATAAAGTATGCGAGAAAAACCAAAAGAAATTAGTGTCAGATGAAAATAATATTGCTATAATCAAATAATAAAGAGGTGGGTTGATAGGCTAGGTTAGCATCCTATCCATTGTAAAAGAAAACAAGACTCAAAGAACCGATATAAAGCCTCTGAACCAGACGGAACCTAAGATGAAGAACCATGCAAAGAAACGAAAACCGAGAAGGAAAAATAAGCCCACAATCACATTAGCAAGATGGAATATTACTTCTTTCAACAACAAAGATCAAGAGATAATGGAAGAACTGATAAAAATAACATAAATATTTGTGCAATTTAAGAAACCAAGAGAAAAGGTAAACGCCAAAAAGAATACACCCAATATTTCCTAGCATACAGTGGAGTAAAGAAAGAAGATCGAGCACCAGCAGGCGTAGGTATACTTGTTCATAAAAAATTTAAAGGCAACATAAATTACTGCAGTTATTCATCATCATCATCATCCAGCCTCTATGTATCACGTCCACTGCTGGACATAGGCCCCCCTTAAACTCCTCCATTCCTTACGATTTTGTGCTCTTTGTTGCCAATTTTTAGTGATACGCCTGATGTCGTCGGCCCAACGTGTAGGCGGTCTTCCTCTACTGCGTTTGTCTGCTCTTGGCCTCCAATTTGTAATTTTGCTCGTCGGAGATATAACTGCCGTTATATCTCCGTAGAAATAATACATATGAACATCACAATGGACTATCAAAAATTAAATGTTATATCTATCTATAGCCCCGAGGACTGCAAACCTAAGGAGGAACGAGAGGCATTCTACGAACAATTGTAAACCATCCTGGATAAAATACCTCATAAAGAACCCTTAATTCTTATGGGCATTTTAATGCACAAATCGGAAATGAAACAGTTTCAGAGAGTAAAACAAAGATTTAATGAAAACCATGTTAACGCAAATGAACTGAGAATCAATAATACATTTTTCGACCAAAAGCTCCAGTATAAATATGCATTTGAAAACTCTAGGGGGCATAAATATATGATTAATTTTATAGTCACTAAAAGAAAAATCTACCCAAAGCAAATTCTAGACATCCGAACTTTAAACTCAGCAGAAGCAGGAAGTGAACACAAACTGGTACTAGCAAACATAAGAATAAAAATAACACCAAAACAACATTTTCTACTGGAAATAACCGAGAAAAAATTCAATGTAGAATCACTGTGGAACGACTCAACAAGAGAAATGTAGCAAAGAAGGCTGGGAAAATATATAAACGCGAGCTGGGAGAAAAATAAAAAAACATTAAAGAAGCAGCAACAGAAGCTCTAGGAAAACGCAAAGTAATAATGAACAGAAAAAACAACAACAATACACCATGGTTCAGAAAAGAAATAAAAAAGAAATGTAAAGAGAAATGCGAGGCCTACACAAAGTACAAAACATTAAATACCGCAGAATCCCGAGAGAACTATAGAAAAATACGAAATGAAAGAAAGCAGTTGGTAAGAAGAACAAAAAATGAACAATGGGAACAGTTTACAAAAAGGATGGAAAGCGACTTCAACAGCAAACAATAACAAATATGGAGATTCATAAGAAACCGACGGAAATAAATGACAGAAATGAAGGAATACCAGAAGAAACCGACGGAAATAAATGACAGAAATGAAGGAATACCAGCAAATGAATAAGAAAGATACCTCATGGAACTATTTATGGCAAAGAAAAATAATAATAATCACACAATAACGTACCTGAATTAACACACGAAATAGAAATCAGCTTTTGAGGAAGTAGAAATAGCCAAAAAATTACTCAAAAATAGAAACTCACCAGGACCAACGAGCTTCTAAAACACGGAGAAGAAAATATAACCGTAGAGATAACAAAACTTATACAAAACCTAATATTGCCCTGTAAGATACCAGACGCATGAAGAAACAACATAATGATACCGATGTTCAAGAAAGGAGATAAAGAAGACCCCAATAATTATAGAGGTATAAATTTACTGAACACCGCACTTAAGCTTACTACAAAAGCATTAACCAACAAATTCAATAAACTAACAATTTTATCAGATGAACAAGGATTCAGATCCGGAAGATCGTAGACGCCGTATTTGTACTGTACTGTAAACAGCAACACCCGTCGCCAAATCTTTCGTTTAATAAAAATCTATAGTCTAACACGAATTGTAAATATAAGACCCTAGTCCCTAACATTCATGAATACGTGCTCACACCAGAAACCTTTTTATCATTATCTAATATAATTTTTTAAACATAGGGCACACATACATGAAGGTGGACTCGATGCATTCAGCAATCAAAAGAGCAAAGAAAAATGCATGCTTCTTTACACACTATGATATTTTAATCTTTTTGAACTTTTTCCGACTTGCAAGTTCTAAACGTAATAAAAATGAAAGTTGAAAATCCTTAATTCTTGAAAAAATAACATTCACGAATTAAGATTTTTTGATTTCATAGACTTAAAAGCTCTCGCAAGTTACTTAATTAAACATAAATACAAAGATGAAAACGACAAAAAGATGAATAGCTAAAAATGAAATGCAGTTGTGTGAAAAGGCCAATCTAGGATTGTCTTTAAATACAGATTCTCAGAGACTGAGTTTCAAGTTTTTCTGGTAGCTAAAAGAACAACTGTGATACACTTAAAGCAAATTTAAAAATCATTGTTACCAATTACTAAAAAAAGAAGAAATGCAGTTTGCTTAAACTTGTACAAAATAACATAATGGTACACATATTGCAAG
Organism: Diabrotica balteata; assembly: GCA_918026665.1. NCBI lineage: Eukaryota > Metazoa > Arthropoda > Insecta > Coleoptera > Chrysomelidae > Diabrotica > Diabrotica balteata. The sequence continues at coordinate 107,892,012 of OU898276.1, forward strand.
ATCGTCAGCATAATGGAAGTGCTAAAGTTGTACCAAGTAAAATAATTCCACATATATTGCGAGATCGTCAGAATAATGAAAGTGCTTGATTTTAGTCAGCGTGGGTTCATACCGTCGTGGAGTTCTTTGTTCTCTACAACTCTTAAATTTAATTTTAGATTATTAACTTGCATTTGGTGACTTGAATTCCAACGATTATTTTTTGTTTAAAGTCTAGAAAAAATAATACAGTTTCATGGATCTTTATGGATCGAGCTATTTCAAATATTTGGATTCATAGAAGGCGTTGCTAATGTTAAAGAGTGTGAGATAAGCAGAAGATTATTTTAAAAAATAAACATTTTTTTTGTTAAAATGCTTTAGCTTTCATATTAGATAAGCTAATTATAGAATAATACTCGTATTGGACGTAAAATCATAAATAACGGACTATTTACTTACAAAAAAAATATCATACTTACTGCAAACCAACTCTCGCTGGGTCACAGCGCTCGCATGGCTTCCATTAACTAACGCTTTCGCCCACGCTGCCAAGTCCCTGTGCGTTTCTGCTCGCAGCGAATGTGTTATCACTCCTTCCACAGTCGCGCATCGAATGCTAAATTCTGGTAGCTCTGCCTTTTTGCCAGATCCTACTAGCCGAGTTGCTATCAGTGAATAAGCTTCCGCAGGTGCTCGCCATGCTTCACCTGACCACGGCGCGCTTTCGTAAAAGCGTAACTCACTGTCTGTCACGGCCGCGAAGATAGACTGCCATCGGTCCATGTCTTCGGAAGATTCGGAACTGGACATAGTCTATACAAAAAGTAATATATTAAAATGCCATACTTTATTATTCACCAGATAGCTGTCCCCCTTTTTGACTTTAAAAGTTACGACAGACGGAAAGATAATAAAGGAACTCGGTACTTTTCTAATGTAAAAGTGGTTTCAGTTAAATTGGCTGGAACATTCCAGATACGTGGCTTTGGTCATTAATGCGCATTAGTTCGCCAAGATTCAAAAATGAGGAGGGATGTTTATGAGGAGTCTCACTCGAATATTCTAAAAGTAAACACGTTGTTATCATTTTGCAGTAATTGATTTTTAATATTAATGATTTTTTTTTATTGAGTTTAATGCGTCGACAACTAATGGTTATTGGCATGGTACAGTTAATTTTTACAGTCAGGTACCTAGTGTAGAGTGTAGTGTGTGTGTAGAGTAATTGTCTTGATACTTAGCAAAGTCGACGTCACTGTCTTTGCTAAGAGACGCTAATTGTATCCGAACGTCTGCGGTTCCTCCGGTGAGTACCGATCGCACAAGGATAGAAATTATTTTCATTTATTAATTTTTAATAAACGAAAATTTCTCCACCAAGGTGAGATTCGAACTCACGACCTTTAGGTTCAAAGGTAGACGCTCTTACCACTGAGCCACAGAGGGGGTTTAATGAGTTTTTAATTATTATATTAGAACAAATTTTTGGGAAAAAAGTGGTGAAGTGTTAATATTGTACGCCACACATCATTTGTGAGTATTTAATTTACATCATAATATTATTACCATCAACAAAAAATCAATAATACATTTCCATTCACCTGTTGTGAGTGCTTATCTACCAACTGGTTGTTTTTTTTTTCTCAACTTATCGTCGGTGCTGTTTCATCGCCAGAGGCGAACTGAGTTTAAATTTTTTGGAAGAAACTCCAAAAGAAAGCAAAAAATGGATAATCTTACTTAAAATTATTCAAATGTCAATATTACTTCAGAGAATGTCAATAGCACGGTTAAATTATACTCAGCAGCGTTAGCTAAAAACTCCACTCCGTTACCAAATAGAGATCAAGCGATAGTTTTCTCATCGATAAAAGGTTGCAAAATTCTAGACCTCTTACAGATTGGACCAATAGTTAACCCACAAAATATAATATATTAAGTCGAAAGAAAATGCATTAGTTCTATTCTGTCCACGTCCTCACATCAATCAATGGTCGGGTTCTTACACCCTTACCATGACAAAAATTTTTTCAATTTTTTAACGTGTTTGTGAAGTCCAGTGTCGGCTTTTTATATGTTTTTTATATGTTTTAAGAATTTCAACACCTACAAAATCATAATTTTGAAATTTAAGGAAATGAGATCTCTCCTTTGTAGTGGTATTTAAAAAATTGACCATAGCTCTGATGATGGCCCGAAAGCGCTCAGCTAGGAATTGCCTAAAATATACACACTTCAAAAATACTTTTTTGCATTTTCTTTCGACTTGTCATAAGTGTGTACAAAAAAATATCAGTCTTTTGATTATATAATATATTGTTCACGTATATCTAACAATCAAGTTTGGATATATTTGAGAGACAAAAAAACTGTCGACGATCTTCTCAAAAATAATGAAGCCATAACAATTAACAATACTCGTCTAGTTGCTCGGCGACTAATTACCCCATCACAAAGATTGCTAGTATCTAATGTAAGCCCCAAAATTCGTAATGAAGATATTACACGACATTTACAAAGCTTAGGTTTAACATTGTTATTGCCAATGACTCCACTGAGAATTGGAGCTACTGATCCAGCTTACAGCCATATAATAAGTTTTAGAAGACAAATCAACATTTCTCCTCCTGTAAATACTCACGTTCCTGAATTTATTGAAATAGAACAAGATGGAATAGTAAGCAAGTTATTTTTAACATTAGACAGCCATCATTTATTCTTCGCTTATCTACTGCTGGACATAGATCTCCTTCATAATTTTCCATCGATTTCGATCTTGTATTTCGTGCATCCAATTTTGGTATATTGGTATATCAGACGATCTGAAAATATGGTTCAGCTTGCCCAAGTCAGTCTTATATGACGGAGAAGCTCAACGGTTTTGACAGGAAATTAGACAGCCATAATTGTTTCAAGGGCAAACAAACAGGATATAATGCTTCACAATGTACTGTTTCTGTTCCACCAACTTTAAATATAATACTTACGGTAAGCAATACTCAATCAGGTAACATATCTTTTGCCAAAACTTCACAAACTCCTATTGCTGGAATCACTACAACTTCTTCTTTCAAGAGCTCACAATCCGCCAATCAACCCCCTCTGTGGCTCAGTGGTAAGAGCGCCTGCCTTTAAACTTAAAGGTCGTGAGTTCGAATCCCACCTGGGTGGAAATTTCCGTTTATTAAAAAAAATTAATAAATGAAAATAATTTCTATCCTTGTGTGATCGGTACACACCGGAGGGACCGCAGACGTTCGCATACAATTAGCGTCTCTTAGCAAAGACAATGACGTCGACTTTGCTAAGTATCAAGACAATTACTCTGCACGCACAAACACAAACACACACACACACACACACACACACACACACACACACACACACACACACACACACACATTAATAAACTTATCTTGATTGAGACGGGCTGAATGACAATTGTCCAAGCCAAAACACACACAAAAAAAAATCCGCCAATGTACACAGTTCGCAAATAAACCAAAAATTAGTCCCCTATATGTCTGAGTCATCTTCGACCCAAAATCCAGATCTGTCAAATCCACCCCTCTCTCAGCCTATTATTACCCCTATGAATTCTGAGATAATCGAAAATGCCTTGGTTGACAATACAAAGTGTGATCCTTCCATAACACAAAATATTTGACATAATCGTACTGCTTCTGCTGTTTCATCTCCTACTTCTAAGGATGTCCAATTTGCCGTTCCAACTTTAAAACAGAAAAGAAAGAGCAAAATAGAGTAAAAACCGGAACAAAACATAAAGTTTTCAGACAATATTTAAACATATATAGATAACCACTCTCCTTCCTTTTGTCTTAACAGTCAGCAAATTCAAAGTCTACTTGAAAATTGCTGTGGCTGTTCTGATGTACTAACGGTTGCGAATGATTATTCTTCAGACATCGCAGCTCTTATTAATATGTTGGAAGAAATACGTCCCCATTTAGAAGACAGAACAACAAAATATCGCAGCAGAAAATTGAGGAAAAAATTAGCTGTACAACTTGATTAGCTTTCAAACTCATTTATCTATGTTACAACTATTAATCAATCAATACACACCACAAATTATTTGTCTCCAAGAAACTAACTTTAAAAATTCCACGTGCATTAAAGTCCTTCAAATTCATATTTTAAAAACAGAGATAATGCAAAACACGCATCAGGTGGAGTTGCAATATAGGTAAAGAAACACATAATATTCAAAGAAATTTCATTTAACACAAATCTCGAAGCTGTAGCTATAGAAATTGGTACTACACAAAAGATCAACATATGTAATATACACTTACCTCCAAATTATAACCTAGAAGAACAAGATTTTGTAAACTTAATAAATCAGGTTCCTAAGCCGAAATTCATTTTAGGAGGTCTAAATGGACACAATACTAACTGGGGTTCCTTTACAACTACAAATACTGAAAAAAAAAAAGATTAAAAAGATCATAAAGACATTAAACCTTGCAATAATAAATGATGGTAGTAGCACACACTTAAATTTATCGACAGGGACATTTTCTTCTATAGATATCTCACTCTGTACGCCAACTCACTCAACTCACTCACTCAATTAAATCACAATTGGTATGTAGAAAAAGATTTATATGGAAGTGATCACTACCCAATTTTAATAGAAAAAACACTTGATCAAACCTACGCCAGTTACACCTGATACAAAATGGAGGGTATATAAAGCTGAATGGTGCAGCTTTCAAGATTATCCGTAGCAAATCATCAAAAATTTCCTTAGAAAATTCAATAGACGAAATAATTCTATAGTTCAATAAACTCAACGGAAGTAGCTCTAGAAACGATAGGTAAAACAAAGTTTATTAAAAGAGATAAAGTAACTCCTTGGTGAAATGAAGAATGAAGAGAAGCTATTAAGGAAAGTAAGAAATATCTTCAAAAGTACAAATGGAACAAAAACCAAGAAATTAATCTTAAAAGAAGTAGGGATACAGCCAAAATGATTATCACAAGATATAAAAGAAAATCCTGGATAAAATATGTAGAAACGATCAATAACTACACATCTTTAATAGACATATGGAGGAAAATAAAGAATATAACAGGCCCTAGCTCATATCAAGGAATCGATTCATTAGAAGCAGAAAATAAATCGTCTATAACAAACCATGCAGAAATCGTAAAAAAATAGCGGAAACATTCAAGTTAACATCCACAAATTCTAACTTGATAAAGATTTTTTAACATACAAAGAACAAAAAGAAACGATCCCTATTAACGTAGTAAACAATAATGAACCTATAAATGCACTTATCACAATCACAGAACTAAGAGAGATGCTAGATCATTTAAAGGACACATCCCCTGGTCCCGATGACATTCCAACTTTCTTTTTGAAACTCCTACCTGACGAAGCAGTAGAAATATTATTAAAAATATATAATCGTATATGGACCAAACATCAATTTCCCAATTTATGGAAAACAGCTATAACTATTTCCATCTTAAATTGTAATAAGCCACAAAACAAAGCAGGTTCTTATCGTCCAGTGTCTCTAACTTGTGTAATGTGTAAGGTTTTAGAAAAAATTATAAATAAACGTTAATTGTGGTGTCTGGAAGAAAATAACCAACTGATTAATGAACAATCTGGATTGTGTCCTTTAAGATCGACTACCGACAATTTAGTAGATATAAAATCACATATTAATAATGCATTCTACAACAACTAAAAATATATTGCAATTTATTTTGATTTGCACAAAGCATTTGATATGTCTTGGCATCACAAGATAATTTCAACACTGGAATCATGGGGCTATTAAGGAAATATATAGGCTATTCCACGAATATGCGACTGTTTTGGTTTACTGCTATAGCGAATATTTTACTGTGCAAGTAGAAGTATGAAGGTCAATTGGTCTAATCATTATTTCAATAAAAAGGGTCTATTAGTATGACATCTAAACTAAAATTATTTCAGTTAAAATATACAAATAAATACAATGACGTCTATGAAGCCAAATGTGTTCATCAGACATTTGGGTAAGCTTTCCGTGAAATGTAAACAACAAAGAATCGTGCCGTGTTTCTTTGATATAACACATTTTATTACTTTATTAGGTATTTACAACTGTAATAAAAAGAAATATACTATTTTTAAATATAAATGAAAGGAAATTGGCAGAACCATGGTTCACAAACCAGAAAAAGGATCTAATATTTCACTTTGTTAGTTTTAAATATTTGTTTACTTTGAGTTTATGTACTCTTAAAAGTTCCGAAAGTAACGAGTATAACATACCGGCTATTGATAGTTAAAGTACCGAGTCGTTACGGATATTAAAAAGTAACGAAAATTTATATACAGTTTCATATATCGCCGACTGATTATGGCTGTGAATCTGATCGTTGATGATAGTTTTAGAAGATTATGAGAATAAGTGAATAAGTAAGTTTTTTTGTTTTTTTTAATATTAATTGAATATTTGACTAAAAAATTACACTATTTGATCACTTAAATGTTGTTACATTTCGTTCAAATCACATAATTCAAAAACCAACTTGTTTACAATGAAATAATTGAAATGAAAAAATAAACTCCATGATAGTAATTATATACTTCAAAATCTGAATTACAACTGTGTTATAAACTATTAACTTTATATTTAAATCATGATTTCATATTTAAATCTAAGGTTTATATCTGTCGTAACAGCATTTTAAAAATGGGGGAGAATTTACTATTGTAGAATTCAGTACATTGGACCATTTAAATCGACACCTTAAAGCGAATTTAAAACAGTCGTATATTCGTGGAATGGAGTATACTTGCTTTTATTAAAAACTTTCTCCTAAATAGAAATTTCAAGGTTAAAGTAAACGGTCTTTTATCTAATGTGAGATATCAAAAAAATGGTACACCCAAAGGCTCAGTAATCAGCCTAACGCTTTTCCTTATAGCTATTAATAATATAATGAAATCAATGAACAAACCCATTCAAGCGAGATTGTACGCTGATGATTTTATAATATTTTTAAATGGAAACAATATACAGAGTATGGCCAAATTACTACAAGATCAACTCGATAAATTTATAGCATGGTCTAAAAGTAGTGGTTTTCAATTTGCTTTATCTAAAACTAGCTGCATCATATTCTCAAAGAGACCAAAACAGATAAAAGAAATACCTACTTTAAAACTTGGGGGTCAGATACTTGAATATGTAAATACAATTAAATATCTAGGTTTAATATATTTGATCAAGCTTTAACCTGGAAGGACCACATCAAATATATATCAGCTATATATTAAAAAAGACTGAACCTCTTGAAATGTCTTTCTGGAACGAACTGGGGAGCAGACGGTAGAACTTTACTCATAATATATAAAAATTTGATCCGCTCTAAGCTCGATTATGGATGCCACGCTTATTCGTCTGCTTCAACAACACAATAACGCTCTTAGAATAATAAGCGGTGCATTTAGACCAACCCCTATCTTAAGCCTTCAGGCAGAACTCGATGAACTACTATTAGATTTAAGAAGATAGGAAGTAATGCTTTCATATGCATCAAAGCGGTACTCTTTACAATTTCACCAAACCATTCGCTACTCGAATATCCAGCACGCAAAAACCCACATTCCCTTTTACAAAAGATGCAGACGAATCATAATTGAATTAAACCGTAAAGTCCCTGAAAAGTATCCTAGCAAGATGCCAACTTCCTCTCCTTAGCTAATATCTTCTCCTTACATAAATTTGGATCTATTATCAGAAAATAAAAAAGAAAGCAATCGTCATCTAATTAATTCTAAATATCTAACCTTAATTTCTCAATTTTCTTCCTGAAAACAGTTATTCACAGAGGGATCTAGAGCAGGGAATTGTGTAGGATCTGCCTTTGTAACATAGGATGAAATAAAAAATATAGACTAGCGGAGACTAATACTATTTTAACAGGAGAACTTTTTGCAATATACACTGGGGTGCAAAATTAACCGGACAGTTAGATTTTTTTGTTTTTGGTTGGTGTTTAGATCAAAACTTATTTAATTTGTTTTAATTGTATTTTATGCCATATTAGCGATAACGTTTTTGTCTTGTTTAAACTTGTTTAGATGATTTGTGCGAATAACAACCCTTTTATACATGCAAGAAGCACCAGCTGTTTCTTTACAGGATGATGGGCGGAGCATTCGTTACGTCGCAAATGCTTTAGGAACTTCTCGAAGTACAGTGTTTGTACAAAGATTTCGGGAAACAGAACAATACACCAGGAGGTCAGGTCAAGGTAGACGAAGAAGCCTAAGTCAAGTTAAAGATCGCTTTCTTAGGTTACAAGTGTTACGTGATCGTACATTATCAGCACTAGTGCTTGTTCAACGATTAGATTAAATCATGTTCATAGAAACACAGCTTTCATTTATACCGTTCAAAGATGCTTTAATAATTATGGATTAAGGTCCAGAATACATGTCAAGGGACCTCTATTAACAGCAGATCATCGGAGACAACGTTTACACTTCACTCGCGAACACCTTAGTTTGGGTGTTGACGATTGGAGTGCTGTGATTTTCATGGATGAACCAAGATTAACAGATAATTATTAGATGGACGCCCTAGAATAAGGAAAAGAGCTCGTGAATGTTACCAACAATGTTGTCTTACTCCGAGAGTTCAATTCGGTGGAGTTGCTATAATGGTGTTGGCAGGCATTTCCTTAGAGGCGCATACAGAACTTGTTACAAATCAAGGGGCAATTTGAACGCTCAACGGTATATTCAGTATTGTTTGGAAGATAATGTAGTGACATTTGCCACATTTGCTGAAGAAAACTTTCGTCTGATGCAAGATAATGCTCGTCCACACATCGTAAGAATTATACGGGATTACTTTGATTAAGTTGGGATTCATTTATTACCATGGTCCCCAAGGAGTGCAGATTTAAATCCAATAGAGCATGCATGGGATATTCTGGAACGACGTATTCGACATAAGCATGGTGAGTTTGAAACTATGAATGATTTGGAGCAAGCAAAGGACGAATGGGAGCAAATCCCTTAAGACTCAGACTTTGCTGCCTTAATCCGAAGTATACCTGATCGAATGAGATCCGTAATTATTGCTTGTGGATCGTGGGGGTAATACACTCTACTAAATATCGTTTTCCGTAAAAAATGTTTATATATTTAAAAAATATTAATTTTTGTTTCGTTGCAGATTTACAAATGTTTTGAATTGTTTATTGTTTTTTCTATGTAACGTTTTTGAGTTGTAATAAATTTGACTTTTGACTTTTGTTTTTTATTAAATACTCAGTTGGGAACATTTTAAACTTTAAAAGCTAGTTTTTAATGGATTTTTGGACTTTCCCAAAGGAGAACATCGACAGGATATCCAAAACTAAAAGAGGAATGGAAAGACAGATGCTGGGTATCGGTCTTAAAGACAGAAAAAGAAACTTATGGATCAGAGAAAAAACAAAGGTGAACGATGTATCAAGACAGGTTGCAAAACTTAAATGGAACTTCGCCGGTCACACTCTCCGGCAAAAAGATGAAAGATGGAATAAGCGAATTCTACACTGGAGACCATGGGAAAAGAAAAGAAAAAGAGGAAGACCACAGATGAGATGGACTGACGACCTTAAGAGAACGACAGGAAAGAACTGGATGCAGATCGCCCAAAATAGAGACCAATGAAGATTAGCAGGAGAGGCCTATGCCCAAGAGTGGGCGTTTAAGGCTGATTAGATTAGATAGATAGATAGTTGTTAATAAAAGCTGGGAGTCCGGTTAATTTTACACCGCAGTGTATAAAGCCATATATCATATTGTAACAAAATGTCCTAAAATTAACTTCGTAATAATTACTGACTCATTAAGTTCTCTAGAAATCATCTCAAAAATCTATTCTTCCCATCCTGTGGCCAAACTCATTAGACAAGAATTGCACAACCTAAATCACAAAAACATTGCTTTATTGTGGGTGCCATCTCATATTGGAATCACAGGAAACGAGCTGGCGGACAAATATGCACGAGAAGCCTTAGAGGATACAACTATTAAGTTCTATCCAAAAACTTCAGCGACAGACCTCAAATCGTATTTTCACAGCAAAATAGTCAACATATGGAATAGCAGATGGTACAAAAAAACATGCAAATTACTTGAGATAAAACAAATATTTCAACCATGGTCTGATAGTTCCACTAATCGGTTTTCTCAGGTTATCATCACATGACTGCGGCTTCGTTATAGTCGCCTTACGCATGGACATCTGATGACAAGGGATCCCCAACCGGAGTGTTATGCTTGCGAGACCCCGCTAACAGTAAAACACCTAGTGGAGTGCCCATTACGCAGTGCGGAAAGATGTAAATTCGGAATCCCGGAGAATTTGAGCGAACTATTCTTAAAGTGCGGTGCCAAAGTGATTATACAATATCTAAAAACCATATACTATTTATACAAAATTTAGTTGTTACGCTATTCAATTATTGTTAATACTTTTTCTTTTTTGGCTAATAGCCTTACAGGCTGATGCGAGTTTGTAAATAAAAAAAAGATGTTTATGAAACATTTCAGATTTTAAAGGAATGTGTATGATAATTTAAAATAATTTATTTCCACAATCTAGAAGTCAGAAGCCCTAATTAATTATGGATTTATAACCCCATTGATGTTTGTTTGTCTTGTGTGATCATATACATGGGATACTTTTAAAATGAATAGCCACTTACCTCCGACCTAGGTCTTCGTAATAACCATCCTATATGCCGAAGATCTGGGATTGCCCTGGAAGCGTCATGAAGTGCCGAAGTGGTAAGAAGGGATAGTGCCGAATGAAGAGTGTTAAACCACGCTACTGCTTCGGCTGGATCAGCTGCACGTAACACACAACTGTGGATGGCATCTGGGGAATGAAGTTCTAACGTTCGACCCTCTGAAATATAAATGAATTGATATAGTTTTTATAAACCAGATATGTTATTCTTATTGCTGCTTTCAGAATTCAACTTATTTTATTAATAGAATTCTCGGCAATAGTTCTCTTAATTCGTTATTACCTTTCTTCGTTAAAGAATATTTGTTTGCAACTGGCAGCTTATTACAAATGTAAATCTTCAAATAGAGTTTAAGGACAACCGCGAAGGCCAAAAACATTACTGTACAGATGTTGTAAAACCAATAAGACAGTTTTTTTTTGAAAAATTACGAGTTATGTATTAACTTGTTAGATACATATATTAAAAAAAAAGACTTTATGAAATTAAAAACTCTTAACACTAATAATAATAAGAAAATAGAAAGCACGAATTTGTATCTTAGGGAGATAATGACCTGTATTTCTACTCTTTAATTTTTTTCACGACAAAACTTCTCTCTTTTAATAGTATTTTTTGGATTTATAAGACATATCTGTCGTGTTATTAATTAGTAGTTCAGTCCATGCGTTGAAATGGCATCATCGTTTTAATTACTGCATAACTTAAAAACGGCATGTGTTCTCTGAGAGAATGAGAAAAAACTATTGTGTTAAATGTTCATGACTCCTTCGATAATCAACAACCTTTTTTTATGGTTAATAATGTAGTAACTATGTGCTCCGGTATAACATGTCTTAGTGAAAGCACCATTTACAGATTTTAAGTAAAAGAAAACAAGAAAATATTACTGAGCCAAAAATACTACTACTACTACTAAGGATTTCCACAGTTTTCACTGTCTTCCTTCACCCAACCGTTTTCTCCAATTTTCCCTGTCATTCCAGTCTCCATCTCGCAGGGTTCTTTTCTCCATAGCCTCGTCGATTTCGTCTCTGAATGACCTTCGGGGTCTTCCTATCTTTCTTCTTCCGATCGGGCTCCATTCTGTGATTTTGTTTATCCAGCGTCCTCTGTCCGCTCTTCTGACGTGGCCGTACCAGGATAGTCTCTTCTCCTCTATATAGTCGATTATGTCTGATTGCACTCCCATTCTCCGCTTAATCTCTGCGTTTTCAATTCTGTTTCTTTTTGTAAGTCTACAGCTTCTCCTCAGGAACTCCATTTCTACTGCTCTTATTCTACCTCTATCTCTCTTGTTTATTGTCCAGTTTTCGGACCCATATGTCAGAATACTTCTTGTGAGGGTATTATATATTCTCTTTTTTGTCTTTATCGTAATGTTCTTATCTCACAGCACTGAATTTAGTTGTCTTATACAGTTTCTTGTTTGTCTTAGTCTGTTGTTTATATCTTCTTCTGTTGTTCCCTGGTTCGATATTATGGTTCCTAAATACTTGAATTTATCTGTTCCATTTACTTGTCTTCCCTCGTCTATCTCTAGGTTTCTCATATCCTTGTTTTTTGAATCTGACACAAAAAACAGAAAGAGATGACAATCTATAATTTATAAGTAAATTAGTAAGTTTTCAATTTATGCACATTGCTTAAATGTTAAATATCAATGGGATGTATCCCCTTTAATATTAATTTTATTTAACATATAAATCTGTCGCTTTTTAATTCTCCAACACTGACCCATGATTTTCATACCTGTTAGGTATATAACTCACGGGCTTTTATTGTCATTTTTATGTGAACTGGGTGAACTCTTTAAAAAATAATATCTAAAACTAAATTTCAACACAAGAGGACATTATTTTAAGTGATTTCAGTGTGACCCCACTTTACCTACTGTTTGCAGATTAGTGAAGATTTGAATTTGCAATGAGCTGCCAGTAGCAAACAAATAAAGTGAAGCTATCATTAAATCGAATAATTCTAATAAGCAAATATATTTTATATATATATATATATATATATATATATATATATATATATATATATATATATATATATATTATACATTTATACCGAATAGTAGAAGAAATCCAAATTTACCTGAATAGGATAAGCTAGAATAGGATTGTTCGATAACTATATTCTTAACGTCCTTCACAGTTATGTAGAATCATGGTTCAGTGCATGTAAAAGTACAGTAGAATGTAACACCAACAAAAATTCTTCATAACTGAATTAAAAACTACTATTCGACGCTGATTCTTTTAAAATCAACAAAACATTGAGTTACCAAATGTAAAAAAAAATTAAAAGTTCCCAAAAAGTTAAAAGTCTAAATATGGATGTAAGAAGCTGCAATCCTTTAACAAATAAATGTCTTCAAAAACGGCGAAGGTTGGTGTTAATGAAGGCAGTCAATAAAAATGTTTCCATAAAGAATGTCTATTCGAAATTCAGATCCAATACAAAATGAGCTGCTGATTACTATAACAACGTTAACACATCTACTCTAGTAATTATAAGCAATAGTTAAAGGTGATGCTTATTCTAAATTTTCCACATGTTATACAGGCAAAAACGCTCTAATACAAGTATTTTTCCCCTTCATTCGTTGAGCCTTTCTCAGGGCATGGTCACACTCTAAATATTGTTAGCTTGCTGTGTCTATTGGCTGCGATCCTGTGCCTTTATGTATCCTGTACCTGTGGCTTTATCTAGGGGGTTATTCCGCCAGAGTCGTCCTTCGGTCTGCCCATCGTGATCGGGATCTTCCTCTTCGTCTTGGGCCTTTTACCTTTCCTTATACTACCAATAGTTCCATACTCTCCGTTCCTATAGCTATGTAGTTGAAGTAATTTAAGTATGCTTGGTTTAGTTTTTTTAATAACCTTTGTCTTTTGTATGACGCTCTTCCAATTCTTCCAGAATTGACATGTTGGTTCTACGTTTTGTCCCGGACACACGCAGAATTCTCCTATATACCCATATTTTGACAACTTCAATCTTACTCCTATCGATTTTTTTGAGAGTTCATGTTTCAGCTACGTATGTAACAATGCAAAAAATGAGGAAATTGAGCAACCTAAGCTTAGTAATTCTTTTCATTGTTCGGTATTTCCATATTTTATTTCATTAAGCTGTTGCGGTTCGGGACATTATTAGTCAACGCTTGATTTCTGAAGAGAAATTATCATTGTTGATTATCAGAAAGCCCAAGTATACAAATCCGACTACCACTTCGAAACTCGCCACTTGGTTTATGTGCGATACATTAATATTTACTTTATCTAGTATCATTATCACCGGTAATTACCGTTGTTGATCTGAAGTTCGAATTTTTCCCTTATCCGGCCGAACCCTTCAGTCATGATAATAATTTCAACTTTATTCTAAGTTTGTCATCTGCATATCACAGGTTACTGATTTTTCTGCCTTTTAAGTGATTCCGTCATCCACATTCTAGTTCTCATTATACATTTAGAATATATGTTGTATAATAATGATGATAGTATGCTGCCCTGTCTAGCTCCTTTCTTTGTTTTGAACGCATCTGAATATATTTCGTGTATTTTATTGTTAGCTGAATTTTTATCATACAGATTTCTTCTTAGGTTAACTAGGTAGTTAGGTACTCCCATATTTTCCTTAAAACTTTGGACCCATTTGACTGAATCAAAGCCATTGTGTAATCTCTGAAACGGAAAGCAGCATTGGTATGTTGTGTTCCCTTGCTTTTTACATTATATTTCTGGTGTTCATTATTTGATCCCGCGTTTTTTTTTTTCATAATACAAATTGGCATTGTTCGTCGGCTATCTCTGAAAGTTCGTGTTTGACCATCTTGACACCATGACCGATCACATCTTAACACTATACTAACTTTTTCGAAACAAAGTACGGCTTCTCTTACGTCAACTATTTACAAACTATCACTGAGGGTGTTGAGTTGATGAAAATTTGTCCGTCTTCGTACTCTAGGCCTTGTAAACGATTTAAAAAAAAAAACAAGAACTCCACACCGCTAAATTCTGATCAGTCCTAAATTTAAAGCTAAAATTTTTAGTCTTCTTCTTCTTCTTCTTCTTTTTATGTAGACATGACTCTGCCTGTTTTTTAATGAACTTTGAAAATAAGGCTATTATCGAGCACAAGTTAATTAAATCTAGCCCAAGTACTTTCGCTTGAAATAGCATCTTCAGGGGCATCTGAAATAAGCCAAGAAAACGTTTTTTAGGTGAAGGAAATTGCATGCTTCGATAAAAAACTCAAAGTTAATGGATGAAAAAAAGTTTTTGAGATTAACGTTTTAGACTTACTTCGTCAAAATGTAAACTATCCGGCAAGCGTAGAATGTGGAAACATTAATAGTGGCATAAAATTGTACAAAACACTACACTAAAACGAGGACAAACAGTTTAAAATTACTCAAAGATTCTACGCTACATTCTTTGTCAGTATCTGGAGGGATAATGATCTAAGCGGAAATGATACGGTGACATGTGACATATGACAACTTTGATAGGCAGTCAAAGTTATGGATATGTGATCAGCACATATTAAAATTCTGTATAAGTTGTCACTGGCCAAAAGTCCAACTAGAACTACTACTGAAAAAATCAGCTGATGAACTATGACATATAGAATATTTTGATTTAAACTAGATTGCATAATCCAGATCTCACACTCACACCCGTCTGTAATAATAAGGTTGTAGGTTTGAGGCTAAATGAAGTGTACATAAAGTGTGAATGAAAGAAATAGACCAAACGATCTAATGGACAGTGGGTAGTTGACTACAATAAAATGATCTACCAGGCACTGTCAATACTGCAAAACGAAAAGAAAATTGACTATGAAATTGAAATATTAAAATTAAATCAGAATTGAAAGCAGTGTGTAAATGGGTATAGTTCAAGTAGTTCAGATAAACCTTAAGCCAATGGGGGAACTATAAAACTAATATGTAATAGCATTACTAAAGACCAACTGACCAACAGGTGTTGAAATATAAAACTGTGGAATTAGTATATGTAGATTATGCAGAGGTATGAAGCGTGAAATCAACTCCAACTGTGGATCAATTGAATCTGAGCAAGCTAGTTGTGTTAATTGTTAAATACAATAGTAATGCTAAGCAAAGCCTGAAATTGGTAGATTCTTAATGTATAAACTCAGTGCAGGAAGTTTAGACAGCCGAGCTGGATCCACTACGAGGTGAAGCTGTAATAAAGTTTTTAAAAATAGGTTTAAATTTAGTACAGTTTAAATTAATTTGAGTATTAAGACAATGAGAGTTTCCATTCGTTTCCTTTGTGATCTCTAAATCTTCTAATAGATCCAACTCCAAATAGTTTTTCTTTCTACTGATGTCATGCAAAATAGACGAACCAGTATTGATGTTGAAATTGTGTTTACTAGACTCTAAATGTTGACCAAAACTTGAAGAGTTTGGTCTTTTTAAATGTTCTAAATTTTAATTTCTAAATACCACTTTTGTCAAGTGTGTTAAGCCTATCTTTGGTGTTAATTAAAAAGGAACCTACAGTGCTGTGTGACTTAAAGGAAATATTGATGTTTTCAACTGCAGAAGTAAAAAGTTTAGCTATTTTATTAGAAATGTTAATATAAGTAAAAGAGAAATATCTGATGTTATTAGAAGCATTTGGTTGAAGAGGACTTTGTAATGAATATGCAAGCTTTTCTGTAATTTTGAGTTTAGCTTTATTTAGAAGCTTATAAATAATGTTGGGATCATAACCATTATTTACAGCAATTTGTTTGAGAGTGTTGAGTTCTAAATTAAAGTTATCATTCGAAAGTGGAAATTTAAGTAATCTGCGAATATAACTATTGAAAGCAGCCATTTTATGTTGGGTTGGATGGATAGATGTCTCATGTATAACATGATCTGTTTGGGTGGGCTTTCTGTAAATATTGTACTCAAGAGAATCTTTATTGCGAGATATAGTCATATCCAAGAAGTTCAACTTATTGTCAGATTCTGGTTCCAAAGTAAAAGAGATGTTAGGATGAATGTTATTAAGGTCTTCCAGAATCTGTAAAGCATCATCTTGGGATCCTTGTATCAGAGCTATACAATCATCAACATACCTTGACTAAAAAATTATTTTGTTGTTGTTGTTAACAAATTTCTGTTCTAAGCTGTCCAAAAAAATATCAGTTGGAAAAGGTGATAATGGAGATCCCATTGCTAAACCTGTCGGTTGTTTGTTTATTTTTTGGTTAAATTGGAAGAAGTCTTGATCAAGACAGAATTTGAGCATAGTTAAGATATCATCTTTGTCTTTAGCCGGTATGTTGCAATTGTCTAAAAGGTTGTGTACTAAAGGTAATGTTTCATCTCTTGGTACAGAAGTAAACAAATTGAAAACATCAAAGGAAACCAAATAAAAACTCTCTTCTATTTTGATATTATTTAAACGTTCTATTAGATCTAAATTAGATCTAAATATTGTTTAATAATTTCTCAAATATTTAAGAAATTCTTGCATTAGCCTACTTCAACAACAACAATGTAAGTACAAACGTAATTTTCATAGAAATCACCATTCTTTTAAAAAGCATAAGGATTTGCTAAAATCAATTAAACAAAAAATCGATAGAGATTCTCTAGTCCTTAGCAAAGCTGATAAGGGAAATTGTGTTGTAATTTTAGAACAAACTTAATACACCGAAAAAGTAGAATCTTGTCTGTCTGAAAATAATTTTGTAGTTTTGGAAAAAAATCCACTTAACACCTTTATTAATAAAACATAAGCAATGGTTGAATTGTTTAATGATACTATCTCTAAATATAACAACAGAAAATTAATTGTATCTAACCCTATAACACCTAGGTTATATGGACTTCCTAAAATTCACAAACACAATTGTCCCATTAGGCCTGTTGTAAGTTTTTGCAACACTCCAGTTTCTATATTGTCAGAGTTTGTTTATAACACAATTCAACCTATTACTAATTTTGAACCTAACTTCTCCATTACAAATTCTTTAGATCCAATAGAACGTTTAAATAATATCAAAATAGAAGAGATTTTGTTAACAAAACAGAAATTTGTTAACAACAACAACAAAATAATTGGTCAAGGTATGTTGATGATTGTATAGCTCTAATACAAGGATCCCAAGATGATGCTTTACAGATTCTGGAAGACCTTAATAACATTCATCCTAACATCTCTTTTACTTTGGAACCAGAATCTGACAATAAGTTGAACTTCTTGGATATGACTATATCTCGCAATAAAGATTCTCTTGAGTACAATATTTACAGAAAGCCCACCCAAACAGATCATGTTATACATGAGACATCTAACCATCCAACCCAACATAAAATGGCTGCTTTCAATAGTTATATTCACAGATTACTTAAATTTCCACTTTCGAATGATAACTTTAATTTAGAACTCAACACTCTCAAACAAATTGCTTTAAATAATGGTTATGATCCCAACATTATTTATAAGCTTCTAAATAGAGCTAAACTCAAAATTACAGAAAAGCTTGCATATTCATCACAAAGTCCTCTTCAACCAAATGCTTCTAACAACATCAGATATTTCTCTTTTACTTATATTAGCAACATTTCTAATAAAATAGCTAAACTTTTTACTTCTGCAGTTGAAAACATCAAAAATTCCTTTAAGTCACACAACACTGTAGGTTCCTTTTAATTAACACCAAAGACAGGCTGAACACACTTGACAAAAGTGGTATTTACAAATTAAAGTGTGATGATTGTCATGCCTTTTATGTAGGCAGAGCCACTGGAAAGCTATCTACCAGAATATCAGAACATTTAAAAAGACCAAACTCTTCAAGTTTTGGTCAACATTTAGAGTCTAGTAAACACAATTTCTAAATCAATACTGGTTCGTCTATTTTGCATGACATCAGTAGAAAGAAAAACTATATGGAGTTGGATCTATTGGAAGATTTGGAAATCAAAAAGGAAACGAATGAAAACTCTCATTGTCCTAATACTCAATTTAATTTAAACTGTACTAAATTTAAACCTATTTTTAAAAACTTTATTACAGCTTCACCTCGTAGTGGACCCAGCTAGGCTGTCTAGACTTCCTGCACTGAGTTTATACATTAAGAATCTACCAATTTTAGGCTTTGCTCAGCATTACTATTGTATTTAACAATTTACACAACTAGCTTGCTCAGATTCAATTGATCCACAGTTGGAGTTGATTTCACTCTTCATACCTCTGCATAATCTACATATACTAATTCCACAGTTTTATATTTCAACACCTGTTGGTCAGTTGGTCTTTAGTAATGATCATTATCCCTCCAGATATTGACAAAGAATGTAGCGTAGAATCTTTGAGTAATTTTAAACTGTTTGTCCTCGTTTTAGTGTAGTGTTTTGTACAATTTTATGCCATTATTAATGTTTCCACATTCTACGCTTGCCGGATAGTTTACATTTTGACGAAGTAAGTCTAAAACGTTAATCTCAAAAACTTTTTTTCATCCATTAACTTCGAGTTTTTTATCGAAGCATGCAATTTCCTTCATCTAAAAAACGTTTTCTTGGCTTATTTCAGATGCCCCTGAAGATGCTATTTTAAGCGAAAGTACTTGGGCTAGATTTAATTAACTTGTGCTCGATAATAGCCTTATTTTCAAAGTTCATTTATTCGAGCATTCAACCTCATTTCAATTGTTTTTTAATGTGCCTCCAGTAAGTTGTCGCTCCATCGTTTTCGTGGTCTTCCTACTGATCGTCTTTCTATTCGAAAACCGTCTCTTGCCGTCTTTCTTCTTCTTCAAGTGCCGTCTTCGTTCCGAAGTTTGGCTATCATCAAAGCTATGCGTATTTTTGATGCTGCAGATCTAAACAGTTGGTAATTGGTGCAATTGTACCATTCTCTCAAGTTTTTCAACCATGAATACCTTCTTCTTCCTATAGATCTCTTTCCCAATATCTTTCCCTGTATAATCAATTGCAGCAACTGGTATTTATCTCCCCTCATAACATGTCCCAAATATTGTAGTTTGCGCTTTTTAACAGTAAGTATCAGCTCTTTCTCTTTCCGCACTCTTCGCAAAACCTCCACATTTGTTACTTTCTCTGTCCAGGGTATTCTTAATATTCTACGATACATCCACAACTCAAATGCTTCTATCTTTTTGGTATCGATCTTTTTCAATGTCCATGTTTCCATCCCGTAGAGGAGAACTGACATAACGTAACATCTCAAAAGGCGAATTTAAGTTTTAGACTTAGATCTCTTCCGCAGAACACCTTTTTCAATTTAGTAAATGTGGCTCTAGCTTTCTCTATTCTGGTTCTGATTTCTTCAGAGCAATCATTATTTTCGTTGATAACAGTTCCCAGGTAATTATATCTTCTTACACGTTCGATTCTTTGATCATGCACGGTTATGTCAGGGAAGTTTTGAGGTGATTTAGATATTAGCATTATTTTTGTTTTGCTTATGTTAAGTGATAATCCGTGTTCTTCACTGCATTCTACTATTTTGTTATGTCGTCTTTACTACTCTGTTTATTGCCTTTCCGCTTATATGATCGTTCCATTCTACTCTCCTATTTCTTACCTAGTTCTTCATGTTCTCCACCTTGCATCTAAATCGTTTTTCTGCAGTGTATGTCATGATTGGTCTGATGACTGTTTTGTACATTCTACCTTTCATTTCTTTTCCGATATTTTTATTTCTCCATATTGTTTCATTCAGGTAGCCTGCGGCAGTTTGCTCTATTCATTTGATTTTCTACTCCAGTTTCGAGCTTTTCGTAGCTAGGTAATATGATGCCTAAATATTTAAACTCCATCCATTGTTCTATTATCTGCCCTTCAGCTCCAATTTACATCTTAGTAAATTTGCAGTTGTAACCATGCAATTTGTCTTTTTTGGAGAAATTAACATGTTAAATTTTCTGGGGGTTAAATTAAATTGGTGCAGCATACGTTGTAAATTGTCTTCACTTTTCAGTTGTTTCTCTCTCATTTGATATCCTTTTTAGTTCTTACTTTTTTATATTATTTTATCCATTATTAGGCTAAACAATAAAGGACTCAGGGAATCTCCCTGTTTTATCCCATTGCCAGCTTCAATAGGGTCGGTTAGTTCTTCTTCTACTTTTACTTTTATTGTGTTGTTTTGGTAGATATTTTCGATCGTTTTGATTATTCATAGAGGTAACTCTCTTCTGTACAGTAAGTGGATAATGTCCTTTAATTTGACCCAGTCAAATGCCTTCTAAAGGTCCACGAAACATATATATGCCGGTTTGTTGTATTCCAATGATTTCTCTTGCACTTACCTCATTATAAATATAGCGTCGGTGCATCTTCCCGACCTAAAACATTGTTGTTCTGCTAGTGTTATAATTTCATTTAGTTTATTTGTTATCACTTTGGTAATGAAATTTAGTGTTTTGTTTAATAAATTAATTCCTCTGTAATTTTTCGGGTCCGATTTGTCTCCCTTTTTGAAGAGAGGTATTAGGATTATCGATCTTCATTCTTGAGGAATTCTGTTTTATTTTATTATTTTTTGGATTAGTTTTAATAGTTGTTTGGTCAGATCTGCTCCTCCGTCTTTTAGGAGTTCATTCGGTATTATGTCCCCTTCTGGCGATTTTCTATTTTTCAGATTCATTAATGCTTCCTTTACCTATTCCTCCTTACATCATATTTATTTCTTTTAGTAGCTAGAAAATTAAAAAAAAAAATAAATAAAAAAAGAAAACCTAAAGTGACATGACTGATATTTTAATGATCTATTGTTTTTGCCAAGATAAGTGTGTATACCAAGTTTTATTAAAATAAAATAATTTATAATAAGTGATCGAATTTCTATGACACTTAGTGTAATAATAAATGTATTACAATTATTAAAGTATTAAAATTAGGATTAATTAAACAATATTAACTTTGTTGAGATTCAATAAACATGTCAATATACCTGATGTATATTAAAGTGTAACCGTTTTGGTCGTTAATATCATACATTACTGTACAATATTTTTAGATAGTCGTAATAAATTTGGAAAATTTTCATTGTATTCCTATTCGGCGGATATTGAATCTCAAAACCTAAAATAATTTCTTCCTCGAAAGTAAGCGATCGCGGTCATTAATAATCCGGCAACATTACGATAGTTCGAAGAATATCTACCTATCATGTCTAGAAAGCGTTTATACTTGTAGATCGATAAAATCCGAGGTTATTTTTTTGTAAAGTGTGCAAACTCTTCGATGCATGTTCGATAAATATTCATTGCCAAGACGTGTTGAAAAATTGCTGAAGCTTTCAGATATCGTGCAAAGCTCTTATGCATAAAGAGGAACTGCGGAATACAGTATGTATACTGTATATAGGTGTAAGTATATAGTTCATTCAGAAATGTCGTGCTTTGTCTTTTTTCTTTGTAATATGGTAAAATTTTTTTAAGTCATTAAATGATGGAAGAAGAAAAGATAAAACGAATGAACTACAAATACAAAATAACCAAACAAATACTCGACGAAACTAAAACACAAATGTTTAAAAAAAGTATCAAATGAAAGATAGATGCCTCGACTAAAATTAAAATTAATCGTGTTCCAAATGAAAATAGTATATTGGCATAAGCAATAAAACATAGAGGACAAAAATTATCTTTTAACTCTTTCAAAATGCAAATATAAATGCAAATATAACATAATTGAAAAACAGCACAATAATTCTATTTCATAAATACAACTTACATTTTTTTATAAATTTATCAATCGATTACTCTTCTAAGCCATCTCTTTAAGTTGTTTACTCAAATAATAAATACAATAATGAAAAGAAAGCTGAAGAAAGGATACAGGTCCAATGGCTATTTACAAAACATCAAAACCATATATTTCATTGGAAACATAGTGAAATAAAACAAGCCTATAGTGTTACACTTTATTGATATTAATATAGCTTTTGTTTATTTATTCTTTCATAGAGCTATGTTAAATTTAAGCAAAATACTACAGGCGCTTAGCAATCCAACTTTTATTATACAATATTTGTAATTTTGTTATGATTTTGTTATTTGTAGTTTTGTTTTTTATTATTTTATGTATTATTATACAATATTTTGCAATATATACCAGTAAGCAATAGATACCGTCAAATTACATAAAATCATTAATATATAACTTAATATGGAATAAAAAACGGGGCTCCATTTAGCTCAAACATTTATTTCCGACTCTTAACGCACCTTCCAATCCACAGCGCAAGAAAGCACCTGTAGACGAATCATTATCCAAAAATTAAAACACATAATACATTTTTATTTTTTAAGTTCTATTTTAGTTCACATCGATACTCCATACCGAGCGGACGTTAAATGGTTCTCTGTTATCAACATTCGACCGGTTTTCTCGATTTGAACAGATAAATGTGAAGTGATTAAAAAGCAATCAATTAGTAATAGACTTAAAAATAATAAACTCATCAAATTAAATTTAAAAACAATACAGTAATTTATTTATAATGTTTCCAACGGGAAATGGACCAGGATTCGACAACTACATAGTTAGCCAACAAATACAAAATGTAAACAGCCAGCCATTACCAATCCAGTATCCATCAAACCAAATGAATTGTTACCCACAAATGCAGATTCCAAACAACACACAGGGTCAATCACAAATCAACAATATACAGGGTTATCCACAAATCTCATCACAAATACCAGGTATGTACAATATGCAAATAAATCAACCAACCACTAATTCTTCGACGAATATGATATTTCCGCCCAATCAAGAACAATATATAAATCAACAAAACGCGGCACACAACAGCAATATAAATAACAGAAATAGCCAGCAATACTACAGAATGTCATCAACAAGCGATGACGAACCAGAAAGTGCAAATGTGTCAACAAATAACTCATGGCAAGTAGTTAAAACTACAAAACGCAGAAAAATCAGACCAAATGTAGAAACAGACAAAGAAGATGATACCATTACACTATCGAACAAATATAATACCCTAACGGATACCCAAGAAAATGAAACCAATCAAAATGAAACAGCGCCAAGAATACCTAAACCACCACCAATATTTGTTTACGATGTAAGCGACTTCCCAGAAATGAGGAAAAAATTTACAGAAATAGCTGAAGCTGAACAATACGAAACCAGAACTATGGCAAATAATACAGTCAAAATAATTTGTAGCGATCCAGAAATATACAGAAAATTCTCCAGATATATGAGAGAGAACAACATTATTCATCACACATATCAACCAAAGGAAGAAAGGGCCTATAGAGTCGTAATTAAATACCTTCACTATTCACATGCAACAGAAGACATCAAAGAAGAACTGACAAAACTGGGTCACAAGGTAAGAAACATCATTAATGCTAAACATAGGATTACAAAAGAGCCGATAAATATGTTCTTTGTTGACCTTGAACCATCAGACAATAACCAAGATATTTATAAAATTCAGAAACTACAACACTGCAATATACAAATTGAACCACCTATAAAAAACAAAAATATCATCCAATGTATGAGATGTCAATTATATGGCCATTCAAAAACATATTGCAATAGACCATATGTCTGTGTGAAATGTGGAGGACAGCACAGTACAAGCAGTTGTAAAAAGAACAAGAACACACCAGCTACATGTGCTTTATGTGGAGGAGATCACCCAGCTAACTATAAAGGATGCGAATATTATCGTAATTTAAATAGAAATAAAAATATAGCACAAACTACATATAATCATCACCAAAATATGTCGCAAGCACGTAACAGAAACTTTATACCCAACACAGTAAGACCAAATGTAAGCTATGCTAATGCAGCGGGTAATAGACAACCTCCTGCTGCTCCTTCAGATAACCAAGATTCAAACACCATTCTTATGAAGTTTTTAGAAGAATTCAAAGCCATGTTTAATCAAATCTTGCAACAAAACAGCATGGTAATAAACATGCTAAGTAAACTCATATGCAAATAAAATTCTTTCTACGAATAGCAGAATGGAACGCCAATGGCCTGCTGAATCATAAGGACGAGGTGATAATATTTCTACAACAAAATTTTATAGATGTATTATTAATAAGTGAGACACATTTTACAGACAAATCGTATTTTAAAATACCTCAATATCTAACGTACCATACTAACCATCCAGACAAGACAGCCCATGGAGGTACAGCAATTTTGATCAAACAATCAATTAAACATTTCATGATGGAAAGTTATATAACAGACTGTATCCAAGCTACAGTAATTAAAGTGTGCTCATTACCTTACGAAATAACAATAGCAGCAGTGTATTGCCCTCCAAAGCACAATATTAAAAAAACCGATTTCGCATCCTTCTTCAATACTCTAGGTCCAAAATTTATCGCAGCTGGTGACTTCAATAGTAAACACACGTACTGGGGATCAAGATTAATAACAACAAAGGGGAGAGAGCTTTATAGCTTAATGCAAGAAAATAAATACTCATATTTATCAACAGGAACACCAACGTACTGGCCAACGGACCCCAAAAAAAGACCAGACCTCTTAGATTTTTGCATCATAAAAGGAATATCTAACACCTTTATGGACATAGTTCCAAGTTATGATCTATCTTCAGATCATTCACCAATTATTGCAACAATTAGCACCTGCGTTATTAACAAACAACCTACTCCAAAACTGCATGGACCTAGAACAGATTGGAACGTTTACCGAAAAATACTGGATGAAAACATTAAACTAAATGTAAGACTAAGAAGCCCTTCAGAAATAGAAGCAGCTACAAACAACTTTATGACATTATTACAAAACGCTGCAAAAGAAGCGACACCGAACGATGCAGATAAAAATAAAATCGAGAATAGAATAAATATTCCACTAGAAATTAAAAAGCTCATTGCTGAAAAAAGAAGAGCAAGAGCCAAATGGCAACAAAGTCGGAACCCAGCGGATAAAACGTTTTACAATCGCTTAGCCAATAAATTAAAAACACAACTAAAAATTGCAAGAGAAGAGTCAGTCAAAAAATATGTAACACAACTTAATAGATACGACCATTCAATATGGAAACCAATCAAATCATCCTTAAAACCTCAAGCAATATCGCCACCAGTAAGAAAAACCACAAACACACAGAACCAATGGGCAAGAAGCGATAAAGAAAAATCCGAATTATTTGCTGAACATTTAGCAACAGTATTCCAACCACACAACAATGAAGAAGATCAAGAAATTATTAATTATTTAAACTCAGAACAACCGTCAGTAAATCCAATAAAATTAACAACACCCAAAGAACTTAAAGAAGAAATCTTAAAACTAAATATCAAAAAGTCACCAGGAATTGACCTAATAACTCCAAAAATGCTAAAGGAATTACCAAAAAAGGGTATAGTGATCCTTACATATATATTTAACGCAATATTAAGATGTAATTATTGGCCTAACAATCTAAAAATTGCAGAAATACTTTTATTTCCAAAACCAGGAAAGGATCCAAGTGAAGTCTCATCCTATCGACCTATCAGTCTGTTATCAACAATCTCCAAATTACTAGAAAAACTTTTAATAAAAAGAATAGATCCAGGCCTTACAGGCGCAGACTGGATACCAAATTTTCAGTTTGGATTTCGACGAGAACACTCAACTATCCAGCAATGCCACCGAATAACCCATAAAATCAATTCCGCATTAGAAGAAAAGGAATATTGCCCAATGGTATCACTAGATGTACGTCAAGCTTTTGATAAGGTTTGGCATAAAGGACTTCTTTATAAAATTAAACAAATATTACCACCCTTCTTTCGAATACTTACATCATACTTGGAAAACCGACAGTTTAGAACAAAAGTAAATGGAGAAATATCTAAAATGCATCCCATTAAGGCGGGAATTCCACAGGGCAGTGTCCTGGGACCTTTATTATATATATTATATACTTCTGATCTACCAACTTCGCATAACGTAACAATTGGCACATTTGCAGATGACACAGTAGCACTTACCAGTCACAAACACATTAACATAGCTACACAACAACTCCAAGATTATTTGTATGAGCTTGAAAACTGGCTAAAACAGTGGAAAATAAAAATTAATGAAAACAAGTCAACCCACGTAACTTTCACTTTACGACGAGAAACACCACCACCAATATATATCAACAATGAGGAAATACCCAGGACTAAAACAACCAAATACCTAGGGCTACACCTGGACCAAACCCTGTGTTGGAAAGAACACATCACCAAAAAAAGAAAACAAATACAACTAAGACAAAAAGAAATCAATTGGTTAATTGGAAAAAACTCCAAACTGTCAATAAATAATAAAATTCTAATTTATAAAACAGTTATTAAACCAATATGGACATATGGCATAGAGCTGTGGGGCTGTAGTAGTAAATCTAATATTGCTATTATGGAAAGATGTCAATCAAAAATCTTAAGAGCAATTGTTGATGCACCCTGGTACGTAACCAACCAACGAATCTATGAGGATCTCAATATCTCAACAGTGAAAGAAGTATACCAGCAAAAGAAATTACAATACATTCAAAAAGTGAACACACACTCCAACCCATTAATTTCCGCAATACCTCAACATCAAGTTATCCGAAGACTAAAGCGACGTTGGCCAACAGACCAGTAACATGGACCCGTGATTCTCTCACTGGAGGGGACCACATCACGCCAGAACCAAGGGACAGGACTTAAACTCATCACATTAACTTATAGAATATATTGTTTTATTCTGATTGTTAATTTATTAGTTATAATAAAAAAAAAAGTTCTATTTTGTATCAAAGGTTAGAAATAATCATGGCTATAAAAGCCATTCTAAATAGTTCTGCACTAGGTCTGCATCAGTTGCAATAATGAGTATATTTGCCATCTTATCACACGACCTAAGTAAGTTTTCTTCTCGTAATATATATCCTTTCTTATATCCCGACAACAAAGAAACTTTTTAAGTTAAACGAATAGCACGTACTATTTCAATACGTGTCTTAATTGCCTTGATTTGACCTACTTATGATGTTATTAATGTTGGTAAGTATTTTTTGGCACGCAGTTACTCAATTTCAGTATCTTCAACAATCAATTGGATGTTTGCATTTGCTGTTTTAGTCATAATCATGCATTTGGTATTTTTCAAATTCATCCTTAGTCCGTATTCATGAGAGCATTTATTAAGGAGTTGGATTACGTTCTGTAAATCATTGTTGTTATCCATCTTCATTACTATACCATCATCAAAACAGAAGTTATTCAAAACTTCTTCATTGGTAGGTATACCTCCTATTGAATATAGGGGCGCTTTTTTAAATACTGATTGACTGTAGACATTGAAGAGTAGTGGTGGCAGCACGCAACCCTGGTGGACTCCTCTCTGTATTTTGATATCTCGGGTATTCTTTGTTATTCGTACCTTAGCAGTTTGATTCCAATATAGATTAGATATAATTTTCACATCACGAGTGTCAATATTTTTGCTTTTAAATATATCTAGAAGCTTTTTATGTTGAACTCTATCAAATGCCTTTTCAAAATCTACAAAACATAAGTACATGTCCTAATTCTTGTCTATACTTATTTGGGCCAGCACATTCAAGTAGAACAGGGCATATCTTTTGCCCATACCATTTCTAAAGCCAAACTGTGTGCCTCATTAAAGGCAAATGTTTTAAGTGTGGGACTAATAAAGCTATTGTTCTCTGATCTGAGCAGGATGTTGCACTTGACTTTTTGGGTATTGACACAAAGGTCGATTTTAGCGATTGTCTGGGAATTGTGGCAGTATTAGATAAAAAAATGTCACCATTATATCATTAACATCTTTATCTATGAGTTTTAATATTTCGATGGGCACATTATCCGGTTAAGTAGCTTTGCCCTCTTTAGTATTCTTGACGTAGATGACTTTTTCCCGTAATATTGGTGGTCCTATCCTCTGTGCTTTCTAGTGATAGTTTTTCTCTTTCATCATTAAATATAAAGTAAGTCTAATAACATAAAATGATATTGTTATAAAGTTTATTTTTATTATTATATCATAAAAAATATTAAAAAAATTAATATGTTTAAATAATTATATATCAAAGGAGAATATTTATCTTTAGAGCGTTAAAAGGTATACGTTTTGGTAAGTTTTTCTAAAAAGAAGTCTACAATATGGGAAATAATATGTAGTTTTATTTTATTGTAAATCAATAATTTATTTATTTATAACAAAAGTAAAGCATTTTTGGGATTTAATTATTATAATATTTGTTATGAATATCTTGAAGGTATGAAAATTTTTATCAAGAAAGAACTCAAAAAGAGGTAATGGTTCAAAAATTTCTATCCTATTTTTTCTAATTTTGTCGTAAATGCCGGTCAACGTTGACTAGTTGTTTCTCAGGAACTTTTGAATTGAATTGAATCTCAGGAATTGAACTTTTTTTTCTTTTAAAAAAATTGTCTTGCCGAGTTTTTTCCAATGCCGTTTTCTGAATTTAATTTAAAATAATAGTTACCGAGTAATTCTATTTTTTTGTAAGCCAAAAAATGTTTAAAATTTTAAATCATTCCTAAGGCCGCTTAAATAATCCGATCTCAATTCTATTAAGTATGTTAGATATATAGAGTGCCTTTATGTATATATATATATATATATATATATATATATATATATATATATATATATATAATATATACAATATAAAATTAATTTTTCTTGGGTTTAGGTTCAATAAGGATATATTACATGTGGAACTAGATTTTATTTTCCATAGCAATCAATCAACATTTCGGCAGGAAACCCTTGGCTTTGTCAAGATTCTAACACTATTGTAATATATATATATATATATATATATATATATATATATATATATATATATATATATATATATATATGACTTACCAAAACTTAAAACGTGACACAGACAATAATGAACTGACAAATAAAAGTTGATATCTGATATCTCATTGTTTACTGTCATTAGAACATAATTAATTTTTATAAGGGCGTATCATTGGTGTTGTCAAAAAAGGGTAAGGTGGAGATATGTTATGACTTTAAGGGCTTTTTATGACGTTATATTATTATTGTTTAAATCAGATTGAAATATATTTTATTCAGGTTTTGTGTATCTTTTTTGTCGTTTATTGCGATCCTTTTTCATACTTTAAATATACATATTTTTTAAACAAACAGTTGTTATAACGACTAACCCTTACCTTCGTGTTTAATTTAGTAAGGTAAGAATTCATGTATTAGCTAATGACTAATAATATATTTTTTAACCTCTAAGATGACATTAATTATTTAAATACAGCTAAAACTATGTCAACGGACAATATTAAATATTTTTAAAGGTTTTTATATTTAGAGTATGCCTGGCAAGCCTTCGACTTCTCAAGCTCAGCAACTTGTGTTGAGTGTGTTGGGGTATTTCGAATTAGAAAAAGTAAATGGAGGGCCTTTGGAGCCATTTTTATCTGTTTAACCGATAACATATTGAATTGTATGTTCGTTTATAAAAATCATTAAACAATTCTTTATTTAACAGAGTAGCTGCTGCATTAAAAATATCACGACGAACAGTATGTACAATTATTAAAAGGAAAGAAAATAATCACATTCTTTCAAAGCCAGGCAAAAGTAGACCTCGTCCGAAAAACAAAACAACTGATCTCTCTGAGGGATCAAAAATGGCAGTGCGTAATACAGTATACGACATGTATCAACAACGTGAGTAGTTACCAATTTCTTCAATCTTAATTTGATATACCATAAGATAATGGTATCATGTACCATGATAACCAGAAGGTACTTTTTAATCAATACTTTATATAAATGTATGTTGTAAAAAAGATTGTTGCGAGTAGTTTAAGAAAATTTCTGCTGAATACATTAATGGATATTAAGTCAATTTTCTTGTGACTTTTTTAATTTGAAATAATTTATAGTTTTATAAAAACTACTAATTTTTTTGTATTGAACTAGTTATAATAGTGTGGTTTGTTCTGTACTTATCTGTTCTTTTTTTTTAGAGAAACATGTTACTCTGCAAAGTATAAGTAATGAATTAAGGGATAAAGAAGTTGCATTTATTGGCAAAACATCTGTTAGCATTTTGCTAAAAGAATTGGGATTTAAATATGAGAAGGACAATAATCGAAGAGTATTAATTGAGCGCACCAGTATTGCTGCTTTAAGAGAAAAGTTTCTTCGTAAATATATGTAACATATTAATACTGTGCATCGCAGAGACCTTGTTTTTTTGGACGAAACGTGGATTTATTCAAAGGTAAATAAAACAATTTCCTGGCAAGACAACAGTGTTAAAAGTGTATGTAAACCAGAAGGGTATGATGGTAAACGCTTTATAATTGTTCACGCTGGTTCTTCGAAAGGGTTTGTTACTGAAGCAAGTTTATTATTTTGCTCAAAATCTAAAGTAGCTGATTATCATGGGGAAATGAACAATAACATTTTCGCTAAATGCATAAGTGAAAAATTAATTCCCAATTTAGAAGAGCCATCATTAATTGTAATGGATAATGCTCCATACCACAGTGTGCTTTTAGAAAAGCAACCTTCCACTATTTTAACTAGAACAGAAATTATTACCTGGTTGACAACTTACAAGATCAAGTATGAGGCAAAACTCACAAAACGTGAATTATTACAAATTGCCAAAATAAACAAAAAAAAAGAATGTGTATATAATTGATGAACTACTAAGAGAACACGGCCATAAAGTGTTGAGACTATATACCTCCTTATCACTGTGAATTCAACGCTATTGAATTAATTTGGGCAAACTGCAAGTCATATTACAATAAGCATATTGGTAGAGATGGACATTCTGATAGTGCTGTTATAAATATGTGGAAAGAGGCACTAAACCAATGTAACACAGAAATTTGGGAAAAATGTGTGAAACATACTCATGAAATTATTACAAAGTGGTATATCCGAGAAAAAAATATGGTTGACACTAACATTCAACCAACCATAATAGTTACTGGTAATATGAGTGACTTAGATTCTGACAGTGAATAATTCTTAAATTTATGATTGGCTACGTGGCTGTATAGTGTATGCGGCTTCAATAAATATTTAAATTATATAATTGTTATAAGAGATACACTCTGAAAATAATCCAGGTATACGCCCCCACCAGCGATTACGAAGATGAAATTGTCGAAACCTTCTATGAGGAAATCGAAAGAGCAAAAAAGCAGGAACCGGCTCATTACAATCTGATAATGGGAGATTTTAACGGGAAACTCGGAAGGAAAAAAGACGAACAAGAAGTGGCAATCGGAGATTTTGGAATCAGAGTAAGAAACGAAAGAGGCGAAATGCTTACCAACTTTCTACTGAAACACAAACTGTATGCAATGAACACCTTTTGTAAGAAGAAACAGAATAGAAAATGGACGTGGGCTAGTCCAGACGGAAGAACTAAGAGCGAATATGATTATATAATAACAGACAAAAAGCAAATTATTCAAGATGTCACTGTACTCAATAAACTATCAGTAGGAAGCGACCACAGACCAGTAAGAGCTAGAGTAACGATCAATCTACAAAAAGAAAGAGCAAAGATGATAAACAGTTGTAAACGCATAGTTTGGAATTCACCAAATCATCCAGAAGCATACATAAGAAATATAGCCGAAACTTTACAGAGTAATAATCCCAAACCTCTAAGTATCGACGATCACAATAAATTAATAACAGACTCAGTTAGAATCGCACAACTCAAATTTTGCAAGAAAAATGACACGAAAAGTGAAAAGATTAGCAAAGATACAAGGGCTCTCATGGAAATACGACGAAACCTAAGCGAGAACGAAAAGGAAAACAGAGAAGAATATAAAAAACTGAATTTCAGCGAAAATTAGAAAAGATGTAAGAAGATATAATACTAATGTAATTACTCAAACAGTAGAAGAGAACAAAGGTTTAAAGATAATGAAAAGAAAACTTACGCAAAGTAAAAAAGAAATATACAAGCTGAGAGATAAAGACGGAAAGGCAACAACAGATAAACAAAACATTCTGAAAATAACTAGAGAATTTTATAAAGACCTCTATACCAGCCAAAGACCACAAGACAATTTCCCGACACGAGTAGAGACTCTCATAAATCAGGGATCGGAAATACTTTTACCCATTACTGTGTCAGAAGTAAGAGCAGCTTTAAAGGAAATGAAAAACCATCGATCGCCTGTTGATGATGGACTCGTTATCGAGGCAATAAAAGCAGGTGGAGAAATTTTATTAAAATCAGTAAGCGAACTGTTTACTAAATGCTTACATGCGGGTACGATTCCAAAAGACTGGAACAATGCAGTAATAGTCTTGTTAAACAAAAAAGGCGATATTACTAAATTAGAAAATTATAGACCCATCAGCCTCTTGACACATATGTACAAACTCTTTATGAAAATCTTAACAAAGAGGATAACACCTAAACTTGATTTCTATCAGCCCAAAGAACAGGCTGGCTTCAGGGCAGGATATGGCACAAATGACCATTTGCATACCATAAACATCTTAATAGAAAAGTGCATCGAGTACAACATACCACTGGTTCTTGCATTTGTCGATTACGAGAAGGCTTTTGATTCTGTAGAGTTTGAAACAATACTGGAAGCCCTAAATTAAAGCCGAATAGATTACAGGTACACGACAATAATCAAAAACATCTATCAGAACGCTACATCAAGTATACGACTGCACGAAGACACAGAAAAATTCAGCTTAGGTCGAGGAGTTAGACAAGGAGACAATATTTCACCAAAATTGTTCACGGCAGCTCTAGAGTCAATATTTAAGGGTACTCAATGGCAAGATATGGGCATCAATATAGATGGAGAAAGATTAAATAACCTAAGGTTTGCAGATGATGTTGTATTAATCGCAGATAACTTACATGATACAGTTACTATGATGCATTCGCTTAAAAGTCTGTCTGAAAGAGCAGGATTAAAGATAAACTTTGAGAAAACTAAAATTATATCAAATCTCGTAATGAGTGGAAATATAACTATTGACAATAATACCATACAACAAACAGACACTTACAAATATCTGGGACACGAAATCAAAATAAGCAGAGACAATCAAACACATGAAATACAGAGGCGAATAGGTCTAACATGGGCAGCATTTGGCAAATTAAGCCATATTCTAAAAAGTTCAATTCCCATGTGTCCCCAAGTGAAAGGTTTATAACCAATGTGTTTTACCTGTACAAACTTATGGAGCAGAGACTTTAACACTTACGCAAAAATCTGCGAATAAACTTAGAGTTACACAACGAGCCATGGAACGTGCAATGCTGAACGTGAGCCTTCGAGACCACATAACAAACCAACAAATCAGGCGAAGATCAGGAGTTCAAGACGTCATCGAAAGAACCACGACGCTTAAGTGGAACTGGGCAGGGCACTTAGCCAGAACACAAGATGGACGGTGGACAATACGTATTATGGAATGGAGGCCCAGAAATTATAAAAGAAGCCGAGGACGACCACCGACTAGATGGACCGATGACACTAAACGTGTAGCGGGAAACTGGCTACAAGCGGCCCAGTGTAGAGAACACTGGAAAGAACTGAGGGAGGCCTATGTCCAGCAGTGGACGCGATTGGCTGATTGATGATGATGATTGTTATAATAAATAATTTTTTACCCAGCTCAAAAGTTTTCTATTTTTTAATTTATTATGCATAGATTTCTTTATTTGAAGTTCGTTGTGTTAATTTTTGTATATGACCATTTTTTAAAACAAAGTGATTACTTAAGTCTGAAAACCATATTTAACACTGAAGATTTGTATTTATATTTATATTCAGTCTTTTACTTCTTCTTGTAGTTTCTACCCGTTTCGGATCTTGGCGACTATTACGACGAATTGTACTTTGCACACTGCTGGTCTAAAAATATTTGTAATTGTTGTGTTGAACCATATACATAGATTCTTCAGCAAGGAAATTCTTCGCCTTCCTGTGTGTCATTTACCATCTACTTGTTCCTGTAAAATTAGTTGCAGCAATCCATATATTTCGCTGTTCCTAATGATGTGACCAAGGTATTCTATTATGACTGTTTCTATTGTGGTTATCAGCTGTTTTTCTTTTTCCATTCTTAGTAAAACGTCCTAATTAGTAACGTGACCAGTATAAGATATCTTCAGGATTCGACGATAAAGCCATATTTCGAAAGCTCCAATGTTCCTGCAGGTAGTGTCTGTGAAAGTCCACGACTCAACTCCGTATAATACTATAGGCAAGATATAACATAGTAATAATCTGATTTTTATGGGTGTTAATAAATAATGACATTTGAATAGCTTAGTTTTTTTTTTGAAATGTAGATTTGGCTTTCTCTATCCTACATTTAATTTCTAAGGAGTGGTCCCAATTTTTACTCTTTCTGTTCATTGGTCTGAATGCTTTATGGTAATCAATGAAGCACGCATATATATCGCAGTTCAAATTTCTACATCGTTGAAATAGCACTTTTATGCTAAAGAGAGCCTCTCTCATATCCACTGCATTTCGAAAACTAAACTGTGTACTACGGCTAAATTTTTCTTCGCACAGTCTATATATTCTTTGATGTATGATTTTTAGAAATAACTTTAAAAGATGGCTTATTAAGCTGATGGTCGGAAAATCACTGCAGGATACAGATTTTGTTTTCTTTGGTACAGAAATAAACGTCGGCGTGACATCAGCCATGTTCTTGGTTCACTAAATATTTTTATTAGGAGTTGAGTACCGTTGGTGTTAAATAGTTTTATGATCAGCATGTGCATTGTCAGATCCAGGAGCGTTGCCATCTTTTGGTTGTAATATTGCTTTTTCCACTTCATTTGATGTGATTTGTAAGAGGTCATTACATATGTGGGATGGAGGTTGTTTGCAGTTTGTTAGCTGTATTTAATCTCTAAAGACCAGCTGCTTGTTTATGCAGTTTAAACGTATCGTGTTTTTCTTCCAATAAACATATTTCTTCACACTGTGATTTTAACCAATTTTCTTTGGCCTTTCGTATTTGTGTTCTTATTTGTCTGTGAATATTGTTGTACATTCTTTTGTTGTTCTTTGATTTTTTTCTTTTTTCCATGAGTTGCAGTATCTTGTCATTTATCTGACTGTTCTTTTTCTTTTTTTTTTTCTATTAGATGTTCTTCTCTGATCTTTAAAAACATCTCTTTTGTTTACTTACATTTTAGTCTTCTCATATCGCATTTTTGTTACTATTCGTTTTTGTAACCTTCTTAAATCTAAACCGATATTTACCAACAACAGAAACATCATCTGACGATATGTGAGCACCGTATATTTGCTTATATTCAATAAAAATACTTTAATTTCTGATTACTATGGTTTAAATATTTATTTACTGTAGATGTTATTGGACAACCTATAGGTTTCCAAAAATTGGATAATCACGTTTATAAATGTATACGTACCCAGTTTTCCAAATGCAATAAAAGAAATAAAAGAGAAGTATAAAAACGTCAATTGTAATATTAGCCATTTTCTAATTTTTATAATAATTCTTATAGCCGACATACGTTTGACTCACATGTTTTAATTTATTTCCTATAATAAGAATGATGACGATGTGCAAATATCCGGCGGATCGACTGTTCCGCCAAATTTTTTTAAAATAAAATGATTTAATGTGTTATAGACAAAATTTTACCCTTAAAACAGCAGATTGACTGCGGTTTCACTTTTTTTAAAGCTTTTCCTTCTAAAAGCACCATATTTTTGAACAAAGTATACACTGCGAGGGAGTAGACATACACACATCAACGCTTTCGTCGTACACACAACAGAGCTTTAATGTGACGTTGTCATTAACCAAATGGATTCTTGGAAGTTTGTTTTATGGAAAGAGAAAGAAAGTTTAAAATATTAATACAGTTTTACAAGTTTTTCATACAGCAGTAATGCAAAGTAATCACGAAAAGAGCTGAAATAAACTTATAAAAGCTTTTAAACTTTTGTTTATTTTTGGAAAATAATAGTAATATTAATGTAAACACATTATAAATAAACTTAAAATTTACAGTTTCTACTGAGGTGTATATTATTGAATGATAAATATTTGTATTACGACAAAATAAGATATTACGATGAATGCGTAATACTAGCAATGACGTAAGATTGTTAAACCTGGAAAAAGTCAAAATTGCACATGGATAAATTGGAGAAAAAGGAAAGCTACTAAAGCAGAAGTAAATTTTCCGAGTAAAAGTAAATTTTCCGATTAAAATGTATGAATTAAATCCCAGTAAGTAATTTTCTAGTAATCAAAAAATTATATCTAAATTTTTATAAAAATAAAATTTGAAAGATATACATTAACCAGTGTGCAATTTGTTTCTGAATTTTATAGACCACAAAAGGAATTTTTCGATTACTTTAATTATCCCAGTGTAGAGTGATACATAGTAGCAAAGTAAGTTATCATCATCATCATTGGCTTTTACAACTCTTCGTGAGTTTTTGCCGCGTTTACTATTGCCTTCCATTGATTCCGATCCTGTGCTATTATTTCCCATGGCCTTACTTCCATCTTCTCCAGGTCTTCCCTGACAGCGTCTTTTCACCTTTTTCTAGGCCTTCCTGTCGATCTTTTAGCATCTGGTCTTTCCCAAAATACATTGCTAATCAGTCTGTCGTCATCACTCCGTACCACGTGGCCTGCCCATCTTAATCTATTGGCTTTTATGTATCTTACGATGTTTCCTTTCCCGAAGAGAGTCTCTATTTCATTGTTGTATCTGCTCCTCCATTCATTTGTCACAAAGTAAGTTATGCTTTAGGCATAACTCTATGCCTAAAGCAAGGCAAATGAATATAGATAATTGTTTTAATGTATTCCAAAATCTTTCGATTATATTCGTTATAGTCAAAACCTAAATGTTGCCGAAGCAAATAAATTTGGATAACGAGAGTTACTTAAGTCATCCAAGATGGTTACATTACTCTATTAGCTTCAAAAGCTTTAGTTGATACCTATAAAATCATGTAGATGAGATTTTCTGGTGCAACAAGAATTGCGATATCAGTAAATCGAACGTCAAATATTAATTTAAAATCGCGCTCTCTTTTAAGATAAGCTGCACTCACCACAAAGCATAAATAGACGAGTCAAATTAGTAGAAAATAAGCGTTTTTTCGTCACAAGTGTATAGACGGGTTTGACAGTTGAAATGGATAGTATGAGATATTACAAAAAGACTCTCATCTAGGGATTCATGAATTTTTTAGTGGAACTATTTTTAAATAAACAATTAAGACGTCAATATCATTATTTTGCTCATAACTTATAAACTTGTCTATTTAGAGATTTGACGTCCACAGACGAGTTGTTGAGAAAGAAAAAATACACAAAATGAGATATACTAAATTAAAATCGGCTAATAAACAAAAAAGTTATTGCATAATAACCAAGCAAAACGGCTGTTTTTGATTATTGTTAATAACTCTTTTAGTAATCAATAAAATTTATTTAAATGTATCTGCACTTAAAGATCTCATCGTGTTCGAAGTGTGTGCGAAAGATAGGCTAGATTCGTCAAATAGTTTTTGCACAATTTAATTTGTTTATAAGATTTTTTGAAAAATGCACAAATTTCTAAGGCCCGTCCAGATAATTTGACTGAATGGATCTTAATAATCCGGGGCTTATTTTCTTTGTTGAGACATATGTTAATATCCTATGGAAAAAAAAGTTACAAAAAATTACGTTTAAGTATACAAAATGATTTAACAATAAATAGCACTTTTTAAGCTTATAAACATTTACAATAACTCTGTACTATTTAGTTTAAATTAAATGGCAATAAAATATTCGGAAGGCTGGTTAAAAAACACAACTTAAAAAAAAAAAAGAAAAAGGTCCTGCGACCATTAGGAGCCGAGTTAGTACTTTTTTTTTAAAAAATCACTGTTACGTCAATTAACAACATTAAGGGCTGAAATTAACCAATCTTTTAGAAGAAAAGTCAAAGTTTTTAACAAAATATTTAGCAAACAAAATAATTGAAAATTGATTAAACAGGAGTGTTGTAAACCAAGAGTACTTTACGTTCCGACTCAAATGGAAGGAGTGGTGATTGCCGATTGCACACAAGCCGCGCTCTCTGAAAAAGTCAAGCGCACGGTATCAAAATAGAGTGCTTGGAAAAAAATGACATATCTCGGGTTCTAGTGGACCAAATTTGTTCTTTTTTTTTTTTAAACTGGGGTACAACGTTAAAATAATAACATTTAACATACTTTCATTGCAAAATTATTCAAAACAAAGCAGCTAATGACTACGGAATGTACAAACTTTTTCTTAAATCGTCTTTTTATTGTTATTTTTCTATTTATTTATTTCAAATATGATTATATTAAATAAATGTTATAAGTAAATGAACATTTTGAATAATGTTTACTAAAAATTTATTAATGAAATAATAAATTAATTTTTTGTTATTACAGAAGTTGAAATTTTGTGTAGTGATTTTTTAAAATAATTTAATTTACTGTAATTTTCTACGCTTAATTTCTATATCGTCACTGCTACTACTATGTAAACATTCATCTTCACTTTCATCTTCAATAATAAGTGAAATATCAAACTTTTTTTACGTGACTTTAATTTATAAAATTTCTACGCTGAATATTTTTCAATTTTATTTTTATAAAATCTTAAAGGGAGTACGTTTAATTATAATATTTATTATCATAGAAAGGCCCCTTACTTACCAATTTAATAGTTTGTATCGCTAATCCAATAAAAAAAAAAACAATTAAATGTTTCTATACTGCAATAATCCTATTTCTATAAGTACTGCAATAATAAGAATTTATTAATATTCGTATAAAATTTGAAATGCGATCTTATAATTTTAACGTGAAAATATTTTAATATATTCATTTATCTTTTCTAAAAAATTGTAAATCTAAATATCCGTTTAAATTTCATTGGTTAACTTTCAAAGTTATACATTATATTGTATACATTCGTATACAATTTAAAGCAGTGTACTCACATTTTTGAAATAAATGTTGAAAATCTTTCTTAGTACAATAAATATCATGTTTTAAAATAAAAATAGAAATATTTAATAATTTTTCCATATAAATAATATCATAGTTTCATTTTCACGTAAACTTATAATAATAGTAAAATAATATTAGATATATTCAAAGTTAACCGTATATTATTCAGACAACGTGGTACAACCATGTGTTTATATTAATATATATCACAACAGGTAGTTTTTTTTTAATATTCAGATGAATTTTAAGTAACATTAATTATTTGTAACAATTATTAAATAAAACAAAACACTAAATATTTCAATACAACAAACCGGTTGTATAGTCGCAGCCTAACAGCATCTGCTTGAGCGTGGCTTGAGTGCAATCGGCAATCCCCACTCCTTCCATTTGAGTCGGAACGTAAAGTACTCTTGGTTTACAACACTCCTGTTTAATCAATTTTCAATTATTTTGTTTGCTAAATATTTTGTTAAAAACTTTGACTTTTCTTCTAAAAGATTGGTTAATTTCAGCCCTTAATGTTGTTAATTGACGTAACAGTGATTTTCAAAAAAAAAAAGTACTAACTCGGCTCCTAATGGTCGCAGGACCTTTTTCTTTTTTTTTAAAGTTGTGTTTTTTAACCAGCCTTCCGAATATTTTATTGCCATTTAATTTAAACTAAATAGTACAGAGTTATTGTAAATGTTTATAAGCTTAAAAAGTGCTATTTATTGTTAAATCATTTTGTATACTTAAACGTAATTTTTTTTAACTTTTTTTCCATAGGATATTAATATATGTCTCAACAAAGAAAATAAGCCCCGGATTATTAAGATCCATTCAGTCAAATTATCTGGAGCGACCTTAGAAATTTGTGCATTTTTCAAAAAATCTTATAAACAAATTAAATTGTGCAAAAACTATTTGACGGATCTAGCCTATCTTTCGCACACACTTCGAACACGATAAGGTCTTTAAGTTCAGATACATTTAAATAAATTTTTATTGACTACTAAAAGAGTTATTAACAATAATCAAAAACAGCCGTGTTTTGTTTGGTTATTATGAAATAACTTTTTTGTTTATTAACCGATTTTAATTTAGTATATCTCATTTTGTGTATTTCTTTTTTCTCAATAACTTGTCTGTAGACGTCAAATCTCTAAATAGACAAGTTTATAAGTTATGAGCAAAATAATGATATTCACGTTTTAATTGTTTATTTAAAAATATTTCCACTAACAAATTCATGAATCCCTAGATGAGAGTCTTTTTGTAATATCTCATACTACTTTTTTCAACTGTCAAACCCGTCTATACACTTGTGATGAGTAAAAACCTAACTTTATTGGCCTAAAACCCAAAAGACTGACTTGGGCTTTGAAACCTTAAAATTGTCCAGAAGAATGGAAATCTAATCTCGTAATCTAGGACTTTTGATTTGGAGATTATAATAGTTAATGTATACTTGTTTAAATTAATCTGTTAATGCCTAGAAATCATCAGATTATCAAAGAAATTTATTCCACATTTCTAAGTGTTTTTTATATTTACAAATTTATCGCATCAACTCTGAGGTTATTAGTAACATATATATATATATATATATATATATATATATATATATATATATATATATATATATATATATAATGAAGTTTTATTTTGAG
The DNA here is from genome assembly GCA_918026665.1 of Diabrotica balteata. Lineage (NCBI taxonomy): Eukaryota > Metazoa > Arthropoda > Insecta > Coleoptera > Chrysomelidae > Diabrotica > Diabrotica balteata. Next base: position 107,933,540 of record OU898276.1, read on the forward strand.
GATGCAGTCATTTAAGTAGGGTAGGATAAGTTAAACTCTTTGTTCTTAAATCAAGCTTTCGCAAAATTTATTTGCTTCATCAGGATATGCTAAAATATGTTATGGTAAATACAATGAAATTAGAATTAAAAAACATTGTATAAAACTAATATAAAAACTTACAACATGAGGTTAAACCATTAAATTCACAAAACATTCTTAACTTATCTAAATTGTACTTTTATGTAAGTACAATATTAATTTATTATTATTATTATTAATATATTTACTTACATAAAAGTATAATTTAGATATGTTAAGAATGGTTTGTGAATTTAATAATTTAATGGTTTAACCTCATGTTGTAAGTTTTTATATTAGATTTATACAATGTTTTTTAATTCTAATTTCATTGTATTTACCATAACATATTTTAGCATATCCTGATAAAGCCTCCTGATAATATATATATATATATATATATATATATATATATATATATTTATATTTATATATATATATATATTTATATTTATATATATATATATATATATATATATATATATATATATATATATATATATATATATATATATATATATATATATATATATATGAAACCTAGATCTAAGATTAATACTATTATAAAAATTAATATTAAACTCACCAATCTTCCGGGTTAAAGCGCGTCGATATCCATTGGGCCGAGCTTTCGACATCCTCTCTGATGTCTTCCTCACAGCTTCCGAGGTCTCAGTCTCCCGAGCCTCCAGACACTACTACACTTGTTACTGTTCACTTCACTGTCACTACACTGACAAGTGTAGTAGTGTCTGGGGGCTCGGGAGACTGAGACTTCGAAAACCCTAAGGAAGACGTCAGAGAGGATGTCGAAAGCTTGACCCAATGGATATCGACGCGGTTCAACCCGAAAGACTGGTGAGTTTAATATTAATTTTTGTAATAGTATTAATCTTAGCTCTAGATTTCATTGTTTTAACCGCGGAAATCTTTCCGAAATATATATACCGGGTGGTGAATCGTCAAACGGGCCATAGGAAACTCAATGGGAAATTTTAAATTGTTGAATTGCTGCTTCCCTAATTATTTTAGATCAAAAGTCATGAAAAACTATTTGTAGAGGACTAAAATCTGCATTAGAAACAAATGTTAAAACCGTTCTACGAATCAAATGTACTTCAAAATTTTGCAAAAATATAATAGATTTTTCAGACCACCCCCAAAAGTTAGGCCACACGTAATACAAGGATATATTATTACCAGAGATATCTTACATATCTCTGATTATAACGTGTGTGTTTTATCATATTAATGTCAGATGTTTGACAATTTGAATTGTCAATTTTTTTAAATTTAGGATTAAATTATAAACAATGAATTTTACTAAATACTACTACTACTGAACAATATTACTTTGTGAACAATAAATTATATTGTTTACAAATCGATCAATATAATGAAATGTACTCAGTTGACGAAAAACCGCATAATGTTGTATTCAGGCAATTAATAGCGCGAACCTTTTCCTGTACCGGATCTTTATTTAACGTAAGAGATTCTAATAGGTACACTAAAATTTAATTCCATGTTAAGTTATACAACAATACAATGAATTCCAATATACTGTTACTGTGATCTTTATTCCTAATAATAATATACGATAATTTCTAAACATAAAACTATAACAAATATTATAGTAAAACATGAATAAAACATTTTTATTATTGCTCTTTTCTCCTTAACTGAGTACATTTTTTAATCAACTTAATTTTTCTTTTAAATAATAAATCACAAAATTTTGGCCATTTAAATCATAGATAAATATAATATATTTATATATTATTTATCTATGTATAATATAATTATTTTAAATATTGTCAAATATTAGAAACGTCAATATGACAAAACGCAACACGTTATACACGTTCTTTTCACGGCGTCTGGCCTGACTTTTAGGGGTGGCCTGAAAAATGTATTATATTTTAGCAAAACTTTGGAATACGTTAAGTCGTAGAACAATTTTAACAATTGTTTTCGATGCATATTTGAGACCTCTACAAATAGTTTCCCATGACTTTTGGTGTAAAATAATTAGGCAAGCAGGAATTCAACAATTTAGAATTTCTCATTGAGTTTCCTATGGTCCGTTTGGCGATTCACCACCGTGTATATATATATATATATATATATATATATATATATATATATATATATATTTAAATAGGATACTTTACCTATAAATAATAAATTTTGTTAGGTATATTAATGTCTTTAGGGAATTTTGTTAAATTTTACATTTTATCTCCTAAGATTTCACTTGTTGATCCAATGATGTAGTTGGTCTGTCTCTGCAACTGGTATCTTGGACACTCTACAAGGACATGCTTAACACTGAGTGGACTATTACAATTGTCACAGAAAGTAGGATTATTATGGCCGAAAACGCCCTTTTCCGGCATTTTTATTTGTTTATTTAAATTTTACGCTTAAAGTAAACACTTTACGAAACAACTACAAAAATAAATTTCGTCTTAAAATAACCCAATTTATTAAAGCAGGAGTTTTAAACCAAATAAGTAATTTTTTTAAAATTTGTTTAAAAATTGTTACAAATAAATAGGTTCCCATGGAAAAATTTCGGTAAACGTTTAAACAAAGCATATTGGAATCGTAATTTATCGATTAAAGTGGGTATAAAATCAAACTTTTTGAATAAAAGCCATCCGCCTATTAAGACCAAACAAAATGGCAAAAAAAAATCTGTTAAGTCAAATGAATGGTAAAGACGACAATACGGATCACATAAGTACAACCTATCTGCAATAGAACATATACAGAAAAAATATATTAACGAATTCTTCAGCATTGCAATATTCTGCACAATGCAGTAAACTAGACGCAAAACAGTCTTAGATTACATCAACTTAAAATATTTCCTATTTTTTGTTGTTAACTAATTTGGCCGGACTGTCGGATGCGGCCAACTTCGTCGGTTGCCAAGCGAAGTTGCAAAACAAAGTTTTGTCACTAATTACCGTGTTAATTAGAGCTACAACTACCACGAAACATTATGAACTATGTCGTTTGTCTCCGTGTTTCCCTCTCATATAATTTAATATTAAAATTGGCCACTGTAAAATTCGAATAATGCTCGAGGACCGAGAGTTTGTCGTGCGGAATTTTCAGACTTGGCTTATGCCGATTAAATGCATAATCAGTTACAAAAAAAATGAGTTATCTAACATACACAGTTTAAAGGCCATTTGCTTTTGACATATGTACAAAACCTATGCGGCCAAAATTTAGGTTTCTGAGGTTTAGTTGGGAATATTAATAGTATTTTTAAATTAACATAATTTATTTATTCAAAATGGGCACCATTGCGGTGCAAACAAGCTTGATAACAATTTTGCAAATTACCCAACATACAGTAAAAATTCTGTTAACGGACACCTCTCCACAATGGAAACCTCTGCTGAACGGCCAGTTTTTAGGTCACCGAAATGTGGGTAAATAGGAAGACACCTACGAACAACATATCCTCTTCACAACAACTCCGGAAAAAAATTGCCCCCAGTTTTTTTTAAGAAATTATTGTAATATTGCCTGTCAACAACACGGATAGCCAAGTAAAGACGATTATAAGATTTAAATTGTAGCCATAAAATTAATTATATAAGTAGGCATTTATAGTAACAAACCTAGGTAATTTAACATCGAGTTTGATTTGGAAAAACCCATTTTAGAATTTATTCATCCTTTGTACACATTTCAAATTTAGTTGCGATATTCTGATCTGAGGGTACAATGTTTTCGAATAAAAGAAAGGTTTTAAGTTTGAAAAGAAAAGATCGGTGATAGAAGCGTATGAAAAAAATTATTATAATGTTCATATAAAGTGTATAATGTGTATAAAGTTTCAAAAACAAAAAATTAAGTTAGTGACATTTTACAGAAAAAGACCGATTTAAAAACGCGGTATAGTGATTCTTGGTATAGAAAGCGTCCTTCATTAATGTTGCTAAGATCTGTTTTTAAACGACGGGAAGAAGATCTTGCACTAACACAACACACTACCAGAGGTACCAAATTTTTCAACGAGTGCTAACATTACACTTTAACTAGGGACCGCCTTCCTTACTAAGATTTTGTCGATATTTTTTAGACACTTGTTTCAAACTTGAATCATTATTCCATCCATTTCCCTGGGAGCGGAAATATCGCTTGCATTTTCCCGACGATTTTTATAATGAAGCACTGCAAGCAGGACAATTAATGCCGTCAAAGTTAACTAATGGACACTTGCAGATAATAAACATGGACTTTTTATGAAAATGGGTATAGGGGTATATGTGAGTACTAGATATACAGTGTCGTTGCTTAAATTAAACCTTGAATCACATGGACACAATGAACGTCTCCAAGACGGAGGATGAAACAATGCCATCGGAAAAGTGACGTCCATACAATGCAAAGAGATCAAGAGGCAGACCACAGATAAGGTGGACAGATGACATCAGGAAACAAGGAGGTCCCACATGGCAGAGAACAGCTCAAGATAGGGAAAGATGGAGAGAAGTGGGGGAGACCTATATCCAACAATGGAAGGATAGATAGTAGGTTCAAAAAAAAAATAAATCACTTATGTAGTCTCCATCAAGAAACAAATGCAAGAAATGCATTTTTTGCAGATGATGCATATATATATATATATATATATATATATATATATATATATATATATATATATATATATATATATATATATATATATACATACGGAAACCTATTGCTGCAAAATGCTGACATTTAAGATAACCTCAACAATATCAAGAGCTAGAACTTTAAATAATGCCATTAAATAACTTATAATATTCTATATTACCTCAGACATAATTATATATTTCAGCAACATCCAACTTAGGTAGACACGAAGCACAAATATTCTATATCAAACTAGAGGAAGACAGCTAAACTTTATAATACTTAAAGTTAAGAAGAGGTGACCTAATATAAACGTTTAAAGTACTAAACGGGCATTACGCCTGTTGTCTGTTTCTACAGTTTTAGTAAAAACTTCAGTTTAAAGGTCATAATCCAACCCTATTGAACAAAAAGCAGCAAAGTTAATTAAACAAATTTTTTTATTAAAATATATTAACTATTGACGCAAGCAGTTCTATATTGAAATACCAATTCCAAAATAGGTTAGACCAAGATATGCAAAACTATCACAGTTAATTTATATGAATATAAAGTGAGAGTAAAATATAAAGTAACTTCCTATATTTATTTTTACCGCTGTTTTTAAATGTAACAGTTATGATATTATATTAACAATTTGTGATACATCTAAAAAGACTCAGTAATCTCATCCGATTTAAAATCCACCTATTATAACGAAAAATGATAATAATAATCTCTGGAAGCTTTGTCAGTTTTTCTGTCAGAGGCAGCTCACTGCGAATAGTTGATGATATCTGGGTATTTGTAGCCCAGGGGATAGCATGTTCACCTGCTGTGAAACAAAAACTGACACGTGGCAAAAGATATATATATATATATATATATATATATATATACAATGCACATCCACGCATAAAAATAATAAAAAAACTGCAACAACAGCAAGATAGTCAAATCAAACAACACCAAGAACTTCATCCATTAAAGGTACTAAATTGGAACACCACAAGCGTCCAAGCCAAACAACCGAGATATCATATAAAACAAACTATGTCCAGATTTACGCAGCAGGACAAAAACGAGTTTACAAAAAAAGAAGTTCTTAAACCTTTTTTTGCGGCATGTTTAATTTAAATTGGATGTAGGCATAACTAGCCAGTAAAGGATGAAAACATTGATGATCACTAATAACTTATTAGCAATGGACTTGTTCACGATACTAATTTAATATATTAAGGTCAGACGAGAGCTGATTGCGGTTTGTTTGAAATGTATTTCTGTGCTACTCGTTTTCTACTTCTTGGAGTGCCGTTTCGCTACGGAGGTAGATAATCATAACGGCTATTTTTATTTATGAACTTGTTAGTCTACACATATCAATTGATCTACATTGATACCAATTACGTAGATTATTCAATCAAGAATTTTATATTCGGCCAACAGGTCTTTTTTCTTGAAACTTGTTCTGTACGTCCTCTAATCACGTGGCGTTTTCTTGTTTGTATTGCGGTGATTATTTTCGTTTCTTTACCAACCCTTCCCAATACTTCTTTATTTGTAATTTTTTGCGGTATAACTAGATTTCGAAAGCCTTGATTCATTTTAAATTGCATTTTTTAATATCCTAGTCTCAGTTTCAATATAATACTATTGAAAATATATAACATCGAATAGTACGTAGTCTAATTTACAGATTAAGATTTTTGCACGTTAGGAAGTGCTTCACTCGTATAAATCGCACCCTCAGTGCAAGACTGCAGTAAGTCAGACTAAGTAAGTTTCGAGATAAAGACGATTTTGTTTATTTTTGTGCTAATATCGGTGAAATAACACACAAGTTTTAAGCAAAATTAACATTCAATTATGATTTTGCATGCTTTTCAGCCTATATTACATTAACCAAAAACAGAAATGTAAATAAAATAATATTAATGCTAAAAAATAGGAATTTCAGAGTTACAACACTTTTGCACGGAGAAAATTGTTAATCACGACACATTTAGTTTAGAATTTTAAAGTTACAACACTTTTGCATGGAGAAAATTGTAAAAATTGTAGACATATTTTTTGTTAGTTGTTGTCCTCTTCTCGTATATTATCTTGGTCCAAAATTTTTTTTTAAAAACTATGCTGGGCTTCTGGTACCATACCCCAATGGCAATAAATCATAGGGTAAGTAAAAAAAAAATAATCTCCAACAGCAATCGGGGTTTAGTTTGGTATTAAACTTTACATTTTATAGATTCCAAGAAATCAGATAGCTACCTAGAATAAATAGGTTTTACCATTCCATAATTTGTCCATTTTCTGTTCCATAGTCACCCCACACCAATTGCAGTTTGTGTGCAACACAGTTGTGTGATTTTGATTCAATTCCAATCCCAAAAACTTCTTAAAAAAAACACCAGGAATGGCCAATAATACCAGGAAAGAAAATTTTTTCTTTCCTTTCTCAAATATTTCTTTTAAATGGCGTCCAATTCAAATGGTTTAGGAACCTTCTTTGGTTTTTTGCCCAGGAAATCTATATGTAAGTATTTTTTATCCCTTCCAGTCCCTCCTTTATTCACTTACTTACGACCCAGCTCTCCAACCAAAACAAAAGTGGCCGTTCTTAAACGTTTCGGGTTATTTGCTTACCGTATCTCCAGCATTGTAATTGCTCGGTCTTCACTTTTAACCCCCTATAAGTGATACCCAAGGTGGTAGGCAAATTAAAATCGTTACAAGGTAAAGGGAGCATTAAGGACATTCAAAAACAGAGAATCGACACGAGAAGATATAATAACGAAGTAACTCCTCACGTACGAAGGACCAGATCTAACCAAAGAACTACTAAAACTAATTAAAAATATAATAGAACTAAACGGAATTATGAATAAAGGTCAGATAAAAGAACAACTAATGGAGTTTACAGATCTAGACATCACATTATCTAGGTACCTCAAATGAAAAGCTCAAGGCAGAAATCAAAGATCAAATGAATAGAGCAAAGAGAGACGCAGGTTACCTGAATTAAACAGTATAAAGAAATAAAAATATGAATGGAATGAAATATAAAGGAATGAAAAAAAAAAAAAGAATTTATAAAAGAGTCATCAGATAATACTGACATACGAGGGAGAAACACAACCTGATGCAGAAAGGAAAAAAGGATGTTAGAAACAGCAAAGATGAAAACATTTTGGAAACATGACAAAAATGACTGGTTAAGAAATAAAAAAGTAGAATGGAACGTCATATTAGCCAAACGACAACAAATAAAATAGTAAGCCTAACAAGAGACGGTTTCCTGATAGAAATACTATCAGTAGAAAAACTACGAAAATGATGGAACAACAACTTAGTAGAGGCACATTGAAGAACAGACAGAGTCATGTTTACATAAAAAGAAGAAGAAGTATATATCAAAGTAAAAGCCGTAATTAAGTCCGTATGAATATATCACTGTGGGGAGATAAAAAATATGAAATACATTAATAAAAAAAGACAGTTTTAGAATGATTCTTTCACTTTGCAATAAAACTTTTAGTAATAGCATTAAATTGTGCAAAGTAAAAAATGGCAAAATGAAAAACGAATATATTAGATTCGAGAATGCTTTCGTATCTTAAAAATCGTAATTGTATGGGCTGCAAATTAAAATTATGGTACAAAATATATTTCTACGATAATAAACCGGCAAAAATAATTAATTTTCAATCTGAGAATCACTAGACAAACACCAAGAGAAAATCCATCAGGAAGTCAACAAGGCGCCGATCCTTTTTCACAGTCTAAACGTCAATATTTTCTTAATACTAGTAATGATACATTCATCCCGAATCGAGCCCAAAGGAGCTTTTTAATCGCTTTCTCCGGCTTTAACCAAATATTATCGTTCGCTTTCTCTACTTGTTCCGAACGCTCGTCGGCCAGTGGTGCACTCATATTTTTTAGCCCTTTTGTTTGTTTTCAACAGACAAAAAGGTATTTACATTCAAGGGCTGGAGAAACCATCTTTTATACACAGGCAACATTTTAAAGTTTGTTAACACAATAATAATGTTGTTATAACTAATAAATAAATGTAAATATATTAATAAATCCTATTGTAGCGTTAGGTTAATAATCACTAAAAAATATTTTCGAAACAATTATAAGAGAACAATGAAGAAAATCTCTCCAGTAAATCTTTGGATAGCATATTTATTGTATATATATATATATATATATATATATATATATATATATATATATATATATATATATATATATATATATATATATATATATATATATATATATATATATATATATACCTAATATATATATATATATATATATATATATATATATATATATATATATATATACCTAATATATATATATATATATATATATATATATATATATACCTAATATATATCGCTGCTTATAGTCGTTGTATATAGTTGCATATCCTTGTCGATAAACCTTTTAAGTGTTTTATATTTGATTATTGAATGAATGAATTTTCAACAATTGCCAAATAAATCAATAATTTAAATTTTAGGTGAAGTATTTTCCCATACAAGATGAATTATTATGTTCTAACTGTATACTGTATACTGTTTATATAAGTATAAACTTTATACATACTATAAAGACAAAAAGTAAAATAGTATTTTGTAAACATTATGCGAATTAATTTTTTTTTTAAATGAAGGTACAACTGGCATAAAACTTCTTCTTCTTTCTATGCCGTCCCCATTAACGGAGGTTGGCGACCACATTTCTAAAAGTTTCTCTGTCGTTTGAAACGTGGAATAGTTCGTCTACAGTCATGTTTGTCCAGTCTGGTCCAAGCCATGACTTCCTCTTTCTACCTATTCTCTTTTTGCCATCGACTCTACCCTGCATGATGACCTGCAGAAGACTATATTTATCATTCCTTAGAATATGTCCAAGGTATGCAGTCTTGCGTACTTTTATAGTTCTCAACATTTTTTTGTCTCATCTCATTTTGTGTCATCCTTCTTAGCACTTTCTTATTGGTGACCCTGGCAGTCCATGGAATTCTCAATATTCTCTCGTATATCCAATGTTCAAAGGCTTTAAGCTACTTAACTATTTGAGCTTTTAACGCATAAAACTAAAATAATTGAATTATGCTTATCCACGTTCACTTATTTACTTACTCTCGATTATTTCAAATTTTAACTATACGATCTGTACTCCGTAACCGGAATCGGTTTTTAGTTTTAAAAACTTATTTTTGAGGTGTGCCATTCCTGTTACTTCCACATTGGATATTTAGATGGCCCTTATCTAACCACGACACTGGTTCTAAAACACTACGTTCTTTCGGACACTAAAACGTTCTTTCGATAGCGAAACTTAAGATTCGGTTATTTATTTAACACAAAACCAAACAGAACGATGCTAGGCGAATTGCCAATTACAATGGAATTATTATTGAAGTTCGAAATTCCAGTCCAAATTTTGGCGAGAGCGATCTAAGAGCATCCGCTATAATTTAGAAATATTGGGAACCGTGTATTCTCTCTCTACAGATTTGAGCTCTCTCTTTTCCAAATAAATTTAGGGTCGCGTCGTTTAGGAATGTTTTTGTATTTTTAATTAGATACATTTTCTGAAATAAGCGTGGTTTTCTTATGAGTTTATTGTTGTTATAATTTTTATAATAGACTGTTATGTTATGAATGTTTGAATGTTATTGAATGAATGCATGTTATTTAATGTGTTCTTAAACTTTCCGTGACCGTACGGAGTAGTTTATGTACCCCAGATGCGGTTTTGTTTTAATAACGTTTTAAAATATTATTTTTGAATCCCTCCAGGTAATCGTAGAAAATATATTACAAAATCCTCTTTTTATAAAAAATATTAGGTATAATTGCAATTTTCTACTAAAATTGAAATTAAATATTTGGGCTACCTCGTAATACGTCATCATCATCATCATCCTCATTTGCTTCTACAACTTTATGTGATTCTTGGCCGCGTTTACTATTTACTCCATTGTTGTCGGTCCTGGGCAGCTATTTCCCATTGCTGTATTCCCATTTTGCGTAGATTAATGGCTACTGCGTCCTTCCATCTCTTTCTTGGGCAACCAACTGACCTTATGCCAATGGGCCTTTCCCAGAATGTGGCGTTCAGGAGCCTTTCGTCACTCGATCTTAGCACGTGGCCCGCTCATCTTATTCGGTTTGCTTTAATGTAGCGTACTATGTTTTCATCTCCATATCCTCTCTGGAGTTCATCATTGTGTCTTCTTCTCCATTCTCTGGTTATCTCTTTTCTGCAAGGCCCATAGATAGTCCGCAGAATATTTCTTTCCAGTACCAGTAATTTCGTTGTTTCCCGCTGGTTCAAAGTTCATGTATCGCTTTCATACGTTATTGTGGGAAGAATTATTGTCTTATACACCCTTATTTTTGCTGGTATTGAGAGTATTTTTGATTTAAGTACGGTAAATAATGAGTAATATGCCCCGTTTCCTGCAATGATCCTGGCTGCCACGTCCTGTACATATTTATTTTCAGATGTTATGATCGCTCCCAAGTACTTGAATTTTTTGACGACTTCAAAGTTGTATTCATTGATTGTTACGTCTTGTCTAACCCCTGGCCTTGGGTTCTTTGTAACCACTATGTACTTGGTCTTGTCCTTGTTGACCTTCAGACCAACTTCCCTGGCTTCGTTTTCGAATAAGGTAAAAACTTCTATTGCATCTCTGGTGGGTTGTGCAATTGTGTCCACGTCATCCGCAAACGCCAATAGTATTTTTGATCCTTGGGAGGCAAATCTGTTTGTCAGTTGTGGTTAAGCATTCCTTACTACATGTTCCAGTGCAAAATTAAATAGCAGGCGGGAGAGAGGATCTCATTGTTCCGGTGGCGCCAGGTATCAATGAGGAATTCTTCCAACGTGGTGCTGCCAATTCTGATCCATGCGGAAGCGTTCTCTGTGCTCACCTGTGCTAATCGTACTAGCTTTCCAGGTACTCATATTTCTACCATGGTCTCTCAAAATGCTTCGGCTTCCTGCTCTTCTGCTAACGGAATTGTAAGCTTGTTTAAAGTTCTCGAAGATTTGGTGACCTTGTAATACATAAACAATTTAATTAAAACATCCTGCTAATCAAGTACATTGGGAAAATGTTACAATTACTGAATTTTACGCATTAATTGAAGTGCTTATAGCAAGTGGGAAGAATTACGGCAGAAAACTTCACTTGGCAAAAATGTGGGCCGAAAATAAACTGCAACTTAACTAACCATGTTTCATGCTGTAATGTCTCGAAGAAGATTCAAGATAATATACAGGCCCTTAAGATTTAATGACTCCTACACAAGAGCAAATATAATAATTAACTACAAGCAGTTTGCAATTCCTACATATGATAAATTTGTAAAGAATTGGATTGATAACTATTCACTAGATAAAAATATCACAGTTGATGAGAGGGTAGCTACATTCAGAGGAAAATGTCCAATTAAAGTTTACAAGTATATAAAAAGTAATCCTGGTCGACATGGAAAAAAATTTGAGTTTGTTCGGAATCTGATCCTGCTTATATTTTGAACAGTCAGATATAAACTACAAATTAAAAAATGTAGATTTTTTAATAATAAAAACACATGGTTTCAGTTATTAGTGCCACAGAATAATAAACAAACAGAATGCCCACTCTCCATGGAAAATTAAGTACGCGCATCTCCTTCGCGCAAACGTTCCGCCATGTTTTAGAGGAAACCAGTGTTGTTTATGTGGTGTGCATAGAAAAATTAACCCGGTTTAATTGACTTACGGCAATAATAGACATGCTATACAATTACATTAACATGGTTAAATATAATAACATAAATATAATATAATATAACATAAATATAAACAATTATATAACCTCCCAAATTATATATCTGTGTTATGTGTTTCCTTTTAAAACAATGCGCACGTACTAAAAAACTTCAAAGGCGGCATCTGAGAGTGGGTATTCTGATTGTTTACTATTCTGTGCTAGCGCTATATTGTTTAACTTAACCAAACAATAACTTTAATAAATTTAAATGAATTAATTTATTATTTTAGTGGGGTACCATAGTTACCCCACATGACGTGAAGCCTAAGGTTTTGTAGAATGATTCCGGAAAGAAGAACTAATACGGGTTCGTTGATTCTAAATATAAATTTGGTTTTGAGCTCATCACATCAAGATTGTTCCAAAAATAAAAAAAAACCTTGTGAGATATTTTGTACTAGAGCAAAAAAGTACCTTATTGATTTTTCGTAAATTGCATTAAAATTATTTCTTTAAAATACTTGATACATCGATAGAAAATATTATTGTAAAGTATTGTTTATTGTTTATTTCATTTTAATGGCAATGCTGCCGATGCCATCAACTTGACAGCATCGGCAGTTATTAACGAAATAGTTACTTAGCGTCAGTTGTTTGTTGGATCGAGTTGTATTTTGTTTTTTGGGTGTTTAATGCGTCATAATGTCATCAAGAAAGTGTATAAATAGTCGTGATATATTTTGTTGCGTGTGTGGTCATTTGACAATAGCAAACCATTAACGAAATACACCAGAATTTATCAAAACAGCTTATTACGCTTACTTTGGCGTGAAGCTTGGTCATCAGAGTAAACCTTGGGCTCCACACAAAGTGTACTTTTTTCAAAGCACTGAGAAAATGGAAAACAGGTATACGTAGCTCATAACCCTTTATTCCTATGGTCAGAAATGAGTTCAAAAAACCATGGAGACGACTGACACTTTTGCTTCTGCGATGTCAAGAGTTTTTCAAGTCAAATGTAAGACCAATGTTGCAGATATGTAAAGCTTAGAAACGGAACAGAAAGTAATTAAATTTATTGTCTTAAAGTTGTTTGTTTTTTTTTTGTAAATAATGTAGAGTAGGTTATTTAGTAAAGCGAATTATTATTTTGACTGCGCAGTGTTTAATTGTCAGGATAGGGAGGGACGAAGCGATATTTATTTGTTCTAAATATGTGAAAAATCTTTCAATCATATTTCAAAATTATTTTCGACCATACTGTGTTAAGTATTGATTTATAGTATCAGCAATTGGTCTGTACGAAGTAAAACTCTAAATCTATTTGTTCTGTCTCAATATTTCGTCACTATTTTATGACTTCTTCAGGAAAAAACTGTAAATTTATTAGACTAATTATTATATGTAAACAAAGTGAATATTTCAATACTTACAACTATCAAAGTAAAAATTTAAATTTTGATAACATATCTAATAATATCACATATTTGTTTGATTTGAATTTATTTGTTAGTTATGGTAATCGCAATATTTTATAGAGTGAATTTTCATTGTAGAATTTTTAGTAAGTAAATAAACAATTATAAATATTAAATATAAAAATAATAAACAATTATTATGACAGTATTCTCTATATTATAAGGTGAAACAGTAGAGAATTGAGAAAGAATCAGGAACATGGTAAATTAATCTATAAAATGTAAGTAACGGTACGTAGTCAGTTATTGAAATACTACTATTAAGATCTATCATATAATAATTATATTGTTTAGTATATTGCAGTAGATATTACTTACATGGTTGGTGTCTGTCTTATAATTGATAGATTCATGAGTTTTATTAATGTGTACTATTTCAAGGAAACGTCAATTTTTGTAATTATCAACTAGTTCCAAGATTTTTACATTATTAAAGTCAAAGTTATGTCCCGTCTTAAAGTGGTGGTCTACTAAGGCACAAGAGTTTTTTTCGTATGTTACAGTCACTTTTGTGTTGAGTGACACGTTGTTTAAGCCACTGTTGACATTTAAAAAGTTAAATTTTTACTCTTTTAGTTATAATTATTGAAATATTCAGTTTGTTCACATATAATAATTATTAAATACATCAAATAGAGTTTTATTTCCTACAGACCAATTGCTGATACTATAAAAATCAATATGTATAAATATATATATATATATATATATATATATATATATATATTGATTTATAGTATATATATTCTTAGAAAGGGCTTTAGTGACTATGTGCGTATATATTTTACTCTTTTTCAAAACACTAAAAATTAACATAAAAAACTACATTAGAACAATGAAGTTGTTATATCTTCGACAGGCTTACCCTTTTGAGGATTGTCTTTTAAAATTAGCAAAATTAATGAACAAAATGACATTATTAAATTTGATTTTCTTTTCCTCTCTGTCAAAGCATATTACTAAGATTTCCATGTCTCTTCTCTTTTTTCTCTTTATTTTATGTTAGTTTGAGAGAGGAAGTGTCTATGTTTATTCAAACCTTCATTGCAAAGTTTGATATAATATGTAAAAATGTTTCATTTGCACTTACTACACAAACAGAGTTTATGTTACTAAGTAATTAGAAAGGAAAAAAATTTGGTTTTTTTCACAAATATAAATAAATTTTATCTCATTGGAACTTGGAATAATCCGTTTAGTCTGTGTAACTTTTGTTTAAGGTTTTGTGTAGTTTCAATTAAACACATTTCTAGAAACAGTCTTTTGTTGCAATTTCTTTCCCTTCTCAATATTTCTGTTTGATCATAGTTAGGCGTATGGCCCATTATAATACAATGTTCACTTAATGCACAGGATTGAACTTTATTCAGATTAACGTCACATACATAGCAAATAATATAACAAAATATAACAAATAGCTCCTTTTATTGACTCCAACCCATCCAAAACAGTTATATTTTTTCCAAACGAGTCACAAGTACTTCTTTATATATATATATATATATATATATATATATATATATATATATATATATAGATATATATATATATATAGATATATATATATATATATATATATATATATATATATATATATATAGTGCATTGAGGTTTATTTGGGACTTTATTTTAATGCACGATACCATACGCACGAGTCACCACCACCTATCTATCTGAGATTGTTATACCTACAATAAATTGGCCTGCGTTAAGCCCAGACATGAATCCAATAGAGCATGTTTGGGATGAGCTTAAACGAAGGGTCCGAGATTGATATCATGCACCAAGGGACATAATACAATTGGAGCTGCCCTTTAGGATAAATATGAAGCAATGCCTCAAGAATTTATTAAATTTATTAGATAAGAAATCGATTGTAAAGTGTAATTAGCAGTAGCGGTGTTAATATCAAAATACTGAATAATTAAGAAAGACATTTTGTATTTGAAGTATTCTCTGTTCATAACGCCTTTCTTGCGTTAGTTCCAATAAATATTTGGGAATTTCTGTTTTTATTGCATATTGTTTTTATAACGCGTCTTCCAAATAATGCAGTAGCAGTTTTTGTAAGTTCAATAATAAAGTTATTGTTTGCACATTCCATTTTATTATTTTCTTACTTCTTACATTGAAACATAATGTGTAATCTCAAATATCGCTTTTGAGTCGATTATTTTGCACCTAATTGTAGGTTTTTCGCAGTAAAATTCAGGCATCCACGTTAATCCACTTAACGCCTGTATTTTGATAGGTTCAATGACACATTTTTACCGTTACGACAAAAACTACCTTAAAAGAAGTATGCAAAAAATTAGTTATCTGAAGTATATTTTGTTGAAGTTAATAGCGATATTAAATAAGTATTTTTTAAATTTGTTTGAAGTTGTCTATTCTTTCGCAAAAAGCGTGGAAATTATTTTCATATTTTTTGGAAATAAAAAGTGTATGAGAACAGCGAATATATTTAATTAAGAAAATACAGTTAAGATTTAACTTTGGAATAGTACCTATATTATTCATTTAAATGTATTTCTTTGTAGCAGGACTCCACAGAGCGTCTATGTAGAAGCTTTAAACATGAAATCAATTTTTTGCGTAAAAAATGATTAGAAAAATATTTGCTTGGAAAAGATATGATTTCACATTTAAAACATCTATATAATCACTCTAAGAAGTTCAGTTCAGTTACATATCCTCTGGCACTGATAAAGTAGTGATCGAGGCTAGCAAATTAGGAAAAATAAAATAATCCAGGCTTTGGCAAAATTTTTCATCGAATGCATCTACCAATAAAAAATCCCTTCTCAATGAAACAATGTAGTCATTGGGTCATTAAACAAGAAAGAAGACATATCGTCCAGGAGACTGGACGCTTAGTTGGACTTCTATAAATCTAGAAAACAAGCTGGATTTAGATCAAAATATGGCACCAACGATCACTTAGTAGCAATAAATACCTGATAGAAAAGTCTGCAGAACAGAACCAGCCATTAGCACTGATATTCGTGGACTCCGAAAAAGTATTTGATACTATAATCTAGCAAAGAATGTTAAAAGTATTGACAGAATACCGAATAAACCATCGCTACACTCATATAATCACATATCCCTGCCACCAAAATGGGATAGCTAGCATAAAAATATCTGAAGAAGAAGAAAATAAATGCTGTACATGCACGGTGTACAGCAAGGAGATACCGTCTCGTCAAAGCTATTTACGATGCTTCTAAAATATACTTATAAGAAAGCAGACTTAAACGAGCATGATATCAACATAAATGGAGAGAATCTTAGTCATTTGAAATTCGCATATGACATGGTCCTTAAAGCCGATCGTATGGATAATGCCATTAAAATGTTAAAAAATTATACCATGCGTCCTTAGAGATCGGACTAAAGATTTATATACACAAAACACAAATGATGACTTATCTGGTGCTAAATCGAAATATTGTTGTTGTTGGAAGGGATATTCTGCATACTGCATCGTATAAGAACGAAGGACATTCTCTATTCAAAATTAGAGGTTTGTAGTACCTACTGTCGGTTATTGTGTGTGGTACTATGGTTTAAAATAAAAATCCAGTTTTAGCATTATGTTAGCATTTTAACCCAATTTATCATGATAAAATCCAATGAATATTGCCAAATTTCTGCGTGGACTCAAGTTAATTTAACCACCTTAAAATTAAAAAATAAAAACAGAAATGTAATTAAAAACGAAAATGTTAGTCCATGTATTGTATAGATATGTTATGCAATTAACTTGCACTAAAACGGATTTAAAATTAAATGGTTTATATTAAGCAGATCATTGATTCACCGATATTTATAAAAAAAAAATGTATTGGCTTTTATGGAACGGTAATTGGCGCCTAGAATCTCTGGCATATACAATATTAATCACGGTTAATATTCCCTCTTTTGTTTTTCATATAGAGTCTAAAAGTGTTAAATGATTATACAGATATTTAACTTTATATTAAATATACTACAAAATTTTTTCTACTGTTAAAAATAATAAATAATAATTGTCAATTGAATGTCGTATATCACCACATATAACAAATTATTTAAATTAGTTTATAACGGTAATTTATCGTCCAGTAATTTTTAAAAGGTTTGCTATAAATCCTAGAAAGCATTACTTATGAATTGATTAATTGGTTTAAACAAAACAAAAAAGTACAACCATGTTTTTAATTATTAAAAAAATTCTTCTTCTTTCTCTAGCGTTAAAAGCCTCTATAGATTTGGACCTGTTTACAATTATTGCATTCCATTCCCTTCTGTAATTGGCGACTCTTCTCCAATTCTGCCTGAGTATTTTAAAAGTTACATCAATATTTTAGATTACTAGGGAGCCTAAGTACGTGAACTCTTGGACATTTTCAAACCTGTGGATGCCTGTTTGGAAAAAAATTTAATTGTTTTGTCTTGTCCTTGACGTAAATATACACTCATCGTCACGAAAAACTGAGCACTTAAAAAACTGTATTTCTAGTGATTTCTAATAAAACTAAAGAGCTTATCAGAAAAAAATGCGTAAAAGTAAAGAGTAAACTGTAAAACTGTCAAATAAAGTGTCAAACACGAAGTTAAATTGCGTTTATTCAATCTAAGAAATTATGGTTGTAGATTCCGAAACAACTGCTGCTATTGTTCCGTTGCTTCAAGACGAAAGAACTAAGCGATATGCTGCTCAAAAAAGTTTCAAATAGTTAATAGTACTATGCACCGTTTGTTTAAATGTTTCTTGACAACCGGAGAGTATACTAGACGACCTGGAACCGCTCCCCAACGAAGAACTAGTGCCCGTGATGATCGCTTTATCCTCTTACAAAGTCTACGAGATTATCGTGCCACGGTTATATAAATACCAAATTAACTTCAGTACGTCAGGAATACTAACGTAAATGAACGAATAATTAGACCAAGACTTGGAGAACTAAATTTAAGGAGTCACAGATCTGCAGCAGGTCTGCAACTTCTCAGGCGCCACCAAGTTGCACGGCTTCAATTTGCCAGAAACCATGCTCATTTTACTATAAATAATTGGAGGCATGTTTTATTTACCGAAAAGTCCAGGTTTACCTTGCGGTCTCCGGATGGCCGTGAGATAGTATGACAAAGATTACATGGGCGTTTTGAAGAATGCACTTTCAGTCCTAGGGTACGCTATCGAGGGGGCTCAATTATGATGTTTGCTGGAATTTCTCTAGAGGCACGTACAGAACTGTACATCATTACGAGAGGCTCCATAACAGCTGGCAGGTACATTAATGAAATTCTTTAACATTTTGCTGTGGTTTTGCACAACAAATGCCAAGCCTCTCAGTGCGAGAATCACAGTTTTTAAATGAAGTAAATATTCCTGTAATGGGCTGGCCAGCATTGAGTCCAGACGCAAACCCAATCGAACGTGTTTGGGACATGCTTGGGCGAAGAATATATAGTCGTGTCCCTGCCCCTTTAACCTTAAATCAGTTACAAGAGGAATGGGAACTTCTTAACAGGACATTTCTCAATTAATTTTAAGCATGCCAAGGAGGACTCAAGCAACAAGTCGAGCGTGCGGAGGAAACATTAATTATTAAAATAAGTTTGTCCGGACACATGATATAAGTTTTTATTAATTGAGCGTCAGTTTGTTACAATATTTACTTACGTTTTTTTCCTCAATTTCTAATTTGTTATCTACTGAAACAGTTCTTTGTTCAAAAGTTCAATTTTTATTGGAAATTACTTCATCATCATCAATCAGCCAATCGCGTCCACTGCTGGACATAGGCCTCCCTCAGTTCTTTCCAGTGTTCTCTACACTGGGCCGCTTGTAGCCAGTTTCCCGCTACACGTTTAATGTCATCGGTCCATCTAGTCGGTGGTCGTCCTCGGCTTCTTTTATAATTTCTGGGCCTCCATTCCATAATACGTCTTGTCCACCGTCCATCTTGTGTTCTGGCTAAGTGCCCTGCCCAGTTCCACTTAAGCGTCGTGGTTCTTTCGATGACGTCTTGAACCCCTGATCTTCGCCTAATTTGTTGGTTTGTTATGTGGTCTCGAAGGCTCACGTTCAGCATTGCACGTTCCATGGCTCGTTGTGTAACTCTAAGTTTATTCGCAGATTTTTGCGTGAGTGTTAATGTCTCTGCTCCATAAGTTTGTACAGGTAATACACATTGGTTATAAACCTTTCGCTTGAGACACATGAGACACATGGGAAATTACTTAAAACCAGTTAATTTCGTCTGTGTTTACGTTATTATAACAATAAAAAATTAAAGAGAATTAAAATGTTAACCTTTTATTTTAAAAATGCAAGTGCTCCGTTTTTCGTGCCAGTGAGTGTATATTTGGTTTTAACCTGATTTACACCTATCTGCATAGTTATTTGGGTATATCTATAAGAATTACACTTTCATATAGTTTTTTCCTGTTTATAGTGTCAAACACTTGTTTGACACTATAAACAGATACAAAACAAATAAACTGTCTATGTCGATGTTGTATTCAACATCAACAATAATCCACACTGGCAGTCACCAATAACCTCTTTCGCAAAGGACGTCAGTTTTTTTTATATAGTTAGGATATAAATGGATATATTCTATATGTTTTATAACATAATTCCTCTATATAGTTAAAGCATTTTTGTTTATTGCCGTTCTTGTGAATGGGATGTATAAAGCCAAATGTCCATCCTTTAGGGGATGATTGTTTCATCATCTCCATATTTGGATAATTAAACTACATATTTGATTTCATATTGCTGGCCCTTTTTTATTAATCGAGCTATTATTGTACCAGTACCAGGTGCCTTATTATTGTTTAAATAATTATTATACTTATAATTTTCTTTTCGGAAGGTTCATGCACTTGTCTCTCAAATGATTGGACTACAGGTGCATTTTCTACCTATTCTGCATGTTTATGATGAATGAAAATATTCTTTCTTTCTGTATCTCATAAAAATATTCTTTCCACTTGCTTCGAATGCTTTTATAAGTAGTCCGGATATTTCCTTCTACACAATTTTGCCTCTCTTTTTTGATTTTGTATTCTTCTTTGCTACTTCTTGTTCCTAGTGGTACATATTTAATTCTCGCATCATCCTTTTACCTTATAATCAATTAAAATTTGGCGTCAAAATACTCTGCGTTTTGATGTTTCTCCTATTCTTCTACTATCGGCTGTATCGCTATTAGTAGATATGATAATATTTCTCCTATTCTTTGTATGTCGCCATCACCTTTCAACAATCTAGTAGACTTCATGACTATTTAATTACTTCTCGTTGCCCAGTTTACTTTTATTCCATTTTTTGCTTGTACATAACATATATTTGATTTTAAACAAATCCGTTGTTCCCAATTTTAAAAGTTTAATATTAATACTAGAAATCTAGCTGTAAAATTTTTAACTTGTGTACCAAAAAAACTTAATTTTTCTTTATCAATAAATTTTAAAAGCATCTAAATACTGTGTACTATTTACTTTAATATTTAGCTAATAAAAACAAAATTTTGGAGGATACTTCGACGAACCAAGTCACCTAGGGCTCGATCACATGCAAATAGCTCCACCACATCTCAATCACTTTGATACCGTAGGAATTTGTTCCCTACCAAGGGAACAACTTATTTGATACCGAAGAATCAAAATAATACCAAAGATTCAGTTAAGTTCCGTCCAATTACTTGTCTTTCAACTTTTTATAAATTGATAACATCCTGTGTAGTCCAACGTATGTAGCTGGAGAAAAAAAAATCCAGATCCCCACAACTGTGACTGAATTACGGACATGAATCACATATGTTTTAAACATTTACATTATCATCCTAAGAACTAAATACTTACCAGATCTTGAATATGTGCCTGTGTGAGTCGATTTCAAATAGGTAAAAAGAAGTAAGACTAACAAACAATTAATTTATTCTACCACCAACGATCTGTTTCGCATACTATAACTTGCTAAGTCAACGGTACATGGTAAACTAAATGCTAAAAATATAATAACCCGTATTAGTGTAGTGTCTGGTCACAGCCACCTTTACTTCCAAGCCATGAAGTAAAAAAGGCAACACCGCATTCTATGTCGGTAGTCCGATAATTAGCTGTAAGGTCTACCAGAAAATTAAACTAATTTGAATGTTAGGAAACTGATATTTTGAAAGTTTTATTATTATTAAGGTTATATTATCAATAAAATAATCACTAGAGTAAAATTTATTGCACTTAAAACAAGTGTCAAACAATTAATCTTACAATCAAATGCAGTCAAGAATCTGTAGAAATTTTAAATACTAAGTACTTAAGCATGTAAATAACACAATACATTAACACGACATTTAAAAAGATTATTAAAAATACAAAAGATATAAAATTTGTTAAGTAAAAACTCAGACACAATATATAAATATGGTTCTAAATTAATCTAATTGAAAATTAAATATTTTACTATTTACTTATAAATTTTGTTGAATTTTCATACTTAGGTATACGAAAGTAGCAATTTTAAATATGAATAGGTTTTTTGTCATATAGATAGACCAAGTTAAAAGAGGTATACATGAAAAATGTGTTGAATGTAACATACCATTTATAACTTGTATATCGATTTAAAATAGCCTATATTCTCAAAAGTTTTTTGAATGTAATACTCAACTTTGTTATCACTTATCTAAAAAGCAGATCTATATCGAGAAAGTAAGTTCTCCAATTGTGACTATCTTGTTAATTTACTATATTGTAAAATCCATTTCAAATCATTACTACTTAATCTATTCTTACCTACATTGACGATTACACTAAAATTACTGCTAACTATTACACTACTTATTACACAAATATTATCAAACTGGTGTCCCAACTGATTAATGTTTAATATATAGAAATATACACAGTCACTTGTAATTTTACTTGTCCAGTTTTTCAATGGGATATTATTGTCTAAGTCTCTTGAAAATGATTCAAATGAATCTATTAAATCATTGTCTAAGAATTCTGTTCTCTTGTTCCCTCTTCTTATGCAAAAAGTTTCTTCTGTCTTCGGGATTCCTTCTTTCTTTAGTACGATGAACAATTACATATGATGGTACTTCAGGAAATATATTAGGAACTGCATTGTCTTTTAATTTGGGAAATATTAACTTTTCAATGTGTACATTTCCATCTTTATCTTCTCATTGTTCAGTCCGCTGAATATCATCTTCATGAAAATGTTTGGCACATACTACGGAAGATTTGGTAATTGTATAGCAAAAAAAGAGGTTAGTCTTCGTAAGTGGGTATATTTATTTAAAAACCCTTAAAAGGACTACATAAAAAAACAAACGTTTTCGGACTAAACAGTCCATCATCAGGTTTAAAATCGCCTAAAATAAGTATAAACCATTTAGTTAAAACAAACGTGGTTATGAAATTTTGACTATTGTTAAAAAAGCAAAAATGGCTATACTTACTAGGTTAAAATGTCTGAGCCACCAAAAATACATGAGTAAAAACCCTTTAAATTACATATAGTTATAAAAGATTATACATCTTGTTGTTAAAAAACTGTGATGTTCATTATTGAATTAAATATGACTTCAGGTAACATACATTGCAAAAATTGAGGTCCAGAGCCGGGGAGAAAACCTCTACGCACCGAGAACAGCTGGAAACTGATTTACAATATACCTATGAAAGGTGCCAAGAAGAAAATATTAATGTAACATAGAACTATATTAGTTATACCTAGTATTACTACAGCCAAAAGATTTAAAAATTATTTTTGATGATTTTAAAAAAATAATAACAGCAATATAGGTGTTGGGATTTAAAATTTGGGTTATAATCGATGTGAAATCACCAATGGTGTTAAAGTCATGTTTAAGAGGATGACCTGTGTATTAGGCAACCTATGTTGCTTTTTGTCGTATGGAATATGGTCTAAAAGTGTATTTTATGTTAGATTAGCTTTCATATATATAAGCTAATCTAGAGAAGATAGACTTGTACAATTCTGCGTAGAAAACAATCTGTTAATAGTCAATATCTTGTTCAAACAACATCCTAGAAGGCTATACACATGGAAATCACCTGCAGACAGAAAAGACAAAATTGTTAGAAAGTAAATTGACTTCATTTTGCTCAATAACACATTTAACAAGTACATACAATCTACGAAAGCATACCCTGGAGCTGATATACATAGCGATCACAATCCAGTTATAATGGATTTTAGATTAAAAAGATTTTTTAAAGTCAAAAAGAATACGTGACAAGAAAAATAGACATCTCGCAATTAAAAAACTCTGAACAGAAAAAATAAATAAGTATCAAGCTTGAGGAAGAAATAAAAACGATCGAAAACTTGGTACAGACAGACATTGAAGTGACATGGACTGCTCTAAAAACAAAAATACAAGAAGAAGACATCGGGTACATAAAACACAACAAAAAACAAGAACGAATAACGCAAGAGATCATCGAACTCATGGACGTAAGACAAAAACGTAAAACAAGCCCAATAGAATACAAGCGAATCAATAAAATCATTAGAAAAAAGTGCAGTGAGGCGAAAGAAAACTGGATGTCAATAAAATGCCTAGAAACCGAACAACTTCAAGAAAAATACGACACCTTTAATATTCACAAAAAAGTAAAAGAAATGACAGGTAGACACAAAAATAGATAAGCACAATATTAAAAAATGAAAATAACGAAATAATTATGGCTACAGAAGACTAACTAAAGAGATGGAAAGTATACATACAAACTCTTTTGATGACGATAGACCTTGTTCTCCACCATCCACAGATAATCGAATAAATGAAAAAGGCCCAGAAATAACCAAAACAGAAGTGATTCACGCAGTAAAATCTCAGAAAGATGGAAAAGCCACCGGTCCAGACAATATCAACGTCGAAATACTAAAACTAATTGCAGATAACGAAAGTAAAAGCCTAGACTTAATAACAGCACTATTCAATGTGATATATGATACAGGTAAAATACCAACAGACTGGCTAAAATCAACATTCGTAGCATTACCAAAAAGATCGAGTTCCTCACAATGCGATGATTATCGAATATTAAGCTTGATGTCTCATGTCCTTAAAACTTTTCTCAGAATTATACATACACGAATTTACAAGAAGTGCGAGTTTCAGATAAGTGACACTCAATTCTGATTTTGAAACGGATTGGGAACACGAGAGGCTCTGTTTGCTTTAAATGTGTTAACGCAACGATGCAGAGACATGAATGTAGATGTATGTGCATGTTTTATTGACTATCGAAAAGCATTTGACTGTGTTAACCATCAAAAGATGATCGAAATTCTGAGAACAACTGGAGTTGACGAACAAGACTTGCGAATTATTCCAGAACTATATTGGCACCAAACGGCAACAATTAAAATACAACACACAACATCCGAAGATATACAAATCCGACGAGGAGTGAGACAGGGTTGCGTCTTATCACGCCTTCTGTTTAATTTATATTCGGAGTCTATATTCAAAGAAGCATTAGATCAGGTCCAACGCGGAGTTAAGATTAAAGGAATCAGCATAAACAACATCAGATATGCTGATGATACTGTCTTAATAGCAAGCAACGCACAAGTATTACAAAATGTAATAAATGCGGTAGTTCAGCACAGCGAAATGTTTGGCTTATATCTAAACGTTTCCAAAACGAAAACTTTAGTATTTTCAAAGACACCAATAAACGTACATGTGTATGCCAAGGGCCAAATGATAGAACAGGTAAATTCCATAAAATATTTAGAAGCAAATATCAATAGTCAGTGTAATCCAAAAAAAGAAATACTATCAAGAATCGAACCAGCAAGGAAAACATTCATGAGCATGAAAACATTTTTTGCAAGATCAGACCTTAGTCTGCAGCTTAGAATCCGAATGATTAGATGTTACGATTTTTCTGTCTTCCTGTATGGCTGTGAAAGTTGGACAATGGACTCTGAAATAGAAAAAAGAATAGATTCCTTTGAGATGTATATATACAGACGAATATTCAGAATTCCATGGGTACAAAGAGTTGCTAATGTTGAGGTACACGTCGAACGTGTAAACAAAAAGAATTACTAAGAATAATCAAAGAGAGGAAAATGCAATACTTGGGTCATCTCTTGAGAGGCGAAAAATATGAATTACTTCAAGTTATACTGGAAGGAAAAGTACAGGGGAAAAGATCAGTAGGAAGACGCCAGAACACATGGCTGAAAGACCTAAGGAGATGGTTCGACCGCTCATCCGCAGAAATCTTTTGCGCAGCAGTTTCCAAAACCATAACTGCCATTTGTATCGCCGACCTTCGAAAGGAGACGGCGCCATGAAAAGAAATTTAACTAATAAAGGGAAAGTTCTTGAGGATAAAAGATATTAACAACTAGACTAGGAATATAGGTTTGGTGTAAATTTTTTGGTGAAAATTAAATAGGATGTGTTATACTATTTAAAAGTTATTTATATTTATTCATTTATTTAATGGAAATATTATTAAATTTTAATAAAATAGTAGTTTTTAATCAAAAACACTTAAACTTCCTAAAATTGAAGCAATCTTACCAAATTACATTTTTTAAACCAGCTTGTACAATATTAAGACTTTTTAAACCTTATCGCAGAAAACTTACTTCCCCTAGCCAGTTACTAACCTAAACTGTTCCGAAGAGAATAATAAGGTCGTATTAATGCTTACTTCCGTTTCATAAAGTTGAATTAGCTTAATTTAAATGAAATGTCTCGACTGTGGCACAACGCCAAATTACATCTGGTTGTCCTGCAGAGACTCTGGGATTGCGTACTAAGATTTTATGTGTCAGCAATTTTCGGCTTTCAAAATATTTTTTTCGTTGCGGGCGAGCAGAGTAACTGCGACGAAATTATTCCTGAACAAACAGAGATGCCGCGAATGCTACTTTGTTGGTGGTTAATGAGCACTGAGTCGCTAATGCGGAGATACAAATACATAATACCTAAATGTTTTAAAGAGAAGCTAGTTCATTACTTTCTAAAAAGTAATTTATCAGAAACACAATAATGAGTTAAAATTATCACATCACCGTATATTAAAATAATTAGTATATATATATATATATATATATATATATATATATATATATATATATAAATTATTAATAATTAGTATAGTGATGTTGTCTATATAAATAGTAAAAAATACATTGTAATATTGACAACGTTTCATTTAAAAAACATCGGGATTTACCCCGTAACATTCTTCTCGAAGAAAAAAGATCGTGTAATTTTATCCTCGACTATCTCTGTCTATACATTTACTTATTGAGGGTGCTGAGTATCTGCTTCAGTCGTCCAATAAGGATTCACTGTTCCATGCAAATAGAAAGTTGCCTTATCAGAAAACAAGATTTGGCGAATAAACCGTAGATTTTAATTACATTAATCTTGCATTACTTTGCAAAACTGCATTCATCAATTTGGATCATCCTCATCGATTTCTCGAAAATGATGAATTTGATACAGAAAATATTTTTTTTGGTAATACCCGTAAACGGGACGTTTTAAAAGTGATTGTACTAGCTGTAATTTGCTTGAATTAAATTGAGGATTCTCTGTCACACTTAATAATACATCAAGGTTTATATTATCATTTATTGGTGGGCGGTAAATATTTGTAACGTGTTAACGTGACCAATTTCTTCACATTACTTCCCAATTTTAGTAACAGTGGATTGTGTGATAGGCGTATTAGGATATATTTTGTTATATACATGGCATGTTTCTTGTTGTATTCTAGAAGGTCTATCTTCTTAACCAGCTATAATTAATACTTCGATTCTTTGACTTTAATTTGGCCCACACCAACTTGATATTTAAAAACCATACATGCCACTACAGTTCTTTTTATTTCTCATTATATAAGTGACTACCGAAAATTAATTTTTGTTTTTTTAAACTCTGAGAAAGAACAGCAGTACTAAAAATTAATTTATAAACTTCTTTACGTGTTTTAATGGTAGACTAGACAGACTCAAATGCAGAAAGATATTGTTCAGAAAAAGAATTTTTGCATTAAATATCCAAAAAATCAAAAATTAGTTTAAAAATTAGAAATATTGGTGCAAAATGGCTGTACATGGTCAAACAACATTTAGTGATAGTGGCATATAAAGATTTGAAGCTGGAGATTTTTATGTTTGTACCATGTTTTGTAGTTGATCAGTGTGGTTACAGTGTGAAATAATATTTGATGACACATTTAATAAAACTCTCATGCGAACTAGAAATATTGTGGAACGAAAATACAGGGTATCGAAACCCTGATTTCCAATTTGTAAAAATCGAATAAGATTAAATTGGAAAGTGACTATGAATGTAATAGTAACAACAGCAGTATTTCATAACATCACCATAGAAAATAAGCATTTGTTTTCTGTAGATCATGATGTAGTTTAACAAAAAAACTATGTAGTTAAGGCCGTAAAATTATATATATATATATATATATATATATATATATATATATATATATATATATATATATGTTAAACATAGAGCTAAGAATACGAGCCCTAACAACTACGTTTGACCAAGCAGTTATTTTGCGAATAAAATAGCAATTTACCAAAATTCTCTTATTTTATTGTAAATACAGCGTATTTTGTTTGATGTATGAAATTATTTTTACAGTTTCATTATATATTTTATGTTGACTATTTTTAATTGTTTGCTAGCCAAAAAAATGACAACTAAATATTGAAACGAGAGGATTTTAATAAATTAAAATAAATATTAATAAGGCATAACGTCGTCCTTAGCTTAAATAACAACCTGAACTCTACTAGGGATTGTATTATATGGCCTTTACATAATACAGGAATAAAACTATCCTATATTTTTTGTAGTTTAGCACGTAGTTCTAGCAAAGTACGCTAAGGGTTATTCCGTATGCGATTCTTCATATTGTGCCAAAGTGTCTCTATTGGATTGAGATCCGGTCTGCTAGAAGCATGTGACAAAACTCGAATATCATGTTATCCCATTGATTTTTTGGTAGATTTAGCCGTATGGCATAAGGCTCCGCCTTGCTAAAAGATAAAATCTCTGGATGTATATAACTTTGCCACACTTGGTAAAAACGGATATTCAAGTCTATCTTTATATTTGGCTGCGTTTACTATGACCTAAATAAAATGTAAAGTTCCAAACCCTTATTTAGCCTAAAGTAGCGCAGAGAAGAATTGAGCAATCGATGATAGGGGCCACTCTGCGAGACAGGATTAGAAACGAAGATCTACGAACTAAGACCAAAGTCATAGACGTCATTGAAAAAAGCTGTAACTTGAAATGGAAAAGGGCTGGATACGTTGCGAGAATGAAGGACGGAAGATGGACTCGCAAACTAGTTGAACGGAAACCAAGAGCAGATAAACGTAAGAGAGGAAGATCACCAATACGATGGCAAGACGACTTACAAAAGACAACAAAAAACTGGATACAGCAAGCACAAGATATAACACTTTGGAGACAAACAGAGGAGGCCTATGTCCAGGAGTGGATTGAGGGAGGCTAATGATGGTAATGGGTATCTCTAGCTTCCAATTGTGTCTACAATTATTATCAAGAGCTACTACAAAATACTAAATATCTTGCTTAGGTTTTGAATTTCTGATCTTTTGTTTAAATTATTATCACTTTTGCTAATACTAATTCCATTTCCAAAAAAGTCCTTTTGAAATTATTACTTTTACTACACAAAATTTTAATTTTATCAAAATCCATAATATGGTCTTGCTTTGCTAAAGCACAAGATAATTTTTTAATTCTGCAATCACTTTTGTGAGAAATAGATAGAACTAATGCATTTGTTTTATCTAATTTGTCTATAGGATACTTAGTTTTTGAATATAAGGATGAAATAGTTTTTATGTTTTTTTTTGCTGTTTTTATATTGTGAGTAACCTTTAGTGTTTGTATTAATTTAGGTGTTAATGATGGTATAAAAGGTAGTAAATGATAATAGATGTTCTGATTGTTGGATACAATGTTCTGAGATTTAGCAAAAAATGGTGTTGAGTTATTTATATTAACATTATTAGAAAAAAGCATTGGCCTTTCTCTTATTTCTCCTCTTATCGATCATTCTCTTCATTTAAAACTTCTTCCAGTTTTCGTTAATATTTTTTCTTGGTATTTGGATACTTGCTAAATAAGTAAAAGTTCCGCTTTTTGTAGAATTTAAAAAACTACTTCTTTTTTATACAGACATAAATAATAACAATTTACAATTTTACATTTGTGTATTTAACATACAACAAGAAAAATAAGGTTATTTTGACAAAGATAAAGCAAAATTGGTGAAAAAACAATTACCAACCTACTAATTTAAACACCTAAGGTTATTTTTAGTAAAAGAAATGTAGGTAATATGAAACAGAGTATGACACTGAAGTGTACTTTAGTTTAGAGTGAACCTAAGTTAAGGTTAAGTTTAGGTTGTCATTATGAAATCGGCCTTTAATTTTTATTCTTTACATTTCTTATTTTTAAACTATTTTATATAAATATAATGTCGGATTTTTACAAGTATCAGTTCAAAAATTGTATTAACGTGTGACAAAAGCAGATATTAGTAAAACATTTTTTGTTAATATTTGGAAGAGATTTGTAAATCAGCACATAATAAATATGGCTTTTTGCGAAATAGGAGCCATAGTAAACAATTGAAGAGTCCATTTACCTAACGAAGGGTGACAACATGTAAAATCAATTTTATTAAAATAGTAAGAATATATAGAAAGTAATAGAAAAATAGTAAGAAGCTTTGCGCTAGTTTACAGTACCGCCTACTGTACCACTTTTTCTTTAAATTAACTCTCTCTATTTGACAGACCTTTTTCCTGTCCCTTTTTCTCTTGACACATGATATAAAATCTAAAACTTTCTAATAACATAAAATGTCCACAGATTAAAAAGCAAGACAATAATATTTTATATTTTATTTACTAAATGAGTTTTTAGGCACTTGTTGAATCCATTAATGAAAAGAAATTATTTTTAAGAAAGAAGATGTTTTTATGCAATTATTCAAATACATTCAACTAAAACCATCCCGACCGTTATTAATACACCTACCATTTGATGTACGACAACAAAGGCGAATATTAATGCATTTCCATTTTCTACCGAGAGGGTAAGGTTAATTTTAATGAAACGTCACCGCCAGAACGCCAAACAACGACGATTGTTTTTTGTTCGTCTACGACAACTCGGATGCTGAACACTACAAATGATATTTTGAATATAAAACGGAGAATATTGGCACATTGCTATTGTCGTATTGTAGCGAGGAAGAGGTAAATAATGAAAACGGTACAATGGAGGTTTTCATATCTTCGTTATAACTTCACTGGTAATAAAGGAATTCACTTTTTGCACAATTTAACCTGTTTTTACGTAAACGTAAGTATTCATATTTAATATATTACAGATAATTAAATATATGTAAGTGAAAATGTATAATTATAAAACAAAAAGAAGCGAATACATAAAAACAATTAAATTACATACTTAAATTTATAAAAACCATTAATAGAGAGAAATAATTATATATTAGAAAATCATTCAAAGCAACAAAAAACCAATGCAGAAGTGGAGAGCCATTAATCGAAAGGAAGGACGTAACATTTTAGTCAGAAACCTAAAAAGGACACAGAAAAGAATCTTGAATACGAAAAAAAAGACGTAAGCAAAACATACAAAACAAATAAAAGGAAGGAGCCACCTACTATTCTTGAAGTTATAAAGGTAGTTAAAAACTAGCCAAAAACAAGTTATCCAAAATAGATAATTTTTCAGCTTAAGTATATAAAAAAGGCATCCAAGATGCGGTACCTCATGGGGCTATAACTAAAAGAAATATGAAGACGTAAATCGCTCCCTACCAATTGAAGTAGTAGAATACTATAAACAATATATAAAAAATATAGTATTTTCTAATGCCTTCACTACATGGAAATTCCGCTTTTAAATAAATTATATAAAATATTCTCAAAGATACTAAGCCTCCACATGGTATCAGATGCGAAAAAAATAATTGGAAAATACCACGCTGGGTTTACTTGCGGCAAATCGACAATTCATCGGACTTCTACCCTCAGACAAATTTAGAAAAAACATAAATGTGGCACAGATATTTAACACACAAATCAGTTCGTAACTTTAACAAAAATAGGCCTACAAAACGTTGAGTGCAGGATACGCATCCAGGACACAGCGGCTAAACCACCGTCTACGGCAGAGAAAACCTCTCACCTGTATACTGTTTAATATAGCGCTAGAGAACTAATTTGAACGTTACAAATTATAACCATAGGCTAAATATATAACAAGTCTGTGCAAATCCTCGTTCATACTGATGATATCCATATAGTTGGAATAACGGAAAATTACGTCAAAGAGGCATATAAAGCGTTAAAACAAGTATCCAACAAAAGTGGGTTTTACAATTGTTGTATATTTATATAGTTCTAATTTATTTGTCTTTATTCTAATTTATTAAAACTCACGATAACTAATTACGAATTTATTAAAGTCTTTATTAATCCTAATTTATATTACAAATAATTTATTTATGTTTCGTTACAATTAAATCGCGTTTCCCGATCTTCTTATGACTGACCCAAATAAAAAAATCTTTCGTTTATATACACAACTGTTGTCATCTCCAAAGTTCGGCGACCTACATTATAATGGAACTTCTTGAATAATCTCGTATTTTGGTGAAGGCGCTCGACTCGTTTTTCAACTGTTTGAAAAACCTCGAGACGTGGATTACTCATAAAATTGGGGTCTAAAGGTTTCTGTAAACAACTTCGAATTTACTGGAACAGAAAACAGAATTAGTCATAATATATTGATAGTTATAAACGCCATAATTATCGTAACACAATAAATACTAACGAAACGAAATACGCGAAGATAAGCACACGCGAATTCTACAGCCACTAGTTACAGAAGACGACGAAATGTAAATACTTGTCGCCATTTAAAATAGCACTACAACATGTAGGTCAAGGTTTACAAAACCTTAATACGCTCAATCCCAACACAAACCTAAGATAATTGGACTTTAACAAAAAGTAATAAAAACAATTTAGGATGTTTTGAAAAGAAGATTCTGAGAATAATAAATATATATATATATATATATATATATATATATATATATATATATATATATATATAGAGAGAGTGTGTATAACGACGCTAAGAATACAATTCTTTGGAGGGTAACTTTCGGGAAAGCTTGACAGAGTGAA
Source organism: Diabrotica balteata (assembly GCA_918026665.1). Taxonomy (NCBI): domain Eukaryota; kingdom Metazoa; phylum Arthropoda; class Insecta; order Coleoptera; family Chrysomelidae; genus Diabrotica; species Diabrotica balteata. Next base: position 107,966,802 of record OU898276.1, read on the forward strand.
ATCTTTCTCACTACAGCAAGCATATGCAAGCATTTGACTTGAGATGTTTGACAGAGTCCTGGAGCCCTCTTATAGCAAGGATAAGTATGTTAAAGTGGGACACAGAAACCAGGAGATTATATGAAACGTCAATTCAAGACAGTAGGGACATTCCGACATATAAGTAATCACAGGAATTCCTACAAAGAAGATTCCAGACATTGGAGATGTTGGAAACAGAAAGGAAAGGAACAGATCATAGACAACAGGTAAAGAAGAAGATAGCCTGTGTCGTGTGTCATGAAGAACATAAACTGTTGAAATGTACAACGTTTCTACATCAACAAGTACGTGAAAGAAACAAAATCGTAAAGGAAAAGCAATGGTGCGGTAGATGCCTACTTCACAAAAGGGAAGTACCATGATATTCCTTTCATAGATGTGCAGAATGTGGTGGACAGCACCATTCATTACTACACATGTCAGAAGGTCAGCATGATAACAGAGGGAATTCTGAAAACAGAAGGCCACAGAATAGACCAAATTCTAGTGGGTGCCAGTATGACAACAGAAGAAATTCTGAAAACAGAAGGCCACAAAATAGACCCAATTCTAGTGGAAACAGAGGTGACAACAGTTACGACGGATCGTCAAGGAGACAAGAGAATGCCGTGAGCTGTTTAAGACATCAGAATGAAGAAGTGCTACTTGCAACGGCATTAGTACGAGTAAGAAACTCAAAAGGAAGCTCACAATTGATGAGAGCATTAATTGACCAAGGCTCGCAGTCATCATTCATTAAGGAGCAGGCCGCTACAAGTCTCGGAATAAAAAGGAAAGTTGTCCACGCTCAGATATCTGGATTTGGCAATGAAGACCAAAGGACGTCGAAATGGAGCGTAACATTAAACTTAGAGGCGCATTTCAAAAATGAATTTGAAATGAAGACCGAAGCAATTGTGCTAAGAAAAATAACAAAAAATCTACTGGAGAAAGAGATACAAATGAAAGAAAGGAACCATAGGAACTTAGTCCTGGCAGATCCAAATTTTAATGAAACAGGTTCAATAGATAGTCTATTAGGAGCCAAAGAATATAGTTTGATATTGCTGGACGGAGTAAATCGAACAAAGAATGGTTTGCTGGCCCAAAATACAAAATTGGGTTGGATACTGTCAGGGATAGCAGAGCAAGAGAATATCCCTAATATACAAGTGCTCAGCATGCTATCTAGACGACAAATGGATGAAGATAGAAAACAATACTGGAAGTTAAAAGAAGTAGATTTAAGAAGCAATACTCTTTCAGTAGAAGAAAAAAAGTGTAAAGGATATTATAAAACTTCAATTTTAGTACAAGCCTATTAGGGGGACTCACTACAGCAAGCATATGTGAGATGAGATAAGTGAAATCTTTCGGGTTCTAACCAAACTGGCTTATACCATCTCTAGCTGATCCTTGTTTTGACGCTTTCCCGAAACTTACCCTCCAAAGAATTATATATATATACATATATATCTATATATATATATATATATATATATATATATATATATATATATATATGTATATATATATATATATATAAATATATAAATATAATAAATATATTGAATTTTTCTATTTGTGTACAGCATTTAATTTAGGCAACGAGGTGACATGGCTCTGCCTGCCCGACAAGTCACTTGTGTCACTGCTGTGAATGTCAGCGAAGTTCACTGCAGGGCATAAGGTTAGCTTCCCCAAGGCATAGAAACTTATGTCACCTACAGTTCATTTTAGAGTCAAAAATTTCAGTCTACTGGACTTTAAAGAACTCCTCTCTGTCGAGAGGAAATCTACGTTTATCTTTTGCAAAGGAATTTTAAAACGATCGATATTATATGGTGTTTTAACTTCAAGTTCCTAGAAAAATATTGTCTAAAACGCAATAACGCTGGAAATATTTTAAGGTTTTTTTGCGAGATAGTCAAAAGAGAGGTTTGTTTTTGAGTTCGGTGGACGAACCAGCATCGGAGGGGAACGTGATGGGAGATGATCTGCGTTTGGTTCGTGAATCAAACGAAAGGTTTAGGTAGGCAAAAGCATTCGAGATGAAAAGACGTGTCGTACTTCTAACAGAAGCCGGCAAAAATTTGTGTAATGGTTTAAGTTTCAAGACCGGTCAAAAGTGGTAAATTACTCTCTGTAAACTGGAATTTTAAAATAGAGCAACCACATTAAGATTTGTGCAGTATATTGGAACATGATGGAATTTTGAAAGCAGTACATAGGGTGTGCCACAGCCTCGTTTGTCGTCTGTTTGCTCCAACCTTGTTTGTTGTTTTTGATCGTCGTTCCGGACTATGGAGATGGTCTTCCTTTGTTCCTGTTGAGAAGTTGTCCTGATAGCTTCTACCCCATAGAGGTTAGCAAGTTTTTTTGAAAAGTTAAGTGTGAAATATGTGAATTAGGGTAACATTTAATATATTAATTTTCAAAGTAAAATAGGCATTATTTCATAAGTAGGGGAAATTTTAAGATATTTTTATCTACAAGAATATCCTTAATTTCAATAATCTATTTTGGCTACATTAATAAATAACCTAGAAACCATTTTGAAATTTTTTGTAGCAATCTCCTTTGTAAACAGATAGACACGTAAGTTTTTTTTTTAATTTTGTCTATTGCAACTATTTATATAGTATATTTTTGTGCCATCTGTGTTTTTGATAACTGTTTGTTTGAGACAAAAATAAATGTTTGATTTATTTCTTTAACTCATTTTTTGTATTAATTTAGAAAAGTCTCCTAACCCTTGTGTGTATTCTTGATTTTAGGAAAAAAGAACTTTTCTTTCTTCCAGCAGGAAGTCTTCTCGAAGCGGCGTCCGAATAGAAAATAGCTAGAGGTATTTCTTGTCTGTCATATTTCAATTTGTTCCAGGAGATTTATGTAAGTATCCCTTTGTTTCATTTTTATAGTTACCCCAATCTGAACCCTTTGATTCATCTTATCCACGATCCAGCTCTCCAACTAACTCCTGAGTGCCGTACGCACCAGTATCGATTATTTTGTTTGCTCCATCTCAACCCCCTTAGTTTCTGCCCCCAATTTTCTACCCCATAATCTTACCCAAAATATATCGTTACAATATAAAATATGATATGGTTGGAGCTGACGAATTAAAGGACAAAAAGGCTAATATAAATTTTGCTGAAAAATATGTTCGAATAGACAAGGATATAGTTAGAATAAAAGTAAAATTTTTGGATGATAACGAAGACAACAAAAGTCAAGAACGCGTAAACATAGTAAAGGTGCAGGAAAAGGAAAGTGATATAATATCGGAAAAGATTGACAAGAACGAAAAGCCTCGACATTATGAAAATGAGAGAACAGTGGAGCATTGGATTAGAAATACCTGGGTTGCACTGAAAAAGGTAGAACAGAAGAAGTAGATGTGGAAATAAATTTACAGAATTTTAACAGGAAGATTTGGAAGAAATAAAGAATTTTCAAAGCGAATATGTAAGTGACAAAATAGAAATTAAATCGAAAAAGATAATTATTATGCAATAAATGTGTGTGACCAGTCTGATAAAAAAGAAGCAGAAATATCATGTGGGGGAGGAATGGAAGACGAAATAAGGAATTTATTGTCAAATTATCAAGAATTGATCAGAGTGGCCAGGAAATATGAACATACCTTGAAAATGGAATCAACAGTTGTTATATTTTAGAACACTTAGAGACAGAAATATCAGGGGAATATTCAATATAAATGACATATACAAGTACCACAAATAAATCAAAATTACATCCAATTTTTTTTGTTGAGTAGATACATGGACGGGAAAGTTTTTTTCTGTATTCTGTATGTCTTTTTCTTATTTATAAATAAAAAGAAAAATTTGTAAATAAAAATCTTAGGCGGAGATGTTGATTTCATACGAAAATGTATATAAAGAAAAATTATTAGAGAAGACACAAAAATTTGAAAAATCATGTTATAGTTATATCATATTTAGATATACGATTGAATTTTATTGAGTTGTGAAATTATATTGTTTTTGAAGAAAAGAGACTTTTTCAATTTTAGATTTACGGTAAATTTCGGACTTTTCAAATTAGGATAGGTATTTAAGATTAGTTTAAGAAAATGGATTAATTTCGGTTACCACAAAACAAGTCAAGAAGGGTATTAGTAGAAATTCTTCGTCTCATATTTTTGTACACAATTATGGGAATTGGAAAGTGTTGGCGTTTGAAAAATTTTCGTCGAGGATGTTGATTTATCAACAGAAAATTATGGAAGGGATTGAGACGAGAATGATTTTTGAAGAAAAAAGTGATCATCTGCCGTTGTTTAAAAGTTAAATTTTTATTAGAAATTACTTTAAATAGTTGATTTCGTTTATGGTAACGTTATTATAATAATAAAAGTTTAAATTTAATAGAATTAAAATTTTGACTTTGATTTTAAAAATACAAGTGAACTGGTTTTCGTATCGGTGAGTGTATATCATATATTAAATTAGTTGCAACTTTTACAAGCTGTTACAACAACTTACAAAATATTTTCTGACACTATATAATGCCTGACAAGGCTAAAGAAAGCTTTAAGTATGAGTTACCTAGTATTTGACAGTGGACCTTTAAAAGACAAGTTTTAAATAATAACGTGCAGTAAATGTTTATTTGTTAACATACCTGCCGTTTATTTTATCACCTGCGTCAATCATAACGTAACATATTTGGTAATAATGCTTCGATGTTAAACATGTTTTAGTACTAAAATTTTTTTAATAAAAAAATTCAATTATAACAAAATTATTACATTACACGAAATTTGCACAAATTACGCTATAAACAAAAAACTTCCTATTGGTGAAATACAGTGTTTTGGAAGTATTATAAGTTCGGCAGCAACAATGATACAATAGAAATAACTGTAATTATAGAAGCGTTTTTTGCGTCTACTGCAAAATCATATTTTTTGAGATGTGCCACTTTATATCATTAAGAGTGCAATATAATAAAGCAGTTGAGGACGTAACAAAAATACACTTAACTTCAACGGCACTTGGCACCGTGGATCATCAAAACCATGGCTAGGGAAACGAATAAAAGTCGAAACTAAGAGGCGGGCGTTGGCTTCCGAACTCATACTTATACTTTTGTCATATATATATATATATATATATATATATATATATATATATATATATATATATATATATATATTATATATATATTATACTATACTTTTGTCGAAGTTACTTAAGTTACTTCGACAAAATAAAGAAGTTTTCCCAAATCTGGTAGAATCGATACCTTAAGTAAGAGTTGTAGTGAGCCAAGATACAAAAACTCTTCAAAATTCTGAAAGTATCGTCATGGCGCGACTGAATCAAAAACCTGGAGGTCTACATTTCGGCGTTGTGGAAAGCAAGGAACTTTGATTGCCGGGACTTTCGTTAATATAGATAACACGATTTCAGTAAGTGCTGCTAATTTGTATAATAAGTTTTTTTAAATTAAAAAAAGAACAAAAAAAAGTATTCTGTACGCCACTATAAAAAATAATAAAGTGTAAAATATATATAGAAAAGAATACAGTTTCAAGTTATTCAGTTGACGCTAGCCTCTTGAAATCACTAATCAAAAATTTTAATCACTTCAAACCCGAAGACTTACAACAAAATTAATGAATGTATTAATAAAAACTACGACATCTTTGAATTTGAGCAATCTACAGTTTAGTTCAACAAAGAATTTATACTGGAAATAGAAGACCAATTCGTCAAGCCCACGGAGATTACCTATCTATTGCTAGACAAAAAGCAGTTCAAAACATAATCATCATCACAGTCATTAACATCTTAGTAGATGTGTTGTGGTTCATAATTGGGCTTCAGCGGCTCGGACAGTTTGATTGATAATATTTCTCCACTGGTCGCGGTCATCAGTTATATGTATTGCCTCAGTATACTGTTTATTGAGAAGCTTTTTAGTAATGTCCGCCCATCGCTGTGGAGATCTTCCGCGTTGGCGTTGAGTCTGAGGCCTTCCTTGGACCACCAACCGCTCCATTTTGTGATCACTTCGATGGATATGGCCAAAGAACTTTAAAATTCTTGAGTAAACGGTACTAGAGAGACGCTGATCCAGTTTAATTTCATCCAGAACCGAGATATTTGTACGGCGAGCCGTCCATGGAATTCAAAGCAGGCGTCTCCATGTCCACATTTCAAAGGCGTCTATACGTCGTCGATCTGATTCTTTGACTGTCCATGTCTCGCATGCATAGTAAAATATGGAAAAGACCAGAGTTGAAACGAGTCTCTTTTTGTTTGTCATAGTAATGTGACGATCACGCCAGACCCCGTTTAGTTCACTCATTGCTGCTCTTGCTAATAAGGTGAGTCAAGTGTTTAGGTACACCCATTGTCGTCAATATGTTCCATAGTTTGTCCCATCTAACATTATCAAAGGCCTTTGTATAATCGACGAAACATATAAATATCGGGATCTGATATTCTCTGGCTTTTTCTATGATGTTTCGTACATTAAGGATTTGTTTTCTAGTACCTCTGCCCTTTACAAATCCAGCCTGCCCAGGTGCTATTTGCCAACTTATGAAGTTTTCTAGACGCCGTTGCAGTATGTAGAGGATCACCTTGCTGGCGTGTGTGATATTAGAGCTCCTAGCCTGTAGTTGTTACAATATTATTTGTTGAACCTTTCTTATGAAGAGGTATGATTATGGTCTTTCTCCAATCCTCAGGCCAGACGCCTGTGTGCCATATTTTATTGCACAATCGATGTAATATTTTCACTCCACATTCCGGAAGATGCTTCAAGACGTCTGCAGTAATGAGATCATATCCTGCTGCTTTGTTTAAGTCTTTTTAAAGCCAATTCCACCTCGGAAAAAAGTATGTCAGGTTCAGACTCAAAACTAGTGTGGTGTGTCTTTGTTGAAGGAGACTGGAAAGTGGAGGTGTACCTGACTGCCAGTCAGGTACAAACGGGGCGTCCGCTGGCATCTGGTCCGTATTGGCGTATAAAGACTTACAATACGCCCTCCAAACATCAATAACCTTGTCCAAATCCGTCTGTATATTACCTTCATCATCTTTGATAGACCAAGATTGCTGCTTGAATTTACGTGTGAGTTGTCTGACTTTATCAAAGAGTTCTTTGGTGTTATTTGTGTCGGCGTGTAGTTGAATTTCTCTGCAGATTTTCTCAAAACATAAGACAAGATATGATAAATACCAATATTATCAAAGAAGCTTGAGGCCTCTTAGGGAAGAAAGACGAATCTACTCGCTCTTGTGTACACTACACAAGTAGAAGTTCATCCTGATGATCAAGACAAGTCAGCTATTTCAACTAGACGTGGCCTCTACAGGTTCCAGGTTCTATCATTTGGTTTTTGCAATGCTCCTTCTATCAATCACAGTATAAAAAATGTTTTTAAGAGGACTTATCTAGAAAACATGTCTAGTATATCTTGGTGATATAATGATTATCTCCAAAAAACTTTGATGAATATCTGAAAAACTTAAGCGAGATATTTGACAGATTGAGAAATGCCAACTTAAAGTTAAATAATTATAAGAAATATTTACTATTTTCAAGAAAGGCATACTATTGAGGACATATTTTAATAAACGAAATTAAAAGTGATCCAGAGACGATTTCAGTAATTAAGGATTGGCCTTAACCACGAAATAAACAGAAAGTTAGAAGTCTTTTTGAACTCTGTTCATATTACCGACCATGTATTAAAGATTTTGGCTGCATTGCTAAACCTCTTTATCGACTAACCGAAAACATCATCGAATTTGACTGGACAGCGGATTGTCAAAATGCATTTATGGATTTAAAAAATGACTTACAACAGCATATAATCTAGTCTATCCACAATACGGTGGCAAATTTCGTGAAGGTATGGTACGCTTACTACTAAACCACCAAGCTTCGATAAATCTTTAGTGACAAGAGTGTATGTGATGCTCTTATTCTTTATACTATTTTTATCTCTTTTATTTCACAACGTATTTGAGATAAATAATACAGGAATAAATCAATGCAAATTATGACATACGTTTATGATCTGGATCTGATAGCTTTCCCCATCTAAATACTAAAGGGACCATTATTAAACTGTCGAAATCTAGGGCTCAAGTTAAATAAAAAGAAAACAAAATAATAACCGAAACGCAGAAGTAGAAGCACTGTTCACAACTTCAGCGTGAATACGATTTTGGAGCAATAAATAAATTATTATTATGACTAATTATAACTTTAAAACAGTGAAGATAACCAACGAATAAACTATAGAAACATAAGACAAAACAAGAAACTAGCAATATATGATAATCATCTTACAAGAATATTCGAAGCGTAGATTGGTAGTATCATCAATGTTACTGTACAAGAAAAAACATAAACTGGAACAAAAAGGTATAATTTAAACCGAAAATAATTACCTTATACTCGAGTTCTATGTTTTACCTAAAAATTGTTGACGAAAATATAAGATTTAGTTAGTCCAAAATTATAGCTTTAGCTCATTACCATACCATTACTGACACACATAGAGACCGTAAGAACAGAATCAATTTAATTAAGAACAAGAGCACATACTAAGTCCCTCCAACAAAGGAATCGAAATCAAAGACAGCCTTCTGATGATACAATGTTCAAATCATTTTTTACGAAACGTAATATTACACGACTCAACGCTTTTGCTTTAGCCTTGCGTTCCATATATTAAACATGCTACCGAAACAAGAGCGGGAATTTGGGGTAGAGACGGGGGAAAATTTAAATTATGTAGAGTATGAGAATTTTCTAGTTTAGCTTGTCACAGTAATTAAAATATTAGTTCTGCATGTTGATGAAACCTTATAAAATGCCCAAAATGATATAAAGTAACCTCGTAATATTATCATACAAAGCTAAATGAAAACTACTATGGGTCTTAATTTCTAATGGCTCTACTGAATTCTAGAATTAGTGTGGAAAAGTGGGATAAGAAAATTACAATAATGCAATATAAAAAAACTAAAAATACTCATACAAAAAAAAAATATATATATATACCACACAATGACTAAAAGCTGGCGAACTAGTTCATGATTGTGTATATATCCGAATACAATATCCGAAAACTATAGAGAAAGTAGTTTACTATTATAATTAACAACGAAATTCAACTAGCGGATAAATCATATCTGAAAGATCTGTAAGTTCCTACAATGATACGGTTTTTATCGTTAGATTAATCATTGGCATATGGTTGCTTTCCAGATCTAAAAAAATCAATTAAACGTATGGATCTTAAAGACTTAACTGATCTGCTATATAATAAAACCATACTGTCATATTTTATAAGAACGATAGGAAACATTAATAGCCGAAAAAACATTAAGGGCAGAACCAATTAATAGACGCAATAAAGGTCCAGAGAATCATACTTTAGAAAGATTCATTAAACCCTCTATTCACTAAAATTATTAACATGGTTCAAAATACAGGTTTATTTATTTATTCATTGTATGGCATACAATAGAAACAAATAAATAAAAATCAATATAATACGTTATTTGGAGTATTCCAAACGTACATCTATTACATACTTATTAATATAATGTAAAACATTTTCGAACGTATTCAGTAACTCATCGAAAACTTCAAATTGTTCTTATTCTGTCTAGCGTTGTCTAGAATCAGCCAGTTCAACGACTGGCGAATTCTGATCAATACAAGCCATTTGGTGTGCTTCCTGTATCCTGGAGTCGCTCTCGCATTGTCTTCTTCAAGTGTTGGTGAGGTTAAAATGTTCCTGATGTAAGGAGTTAGCTTTTAACAATAAAGGGAATCTAGAGTGCAGTCTGTTTATTTCGATATCAAGCTTATCATGGTGGTTAGTCTCGATTTTTGGATATTCTCTAAGAAGATAATGCCTTCTTCGCAGTTACGGCGGTGAAATGTGACTCGGATTGGGAACCCAATAGTTCGGTGTCAATCTAATTATACCTGAGATCATTCGCATTATCTGGTTTAATTGGGTGTTAATAATATTTGTGTGCTTGCTACTAAGCCATACCGGAGAAGCAGATTCAGCCGCCTAGTATACAAGTCCGAGATCGTATAATCTGAGTACGAAGGCTGAGGACCCTCATGTGGTACCACACAGCTTTTGGACTAAATTATTTCGCGTTTTGAGTTTTGCTGCCGTTCTTTGTAGATATTCTTTAAAACTCAATGTTCTGTCCAAAAGATATTTTGGTGTTGAGTTATGAGTGAGCAGTCTGTTTTTAAAATGAACGGAGAGTTTTTTGTTGGCTTGGGCATTATTCAGATGGAAACAGCACACTTCAGTTTTTGTTGCATTGGGTCGTAGCCTCTATTTGCGAAAGTATTCTTTTATAACGGCAAGGTCATGTTAGTATTGTTTTTATAATATCCATATTATTTTGTCTTGCTGCAATTGTCCAGTCGTCAGTGTAGCCAAACTTCTGCGAAGTTCTCCTAGATAGGTCTGCAATGTATCAATTAAACAGTAAGGGTGCCAAAACAGATCCCTGTGGTAGTACATTGCTGAGCTTCATTTGAATACTTGCTTCTGGATACTTGAGCTTAGATGCTGCCTATTGTGACTTAAAGGGGTCTGTCGGTAAGCATGCTATTAATGAGTTTAGTTACCTTTTGACACGGAATCGCACGAACGAGTTTGCAGATTAGTCCTTGTCTTTAGACAGTAACGTATGTAGCTGATAGATCAATGAAAGCAACGCATGTTTTTTGCTTTCTTTGAAAACCTGCTTCAATATGTGTTGTTAGGGATAGGATCTGATCTGCACAGCTGTGGTTAGGTCTGAACCCTGCTTGCTCAATAGGTATTAATTCAAATATATTTTTAATAATTCTATTGTAAATTAAGCATTCCAATAGTAAATAGACACAGCTCAGCAGTGCAATGGGTCAGTTTTGGGGCTGGACATTTTCCTTTACTGGTTTTAATATGGCGATAGAAAATAGCTATATGAAATACAGGTATAGATTGTATAGGATGACCGGATGAAAACGACACACATCCATTATCAACAACTTTCATAATGTTTTTGAAAAACCCAGCGAGATGACGATTTTTGACCAAAGGGGGACCCATTTTCATTTAAGTATTTTCAATTGTTTTACTTTGATGCCTAAGCCAAGTTAGGTATTACCCCAACAACACAAAAGTAAAGACTTCCAGTGGATAATGGTAGGTATATTTTATAAAATATACTTTACTTCTCTATAAGTTTTTTTAACTATGGAATACAGCCAATCACTGGGATTTTTTACTTTTACTTTGAAATATTATATTACTTTTAAAGCTCTTTAAAGCCTAGTCTTTAAATTTTTAAATTCAGTCCAATACTTTATTTAATTTATTTAAAAAAATAGTTTTAATTAATATTTTTAGCTAGTTACTTATTTCTTAGTTTATCAATATCCATATAATGTTAAAAGTTTTATTTGAAACCTCTCAAATTCCGAAGTATTTACAGAGTGATTCGTCGCGATTGGTTGACAATTGGTTTAAATGCGGGTGATGTTTTATAGATTCTACTTTTTAGGTGTTCTCACAAAAAAATATTCACCGGAGACAAATCTGGTAAGCGGGGAGGTCATTAGATGCTGTCTCTTCTGACAATCCAATGCTATGGAAAATGCCGGTCCAAATATTGACAAACGAGTAAAGCATAATGCGAAGGGGCATCGCCCAATTAAAAAGTCAAATGATTTTCAACATATTGGCGATCATTGTCAATATCAGTGAAGTTCTTTTATTATTATCTCATTAAATCTTACATGATTTAATCTTTCTCCATCTATATTGATGCCCATATCTTGTCATTGAATGCTCTTAAATATTGACTCTAGAGCTGCCGTGAACAATTTTGGTAAAATATTGTCTCCTTAGCTGAATTTTTCTGTGTCTTCGTGTAGTTGTATACTTGATGTAGCGTTCTCGTAGATGTTTTTGATTAGTGTCGTGTACCTGTACCAGAACAATAGCTTTAATGAGTTACACACAAAACATTTTTAAAAATAATTCACAGCAGAATTGTTAAAACTCTTGAATATGAGATTAGTGACACACAATTTGGCTTTAGAAATGGTATGAGTACAAGAGATGCTTTGTTCGGCTTGAATGTGCTGGCTCAGAGATGCATGGACATGAATCAGGATATGTACTTATGTTTTGTACTTTGAAAAGGCATTTGATAAAGTTCAACATAAAAAGCTTGTAGATATATTAAAAAGCAAAAATATTGACAGTCGTGATCTGAAAATTATATCTAATTTATATTGGAATCAAACTGCTAAGTTAAGAGTTGACAGCCAGTACACCGAAAATATCAAAATACAGAGGGGAGTCCGCCAGGGTTGCGTGCTGTCCCCACTACTTTTCAATGTCTACAGTAAAGCGGTATTTCAAGAAGCGCTCTCAGACTCAATAGAAGGTATATCTATCAATGGAGAAGTTTTAAATAACTTACGTTTTGAAGACGATACAGTAATAATTACGGATAACAACAATGATTTACAGAACGTAATGCAACACCTTAATGAACTCTGTCATGAGTACGGAGTGAAGATAAATTTAAAGAAAACTAAATGCATGATCATGACTAAATCTGCACATGCAAATATCCAATTGACTATTGAAGATACTGCAATTGAGAGTGTTAATAACTATAAATACTTAAACTTAAAAAGTTTCTTTGTTGTCGGGATATAAGGTTAGAACTACGCCTGAGAATGCTTCGATGTTACGTGTTCTCTACTCTTTTTTATGGTTTGGAAGCTTGGACACTAAAACAATTTCATCTGAATAAGTTGGCCGCCTTTGAATTTTGGTGTTACAGAAGAATCCTACGAATATCATTGATTCAAAGAATGTCAAACATGGAAGTAACTAGGAGGATAGGGAATGAGGCGGAATTAATATTAACTATTAAAAGACGAAAACTTGAGTACTTGGGACATGTGATGAGAGGGCAAAAATACGCATTATTACAACTTATTATGCAGGGCTAAATCCGAGGAAAGCGAAATGTGGGAAGACGAAGAATATCCTGGCTTAAGAACTTAAGGGAATGGTTTGAATGCAGTAGTGCAGAACTTTTTAGAGTGGTAGTTAACAGAGTTCGTATAGCCATGATGATTTCCAACCTTCGATAGAAGATGGAACTTAAAGAAGAAGAAGACCTGTAATCTATTCGGTTTTGATTTAGGGCTTCCAGTATTGTTTCAAACTCTACAGAATCAAAAGCCTTCTAGTAATCGACAAATGCAAGAACCAGTGGTATGTTGTACTCGATGCACACTTCTATTAAGATCGTTATGGTATAAAAATGAACTTTTATGCCATATCCTGTCCTGAAGCCTGCCTGTTCTTTGGGCTGATAGAAATCAAGTTTAGGTGTTAGCCTCTTTGTTAAGATTTTCATAAAGACTTTGTACATATGTGTCAAGAAGCTATGGGTCTGTAATTTTCTATTTTAGTAATATCGCCTTTTTTGTGTAACAAGACTATTACTGCATAGTTATAGTCTGTTGGAATCGTACGCGCATATAAGCATTTATTAAACAGTTCGCTTACTGATTTTAATAAAATTTCTCCTCCTGCTTTTATGGCCTCGATAAAGTCCATCACCACCAGGTAATCGATGGTTCTTTATTTCCTTTAAAGCTGCTCTTATTTCTGACACAGTAATGGATAAAAGTATTTTTGATCAATGAATTGTGAGAGTGTTTACTCGTGTCGGAAAATTGTCTTGTGGTCTTTGGCTGGTATAGAGGTCTTTATAAATTTCTCTGGTTATTCTCAGAATGTTTTGTTTATCTGGTGTTGCCTTTCCGTCTTTATCTCTTAGCTTGTATATTTCTTTTTTACTTTGTGTGAGTTTTCTTTTCATTATCTTTAAACCGTTGTTGTCTTCTACTGTTTGAGTAGTTATATTAGTATTCTATCTTAAAACATCTTTTCTAATTTCCGCTGAAATTCTTTTATTTAGTTTTTTAAATTATTCTTTGTTTCCCTTTTCGTTTTCGCTTAAGTTTCGTCGTATTTAAATGAGAGCTTTTGTATTTTTGCTAATCTTTTCACGGTGTCATTTTTCTTGCAAAATTTGATTTGTGCGTTTCTAACCGAGTTATTAATTTATTGTGAACGTCGATACTTAGAGGTTTGGGATTATTACTCTGTAAAGTTGCGGCTATATTTTTTATGTATGCTTCTGGATGATTTGGTGAGTTCCAAACTGTGCAACAATCGTAAAATAGTTTCGAAACACAATTCAGATTTCTGCTTTATAATCTGAGCCTTCTAAAAATTGCAAGGCAAACAGACGTTGATAAAAGATGTTAAAAGAGACATGGGGAATCTAAAATTTACATTCCACGACATGTCTTTTACAACTAAGCAGAAATCCTTAGCGAATTGTGCTTCTAGTACTCACACAGAGTAAATCCGAATAAAATGAAGAAAGGCAGCAAATATTTGATTTCACGCAAACAAATCCTATGTATCTCTTGATACGTATTTCGACCTAATAGGTCTCGTCAGAAGAGCTATTCATAGGAGTCCTCAACGTGAAAAATCAATATTTTCGGCCTTTTAAGAAGCAACAATAACATGGCTTCCATACGGACGCAGTAGCGACATCTAATTACAACAATCGTAAAATAATTTCGAAACACAATTCAGATTTCTGCTGAATAGCTCTTCTGACGTGACCTATTAGGTCGAAATACGTATCAAGAGATACATAGGATTTGTTTGCTGTGTGAGTACTAGAAGCACAATTCGCTAAGGATTTCTGCTTAGTTGTAAAAGACATGTCGTGGAATGCAAATTTTAGATTCCCCATGTCTCTTTAACATCTTTTATCAACGTCTGTTTGCCTTGCAATTTTTAGAAGGCTTAGATTATAAAGCAGAAATCTGAATTGTGTTTCGAAACTATTTTACGATTGTTGTAATTAGATGTCGCTACTGCGTCCGTGTTGAAGCCATGTTATTGTTGCTTCTTAAAAGCCAGAAAATATTGATTTTTCACGTTAAGGACTCCTATGAATAGCTCTTCTGACGAGACCTATTAGGTCGAAATACGTATCAAGAGATACATAGGATTTGTTTGCGTGAAATCAAATATTTGCTGCCTTTCTTCATTCCAAACTATGCGTTTGCAACTGTTTATCATCTTTGCTCTTTCTTTTTGTAGATTTATCGTTACTCTAGCACTTACTGGTCTGTGGTCTCTTCCTACTGATAGTTTATTGCTTATAGTGACATCTTGAATAATTTGCTTTTTGTCTATTATTATATAATCATAATCGCTCTTAGTTCTTCCGTCTGGACTAGCCCATGTCCATATTTTATTCTGTTTCTTTTTAAAAAAGGTGTTTATTGCATACAGTTTGTGTTTCAGTAGAAAGTTGGCATGCATTTCGCCTCTTTCGTTTCTTACTCCGATTCCAAAATCTCCGATTGCCGAGGCATAGGATGGATAAATTTAAATAGATGAGTAGAGCACGCAAGTTACTTTGAAAACATCATATTATCAAGTTATCAGAAGAGATATAGGGCAGTCAGACTAAGATTTGGAAACCAAATATCGGAGAATAGTAGACAGACCACCAAAAGAATCGTATGAAATTTTGAGTTTAGTTTCACAGAAAGAGCTTAGAAAAAGCTTAACGTAATAAAACCTAATCCGATTAAAAAATAATAATAATAATAATAAATAAGACGAAGTATGCATTTGGGTTCTCAAGAATTACCTTTAGTATTGGATATATTAGTGTATAAAATGTAATAATAATAAACCTTTACTTATTTGTCACCGAACCTTATAATTTATGTTCTTTTTTAATCTGTCACCTAATTTTAACATCTACCGTTAATATTTCTTTAGTTGGTACAATTGTTTATAGTATTTTTATTTTGTATATACTTTAAATTGGACCATAATTAGCTTCAATAATTTAATGTGTTTAATATAATTAATATAATTATATATAATTATACATTATTATACATAATATAATTAATTATTTTTTTAAATTTTTATAAAAGTTTTTCTCTTAGTTTCGCATCTGTCACCTAATGGCCACAATATTTTATGATGTATTGCTTTTTTATCTAGTAACTAATATATAACATCCAGATCAGATAGTATGTTGAATAAATAAATATTGGATAACAAAAAAACCGACGCCTTTGCAACAAAAATCAATCCTGTACATCGTCAAAACTGTCTCGAGGTTCGAGACCGAGTCATATATGAACTTACACACGACAGGATTAATTTCTTTTTCATGGTTGAGTAAAAGCTGCCGTCGTCAAATATTCAGAATCCTTTCATCTCCAATTCTTCTACACAAAAAACGTTATAAGGTCGTAAGTAATTGCTTCCGACTTTGTGCTCTTTGTCAACTGGAATGAATATGAAGCTGCACGAGACATTGCCGTTTTTCTTGCGACGTTTTTTCCATTATAGTCTGGTAATGAAATAAGATATACAATTACAGGTGAACAGCTCGAAATTCTGAGCTGGAGTTGATTAATTTCAGAGACGCCCACTAACATCGAATGAAATTATATCCCATGCCTTCCACCTACAAGCCCCTAAAAGGCTTTTTACAAAACTGTACATTGTGGGAGAGACACGTGAAATATACACAGGATATTTGAAATGAGTCATTATAAACTATTACTCAAAGGTAAACGTAAAATAAATGCATGATTCCGGATCCCATTAGCGTAAGTAAAAAAAGAGTATAAATGAGTTTTTTAAAAGATTTCATGCTTCTTTATATAAATACTCATGCATTTCTAATGGTGAAATACATACTTATGACTAGAGACTGCATAATATGCTCTAAAAAATGGTTAAAATATGCATGCAATATGCATTTATATATGCACTTTTAAAAAAAGTATTTTAAATTTTTAGGGCTTGAGATTTGGTGAGAATAAAATTATAGTATAACTAAGAGAGTGTTTATTTATTACTACATTTATTAAAAAAATATAAATGAAAATTCACAAGAAAATGTCCCCGTTCTTGAGGCTATACAATATAATCATAAAATGTTCAATATTTTCAAGAGTAATGTTCTGCCTTCTATCAGTTATTATGTGTTTATATGAGGAAAACGATTTTTCAACATCACAGGATGTAATTGGCGCAAATCTAAAATTTGACTTCCATTGATTCCATTGAAAGCTTCCATTGATTATGTTATTTATTGATCGCAATAAAGAAAAGCCTTCATTCTGGCTTAAAACTTCACTAAATGTATCTTTAATTTTTCTTCCAATTGTTCCTGAAAGGTTTACTATTCTTTCTTTGACATAATCAACAATGCAAATAATATCATTTAAAGATAATTTTTGACATTCTAGTTTTGTAAAAGAGTTTACAATTATGTCAAAATTTGCTTTTATATAGGACAGTAACTTATATTTTTTTTCTCGAAACTAAAACTACCGCCAATAGTCAATCTGTTACATGTTTAGTATAGGTATACCGATTTTCTTGCAAAAATGAGATTTTAAATTAAATTTTTGAATTCTTAAAATATATGTGGACTCACCTTTTTATCACAAATAGTACAGTAAAGTAGTTACCTTACCTAATACCTGCTATGAATAATTTCAAGAAACTATTATCTAAATATGTATAAAAAACCATTTTATTTATTTCATATTTTTAAATATGTGGCAATATGCTCTTTATCAAGTAGCCCAGTCTAGTTATGCAAAAATCATCGATTTAACGGCAAAATGATTAGCAGATATCTGAAGCTTGTAAGACATAGGTGGGGGTTACTAGATGACGAATAAATGAAAAGATACTCCTATTTTTACCTTGCGTTTTTTTAAACAATAATTTATGGTAACAATTTGATTTTTTGTCTATAAGTTTTTTCCCTTATATTTTAAATAAACAATATTTATATCATTTTTTTATTTCAAGAATATCTTCATTTTTACGTTTTTTGAATAAAAATTGATAAATAATTTACGGAGATATTTGCAAAAAAGCAGTTTTTTTGCATTAATTTATAAATTTTATTAACTTTTTCATAAATGAATTAAAATGTTACTAATAGGTATAATAAAACATTGAGGAATTACCGTCCTTTAAATTTATGCAATATTTCCCCTTGATCGGGCAAACAGTTTAAAAGTTATTTAATTTGTTTATCTCTGAGACTAATTATTTAAACTATTAAACTTTTCCTATAAATAGCGCTAGACACATTTAGCAAATTTCACTGGATTATTTAAGACTTAAACTATCTCAGAAGTTAAATGCGTATTGCGTTTTTATTAAAATTATTTACAAAACAAACGTTTGAAAAAGGGGTATGTTTTTTACTTATAAACAATTGTAATAACTTCTATATTTTTTTAAGCTACAGATTCGTACGTACAACCATTGGATAGCTGGTAAAAAAAAAACCGAATTAAAAAAAATATACCTTCTATGACCAATAGGAACGAAGTTAGCAACTATTTAAAAAAAATCATATTTCCATTGTTTATAAACGTTAAGAAGTGAAATTTGCACAAATTTTGAATGAAAATCTAAACTTTATATTAAAACTTGTAACTATAAAATTCATCCAGCTTCTCGAAACTTACAGCCTTTCGAAACGAAGGTACTTTCGAAAGATCGACATAGGAAAGTGAAAGGGTAACTGTTTTAGCTCCACACTCCAAAATTTCGTCAGTCTCTGGTTTTAGAAAGCAATATACTTACTTTTACTTTTTTTGAGTAAAATATTTTGTGTATTTCGAACAAAAAAGTTTTAACTAAACGTATTTAATTACTTTTTGAATAAAAATTGTAAGTAATATTTAAAACTATTAAATAAATCATTAATGTATAATCGGTGAAAATTATTATTTATTATAGATTATTTCATAATAAACAGCAGACTGTGGCATTAACTTGTTCAATCAGTAGTAGTTCAAAGTAAGTATTTTCCTTTTTTAATTTTTGTTTTATAAATTGCTAAATTATTGTTATGCAAGTTAAACTTTTGTTTTAAAATATTTTTATTGCTTTTACTTTATTGTTTACAATCATAATTAAATTTTAACTTAATAAAATTAAAAGTCCTTACAAGTTTTAGAAATACGATTATTCTTGTTATAACTTTATATATTTTTAAAAAAATTCGTTCTATATAAGCTTGCAATCTTCTGATTTATACTGAAACATATTTCCATTTAAAAGGAGCAGATCATTTTTTACTCTTTTTGTACTCTCTACGAGGTAATTTTTAAAAATTTTTGAGTACACTGTACATTAAATCGAAAGAAATTATCTTTTGTAATATTTTATTTATAATCAGGGGAAATTTAAATTAATCAACGGAAACGAAGAAACTCTTATTCTCAAGGATATTTTTTAAGATTCCAACGCAACTAAAGAAAATATAATGAGAATTGGTTATGAGGTGATTGTGGTTCTATACTCTACTGCAGTTGATATAAATTATAAAAAAAAAACAACAATACACTTTCTTTAAATGATTTAAGATACTTACAATTTAACAGAAATATTGGTAAATCATCTTTTAAACCAAAAACTCTGCCACCAACTGAAGGTGCAGCCAAACAGCATGTTCTTCGAGTTTACTATCAATTACAAATGTGGTTAGGTAATAAGGTAGATGCTTGTGCCTATGGTTGAAGACAAAGTGCCACTGGTTTTGAACCAATTTGTACTCTAGATAATTTAATTCCCGAAGTGACATTAAAGCACATTACATGCAAATGCACCACAGGTTGCAAAACTACTAGATGTGGGTGCAGAAAACAAACGTGGTTTGATTTGTACACACTTGTGCATACATTGTACTGAGGAAGAAGTAGAGGAGAAAATATGCTGCAACCTCGGTACAGTTACGTTTGACGACGACAGTGGTTCTAAAGATGTATATTTATAGACTGACTTAATAAATGAAGACAAATAACCTGCAACAAAAAGGTTCCGAGCTGAGAGTGAAGTCGAATGAACGAACCAAATTTTAAATTTTAAACCAATGTATGTAAAGAAAATGAATAAAGTAAAGTTCAATAAACATTGCAAAATTTAATAAGACAAGTTTTGAAAAAATCGACTTATTTTATCAAAGCAGATTAAATTAATATTGTGTATCATATTTTTATGAAAAATAGAATAAAAATCAATATTGTTAATTATCAAAATACAAAAAATTATAATTATTATAAGGAATATAATAATATAATGTGTAAAAAATTACCTGAAATTTAATTTATAAAATATATAAGTATTATTACATTATCGATATACAATGAAAAAAATATATGTTGATTTTCCGGGATTTTCCGAGATTTACGGGGGTGAAAATTATGTCATCATCATTAATACTGTGACAGACTATTCCAGCCAAATAAAAAAATAGTAAGTTTTTACGGTGAATTTCAAACGAATTCAATTTTTCCGAGATTTTCCGGCCAGTGAAAACTATGTATTTATTCATATTTCGACGAGCTACCCCAGAATAAAGAAAGAGGCTTCCAACTGTAATGAAAGCTGTAAAAATTTAAATTTTTCCTACGTGTTTCAATTTGAAGTTACGATGTCGAAAAAAAAAATGGAGCTGAAACAGTTATCCCCTCCACTTTCCTATGCCGATCTTTCGAAAGTAGCTTCGTTTCGAAGGGCTGTAAGTTTTAAAAAATTGGATGAATTTTATAACTATAAGTTTCAATATAAAGTCATTTAAAATTTGTGCAAATTTTACTTCTTAATGTTAATAAACAATGGAGATATGATTTAAAAACAAATAGTCGCCAACTTCGTTCGTATTGGTCATAGAAGGTTTTTGAATTTTTAATGTGACTTTTTTTACTAGCTATCCAATGGCTGTACGTACAAGTCTGTAGCTGGAAAAATATAGAAGTTATTACAATTATTTATACGTAAAAAAAATACCCCTTTTTCAAACGTATATTTTGTAAATAATTTCGATGAAAACGCAATATGTATTTAACTTTTGACATAGTTTGTCTTAAAAAATCTACGAAATTTGCTAAATGTGTCTAGCATCATTCATAGGGCAAGTTCAATAGTTTAAATAATTAGAGTTAGGGATAAACAAATTAAATAACTTTTAAACTATTTCACCGATCGGAGGGAAATTTCGTACAAATTTAAAATACGGTAATTCCTCGATGTATAAATGTATTATTAACATTTTATTTTTGTTAATAAAAAATTTAATAAAATTTATAAATTAGTACAAAAAAACTGCTATTTTGCAAATATCTTCGTAAATTATATATCAATTGTGATTGAAAAAACGGAAAAATAAAGATATTCGTGATATAAAAAAATCATATAAATATTGTTTATTTAAAATATAAGGAAAAAACTTAAACATAAAAGATCCATTTGTGACCATAAATTATTGTTTAAAAAAACGCAAGGAAAAAATATGATTTTTCATATATTCGTCATCTAGTAACCCCCACCTATGTCTTACAAGCTTCAGATATCTGTGAAACATTTTTCCATCTTTTTTTTAATAAGACTGGGCTAAAGTAAATATGAATAGCATATGCATTTATAAAGAAACCCACAAATACGCTGCATATATATGCACATGCATTTTGCATAGAATCCAGTCTCTACTTATGACCAATAAGAATTTCAAAAATATAGTTACTTAATTATTATATTTGGGGGAAGGGAACTAAGAGGAAAAATACTGGCACTATTAAAAAATATATGGAAAGAAGAGAAAATGCCAGGTGACTGGGAGGTAGGACAGATCATAACAGTACATAAAAAGGGAGACCAACAAATCTGTGAAAATTATAGAGGAATAACATTACTAAATATAACATATAAAATATTGGCATGAATAATAAAAAAGAGGTTATCAAAGATCACAAAGAAGACAGCAGGACAGTACCAATGTGGACTCACAGAAGGAAGATCTACAATATATGCAATACACACAATAAAACAAATAATGGAAAAAGCAAACGAGTATAAATTAGAATTGGAAATGTTATTCATAGACTTCAAACAGGCATTTGATTCAATTAAAAGGAACGTATTAATGACAGCACTTAAAAAATTAAAAATTCCACATAAGCTCAGAAAATTAATCGAAATGACAATGGGAACTACAAAAATAAGCATAAAGACACAAAGAGGAGAGATAGAGGAATTCAGTATAAATAAAGGAATGAAACAAGGAGATGCCTTATCAACGACGCTATTTAATCTAGCATTAGAATATGTACTGCGAAATATAAATAAAGGAAATCTTAGAACAAGAGGTGGTCAAATAATTGAATATGCAGATGATATTGCTATTATTGCAAAGAACAGAAAAATAATGAAAGAAATGCTTGAAGAAATAAGAGAGAAAGAGGAGGTAATGGGGCTAAGATTAAATCAAGAAAAGACAAAAATATTAAGATTAGGGAAAAAACCAATGAAGGAAAAAATCAAAATAGGAAGTTCCGAGTTTGAAGAAGTAGAATACTTCAAATACCTAGGAGTTACAATAAGTAAATCCGGAGAAAGGAAATCCGAAATAAAAGAAAAAATATTAGCAGCGAATAAAGCTTATTTGGCAAAAAAAAGATTACTTAAAAGCAAAACACTGACTAAAAAAAGCAAGATGAGCATTTATAACACCATAATTAGACCAATATTATTATATGCAGGGGAAACAATGACGATGGTTAAAAAAGATGAAAAAGACTTAATAATTGCAGAGAGAAAGATTATGAGAACCATACTAGGACCAATCAGAACAGAGCAAAATGAATATAGAAGCAGAACAAATGCAGAAATTAAGGAAGAACTTAAGGAAGACATTGTAACTAAAATAAAGCAATGCAGAGTTAGGTGGTTAGGTCACATCTGGCGAGCAGGTGATGAGGCAGTGACATACGCAATGATAGAATGGAATCCAGGAGGAAGAAAGAGAAGGGGAAGACCGAGATCAAAGTGGCTGCAAGAAGTTGAAGAAGACCTCCAAAGGGCAGGAGTCAGTGAATGGAGAGGAAGAACTAGAGACAGGAAAAAATGGAGAGATATTGTCAAGAAGATAAGATAAACAAAAAAAAAGACTGATCCACTTAAGAAATAGGATCTAGAAAGCATTTGCGGTTTAACCCCACGTTGGAGTGTATAGCCATTATATATATATATATATATATATATATATATATATATATATATATATATATATATATATATAATTATTATATTTACTTCAAAACTGGTTTTTGCAAATATATTTATGCAGAATAAAAAATAAAATTCAAAAGGATTATTTAAAATCCCTCAAAGTTCGTCAAATGTGTACGCTCCTTTAAGGCGCGTACATATTTGGCAAACGCATGTGACCAAGTCCTTGCACCAAATTTATTTGATCTTTTTGGCGGTTGCTGGAAAATTTAATTGTAAAAATGACATTGTATAAGGATATAATTATTGCAATTGCTTTGTATATGGTTATTAGTGAGGCGTAGGCCGAATAACGGAAAGAACTCGCAAAAAAAACGACGAAACCGGCCTGGTGGACAACATGATTGCTCAAAAGTAGAAGTTGGTATAAAGAGATAGACGTATTTAATGATCTAAAATATGAAATTGAATATGCGCATTTTTAAAATTTTTGTAGAATACCGTCTACTAATTTTAACTGTTATCAGATGAAATTGGTCCAAAAAATATCAAAGGAGATACAAAGTTTATAGATACGATACTACAAACAGAAAGTTTAATGTCATTATTATCATTTTGGCTTTACCAGCCTGTGTGTGTCCTACCCTCCTCAAGAATTTCTCTCCAGTCGCCCCCATCCATCGCCTTCGCCTCCGCCAAGCACGTATTCCCATATTTCTTATGCCTTCCTCGATGTTATCAAGGAACCTTGTTCTGGGTCTTTCTCTTATTTTCTGACCAATGGGTCTATCAAGGAGGGTTTTTTTGCTGGGTCATTTTCAATCAGCATTATATGCCCTGTCCACGTCCACCTCAGACGTCCTGTTAATGTTAAGGCTAATGCTATCCCTACGATATTCAGCTACTGGTGACTTATATACAAGTTTGATATATACTTTTAAAATTTTAAAACAACTTATTTCAAGGATTATAACAGCAGTTTACTCTGCTATAATTGGGACGCTTCGAGAATACGTGTAAGTGAGAAAAGTATTTATGTATAATGCTTCAAGTATTTATTAAAAAAGTCTAGGGTTTATATTAAAAATATCAAAAACTACCTAAACAACTATCCGTAAATAAATTTATATAACGTACAATGGTTATCTTCGAATTATCTATTTGCTGTAACGTGAAGGCATCATTAACAGACACCTTAACAACATTAGAAACGCATTGGCACTTCATACCAGCGTATGGGCCACATTTCGGAGGTTTATGGGAAAGCGCTCTGAAAATTATACAATGTCATTTAAAGAGGGTAATTGGGGATAGTGAGTTAACATATGAAGAGCTAAGCACAGTGCTAGCTCAAATAGATGCATGCATTATGCGTTGATACGAAAGATACAAAGAACAGAATAACAATAACTCCAGGACACTTCCTAATAAGGAGAGAACTAATTTCACAAAATAGGGAGGAAGAGTTTTTGCACATATACGAATATGCTACAAAGGTGGAGGCAGTTAGCAAAGATTTTTAGAATAGTTGGAGACATGATAACTTGTCAAATCTACAACATCGATAAGTGGCAAAAACCCGTCACAAACCTTGAAAAAGAAGAAGTGGTGTTACTAAAGGAGGATGATATTATGCATAAGAAATGGCCACTAGCGAAGATCGCCACATTTCAAAAGGCGAACGGAAACATATCTACTTACAAAAGACAAATAGAGCAAGTTGTATGTGGAAAAAATTTATGGTTTGTATACTATCTTTAGTCTTTTTGAAACCGTTAAACGCAAACTTCTACAATACTTATGCCCCATCCTCCGAATTATATTCAGAACATCTTAGCGATGTATACATAGATGAATGGATATTTAAAAGAAAAACTTACCTAGAAAAGAAAAGAATTTAAGATGATGAAGGGACGATAAATTCAATGGTAGAACCTCTGGAAGATATCTGTAAGGCAAGCAATATAATTTTTTATGAATCACTGTCGAGCCAGTTTAAAGAAGAACAAGAACGAGCAAAAATAATAAGTGGAGCATTGGATCTGGAAGTTAAAAGAAGGCAGAAAAGGGGACTTCTAGAAATAGTCCACACACCATTATTTACAATAAATAATGAAGTATAGAGGGACATCTATTCCTTGGACAAAAATCGGAATGAAAAAATAAAAAATTCAAAACATTAAACGAAGATGATGTTACAAACGATAGTTTCAATTAATTCTACAGAAAAAAGAATAAATGGATATTTCAATAGGTTCCGAGAAACACTGATAAAAGAAATTACGGAAATGTCTAAAGGCCTAAGTGATGTCTCATATAGAATTGGCATATTAGAAAGAGAGTACATACGACTGAAAGCGGAAGCGGCCTATGACTGTGGAATAAAATATACAAGATAATATACACATACCAAAAAATACTAAACCGTCATTAACATCATGGACACTTCATTGATATTATAAAACACGGACAAATAGAGTCAATTATGTTGAAGGCTACAAAGTTTCTTCCACAAGGAGTAAATATAAGAAGGCAGCCAACAAAAGATACGCTTGTACAAAATAAAGAAGGAGACATCGTCATTATTGGCTAATTCCTAATAATTGACAACACTAGATACAACCTATTGAAAGTCACAACTTTCGTTGTCGATGACGTTGTTCGCTCATTATTGGTCTTAAAATCTACTTGCAGTAGATTATAATAGTTTACATTATTTTGAAGTGACATATAAAAATAAAGAAACGTGTATAGAATTAAACAAAGGAGAGTTGGCATCTTCATCTATGGCAATTATTAATATGAATACCCAACCAAACTGTATCTTAAAAAAATTATATAATAGAGCTCTTAACACCATTTGCAATATAGTAGATGCAGTACATGATAAAGAAAGTCAGTTAGCTCAAAATAAGCACACCGAACCTCTGGCTAATCATTCCACCATTCACTAGGCACAAGCTATAATGTACGATGGTTCTCGATCTAAACATATAATAAATCAAACGAGTATTATAAAGCTGTCACCAAAATGCGTTGCTCAGACCCGGAAAATAACATTACTCAGATACAGTAATGGATTGAAAACAGCAATTGAAAGTTACTTAAAGACTCCTCTCAGCCCCATTGACAAGCTTATGCAGAGGCCAATAATAAAACAGATCAAAATTCCCAGACCTAATATAAAAATTCGGGGAGGTGAGTTGCCAAATGTAGTATTTGAGGCAGAGCAGCTGGACCAAGACATATCCGAACACACGTGAAAAACCATCAGTGAATTCCTCATTTAACCACATGACTATATTCACTGTTATGTTGATTGTCATTATGTGGAAGTTAATCAGATATCGTCGAAATTCCAGGAGAGCCAAAAACAAACGCATCAAGGTTTCTGCATCCAACCTCATCGAGTGCCTCGAAGACATAAAATGGGCTTGTATATACAATACGTAATATTTGCATATGTAGGTATAATTTATTTGATAATAAAATAAATACTTTGACTTATCTCAGTGTTTTTAGTTTCTTTTGGTATAAACTTGTTAATTAAGAAAATCATATATTTGAAAGCAAACCAGCTAGATTTTAAAATTAGGTTAGTTCCTAAGCCAGTTTTAAAAAAGTTACCTTGTTTTTATCTCTCACGTAGGAATGACTTCAATAAAGATCCTGCTCCTTGGCATTCTCCGTGCATATAATACACTATCAGTAAACACACTGAAACTTAGAATAAACCTACTTATACCTTAAAATCTTTTTCAAGAGTCGTCAGATGGTAGATCCACAAACAAAGACTAGAGATCCACAAAATTACTGTCAGACTGGGTAGATTGGGTATAATAATATTCTCTCGTCTGCGACTAATGGATAAATTTGGTTGCCTTTAGCACTGCTATTCGATTAACGATTGCCCGTTTGGTTGCCTGTGGAGAGCTTTTTAATCAACAATTACAATTTCCCATTCACAAGTTAGATTCTCGCCGTTCTCCTGGGTGCCAACTAGGATTTATAGATCACACCTACTTGACCTAGTCTGTACAAAAAATCTGAACTGTACAGCCAGAATATTTATATGAGCAAAAAAATTACAAGAAGGTCAAGGCCAACTGATAACAGAGTAGAAATATTTATTGAAACGAGCTATCTTGGAACAACTTAAAATTACAAAAAATTAAGCCACAATTATTGGTTGTGATTGTGAAGAACATAACATTTTTAATTAACCAATATTTTAACTTTAGATTTCAACTCTGGAAATAGTTCTCAAAAACGTTTTTTTGTAAAAATTATTTAAAAATGTGTATAACCAAAGATTTTGTTATTGGTTATGTCATTTCCAAGTTGACGTGTCTGACCTAGATCTTGTAGGTCAATAGCTCCTAGTGGCTAAAGCACATTATGAGGGTGGTGTTACTACCCTAGGAATATCAAATTCTGACTGCTTTTGTGTGTTTCACGTTATATGTTTGTGTATAATTATGATAGTTGTGGTTTTATACCGTAAATTGAACTATTGATTTTTTTATGTCTGTATTGTGTGTTGCCTATGTGTTGTGTTTTAGATTGTAGATGGTGTGTTTGACCTCCTATTACTTAGGTAATGTTGGTATACTCTGGTTGTTGACTTTTTCTTTTGGTATTTGCAACAAAAGAATGGCAACATTCTGCTGATGAGTTTGCTACACATTTTTCTTTGTTGACTAGGATGAGGGCTTCGCTTTTCGTCTTTCATGTTTATTGATTTCCTGTTTCTTTCATGATTATTGATGCATATTTCCATTGTGGTCTGTGCTCATTGTCCCAGGCATGTTTGCATATCTGGGATATCTTAAAGTCTCTGTTTTTGATTTTGATGTATGTTTTATGCTCGTTTATTCTGACGGTAATTGGTCTTGCTGTTTCTCCCAAGTAGAAAATGTTGCAGTTGCATTATATTATAGATGCAGTTTTTTTAATATTTTTTGTGTGTTTTTGGGTTTGGTTTTGAACAGTATGGACTTCAGTATATTGGTTGTTTTGAATATTGTGATGTTGTACTTGTTTCCTATCCTCTTCAGTTTTTCTGATAAGCTCTTTACAGATGGTATTGTTATCATCTTTGAGTCGCTTCTTGCTTAATTACTTAATTTACGTAACAAAACCCATGATCATTTCTACACAAACATATAACATAAAACACACAAAAGCAGTCAGAATTTGATATCTCTAGGGTAATAATACGACCCTCAAAATGTGATTTAGCTACTAGAGGCTATTGTCCTACAAGATCTAGGTCAGACACGTCAACTTTGAAATGGAAGAAATGAAAAAACCTTTGGTTATAAATAATTTTAAATAATTTCTACAAAAAATCTTTTTTTTGAGAACGACTTCCGAAGTGGAAATCGAAATGTAAAATTTTCATCACAACCACAACCAATAATTATATGGCTTAATCTTATTAAAAACATAATATTTAACTTAACAATGTCACAAGAAAGTAGTTTTAGAACTTAAAATAATTAGTTTTAGACTACATTATCTAAAAAAATGACCATGTTACTGGAAATATATAATTTAACAATTTAAGATGAAAATGGTAAACTAAAATATTATTTTTACAATAATTAATACTATTTGAGATAATGGAAATACCTTTTAAAAATTGAATCGGGCATCACACTATTTAAATTATAAAATTAAAAAGTGATATACTGAGCGGACAAAAAAAACATAAATAGACCTTCTTCTTATGGTTCTCTATCCAATTAGTGGATGTTGGCGACAATTCTGGAATACTCCTCTCGATCTTGTGTGACTCTAAAAAGTGCATGGGCATCGAGATTTGTCCAATCCCATATGTTTTTAAGCCGATGCCTTGTTTTCCTTTTATTTTCTCTTCCACAACAAGCTTTAAGAACTGGTACTTGGAATTTCGAAATATATGACCCAGATAAGCATTTTTTCTGTTTATTATTGGCAGCAATTCTCGTTCCCGGTCCATACTTCGACATTTGTTGTGTGATCTGTCAGGGAATTTTAAGTAGTCTTCTAAATACTCATATTTCAAAGGCCTCTAATCGGTTCATCACATTGGCCTTTATGGTCCAGGTTTTTACACCATATAGCAGTATGGAGTAAATGTAACAGTAAATAGACCAAATAACAAATATTCACTTTATATAACAGTTAAACTGGTATTAAATACAGAGTGGGTATTTGAATATAAATTCTAGAAAGTAGCGGATTTGCCTTCTACAAATGTATGGTTACAAATTCTCAAACACCATAAAATTTAGGCACCGAAAATTTTTTGAAATGGACAGGAGAAAAGAAATTGGATCAAATAAGTAAAGGATCTTTTTCTAAATAATTTTATTTGGAAGCATTTAAAGCCTAGAATTTATTTTTGACAAAAGATATCACAAATAGGTAAATGTAATAAAAAAAAATAAAAGAGAACTATACTCAAAATTTTTTTAGTATCGAAAATCGAAACTTCAAAATAATTCCCAAAAAAATTTAAATTCCTTTCCTTTCCATATCTATACACATAGATGAATTGACAGCTGTATTCGGCATATAATTAATAATTAATAATTTTTAACTATAAACACCTATTTATTTTTCTGTTCTAGGCACCTTTAATAAATAATGATATATTATGACGCTCCTACTAAAGTTTTGCCGTATAAACACAATGATTTTATTCCCAGACTATAAAGAAGGCAGTGTCGAGGAGGACCATTTTTGTTGGCTTTTTATTACTTGTTACATAAATCAAGCTGGGTGACACTATTAAAACAATAGAGACCTCCTCGTTTTGTCACAGCGACTCCCAGTTCGCACAATGGAACTTTTCCTGCGGCCCTTTTTCCGTTTTTTCTGCATTAATCATTTTTTTCCTGTTAGTTTGTACAATTTTTGCGCCAGCTTCGTTACCTGCAGCTCATCTCATTTAATTGATTGAAAAATTTTGAAGCACGTATGGACGGATTTTCCTCTATTATTAATTTTAAATCTACGCTTTGAAGGCACGTATGCATACAATAACGGAGTGTAGATAGTGTGACTGGTTTTTGTGTTAGATGATGGAATTGATACGATTTTGGCGAGAAAATTGAATGAAAGTTGCAATGGCTGTAATAGAGATGGTCCGGTTATTTTAGAAACAATTTCCATTAATCTTTGTAAGGTTTCTATAATATATTTCGACTTTAAAACATACGAAATAGATGCCTAAAAATATATTTACCTTAAACTAATAATAAAGGAATTTCCAATGTTTAGTTTGAAGGTTCCAAATACAAACATAGAATAGCAATGGCTGAAAATTGATCGGTATTTTACTTAGACGGCTATTGTAGAGTATAACAGAGTGTAGATAGTCAGGTAGCGATTACATACTCTCATATGATCCTGAGATCTACTTCTGGAATGCAACCCTGCCCATGTCAGGCACTACTAAGGAGAAACCATGTCTTAAACCACGTTTTATACCAAGTACCCATAAATTCTTTTAAATGTTCAGTGAAAGAAAAATCATTGGAGAAGGCAACAGGATACAGCCCCAATTAAATTTCTTGAGCGAAATATAAAAGGTAAATATCAACTACTACAATATGTAATACAATTAAATGATATCAGTGCTAACTTTGGAACTTTCTCATCCATATTGGATATAATTTTTTTGCTTTGTTACTTACACTAAAGCGTTTTTACATGTCTGTCCGTTGAACTCTTTTTTAACTTTCACAAAACTTACTAAATTATGTTTTTTTTTTTATAACTCAAACTTAACGTTGTACTTTTTAATCTGTGTGATAAATAAATTAAGCTATTTTCTTTAGTTTCGTCATATTGTTGATGTATATCTTTTGTAAGATGAATTGATGATGTGTAGAAAATTAATAAAAGGATGAAGCAGTTAATATCCTTTCTTTTATTTTTTACATGTTGACCGAGGACCCTCCACTAGTTTAGTGAACCATATTTAGAATTGAATTTAAAAGTTATCATTTAATAAACAGTATAGAGTATCAACACTTTTACTTTATTACGGTTATAATTATGCTTGATTGTCTCAATTTTTATTTAAAAATTTTGTGTATTAGGTGTTGATTATTTGTTTCCTGTTGTTGTTTTTAAGCTTTTAGTTTTTGTTAAAACAAAGACCTTAAACAAAAGACGTTAAAGATACCATTTCGACATGGGATGAACTTGTTCGCCTATTAAGAATTACGTTTGGTCCGAAACAACCGGCATATCGTGTCTACCGCGAATTATTTGCCGAGGAGCAAGACGGAAAAACCAGAGTGGACGTCTTCGTTTGCCGATGTGGGGCTGTTCTCGTGCAATCAGAACCAGACAGCCTTACACAAACAATACACCTAGATATGGTGTACGGTTTACTACATTGAGCGGTTAGAGAAAATATTTCTCGAGAAGCAGTTTCCAATGTTACGGAGCTAGTTACAGAAGGAAGAAAATTTAAAGATGTGTTCGATAAACCTAGTTCAAAGGAAGATAAAGCCTTCACAGTAGACACTCGTATGAAAAACGACCGCGTTGTAATTATTGTCGTATTCCCGGTAATTCTAAGAATAAGTATCAAAAAGTACGTGATCAACAATCCAAAGATCAATCGACCCCCAAGGTAATCACTAGTTCTTCGCGTATGATTAATGCTACCGTCGAAGCAGCTACTTCAAATTTGACGCGAAATAGTCTAAACAACCCGTTAACTTGTTACGGTTGTGGTTAACCAGGTTTCCTTCGGGAAAATTATCCAGTGTGTAGCCACACGGAAATATCCTCAATAGATTTCTCATTTGTGTATTAATATATTTGGGTACGAAGGTCAAGGGTTAATAGAGACAGGTGATAAACAAAGTGTAGCTGGTACAACGTTGTACAACCTTTTAAAAAACAAAGGACAAACTTATGTAAAATTCACTGATGGTATACGGTCTTTCCAGATGTACCTAATAAAACTAGTCTAGGTATTCATTTTTTAATAAAAGCACAAATACCTTTAGATTATCACAATAAGAAATAGTAAAAAATGCTTTTGAAGAAAAAGGTATAGAACCTATTAAAATTTACTGTTGTAAAAATTTGAGACAATATGAAGAAACGATGCCAGTGGATTATAAACGAGCTCGACTCGATGAATTTTTGAAAAGTAGAAAGAATACCTTCAAAACGGAGGGAGCGTTTACAGCCTATAGCGAATGTCACCTACAAAGAAGGAAGTGCTTAAAACTGAGTTAGATAAACTCCTCGAAGAAAGCATAATCGAAGAATGTCAAAGTGCGTTTTCCACACCGGTTTTAGTAGTGCCGAAAAAAGATGACGGTACGAGACTTTGCGTGGACTATCAACGTTTAAACGCCGTGACTACTAGTGATTCATATCCGTTACCGCGTATGGACGATTTATTACACGCCGCAAAGAGAAAATTTTATGTCTACCATAGACTTACAATTGGGATATCAGCTGGTTAATGTCGCGGAAGATGACCGTAATAAAACTGCGTTTGTGTCACTGTTCGGGACTGAATCCATAATACCGATTGAAGAGCCCCAATGAATTCTCAAAGACTTATGGACCGTTCTAGCCGTGGTTTTAGTAATTTAAATCAAGAAATGTACGAATTTGAATGCAGAAAGTGAAATATAAACATGCTGATTGGTCCTTAAAGGAATCCAGTCGATTCAAAGAAGAAGATTTAGTATGGGCCAAAATAACCGCTACTAGTAACAGGTCGAAAGGTAAGACT
Organism: Diabrotica balteata; assembly: GCA_918026665.1. Lineage (NCBI taxonomy): Eukaryota > Metazoa > Arthropoda > Insecta > Coleoptera > Chrysomelidae > Diabrotica > Diabrotica balteata. The sequence goes on from OU898276.1 coordinate 107,999,795, forward strand.
GCTAAATTCTACCAGATGAGCGATGGACCTTATAGGATAAAGCGAGTAATATCACCTGTGAGTTATGACCTTTGTGGAATGGACACTCATACTACCCTTGGTGTGTGTCTCGTCTCAGCGATTACACGAGCTAGCCTCAATGACGCCGAAGCTCAACGCTTGTAGTGCCAAGACAAAGACAAGGACGCCCCAGGAAGAAAACCACATCTTCTGCTAGCCCCTCCTCTAACGAGTTCAATGTCAAGGGGAAACTATAACAAACTACGCTCTTACGTTGCGCCCCTGGAGGAGCTGTAATATATGATCTTCAAACCCTAACATGTGGCACTCCTTTAAGATGGAAAAGTGACCAGAGTGGTCTGACCGTTTTGTATAGATTTTAGTTTACAGGTATGAATAGAACACAAAAGACAGTATTTAAATTATATTTAGTAAATTAACGTTTAGCTTTTATAAAAGAAACACGATTATACAGTTTTATCAAATCGTCGTAATTTTCATTATAAAAGAAACCGTAAAAATCCTGAGAATAATTATTATTAGTATACCATCGTATTATATGTTCCGCTATTCCATGTATTAATATGTTATAATATATATATATATATAACAATTTATTGTGTTGGAGTATTGGGTATGCGGTCGGGTATCGGGTAAATGGAATCTCATCCAAAATTATACAACAATTCCCAAGGATACTTTTTTAACACTTCTGAAATATGTTTTTAAGAACACCTATTTTTGCTTTAATGATAAATTCTATCGACATATATTTGGAGCACCTATGGGTAGTCCACTCAGCCCTATAATAGCAACCATCATTTTGGACTATTTGCTGGATGTCATTATTCCACAATTACCTTTCCCTTTACCCTTCATTAAAAAATTTGTAGACGATCTTATATGTTCTGTTCCTACTTCACAAATTCAAAATAGCTTAAACATTTCCAATAACTTTAACAAACATATCCAATTTACTTTAGAGATTGAAAATGATTGTTCGATATCACTTCTAGACACCAAAATAATAAGAACAAAAGAAAACAAAATATTGATAGATTGATATCAAAAGCCAACACACTCTGGAAGATATTTAGACTTTTTTTTAAATCATCCTACTCATCAAAAGTTTAATACAGTCATTGCAATGAAAAATAGGGTAAGGCATATTAGTGATGATAAATTCATAAACAGAAACTTAAATTTGCTGTTAAACACCTGTCAAAATAATGGATACCCAAAACATATCCTTAAAAAATTGATATTTAATTCATTTTTGACGGTCCCACTGATATCGGAGCAGTACAAACAAAACAATATAAAAAACTACCATTAATAAAACAGTTAACACCTTCTGTGACTAGTTTATTTAAACAATTTACTAACATTAAAAGTGTCCAATATAATTTTTAGAAAACCGACAACTGTTTTCCAAAGTAAAAGACAAGACACCAACTGTAAATAAAACGAATGTTATCTACAAACTGCCTTGTTTGGATTGCCAGAGCTGTTATGTTGGACAAACTTCTCAATGGCTACAACAAAGGGTCACACAGCACAAAAGGGACTGCACAAAAAAGAAGAATACATGTGCGGCAGTTGACCATCACTTAAAAACTGGCCATCAATTTGACTATTCAAATGTCAGGGTTCTACAGCAAGAAAATAATTACAAAAAAAGATTGTTTTTGGAAATGTGTCATATAAATAGAGAAAACTATGCAGTAAATTACAAGGCAGACACGGGACAGTTGAGCAATATCTACTGTAATATTCTTAGTATGTCCAAATAATTTTTCTGTTTACAATTATATTTTAAGTCACCCTGTATATTTTTAATGTGTAATTTTATTGTGTTTTAATTGTTTCTTGGTTGTTTTTTGTTTGATCTGTTTTTATATTTAATTACTAGTGACCGAGGTGCTTTTAACCAATACTGTCAGTACTGTTTTGAACATATTATGTACAACAACTTTTTAAAATATTTTTAACTCTTAATGTGTAAGTGATTCATTTTTTATTCGCACCTGATTTTTATTTAACTTTTAACCATATTTTAGTTGTCTCCTGATGAAGCTGACAAAAAATCAGCGAAATACAGAGCATTAAAAGAAAAAAAGAGCTTTTAACAGACCGCATACCGGATACTCCAACACAATAAATTGTTATTTACGTTTCGGATATATATATATATATATATATATATATATATATATATATATATATATATATAAGGACATAATAGAAAAAAGTTTGATTTTGTTCCAATAGTTTTGACAACTAGTGTTTTTCTAAATGTGGTTAAACAAATGTTAAAAATGGATATAGTATTGTAGCAAAATATCTAATTGCTGAAATAACTTGAGTAACTGTCATCTGTTATATGATGTTAATTTTAAAAGATCCCACCTCTATTACATTCACCTAGTCAATATGTTTTCACTATTTTTTGTAGTTCCACAGTAGAATTGACATATTTATGGTGAGAAAATTGGACGAGAATTGTTATGTATAAAAATATGATGCAGTGTTTGCGAAATACCGTATATATATATTTGTCAGAACATGATAGAAAATAAAAGTTTATTTTTGCAAAAATGTGTAATATGCTACTAGAAAATTTGTACTAGATATCTCAATTTCTGAGCCAATTAATTATATAATAAATGTGTTTAAGGATATTTTATTGTTGCGAAAAAATAATGTTAGTATTCTCGATATTTTTTAGAACGTAGATTAGGATTTACCTATTCCATCTTTGAAAGTTTTTTATGGCCATCTTTTTCGTGTTATTTTTCTTTCCCACTATTCGCTCCGTGCGTGACTGACGCGACACCTACCGCCTTCATGTGACAATTTTGGAGTCCCAATTTTCAGGTTAAACATATGACATATGTTTGACATTGTTAAATACATGCGAAATTAACAATTATTAAAAAATTTGTTTTTAATTATATTTTTTCAGTTTATGTACAAAATAAATGTAGTATTAAAAACTAGGTTTCTCAAAATTCATCATAGTATATTTTTTCAACTCCAAACGGAAAAGAAAAGAAAAAATCTACTATTGGCAAATCAAGTTTTTCAAGCAAAAGAGCATATAATTAAAAAGAATAATAGTAAAAGTTATGATATAAAAGCTAAAGTCATCTGCAGTTAGCTTGAAGCTTTATGAAATATCATTCAAGGTAAATTATTTAAATTTTTCCTATCTCAATTGCATAAAAATGAAATGATGTCATATTTACTTTTTCATATTAATAGCACAAATTCATCTTTTTCTTTTCTCTAATTTATATGTACTCTTTGGGAACCTATAAAACCTACACTCACTGTTTTTGCTATTATTAGCACAATTAAATACGCAATATGTATTTGCACACATTTTTGATAAAATTTATGGTAAACATATTTTGTCCAATATTCCAATTTTGTCATATTTCGCCGCTACGCACGCTGGCATCGTTTCAATGTACCCCTACCATGGTCACGCATGGAGCGAATACTGATGACAGCTGTTTCTTCTTCCATGGCTTAAATGTATTTATTATATTATTTTTTTTTTGATACTAATTTATTAATATATTTAACCTTAATATGTGTCTTATTCTTTTGATTCACCAGCCTAGGCGTGTCTTTATTGATATGATACGCAGTATTGTCATTTCCGGTATATGCAGTAGTCTGTGGGTTTTTTTATTATCTTCTAGATCCTTAAATAGTTCACAATGATTGGGATTTTTTTGTGACATATTGTACCATTCAGACCACAGACCACTAATTATTAGACGTTTCAGGTAGGTAGCTCAAGGTCAAACTAAACTAAATGCCATTTGTAGTACCGATACAAATCTTTTGATGTCGTTTTACTCTGCAGTTTAGGTTTAGAATAAAACTAAAAAATATAATTGTCAATTGCCAATTGTCAGTAATTGATAAGCATGGTTATTATACATCTATACTGTTTGATTTGATTGGTATTCCCGAAAAATTACAAAGAAATCAAACTTATCTTGGCTTAGTATCTCTAGGTTATTGTTAGCATTAACCTGAAATCAGTTTCTAAGTTACAAATCACTTACCTCATTGGTATATGTTTTAAATGTTCCTGGCGTTCAAATAATATTTTGAAGATGAATAATAATTAGCTAAATATGGTTTTTCACAATAAATGTATAGTACAATGTACCAATTCGTCGACAATTAGACATGCCTTTTCAAATCATGATTAAGATATAATACGATCTAGGAAGTGGCTTAGTGTTATAAAAAACCCTAATTTAGATATATGATGAATTCCCCTACAATTTTTAAAACAAAACGAATATGCCACAGGCACTTTGAAGATAAGTTTGTTTCTTCATGGAGTCAAAGATTGTATCCAAATGCAATTCCTAGCTTACACTTGCATGGTGAGTTCAATAAATATTTGATATTAGAGAACAAATAACCGATTAACTTTAGATTCCTCTTTTAATGTACATCTTATTGTGTGCGGAAGCAAATTTGATATAAAACGTTTTCAATCTAATCAGATCATCCTCAGTGCCTTATGTAGTTAAAGCTAACAATAAAGTTGTACCTATGACATCCATATATGCGTTTACATCATTCCAAATTTAAATTATGTTGTGACCCTAGGTCGATGACGTTGGATAAAATTTTTTACTTTAGGGACTACATGTTTTCTTGTTCGATTTTTTAACACGTGGTTCTTGTCAGTTTAAGCTCAGTTGTCCAGTTGGTCTGTGTCGTTTTAACTGACAAGTACCACGCGTTAAAAAATCGAGCAGGGGGACATGTAGTCCCTAAAGTAATAAATTGTATCCAATGTCATCGACTTAGAGTCACTAGGTCATTTTAAACATAATTTAAATTTGGAATGATATAAGTCCATATAGGGATGTCACAGCCACAACGTTACTGTTAGCTTCAACTACATAAGGCACTAAAGATGATCTGATTAGATCGAAAACGTTACGCTACTACATAAATTTTGATGAAACTTTTTAAAAAGTTTTAACTAAGCATATGTTTTATACCAAAATACAATTGTGAAGTGTTTTACCTTATATATGTTTTTTTTAGATAAAATTGTTAAGTACTCACACCAGAAAACAGTCTACTAAGTCTCTAACGCAATAATGCCACTACACGAAGGTTAATATAATGAATGGATTTTGCCTTGTAAGGATTAAATAAAGAAATTAACATCACATTTACTTTTAGGGATTTCCCTTAAAAATATCACACCGCTGAAAATATTGCGGCAGCGTAAGATATCAAGAAATACAATTACCCATAAAAAGAGAAACTTATAGCATTAAAACAACTATACCAATGAATATTATTTGGAAAGAAATAAAAAAAAGTCTTCTAAACGCAGACTGTTTGACTGTTTTCTTCCGAATTTTGTTTTTGAAATATAAATTAAACTGTGGTCCTGATAATGTTCACAGTTATTTTCTAAAATGATGTTTTACACTATCTGTGTACCTTTATGTTATTTATTCAACCATCATAAAACCATCATTAAAATTGCACATTCTTATATCCTTCAACTTTGAACGATACTTATGTTACTCCTATTTTAAAGAATTGATTATGTGGTTATGCTGTCTTCAAGCAACCAACATGGATTCGAGAGTAAAAAGACTATCGTAATTAGTTTGATCATCTATGAACAACACATTGTTTCAGCTTTCAAGAAGAAGGTTTAGGTATATGAAATATATACTAACTTTTCAAAGGTCTTTAAAAGGGTGAATCATGGTCTGTTGCTTCATAAATTTCAGATGTATGGACTTTCTGCTTAAGTGGAAGCGATTAATCTACTTGGGTAATTGGGTTTGGTATATGAAGGTAAATTCGTATTACCTCTGCTATAATTGTTTCCTCTAATGGCCCTCATTTGGGATCTTTACTGTTCAATATGTCTATTGATGATATAACTTTAACAGTTACGCATAACAGGTTTTAATTCGTTGGAGATAACTAGTGTAGCCGATTATTTAAAACTTCAAGAGAGCCAAAGGTGGACGTACCCATTATTGAGGTACATTTTTTTTTCTAGAATAAATCTTAATCCTTTTTTGACTTTGAAATTTTTATTTTCTTAGGTATTTCCACACGGCCTTAGGAAAACAGTTTACATAAATTTTAATAAACGCACATAAGATGTTTTCAAAATACAAATGCTTGACAAAATAATATATATTTTTTTACTTATTGGATTTTAAAGAAAAAGATAAAATGAAGATTTTAAAGATACATATATATATATTTATTTTGAGTAGTTTATTTATTTACCATGTTATTATGCTAAATATAGAAATTTTATATCTGTTCCTGTGTAAATAAATAAATACATTCAAGTATCTACTAAAGCAACTAAAATGAGTGAAATTCGAGACCTTGGTATCATAGTTTAACTGATCATTAGTTGCACACATAAAAAATATATCTGGTATAATATATTTTAACTCTTCCCTCTTTATATATTTTAGAAAGTGTTTGCTTAATTCGTAAACTACATGTTTTTCCAGTAAGATCTAATCAGAACTACTCCATCAGAAATTCAACATTTGATGTGTATTTACTGATCCCGTCCACTGACTTAGTAAAAAAATTTATATTATATTCAGTAAAAAAAATATACAACCATCTTCCTTTTCAACTTAAATCTGCAACTTCTGTCCTTAAGTTCAGTAAAACTACAGAAAACTATCTATCTGAAAGACCGTAATATTGTGTAGAAGAGTTTCTTAATGAATAGCTTTATGTACAAGTACCTAAAGTATTTGTATAAATATATATTTGGGTATCACATGCACCAACTTAAACTTATTGATTTGTAAGGTTTTATTATGCAATTTTTGCAGTTTTTTATTATCTTTATTATCTTTTATTTTGTGATATTGACGATTTATGTAATTTCAGTAAATTTTTAATTGTTGTTATTTTTCTTATTTTTGTAAGATAGGTCCATAAAATTATACAATTTTCAATGGTAATAAAGCATATTTCTATTTCATAAATTTTTATACAAAGTTGTTTTACAGGTATTAAATAAATAAATGAATTTTTCATTGGGGTAAGTTTTTATATTTAATATTTCACCAATGTCCATTGTCTTTTCTAGTAATTTGTTTATTTGTATTTATATATGCAGTTAGAACATTTAATCTAAATTAACTAATTTATTTCAATAATAATTATAATTATTTAATTATTCTTGCCATCATCTATGTAGGTTCTTTAAAAAAATTGTTTTTCCTGTGACTAGGAAAGTTAAAACATATACAGTTGCTAACTCAAGGTTTAATATTTTAGTTTTTTTTCCTAAATAATTTTTTTTTGTTCCTTCTTGTTTGGTGGAACTTTCTGAAGCCTCATGGCGTACCACACATGGAATGACGACTGCAGCAATATAGCAGATATCATGTAGAATTAAATAGCCACTTATAACTACAACGGGTTAGATCACGGGCATCACATTAGTATTAATTTTATATGCTTCTGTATTAGATTATGTTGAATCCAAGAAATTGAGGATTTTTGCCACTGTTAGAACGCCACTGTTCGAACACTGTGAAAACTACGCCAGTATGTGTGTGTACTCATGAATAATCCCGTAGACCAACAGCAAACGTGGGCTATATTCGATATTAATGGCAGCGAATTTCTGGGATAATGTTTCGAAAAGCCGTTACCGGTCGAAAAGGCAAACGCAATGGTTTAAGCTGCGAAAATCCTTTATCCCAAAGCCCTATATAAACCAATCCTTTGATTGAAGATGTACCAAGATACACATTGCTCAAATAAACTCTACAATATCGTTTTTAATCAAGTCAACGCTCTAGAATTAAGCAACTCGTATATATATATATATATATATATATATATATATATATATATATATATATATATTGAGATAATAATAGATATAGAAGAAACTAGCATAGAAATATTATGATTTTAATTGATAAACTTAAATAGTGATTAAAGAAAAAATTTATAAGTTATAGACTAGAGAATATTATAAAAAAATATTTATATGAGGGTATTTTTAAGAAATTAGCAAATAATAAGTGTACAAAGTGTTATTTTAATAATTATAATATTATGATATAATTAAGTGAGCCATGTGCATAGGCAACCAAATATACACTGTAATATTATGACATGAGTGAATTTGAACTTAATAAGTGACATTTGAATAATAATTACGGAGGTAAAATAGTGTTATGTATTAAATTAAGATGTTTAGTTTATATATAAGTGTATATTCTGATCTCAAAAAGCCTAAATGTCCATCAAATTCTTGATAGAAGGGTAAAGAATTCTCTAGAACACGTCAATAGAAGGCAGTTAACCCTATTTCCATAGTAGAAGATTCGAGAACGTTCAGATATTGATGAGATGAAGAGTTTCGAACATGATTTGTGGCTTGAATATTCGAGAACGATGAAAAGATATAAATACGATGGAATTTGGAGCAAGGATTCATTAACACAGTATTCATTAGACAGTTAGTATAACAGTATGAGAGTTGGGATTAGACAGTAAGACAGTGCATTGATTAGACATTTTAGGATAGTTAACAGTTACAGTAAGACAATATGGAGTTAGTTAATTAAGAAGTTAAACAGGAGACAGTTCGACAGTTAGTTAATGAATTTATTAAGAAGTTAGTTGATTAGTAAATAGTACAAGCAGATAGTATACAGTGTTTTATAGTATTTGAAAGTATATTTGAAAGTATATTAAAATTATAATATCTATATGATGATTGGAGATTATTAAGAAGAAGTAAAAAACAAAGAAGAAACAATACATAAAGAAGAATATTTTAACCATTTATAAATGCTATTAAGAAGAAAAATATTTTAAATTGGTAGAAGCTGATAATTAAAACAGCCTGGAATATTTGGAAAAAGCAATTTCACAAAAACAAGGATAACTGAGGCTGATAAATAAGATATTTAGTGGTAATTATACCTTTTAATTTGGATAACAGTTTCATTTAGCCATTCAGTGATAGAAAGGTACCAAATTTTGTTAATAAAATTTAAATATTGTAAGAATTTCAAATTTAAGATAGGTTGTTCTAAATTTAAATTGTCTATGTTAGATATATATGTGTGTTTCATAATAGTTATAATAAAGATAATTTTAAAAAGTACTTACAAACCAATTCTTTGAGAACCGCGATAAAAACTATACTTATATGCTATTGTTACGATTTTAAATGTTATGGCATATAGAACTGTAAATATTTTATGACTAATTCTTTTTATTGATTCTCGTAATTTGTAGGTCAAAATATACCTGAGCTTCGCTACCAGTTGTTTACAGAAATCTCTAGACACTAATTTTAGTGAGTCATCCACGTCTCGAGGTTGAAAAACGAGTCGAGCGCCTTCACCAAAATACGAGATCATTCCAGTATTTTCGACAATGGTCAGGTCAGGTCTAGGCGGTCTTACGGTTCTTTATATAAGGACGAAATTTTATTGAAGAAGTTAGTCATAAGAAGATCGGTAAACGCGGTTACTTGTAACGAAACGTGAAATAAATACATTTGTAAAGTTATTTAATAAATTAGTAATTAGCAATCGTGAGTTTTAATAAATTAGATTATAGACAATAAATTAGAATAAAGACAAATAAATTCGAACTATATAAATATGCTACACTATTTTAAATTATTCATTGCTCATACACAAACAAAACATCATAACAATATATATATATATATATAAGAAATACTGGATATTATTGACTGTCGATTTAAACAAACAACACAGTTTATTAGGGTTGCAGTCAGAATTATTGGCCGGGATGTTAAAAAAACACTCTTTTGACTTTTTGTCGAGCTTTCGGAATATTTTTATTCCTTTTTCAAGACACTGTAAAAGACAATTATGTAAGTATTTAAAAATAATATCACCATTCTTCAGTGTAACTTACTAGTCGTTGAGATTATTTTTGTAAGCATTGAACACTCAACATTAATACCACACATTAAAATATACAATTATGGACAATACATCATAAAATTTTTAAAAATTTGTTGTTAAAAATAGTAAAACTTGATTGATGGCATGTTTTACTGGTGTATATTAACTCATACAGAGAATGGAAAGAAAAAACAGTGTAATTAATATGTAATTAGGTGTAAATTGATGTTATCTTTCTTTACAAGCATTACTAGAGGCCTTTCTTAGGTGTCTATAATTTTTAACCTGTCTTAATGGTATGCAACATATTATACAGAGGTGTAATTTTTCGTACAGGTAAATATTTATTTTATTTTTATTTTTGGTGTTTTTCTAGTAAATAACAATAAATGTTACTTAATTTGTCTATATCGGACTTTTTATTGATACAAGATGTGCTAGATTTTATGAAACACATTTCCAAAAAAACACGTTTTAAATGGTTCTTTTCTTTTGCCAAAATACAGGAATCATCGAACTTGAACTCATGTTTTAGAGTTAGTGCATGTTCTGTCAATGCACATGCATTGATTTTTTTGGTTTTTATGTCACTGCGATGTGATATCACCCTGCTGTGAAAATTACGAGATGATTCTCCTATGTAAATTTTATTGCAGTTACTACACGGTATAGAATAAACAACATTCGATGACTCCTGTATTGTGAAAGGATCTTTTGTCTTTGTGTAAAGCTTCGATACTGTTTTCACATTTTTGGTTGTAATTTTTAAGCCACTAACATTTTTAAAGATGTTCATTAGCTTAGGTGTCAAAAATGGAATATAGGGTAGGCAACCATAAGTTATTTTAGATGGTAATATTGCTGCGTTATGTGTCAATGTCAATTGTCGGATCTCATTGTTATGAAAATTTTGGTTGACAGAAACTTGTGAAGGAAAAGGAGAACCGAAAATGAGTTTGTTTAACAGCCCTATGGGATAAGAATTCTCTTGTAGTATGGATCTCAACTTTTTTAGTCCCTTGTCTCTGAATTCTGTATGTGACAAATTGATAACCCTAGTTTTTAAAGCCAAAACCAAATTTGTTTTCATCTTAGATGGATGTTGAGAATAAAAGTTTATGAAACGGTTACTGAAACAAGGTTTACGATACCACTCCGTCTTTAGCATGCCATCATTGCCACGATGGATTAGCATGTCTAAAAAAGGAATCATATTATCAGCCTCTCTCTCAACCGTAAACTGTAGGTGTTCACATTGGGCATTAAAAGTGTTTAAAACATCAGTTACCTTGTTTTCAGGGACCGATAGAATCAAATCATCTACATAACGTTTAATAAATGGTATGTGAAAAGGTATGTTTTCTTTACATGTTGTTATAAGTTCATCCAAAACAAAATTACATAGTATGGGGGATATTTTACTGCCCATTGGAGTGCCAAAAATTTGTTTGAAAAAATTACCATTGAATACAAAGATGTTAGAATCAAATATAAATGTTAAAATTCTTATGAAATCATCTAAACTGATCTTCGTATGTGGAGAGATGTTGTTCCAGTTATTTTTAATGCTGTTAAGAATAGCATCTAGTGGTAAGTTTGTAAACAATGACACAACATCTAAACTAATCAATATATAATTATTTGGAACTTTAACATTGTTAATGAAGTTACTAAATGAAAAAGAATCTCTAATATAGAATTCATTGGATTCATTGTAGGAAATTGTGAGAATATCTGTAAGGTGTTTAGCAAGTTTACTATTAGGAGCATCAATGGAAGATACAATAGGCCTCATTGAAATAGTGGGTTTATGAACTTTAGGTAGTGTATAAAACCTAGGTGCAACTGCATTGTAAATTTTCAAGGATTTTGCAACTTCTGTTGTTATGGATTTGGAAGCAGCTAAATCCGAAACCAGCTTGTTCGCCTTTTGTTGGAGGGTGCACACCGGACTGTTCTTAAGTTTTATGTAACTTTTTGTGTCATTTAATAAACTATTACTTTTTTCAATGTAATCATTTTTATACATTGCCACTGTTACATTACCTTTGTCACTCCTAACAATGTAAATGTCTGGATTTGATTTCAAAAATTGTTTACACTCATTATATATTGTGTTCAAAAAATGTCCTTCTTTACTTGTTTTGTGTAAAAAGTTAGTGATAACATTAGTGCTTTGAGATCTCACAATATCCTTCTCTTGAGGTTCTAAACCAGAAATAAGAAACTCAATATCTGAGAGAAGAGAAGACATTTTAAAATCTCTAGCACTAGGAAATAGGCAAAATTTTGGACCCAAAGACAAAAGTTTTTTCACATTGTATGGAAAAGTGATGTCAGTTAGATTTTTGAACCATTTTTCTTGAAATGTTATTCTTGAAAATTGATCAACTTTTATTTTGTTAAATTTTTTGATGTTATTATTTTTAATTCGAAAGAAAATTTTATTGTATTTAATTTTTTGCCTTCTATAGAATTCTTGTAGTAACGGAGCAGGTAAATGCTGCTCTAATGTATTTTTTAGTTGATGTAACTTCTTTTCTGTGTATGTAATATCATTTATTGTTACAGAGATTTCTAAATTTAAGACTTTGGTTTTTAAATTTGAATTGAAGTTTTGAATTTTACTACCTAATTTACCTCCTTTATGATGTAACAAGTTATTGATGTTAAACTTTCCATTCTCTATGTGTGCAGGAAAACAAAGATTTTTTCTACATTTCAGAAGGAAAATTCTTCTGTTGTTGAGTGATGCAAGCTTGATGTTGAAATTGGCCCATTGTTTTAGGAAATCTACGCTAGCAGAACCATATCCTCTCCTGATGTTCTCAAAAAACCCCATCATGTAAATACAAGAAATACTGGATATTATTGACTGTCGATATAAACAAACAACACAGTTTATTAGGGTTGCAGTCAGAATTATTGGCCGGGATGTTAAAAAAACACTCTTTTGACTTTTTGTCGAGCTTTCGGAATATTTTTATTCCTTTTTCAAGACACTGTAAAAGACAATTATGTAAGTATTTAAAAATAATATCACCATTCTTCAGTGTAACTTACTAGTCGTTGAGATTATTTTTGTAAGCATTGAACACTCAACATTAATACCACACATTAAAATATACAATTATGGACAATACATCATAAAATTTTTAAAAATTTGTTGTTAAAAATAGTAAAACTTGATTGATGGCATGTTTTACTGGTGTATATTAACTCATACAGAGAATGGAAAGAAAAAACAGTGTAATTAATATGTAATTAGGTGTAAATTGATGTTATCTTTCTTTACAAGCATTACTAGAGGCCTTTCTTAGGTGTCTATAATTTTTAACCTGTCTTAATGGTATGCAACATATTATACAGAGGTGTATTTTGTAATTTGTATTTAAGTGTATTTTGGCAAAAGAAAAGAACCATTTAAAACGTGTTTTTTTTGGAAATGTGTTTCATAAAATCTAGCACATCTTGTATCAATAAAAAGTCCGATATAGACAAATTAAGTAACATTTATTGTTATTTACTAGAAAAACACCAAAAATAAAAATAAAATAAATATTTACCTGTACGAAAAATTACACCTCTGTATAATATGTTGCATACCATTAAGACAGGTTAAAAATTATAGACACCTAAGAAAGGCCTCTAGTAATGCTTGTAAAGAAAGATAACATCAATTTACACCTAATTACATATTAATTACACTGTTTTTTCTTTCCATTCTCTGTATGAGTTAATATACACCAGTAAAACATGCCATCAATCAAGTTTTACTATTTTTAACAACAAATTTTTAAAAATTTTATGATGTATTGTCCATAATTGTATATTTTAATGTGTGGTATTAATGTTGAGTGTTCAATGCTTACAAAAATAATCTCAACGACTAGTAAGTTACACTGAAGAATGGTGATATTATTTTTAAATACTTACATAATTGTCTTTTACAGTGTCTTGAAAAAGGAATAAAAATATTCCGAAAGCTCGACAAAAAGTCAAAAGAGTGTTTTTTTAACATCCCGGCCAATAATTCTGACTGCAACCCTAATAAACTGTGTTGTTTGTTTAAATCGACAGTCAATAATATCCAGTATTTCTTGTATTTACATGATGGGGTTTTTTGAGAACATCAGGAGAGGATATGGTTCTGCTAGCGTAGATTTCCTAAAACAATGGGCCAATTTCAACATCAAGCTTGCATCACTCAACAACAGAAGAATTTTCCTTCTGAAATGTAGAAAAAATCTTTGTTTTCCTGCACACATAGAGAATGGAAAGTTTAACATCAATAACTTGTTACATCATAAAGGAGGTAAATTAGGTAGTAAAATTCAAAACTTCAATTCAAATTTAAAAACCAAAGTCTTAAATTTAGAAATCTCTGTAACAATAAATGATATTACATACACAGAAAAGAAGTTACATCAACTAAAAAATACATTAGAGCAGCATTTACCTGCTCCGTTACTACAAGAATTCTATAGAAGGCAAAAAATTAAATACAATAAAATTTTCTTTCGAATTAAAAATAATAACATCAAAAAATTTAACAAAATAAAAGTTGATCAATTTTCAAGAATAACATTTCAAGAAAAATGTTTCAAAAATCTAACTGACATCACTTTTCCATACAATGTGAAAAAACTTTTGTCTTTGGGTCCAAAATTTTGCCTATTTCCTAGTGCTAGAGATTTTAAAATGTCTTCTCTTCTCTCAGATATTGAGTTTCTTATTTCTGGTTTAGAACCTCAAGAGAAGGATATTGTGAGATCTCAAAGCACTAATGTTATCACTAACTTTTTACACAAAACAAGTAAAGAAGGACATTTTTTGAACACAATATATAATGAGTGTAAACAATTTTTGAAATCAAATCCAGACATTTACATTGTTAGGAGTGACAAAGGTAATGTAACAGTGGCAATGTATAAAAATGATTACATTGAAAAAAGTAATAGTTTATTAAATGACACAAAAAGTTACATAAAACTTAAGAACAGTCCGGTGTGCACCCTCCAACAAAAGGCGAACAAGCTGGTTTCGGATTTAGCTGCTTCCAAATCCATAACAACAGAAGTTGCAAAATCCTTGAAAATTTACAATGCAGTTGCACCTAGGTTTTATACACTACCTAAAGTTCATAAACCCACTATTTCAATGAGGCCTATTGTATCTTCCATTGATGCTCCTAATAGTAAACTTGCTAAACACCTTACAGATATTCTCACAATTTCCTACAATGAATCCAATGAATTCTATATTAGAGATTCTTTTTCATTTAGTAACTTCATTAACAATGTTAAAGTTCCAAATAATTATATATTGATTAGTTTAGATGTTGTGTCATTGTTTACAAACTTACCACTAGATGCTATTCTTAACAGCATTAAAAATAACTGGAACAACATCTCTCCACATACGAAGATCAGTTTAGATGATTTCATAAGAATTTTAACATTTATATTTGATTCTAACATCTTTGTATTCAATGGTAATTTTTTCAAACAAATTTTTGGCACTCCAATGGGCAGTAAAATATCCCCCATACTATGTAATTTTGTTTTGGATGAACTTATAACAACATGTAAAGAAAACATACCTTTTCACATACCATTTATTAAACGTTATGTAGATGATTTGATTCTATCGGTCCCTGAAAACAAGGTAACTGATGTTTTAAACACTTTTAATGCCCAATGTGAACACCTACAGTTTACGGTTGAGAGAGAGGCTGATAATATGATTCCTTTTTTAGACATGCTAATCCATCGTGGCAATGATGGCATGCTAAAGACGGAGTGGTATCGTAAACCTTGTTTCAGTAACCGTTTCATAAACTTTTATTCTCAACATCCATCTAAGATGAAAACAAATTTGGTTTTGGCTTTAAAAACTAGGGTTATCAATTTGTCACATACAGAATTCAGAGACAAGGGACTAAAAAAGTTGAGATCCATACTACAAGAGAATTCTTATCCCATAGGGCTGTTAAACAAACTCATTTTCGGTTCTCCTTTTCCTTCACAAGTTTCTGTCAACCAAAATTTTCATAACAATGAGATCCGACAATTGACATTGACACATAACGCAGCAATATTACCATCTAAAATAACTTATGGTTGCCTACCCTATATTCCATTTTTGACACCTAAGCTAATGAACATCTTTAAAAATGTTAGTGGCTTAAAAATTACAACCAAAAATGTGAAAACAGTATCGAAGCTTTACACAAAGACAAAAGATCCTTTCACAATACAGGAGTCATCGAATGTTGTTTATTCTATACCGTGTAGTAACTGCAATAAAATTTACATAGGAGAATCATCTCGTAATTTTCACAGCAGGGTGATATCACATCGCAGTGACATAAAAACCAAAAAAATCAATGCATGTGCATTGACAGAACATGCACTAACTCTAAAACATGAGTTCAAGTTCGATGATTCCTGTATTTTGGCAAAAGAAAAGAACCATTTAAAACGTGTTTTTTTGGAAATGTGTTTCATAAAATCTAGCACATCTTGTATCAATAAAAAGTCCGATATAGACAAATTAAGTAACATTTATTGTTATTTACTAGAAAAACACCAAAAATAAAAATAAAATAAATATTTACCTGTACGAAAAATTACACCTCTGTATAATATGTTGCATACCATTAAGACAGGTTAAAAATTATAGACACCTAAGAAAGGCCTCTAGTAATGCTTGTAAAGAAAGATAACATCAATTTACACCTAATTACATATTAATTACACTGTTTTTTCTTTCCATTCTCTGTATGAGTTAATATACACCAGTAAAACATGCCATCAATCAAGTTTTACTATTTTTAACAACAAATTTTTAAAAATTTTATGATGTATTGTCCATAATTGTATATTTTAATGTGTGGTATTAATGTTGAGTGTTCAATGCTTACAAAAATAATCTCAACGACTAGTAAGTTACACTGAAGAATGGTGATATTATTTTTAAATACTTACATAATTGTCTTTTACAGTGTCTTGAAAAAGGAATAAAAATATTCCGAAAGCTCGACAAAAAGTCAAAAGAGTGTTTTTTTAACATCCCGGCCAATAATTCTGACTGCAACCCTAATAAACTGTGTTGTTTGTATATATATATATATATATATATATATATATATATATATAAGAAATAGAATAATAATTTAATTATTTATTTTTATATTTCCAGATATGTCTTAATTTATAAATAAGGCCAATTCCACAGAAAATATTTACTTTTTTAATGCCAAAAACATTGAGTTTTAATTATTTTTATTCTATACTACTCAAAACTGAAGAAAAAGATAGTGCTGTCACCCAGAACAAGGGGAATCGTGCCTTTTTTGAGAGATTTCCAAAATTGAATGAGCGAAATAATATTGATTTTAGAGTGTAAAAATGTCTCGAATTCAAATCACTGTATATTCTGTTCAAAATGACCTACAAACTTTCTGAAAAAACAAAAATGAAGGCCTTTTCTATATTTTTAAAATAATGCTTTTGTTTTTTTTCAAACGCGTCGATTATCACGAAAAAAAAGTTTATAGATTTTGGTGTGTAAACAAGAGTCTTGTGATTAAAAGTGTAAAAATGGTGATTTTTAAATGTAAAAATGTCGCGACTTAAAATCACTGTAGAATCTGTTAAAAAGCACCTACAAACCTTTTTTAAAAACAAAAATAAAGAGGTTTTTTTACTTTTGTTTTTTTTTTGTTGTTTTACATAATGTTGTTTTTACTCTTCATTTGCAATCTACAGAATAGTGTACTGAACAAAATAATATCTAGTGATTTTGGAGTGTAAAAATGTCGCGAATTAAATTTACTGTAAAACTTGTTCAAAAGCAAAAACAAACATTTAACAACAAAAATGAAGGTCTTTTTTTATACTTTTATATTAAATAATGCTATTGGTGATCTTTCATTGTCAATCTACAGGGTTAGTTTAAAATATGAAACGTCTTAATTATCTCGGAAACAGCTTTCACAATTTTTATAGATTTTGGTACGCAAGTGTCTTTTGATGCGGTCGATATTATGGTGGTATTTACATTGTTGTCAGATCTTCAGTTTTTCCGGCCAATATAATGAACTTTCTTATTTTAAATTGGTAATCCTTTATGTTGTGTGTCTTTGGATGTCTTTAAGAAATACCGAATATTTTTTATGTTATGTTACTATACCTTAATGTTGTAATTTCTATAATTACATTATCTTCGTCGACATTAAAATAATACATGTAACTATAACTATTTTAAGTCACAATAGAATGTATAACTAAAAAAAAAACAAACTGCAATTTTAATAATATTAGGATATTGTCATATGCGTAGAAGTCAACAAGAAACGTGTAATCCCATGACAAGATCTACTGTCAGGAAATTATTAAAAAAGTTTAACGAAATGGGTCTGCATTAACTAAAAACATATCTTTAGATGTTTGAGTCCTATTAGAAGGCGATCCTTACCTGAGTACAAATATCCAGGAGACCTGAGATTTCGCAAATATCCGTAATGAAAATTTTACGTGAAGATAAATTCCATCCATACAAAATAAGATTAGTCCAGGAGTTGTCAGATGATGATTTTAATAGACGTGAAGACTTTTCGGACATAATGATGGGAAAATGTTCAAATCCAAATGATCCAAATTTTTTAAGTAATGTTATGTTTTGCGATGAGTTCACCTTTTTAGTGAATGAAACCGCAAATCAGAATAATTGTTGATACTGGTCACGAATCAATCTTTGTTGGGTACGCATAATCTGAGTAGACATATTTAAATTTATTAAAAAATAATATTATACCAAAGTTGACTCGTTATTTCCAAAACCAAGTAAATAAAAAAATACGAAAACACGAAATTTTTCATCTATGTCCCATAACTTCGTTCCACAGAGGTATAGGTATAGACATTACTTTAAAGGAAATTACTTTAATAACTTTTTTTACTACATCTTAAGTAGTTATGTTACAATTCATCATACAAAAAACAAAGTTATTAACATTTTTATTTATGTATTTCGTTTCTTATTGTATTTACAAATGTCGAAATAGATATGTTAGTTTATGAGTTTATTATTAAACAAAGTTGAAATGGAATATTGCATTAGAAGAACCATAAAGGTGAAGCCAAAAATGAGAATGGAGTAAGAAAAACGTAAACAATTGTAAGATTGGCATTAAAAGTTTATTATTGTTTAGAAGAGCTAGAAATCTCCAACGTAATTTGTTACTGTTAGGTAAAAATGGTCACTTGTGTGTTACGTAACGCTTAAGTAGGGGGGTTGTAAAACGTTACGGTTCAAAAATTGCCTAACGTAGTACTTAAACGCCCCCTAGGTGCAAAATTTTGGTATGCATATTAAAGCATCAGTTAACATTGGGACAATTTATTTTTTGCTGACAGTGGGGCGTTTGTAATTTTTTGTTTCCTTTGAACCTATTCACCTGCTAAGGGAGTGAATAGTATGAGATAAGCTTTTGATTTAAATGTAATGATTTTATTATAGAATAAACACTAGTTGCACTTAAAAACCATTCACTTCCTACTAATGTTGTATATCTAACAATTAAGTATATTTTATTATGTTTACAACATTCCTGCAAATTAATCTAAAACCTAAATAATCCCCTTCCGCGTCGTTCGGGAGATTGTAGCTTTCCTTTAATTTGCTGAAATGAAAACTGGTACTCATCATTTATATTTAGAAATGTATAAACATAACCAAATTAATCTCTAGTAGTTTTATGCAACATAAAATCTATCGAAAGCCCCAAATAAGCTTGCCTTATTGTCGTTATTGGAATACGGCAAATTGATCAGAAACTAGTCATTACATTCTTGTTCGAACAATTATTCATGATCATTCATTCTCAAAAGAAAAATTGTTAAAAATGACAAAAAAGTTTATGTCCCCAGACCAATGGTGCTACTCGCCTTCGAAGGAAATATATTACCCAGATATGTATACATAAATAGCGCCGCATGTGTTGTAGAACCCTATGTTCACAGAGTTATCCAATGCTTTAAATGTTTAAAACATGCACACATATTGAATAATTGTAACACTACAAAAACCAAATGTTTTGATTACAAATTTATCTCTAAACAGCTTAAACAATTCTAAAAAAAGAACGGAATTAAAAAACACATGACAGAAAAAAATGTAATTTTTCTTGAAGCTAAAATAAGATTCAAAAAACTCTTATAAATCAGAGCTTCTTTTAAACCATCCGCATCTAATACTCAACAACAATAACAGAAAGCAGCTTCAAGTCAACCTTAGGCTTCTATGCAATTAAAAAAAAGGATAGCTCAATCTCCTTTACTTGAACCCATGTTTATTTTCGAATTCGGATCAAAAAGAGCTCTTCCCCGAATATTTCATCCAGTGCCGAGCAAAGTTTCACAAATGAATTTATAAATATAGTTTTTAATTTCGTGAAAAATGTTTTTAAAGATCTCAATTATTTTAGACAAAGCATATATTGTTAAAATAAACGTTAAAATATACATTAAAAAAATTAGTCATTTATATTAATGTCTCCTCTATTAACAGACCAAATCGGCGACGTCCGAGAAAACTCTTCATTTTGGTTAGATAGTGGTTCCACATTTTTCCATGTATTTAAATATGTGACGTGTATCTGAGTTTAATTTATGAGTGCTTAATTGTTGGCCACTATCATCAGAAGATTCAATGTCATCAATTGCCACACGTTTACCCACAGGAACGTTAATTTTCTTTTTCATTGTCATTGTATCGTAGAGACTTTAAAACATGAATAAATTTGAGTAACACACTCTACTCTAGCATGAGTAACACACGATGAACATTTAAGGGCAATATGCTGCTGTTATCAAACCAAGCAATTATACTGTTAGAACAGTTAGTGTCAATAGATTCAAGTAGCTTTCTCAGTAAGCTGGAAAAGACATTTTTTGGAATGCTACATTCCTTTTTTCCTAATCCCTTTTTATACATTTCAAAAATTTTTGATTCATATAACCTTCAATGGCTTCAAGAAACTATTGGTTGCATCAAATGTGTAGAGTGGCTAGGTAAAAAAGTTAAATTATATTGTTTTTCGAGCATTTTTTTTATCGATTCCACTGAGAGATGAGACGATAAGTTGTCACCTATTATTAAATTTTTGTCAGGAATGGTATCATAATGGAAGATAACCAATCCTTAAAATAGTAGGTATCGAATCATCCAGTATTGTTACGATTGTACCTAGTATAAGATAATCTACCAGTAGTCTAAGAATCATACATGTTTGAGGCTTTGTAGACTACATAACATTACAGTAGTTCTGCCAAAAGCAGCAAACGTGATCGATGTGGACGATTTATAATAGGCTCTGAAAATTTACATCCCCTTTTGGTAATTATATTTTTTCGAACTGGATCATCGGAAAGGTTGGTTTCGTCGCAAGTTACGATATTGGTAGCGGGAATGCCTTCTATATCTGTAGACAAACGTTCCAAATATTCTGTATTGGTTGCCGCCGTACCACCTGCACGGGCTTGTATTACAGTAGTCTCTCTTTATAACGATTCCCTATATAACGATAATTCCTGTAATAACGATGAAAATAGTAAATGTTGGTTGGTTCGTCATAAGGACAATGTATTAATTCTTTCTCTATACCGTTATCGTTCTCTCTTTATAGATATGACTTTTCAGCGTTCAATAATCTATGGCAAATGCATTATTATGCTTAAAGTTCAAACTACCTGCGTCACGAGTGGCAAGGTCAGTGTCCAGCGGTTGTTTTGTTTTGCGCTTAAGGAATGCGGCCACTCGTTCTACTCATTCTCATCAGAGGATTAAGTGACTTGCTTTTATTGTTCGGGCACCGTTATCACATAGATGTTGTCATCTATTGACTACTTTTCATTTCCAGTTTGAGTTGTGTCTCAGTGTTTCAACAGTCAACATGTTTTCGAAAAAGCGTAAAGTGCTCTCGGTGGAGAAAAAGTTATCTATAACTCGAGCAATAGAGAAAGGTGAAAAGCAATCCGATGTCTTTTGTCGTACGGGGCTGTCTCAGTGAACAGTGGCTATGATATGAAAAGACAGAAAAAACTGACTTGAAGCGGAGATGGAGGGCGGTAGCAGGAAGAAGTTGGGGAAATCTCAGCACGAAGATTTAGATCGCGCTATGCTTCAGTGGTTCCAGCAGCAGGGTGTGAACCATATTCCACTGTCTGGGCTTGTGGTCAGGTTAAAAGCTAAGTTTTTCTAACTGAGCTTGGAATTAAGCATTTTAAGGCATGTGAGGATTGGCTGAACAAGTGGAAGCTACGGCATAAGATCAACTACGGGTAAATCAGCGGAGAAGCTCGCGATGTTAACAAAAACGTAACGGATAATTGGCTAGAAAACGTGTGGCCTAGAATCAGTGGGACGACATTTTCAATGCTGATGAGACTGGATTGTTTTTTAAAATGACACCAAACAGAACTTTAAAATTAAATCGGAAAAATTCGTTGGTGGAAAGCTGTCTTTTAGTGGCCGCTAACATGACAGGTTCGGTGAAGCGAAAATTATTAGTGATAGGTAAGTCGAAAAACCAACGTTGCTTTAAAAACAGAAAAATCTATCGGTGACCTATAAAGCAAACAAGAGTGTGTGGATGACTTCGTAAATGTTTGAAAAAACGATAAGAAAGTGGGATATCGAGCTTAAAGAGAAAAACATTCTTCTGCTTGTAGACAATTATCCTACTCATCCTGTACTGTGCGAACTTCAAAACATTGAATTTTGTTTTTGCCAGCAAACACAACAAGTAGCCCATGGACCAAAGTGTCATCAAGAGTTTGAAAAGCCATTACAGGAGAAGACTTTTGATGGAATTAGTTGAGAATAATGGCGATCTTAAACTAAACATTTTTGACGTCATCATAATGATTAGTAAATCCTGGGATGAGGCGAGGAGCAATACAATAAAACATTCATTTAAACACGCAGGCTGGCTGGAAGATCAAGGATTGACTGATGATGAAGTTGACCTGCCAGTAGATGTTTGGGCCAGACAATTTGAACTTACTATCACCTACGGACCAGAAGAGCTAACAGATTTTGAAGAAGTTGATAAAAAACATTTGGAATTTTTGACGAGGATATCCTACAAGCAGATCGTATAGAAGAAGAAGAAAACAGTGACCCGGAAGTGAAAGCATAGCCAGAACTAGCTCCGACTCCTCAGCAGGCATTGCAAGTACTGCATCGATTCTTCATCCACCAGGAAGACGAGTGCTGTAGAAAATACTATGTGTCTTCAGGACAAGGTCAGGTCAGTTCTGTAAAAAGAAGACAAACCAAGGTGACAGACTTTTTTGTTAATGTAGGCTAAATATATTTTACAGTAGACTATTACTTTGTTGAACAGTACACATGTTTTAATTGTACAGTCATTTTTTATACTATATTGCTTATATTATTCTTTAATAAATCTATGTGGTGTACATCGAGCAATAACACAAAAGAGGGAATCTAATCCTTATGAAAACGAGACCAAAAAAGTGGCCTCTGATGGCGGACATATCCGGAAATGCGAATGCGTGAAATTTAAATTTTCCGACACTTATCAACAGTAGCTATATAATATTTTTCAGAATGTGTCTTAGACGAGCAAGTTTTAATTAATTATTAATGATAAGAGTCTAAAATGCGACACAATTGTTAAAAAACTTCAATATAAATAAGATTTCATGTGACATTTGGGACAAACAATAACATAACCCAACTAAATTTGATGTCAAACAAGGAGAGAGACTCTCTTTCCTTGTTTAAAGTGACCTCTAAAGATCGCACTTCCTGTCTAACAATATGTTTGCCCCCACTACCTTTACATTCCCTCTATTGTGTTTTTGCTCGATGGTGGTGTACAATACAGTGTTAATTCATTTATATTCGTTTTGATAAATTTTTTAAATTAAAATATGTTATTTCGTACAGTATTATTAATATTAAGTACCGAATTTTACCTCTCTCTGTATAACGATCTCTCCTTAAAACGATGAAAATTCCCGGTTCCTTGCACATCGTTATAGAGAAAGAGGACTGTATATTCAAACACTTTTTTCAGATATCATATTAAAATGTCGTTTTAACAAGCTATATGTAAATTCCTTACCGGAAAGGTTATCTTTAAAATGTCAAATAACTTTACCAGCCCTGTTTAAATATTGTTGAACAAGCAATCTTAAATCGTATTCAGCAAAATGATAACCCCATTCACTGAAAGTTTGTAACTTTCCAGTATTATATTTTTTCGGCTACAGTGAATACTGTTTAACCTCCTTGTTTCTTAGTATTTTTATTTTTAATGTGCCTTTGAAGCAACATGTAAGCCAGACTGTTCCTTTTAGCGGCTTGTCTTATACTGTAACCATTATTTATAACGTCATTTTTGCCTTATCTATTATATCTTGGCATTATTTCTTTTCATGTTTTTCCTCCACTTTAGGTTTATAATTGTTGGGCATTTTTACATAATATTTACGTATGTTAATTATAACCACTTTAAAAACTGACTATATTCACCGCAGATATTAATTTTATTTACCCCAGCTATTGATAGTACCAAAAAAAACCCAAAAAAACTACAGCGAATTAAAAATGATGTCACAGACAGGTAACGAATTGAAATAATTAAAAAAAATTTTACTAATTTAATTACTTAAGAAGAAAGAATGGATGACGGATGAAATCCTTGATATGATGGAAGAAAGAAGACAACACAAATGCAAAAATCAAGTGAAGTATCAAGAAACAAGTCACAATATAAAAACAAAGATAAAGGAAGCGAAGGAACGCTGGCTGAAGGAGAAATGTGATGAAATCGAAGAGTGCGACAGAAGATCTGACTACCACAACATGCACAAAAGACCAAAGAATTAAGAACTAAAAAGAAAACCAATAATCCCCACCCGACACTAATAGATACAGACGGTAACGTAGAACGACTTTTTAACGATAAACGCAGAGCGACAGTGGACCAAGATGACGACATGACTGGACCCGAAATACTAAGGTCTGAAGTGGAAAAAGCCATTTCATCGCTAAAAAATGACACAACACCAGGTCCTAACAACATACAGGGCGAGATCATAAAACTCCTATGCGAAACGGATGACCACTGCCTCGATTTTCTGACAGGCCTTTTTAACAACTTTTACGACAAAGAAGAGATTCCGGAGGAATGGCTTCGATCGACCTTTGTAGCCATATCTAAAACACCAAGTGCAAAACACTGTGATCAACACCGCTTAATAAGCTTGATAAATCACATTACCAAAGTTTTCACCAAAATCATACACAATAGAATATATAACAAATGCGAAGCAAATATATCGGAGTCACAGTTCGGATTCCGAAGCGCATTGGACACAAGAGAGGCAATCTTCAGTCTGCAAGTTTTAATTCAAAGATGCAGAGACATGCACAAGGATGTCCACTTGTGCTTCATCGACTTCTCCAAGGCGTTTGACAAGGTCAAACATGATAAACTCTAAGTCTCTATTGGAACCAAAGTGCTGAGATAAAGATGGGCAACTTACACAGTGGGAAGATAGATATTAAAAAGGGTGTACTACAGGGATGCGTCCTCTCGCCGCTCCTGTTCAATATATACTCTGAACAAATCTTCAGAGAAGCACTGGGAGAAGTTTCGGAGGGTATCAAAGTAAACGGAGAGGTACATACACACAGCAAATCTAGAATATGGTTTAGAACTCAATACAACCAAAACTAAATGCATGCTCATCAGCAGAACACAACAACCTCCGATGCAATTGACATTAAACAACCGAAAAATAGAACAAGTGGAGACATACACATACCTTGGAACCACAGTCAACACAAAATGGAACCAGTCAACAGAAATAATATCACGAATTGAAAAAGCGCGAAACGCGTTCAACAATATAAAAAATTGGTTCACAAGCAAAATCTCAATGGAACTAAAATTAAGACTGGTCAAGTGTTATGTCTTCCCGGTCTTGTTCTATGGAGCAGAGGCATGGACCACAATGGAAGCCACCCTGAAGAAACTAGAATCCTTTGAGCTGTGGATATATCGCCGTATTCTTCGGATATCCTGGACAGACCACATCACTAACGTGGAAGTAATGCAGAGAATAGGCAAAAGCAAAGAAATAATCTTCACCGTAAAGAAACGGAAGCTTGAGTACTTCGGACATGTAATGAGGCATACTAAGTACCGGCTGCTACAGTTAATTGTCCAAGGAAGAATCGACAGTAGGAGGGGACCGGGAAGAAGACGACACTCATGGATGCATAACCTGCGACAATGGTTCGGACTAACATCGACCGAACTGTTCAGAGGTGCCGTAAACAAAGTCAAGATAGCCTTGTTAATAGCCAACGTCTGAAACGGATAGGGCAAAGGAAGAAGAAGAAGAAGAATTACTAACCTGTTGGAGTCAATAACATTATAATATAAGTACTTTGATTGTACGTGTTTTGGGCTGACTTTTTACTGCTGACTAAAAATATTTTTAACTATTCGGTACTGTCAACCACGAGTGTTTCCAACCATCAACGTCAAATACCACACTTTTGGCCAGATCTGGTTTTGTGACTTTTCTAAACAAATACCCTACTTTTGATCCCTTTGATTACAGCGATTCTATTCAACCCATTTTACGGTAACTTTTTGGTACATCACAAAGAATTTATCAGCATCGTTCAAGTACACGAATATTTTTAAAGGTTTATTGTTTTAAATAAAATGGATTTTTAAACTCCCTTTACAAAAAAAATCGAGGTTCAAGCAATTTGATCACAAGAATAAAGGTATGTTAAGTTACGCGCTTAGTCTTGACAGTCTAGCTAATAATCAAGACGATTTAACAAAACAACGAAATTTGCTACATTATTAAGAATTGCACCAGTGTTAGTTAAAAATATTTACTGCTTTAAATTGATAGCAAATTCGTTGACTCTACTAATATCTAAATGGCATACCCGTGTCAGTGGTCTTTACAGTCTAGTCATCAACAATTAATTTTAATGAAAATAAAATACAAAAAATTGCTCAGTCTGAGAGGATTACCTTGTAATAATGCAACGATCGAAAACTGCCAAGGAATAAATCAGCCAGCCTTTTAGTAACGCTCCATTGTCTTCGGGCCAAAGGTTGACATTGATGGGGAAAAACGAATGTCCGTTTATAAGATATTTGTACGGATAAAGGTCGGCCGTTAGCGTCCTTTCGTCTCATCCTTAAACCTCTTCGAGCGTTAAAAATGACGATATACGGGCTTTACTTAATTAGATTTCGGACCTGCGAAGAATCGGGGATTAATCATAACGTATTGGAAATTTAGCGTTTTATGTCATTTTGGGTTGGAATAGATTGATAGCTTTTTAATGATGTCACTATACCTAATCGGTTTATTATATATCCATAATATACCACGACATGCATTAAATTAATCATAACTCAAACTATTAAGTAAACCAGAAAATCTGGAAATATTTCAATAAATGGAAAAATCCTAAATATCTCAATTTATAAATATCTTACAAATTTTCAGAAACAAAAGAGTTAAGTTTTTACTTACGTATTCTTACTACTTACAGTAACAAATGTAATAATTTAGCTATTATAGACTATTAAAAAACTTGAAGCATTTGAGATGTGGCTTTATAGAAGAATGCTGAGAATATCATGGAGAGCAAGGATCACGAACAAGGAAGTTCTAGGAAAAATGAAGAAGGAACCAGAGATTGTGTTTACGATCAAACGCATAAAATTGCAATATCTGGGACACGTTATGAGAAATCAGCACCGTTACTCCCTGCTACAGTCTATATTGCAAGGTAAAGTCAAAGGTAAGCGAGGACCCGGTAGAAGAAGAATATCAAGGCTGCAGAATTTAAGAACATGGTTTAAGAAAACCTCAACGGAGCTGTTTCGAGCCGCAGCGAGCAAGGTTACGATTGCCAATATGATTTCCAACATCCGAAACGGATAGGAACCAGAAGAAGAAGTTAAATTATTTTTAATAGATGTAAAAATCTAGATAAATGTAAAAAAGAAATATAAATAAGAATTTTATACATAAAATAAGGAAATTGTAAATAACATATTTCTGACTTATTGGTAGTTATTAGTACGGTGCAGCCAATAATGAAAATATATAACTCCGAAAGTGGATTGATGTAAAACTGGGCTTTAATAAAAAAAAACCAGTTTTTTGGTATTAAATCGATTTATTTCTCAACATAGTCCCCTTTTAGCTCGATACACTTAGTAAGACGATGTTCCAATTTTTTTATCCCCTCTGAATAGTACTTTTGATCGAGCTCTTCCAAATAGGCCGAAGGCTTTATCATTTGTTACGAAACGGCGTCCTCCGAGCCATTTGTTTAGGTTTGAAAACAGGAAAAATCGCTGGCGGTAAGATCTGGGGAATACGGTGGATGTTCAACCAATTCATAGCCCAATTCGTGTAATTTTGCCATGGCGACGGCCTATCGGTGAGCCGGTGTATTGTCTGGGTGAAAAAACACTTTTTTGCGTTCCAAATCGGGATGTTTTCGACGCAATTCGGCATCGAATCTATCTAATAATGCTGCGTAGTACTCACCATTAATTGTTTTTCCTTTTTCCAAGTAGTCGATATGGATGACGCTCTTTGCATCCCAGAAAACAGTCACCATCACTTTGCCGGCCGAATGTGCACTCTTTGCCTTCGTAGGCGGCCCTTCGCCACGTTTGCGTCACTATTTCGACTGTTCTTTGGTTTCCGGTGTGAATTAATGCACCTAGGTTTCACTAAAGGTTAAAAATCGATGAAAAAAATCTTTCGGATCGCGCCGTATCATCGCCATAAGCGTCTCCGAAATGGTCACACGTTTTTACATTTGATCTATTGTCAGCAAACGCTACACCCATCGCGTGGATAGCTTTTTCATGGCCAAATGATGGTGAATGATGTTGTCTACGCCTTCGTAGAAAATGTTTAGCACCTCTATTAACTCGCGGAGCTTAATCCGACGATCTGTCATAATCATATCGTGGACTTTGTTGATCATTTCTGGCGTGTTGACTTCATTTGGCTTCCCGGGACGCTCATCATAAAAAACCCTCGAACGACTATGAACAAATTCAGCTTTTCAAAATTTTACTGTTGCTGCCGAAGGTGCAATCTCACCATATACTACATCTAGGTCGGCTTTGATTTGCACATTCGTTTTACCCTTTTTTTGGAGGAACTTAATCACAGAACGGTACTCAACTTTTTCTATTTTTCCGAAAACACGCTCCGAGAATTTGCTTGCTTTTGTCGGCTGTAAAAACCAAATTAATTATTTTTAAAACTTAAAATTTTGACAGACATCACGTCATAAATAGCAAATGTCAACACCGAAACCAATTCGGTATCAAGAACCTCTATCTATCAAAGGCTAGTTTAATATCAATCTATCCTCGTACCTTAAAAAAGCATCGCTACAGAACTAACGCAAACATTCTATAAAAAAAAACTAGATAACCCTGCTTTTCTAAGCAAAAACATATTAATCACATGGGAAACTAAAGTAAGAAATAGGGAAACGCCAACAAAAATATCAAACAAGAGATTTTAATGCGAGTAGTTAAGATACGACTAATAATAAGACATTTGAACACTGATACATCTAGTGTAAGGTTATTGTGATAGAAAGAAAAAAGATTAAGCATATATAATACTACAATCATCAAGTGAAGATTAATATTAGGTATTACCATCAGAGATAAACTACCAAACCTAGAAATAAGAAGAAGAACAGGAGTCACAGATGCAGTTGAAAAAATAGCCAGGGCTAAATGGGCTTGGGCCAGACATGTTGCCAGATTAACGGATGACAGATGGACCAAAAAGATTCAGGAATGGCGACCAAGGCAAGATGCATATCGAAGCAGAGGACGACCACCGACTAGATGGACGGATGATATCAAGCGCATCACCACAACCTAGATGCAAGAAGCTCAAGACAGAGATAGGTGGAACATTTTACGGGAGGCCTACGTTCAGCAGTGTGCAAACATAGGCTAATTGATTATGAATACTACAATCATACTCCTATATACCTTAGAAGGTTAGTGTGACTAGATTTGATTCGTGAATAATAAATAGACGATTGGTGGATTTAATCAGAATTCACATTCATTTCTCAGTACAAAATAAGAAACAAATGGTTTCGTTCACATGCAAGCGCGCGTTTAAAACCAACGTCGTCAAAACGTGGCGCTCGTAGAATATACTTCAAACGCCGCGTTTGCAGCGCGTTTCTAGTTACTAGAAGAGGTATGTGATCTTAAACATGTTCACAATCAAGCGCGCGCTTTTGCTCTCGTTGACATCGCTGTGCCGTGTTGAGAAATTATCTGTCTACAATGAAAGTTGAAAATTTTAATACGGAATTGTTAATCGATGAACCGCAAAAGAGAAGTTGTATTTGGGACATGAAATATGATGAATACAGGAACTGTACCCACTGTGATACCATTTGCACTATTACACAACGTAGCCTTAATGGTTTTCCATTAATCTTTATTTTCTCTTTTAAGTCGTTTCCTTAAAGATAGTGAAACAGTATCTTTATAATTTTTAGTAATGATTAAATATTTAAGGCACAGTAATTACTCCCAAATGCCAGAATAGTTCCTCTTAAAAGAAAGGTTTAACGAAACTTCCCATCCCATCCATTACTGCATTTTCACATGATGTGAAAATACATATAATTATATTTTACAATAGATTAATTTTACATTACATTAAAATAAAGAGAGTAAAAGACAAAGCAAAAAGAGCAAAAAAAAACATTTAATTTTGTAATGCAAATTCGTTTCTCGATGGAAATCTAGAACATTCGGAATAAGATCCAATTGGCGGAGGATCACATTTGTAAGACTATGTATAGAGTATTTTTTTGTGCTTGCTAGTACTCGACACACTGTGTAAGGATATGTTAAACGGTTAATGATTCACTACACTTTTCACAGACAGATAATTTCTCCGAAGCCATCAGGTGTCCATGTGTCAGCCGTGTGTGACCAATTCTTAGCCTGCGAACGATTACTTTGTCTCTTCTACTTAAGGTAGACAGTTGAAAGGTTTCGATGATAGGTTATATTTTGTGTAGTTTCAAGGTTAAACTTTTCCATTGATATTGCCAGGACTTTTTGATTTGTGATCTGAAAAGTAGTTTTAGATCTGATGCTAGTTGAACGGATTTCATGTCTGATTTGGTTGTAACTGCTTTATTCGCAGCAGTATCAGCAGTTTCATTACCTAAAATCCCGTGTGAAGGAATTCAGATTAATGTTACGTCTGTTCCAAAAGAAGTGAGACAGTTTGTTGTTTCATGTATGCCATGAACTAATGGGTGTTCGGAATATATATTTTTAATCGAGTCGATGGAGGACATCGAATAAGTACATATTGCAGTATTCTTGGCTGTAGTTTGATTGCATAGACATTTTAATGCTTGCAGGATGGCGTACAGCTCTCCTGTATAGATCGAGGTGGATGGTAGAAGGCAGAACTTCTGAATGATACTATTTTCAGTTGTTATAGAATATCCGACTTCTGTCTCAGTTTTAGATGCATCTGTGTATAGAATCTCGTCATATGAGTTTGTGTTGACCACCTCTAGCAAAGTTTGCCTCAGAATTTGACTGTTAGTTTTATTTTTGTGAAAATTGTTAAGCCAAAGGTTAATTTTTGGAATGCTATTATTCCAAGGAGGAGTTAATGATAGAATATGGGTATCTGTTATTTAAAAATCAACAGGTCGTGAAAGGGGAAGTAAAATTTGAGGCAGTGTCTGATATTTATTGTTGGGTTCACAGTTGTAGGGTTTAGAGATTAATTTATATATAGGGTTGTTTTGATTCGAAGATACTCTAGCAAAGTATGTCAGAAAAAGTTGTTGTCTACGGAGCGAAAGGGGAAGTTCACCTGTTTCACAGCGAAGACTTTCGGCAGGGCTGGATCTGAAAGCTCCGAGGCATATTCGTAATGCGGTATTCTGCATAGTATCAAGAGTCCTTCAATAAGTCTTTGAGGCTGACATATATACAAAGCACCCATAATCTAGACGAGAACGAATGAGAGATCTGTATAACATAATTAGGATGTCTTCATCAGCTCCCCGGTGATGAATACGGTACGTGTTCTTCGACTGAATTTGAATACTTTTAATTTTTCAGCAGAGAAAATAATACCAAAATTTATAGACCAAGAAGTTATTTCATTTACTGCTTTTTGGATTAAGTTTGTAGTTGTTAACGTATCTTTACCGCGGTAATATAGAATCAAGTCGTCAGCATAAAGTTGTATTTTACTGGATTGTAAATATTCTTGCAAATATCATTGATAGTTATTATAAATAAAGTGGAACTTAGAACTGATCCTTGGGGTACTCCGTTTTCCTGAACGTAAACTGAAGAAGCTTTTCCGTTAACTAATACATTGAAGCGGCGTCCGGAGAGAAACTGTTCGATAAAAGGTAATGTATTTCCCGTAATACTGTATTCTTTTAATTTGGTCAATACAGTAGAACGTAACAGAGTATCGAAGGCGCTTTCGATGTCAAATTATGTTGCTATTAAATCTTGCTTGCTTTGGAAAGCGGTTGTGATTTCTGTTTGTAACATTACTAAGTTGTTAGCCATGCTTCGATATGCACGGAATCCGGATTGAGCTGAATCTAAACTGTTGTGTTTTTCTAGAAACCATATTAGTCGTTTAGAAACCATATTAGTCTGTTAGTAAAATAGGACGGTAAGAATTTGGATTATTCGGTGACTTATCCTGTTTTTTGATTGGTATAACGATATATTCTCTCCATGGAATTGGAATTTTCTGATTGGTCCATATTATGTTGTACAATATAAGAAGTTTTTTAAGGTCAGATATGAAAAGATTTTTAAGAAATATGACGGGGATGTTGTCGGGACCTGCAGCTGAATTTTTGCAAGTTGGAAGAATATTTAAGAGTTCCTGTAGTGTAAACGGAGTGTTTAAGAGAGTAGAGTCAAATTTAAAAGATTGGGAAGGACACTGTATTGGAGGATTTGTTTCTTTGGACGCATTCTGGTTTTGAAACCGTTGATAGAAATTATCGGCAATTACATTAACGATATCTTGATCATCGGTTACTAAATTACTTTGATGTAAAAGAGATGGAATTCTTGTGTGCGTATTTTTTCCCCGTATTAGATTAATTTTCTTCCTGACTTGAGAAGGGGTATTATTGTGAGTTAAAGTGGAGATGTAGTTCTTCCATGAGTATTTCTTACTTTTTTTTAAGATATATCTCCTTGGCTCGAAGTTTTTTAAAACATATGAGATTTTCGTCACTTCAGTTTCGGCGGTACCTATGAAGAGTAGTTTTATATTCTTTTACAGCAGTTGCACAACGTTCATTCCACCAATGTGTTAATTTTCTTGTAGAAGTTATTATACTTTATTCTACGTAAATGTCAGCAGCGGAGATAATACATTTGTTAAAATTATCTATATCAGAATCTATATTTCCAGAGAAAAAAATTTGTTCCATTTGACGGTTTATTTCAGTTCTAAAACTTGCCCAGTCGGCATTAGATATCTTCCACTTTATTGCTGTTCCTGGTGATTTTTCTTCATTATTTGCTATGAGGATGAGAAAATGGTTACTATCATATAGATCATCTACAACATTCCATGTTAGAGAAGGATATATTTTGGAGTCGCATAGGTTTAGGTCAATTGATGAGAAACTTCCTGTTAAAATATTGAAATGAGTGTTAGAACCATTATTTAGAAAACAAGTGTCAGTAATGTTTAGTACGTTCTCTACAACTTTTCCTCTTCCGTACGTGGTTTGCGAACCTCATGCAGTATTGTGGGCGTTAAAGTCTCCAACGATTAGAAATGGTGGTGGAAGTTGAAAGGCTACCAGTTCAGCTTCAGTAGGATTGTAACTTGGTGGGATATATATACTACAGATATTTATTTTTTTAGGGCACCATATGGTTACTGCGATTGCTTCTAGGTTTGTAACTAAAGAGAGATGTGTTGAATAGACATCTTTTTAGACAAAAATTTAGGTTCCTCCACTTGCTCTGAGGCATTCTCTTCTTACGTAATGATATCCTGCATAGCCCTTAAGAACAATATTTTGATTTTGTTTGAAATTGGTTTCTTGTAGGCATGTTATGTTTGAATTGGTTTCTCTGAATAGTTGTTGGATTTTTTCTAAGTGTGAAAAGTATTAATGATTGGATTTTTTGGAAGGTTGGGAATAATTGGTTGTGTCATCATCGTCAGAAGTGTCGAAAGATGTTTGTGATACTAGGATGTGTGTGTGTGTGTCGTCTAATTCTGAAAGTAATTCCTGTTTGAGCTTTTTTGATATTCTTGTGAACTTATTTTTTAGTGATGTGGTGGTTAGATGTTGGTAAATTGCATACAGGTCAGATAAAAGTAAATTGATGTCAGAAGTAATTGACTGAGCTTCTATTGTGAGGTCACTACTTGATGGGGCCTTTTCAAGAAAGGCTATGAGATTATCTGGTGGAGTAGACAAGTTTTGTGGGCTGTTGTAGAGATCTTTGATTATTTGCTTTCATACATCTGATATTTTGGATTTATCTGTGGGATTCATTTTTGACTTTTTCTTTACGTCTTTGGGGCTTTTTTCCTTAAAGTCTTTAGGAGGAGGCATCAATGGCGAATTTTTAATTTGAGGATTAGATACAAGTTGGTCAAGCGAGTGGGGGTCAGGTGTACTAAGTGGGCTTTTTTTGTAATTGTATGGGTTCGTGGGGCATTTGCTCTAAGGTTGGTGAGGTGTTTGTTGCCGATGGTTGTTCATCGGCAGATTGAGGAACATTGATGTTTTGGTTTTGTGTACAATTTGCAGCTGTATGGCCAGCTTGCTTTCAAATAAAGCATTCCTATCAGTAGATAGAAATATACGGTATGGTGTGGAATCAAATTCGATAACTAGGGAGGTCTGAAGCTCATAATTTTCAGTAGGTGAAGTTATGTATACTTGTCTTCGAAATGAAAAGATATGAATATATTCATCTCCGTGAATTCCAGCTTCTAAGAAAGAGACGGGAGAAGCTAGTTTTAAACTAAGGTTGTTTAAAGCATTTCAACGAGGTCATGGGGAATTGAGGGACAGACATTCGAAATTATAATACGTTTTTCTGGAGTAACTAATCTCCTAATAGGTAGGTCTAAACCAATCATTTTAATAATAGGATTGTTGGAAATAAGCTGGTCAACAAGCTTAATTTTGCTTAAGTATATGCATATCCAGTTGTTCGAGATTTGAAATGCAAATATTATATTTTTAGGACCAACAATATCCCTAGTGGATTTTACATAGTCAAATAGTTTTAGGTTTTCTTCTGAGTGGTAAATAATTGCTTGCTTCTTTTTAGGGAAGTAAAACTTGAGTCTAGATTTCTTGGCTGCTACGTAGGATGTAGGTGTTGAATATTCAGTGTTACTGGATGAAGGAATTCATGATCATCATCATTTTTGGCTCGACAATCCTCTGTGGATCTTGGCCTGCTCTAAGAATTGTCGCCATTCTGTTCGGTTTTTGGCAATATGTTGCCATCGTCTGATTTTTAGTATTCGTAAGTCGGTTTCTACTCCATCTAACCACCTAATTCGCGGTTGGCCTTTACTTCTTTTTCCTACAGATGTTCCTGTGGTTAGCTTTTTAGCAATGGTATTTTTGGGCATTCGTATTATGTGTCCAGCCCATCTAAGTCGCTGTGTTTTAATGAACGTTATGACATCTGGCTCATCAAAGAGCTGATACAATTCAAAATTATATCTTCTGCGGAGTAGTTTACGCTCAAATATTTCCAAAAGTCTTTCATCTTTCTGCGTTAGAGTCCATGTTTCTGCTCCATATGTGAGGACCGGCCTCAGCAATGTTTTGTATATAATAATTTAAGTTCTTTGAATGTTGCTTGAGTGGAAATGTTTTTGGAGTCCATAGTATGCTCTATTTGTGAGATTTATCCGTCTTTTGATTTCTTCGCTTGTTTTATTGGTAGCAGTTAATAGCGACTCAAGGTATGTGAAGTTGTCAACACGTCCAAAGGTATGACTTCCAAAGACTGTTTCTCGTTCCTCATTTGCTATCGGATCCTTTGTAACCAACATGTACTTGGTTTTGTCTTCGTTGATGACTAGACCGACCTGTTTCGCCGCTGTTTCCAATTCTAAAAGATATTGCTCAACATCTCGCTTGCTACGCCCTACTATGTTAATGTCATCAGCATATGCTAAGACTTGTATCGATCTATTGTAAATAGTACCCCCATCCCTAATTCGTGTATCTCGGACTGCCTTTTCTAAGGCAATATTAAATAGGAGGCAAGCCAGAGCATCTCCTTGTCTGAGTCCATCCTTGATCTCAAAGGATCTAGAACTCTCTCCCTGTATTCTAACAGTGGCTTCTAAGCTAGACATTGTCATTCTCGTTAGTCGGATGAGTTTCTCTGGTATACCAAACTCATGCATTGATTGGTATAGCACTGTTCTCTTGACACTGTCGTATACGGCCTTGAAGTCGACGAATAGGTGATGGGTTTCAATATTGAATTCTAATGTTTTCTCGAGAATCTGTCTTATTGAATGAATCTGGTCAATTGTTGATTTTTCTGGAGTGAATCCAACTTGATATTTACCAACTATGCCCACTGTTTAAACTTGCAACCTTTCGTAGAGAATATTTGCTAGTATTTTGTAAGCAGTTGTTAACAGGATTATACCTCTATAGTTGTCACACTGGAGCTGGTCACCTTTTTTATGTAAAGGGCATATCACGACTTGAGACTATTCACAAGGCATGGTCTCATTATGCCAAACAAGAAGTAAAAGCTTATGCAGTGTCTGTAGTAGGACATCGCCACCAATCTTGTAGAGCTCACTGCAAATTTGATCAACTCCTGGTAATTTATTATTTTTAAGCTTTTTAATGGCTTGGGATAAAGGAATTGCTGTGGTATTAACTGTAGATTTATTATTTATAATTTAGTTGCGTTTGTAGTCAAAAGCAACGGAGTAATTAAGATTAATGTATTTATTTATTTTGAAATGTCCGCAAACAATAATAAATCATATTGCAAAATGTGTTGTCTATATTGCCAAAAGCGTAGAGCTCTTGGCAGATTTAATTGCTTTCTTATCAGTAGGTTGAAAACAAAATAAAACTAGACAATTGTTTATAAATATTGCAATACTTGCTTGTTGCCTGGAACTCGTTGTATGCAGTAATGAAGAAAATATCACCAGTCGATACACAACTGTTTGTTTATCACTATTTGTAATTAAATACTAATAAAAACTTTTATTTACAGTAATAAATTACGAAAATCGACACTAATTTACAGAGAATACGTACACGTTCACTCTTAATAGGCCAGTCATTTTAATAAAGTTAACAGTGCATCAAAAGATGTAATACTTATTTGGAAATAGTTAAACAACTTTTGAGGGTATTTACTCAATTTGGTGTATAGAGTCACAAAAGAACCCATGGTCAATCTATTATAATTAAAGGATGCACCTACCATCTTCTTTGTCGCCTTTGCC
This sequence comes from Diabrotica balteata, assembly GCA_918026665.1. NCBI lineage: Eukaryota > Metazoa > Arthropoda > Insecta > Coleoptera > Chrysomelidae > Diabrotica > Diabrotica balteata. Next base: position 108,037,407 of record OU898276.1, read on the forward strand.
TTGCTCTGAATTTACTTTATAACAACCAAATACATGCTAACTCCTCTAACTCCATAACCGTAATGGCAGTCGACATTCTGGTAAACCACGGCGTTAAGCGCTGTCATGTGTACGATACCACTTTTTCTAACGAGCGCTCAACGCGGCTTCTAACGCTCTTATGTGTACAGGCCCTAAGAGACTTGCATACTCCTTTAAATGGCACACGGGTGTTTAAAATTCATTGAAGCAAGGTATATTAATTCGTAAAACTAAGAACTACTCCACCACGCTCCAATGCTCCAGACCATACATTTTCACCCTATAGCACTCTCCTACTTCACACGATATCCTAACCCGATCAATGCAGGCTAGCGTGATGCGTTTTATTTCTGCTTTCTATATTGACGTATCTTCAAACTGAAATTTCTGTTCGGGTCTTGAATCTGCGCTCTAGACTACGACCAGTTCGGCGACTCAGTGCCATAAGTATCTTCATTGATGTAGCTACGAACTCTGGGTTTTCCACCATCGTAACAATCACCCTTACTTGTTGAAGTTCTCTAAACAAGAAACGTGTAGCATTGTATCTAGGTACATTTATTGCTTGAAGTGGGCTGCTGTTATGGGTCACATATCTTTTTTTGTTTGTGTTGTAGATCTGTCCCGACACAAGAGATGCATATGTTAATATAGGCAAAAGAATGCTATTTATTTTTGTCACATTTCTGTTTTAGTACGTAGTTTAATTAATTTACCTGGAATACTCTTATTGTAGCTTAGCTATCTTCCTCTGGGTTTTAATTTTTTTAAAAGTATCACTTCTGTTTTCTCAAAGTTAATGGAACTGCCTTACTGAAAACTATGATGTTTAGTGCTGTTTGTAAGTTGTTGACTGCAATACCGATATTTCTGTGTTTGGCTGCAATCACTGTGTCGTCTGCAAGAAGGCTAAATAATATTCCAGGTGATCTTGAAACATCGGCGATGTATATTTTTTACAGTAGAAGTGCATCCAGAGGTCCGAGTTTGGCAGGACTTATCCCATTCGAACTCTGAAGCTTCAATTGCTCAAGTACGAAGGGATCTACTGTATCCATAGCCTGTCATTTTATATGTCAGTCTTTTATGCCAGACTCTCTCGAAAGCTTTGCTTACATTCGGAAAAGTTGTACCTGCGTACTACTTATAGTCGAATCCAGTTCTTATGTACTCTGTTAGTCTAAGTACTTACAGCTCGCTGGAATGGTCTGCTTTATTTCTGGGATTAGTCCTAGCCAGTCTGTCTCTGCTGGGAGTCTGCTGAGTATGACTCTTTCCATAATCTTGCTGACTGCTGGAAATAAGCTTATCGACCTGGAGTTTTGTGGGAACGTGGTGTCCTTTCTTGGTTTTGGTATCATAATGACATGGGCTTCCTTTCATTGATTTATGAAGAGCCTGTATCTAAGTATCGCATTTGTCAAGTTTGTTAAAAATACTGTTACTTTTACCGGTAGATACTTTGGAACTGTATCTGTAGTTTCGTTTAAACCGGTGCTTGCCTTCGATTAAGTCAATATCTTTATCATGGTGATAATTCAGCGTACACTCTTTCTCAAGAGTCATCCTTATTCTCGGCTTTTTCCTCCATAGAGTAGACAACTCCATTCTCGCCTTGTAGTGGAAGTATGAGTTTTCTGTCAGTTCTAATAATTTCTAAATAGTTTGCATATTTAAGCCCTGTTCTTTTATCCCTATAACGTGGTTGTCCCAGCGTCAGCTTCGGTGTTCTTGTAGAGCTGTTTTCACCTCTCTGATTAGACGATTTATCCGAATGCCTCTAATGGATTTCTGCTCGGTCTTTTTTACACCCAGTAACAGTATAAAAATAGGTTCTGTTGAATACATAGAAAAAATTAATGTTTAATTGTGTAGGATTTATAATATCTAAGAAAAAACGCATAAAGTAGAGCAATGTAGGAATTCCTAAAATATATCAATGATTAACAAAAAACGACAATCCAAAAAATTGTAGAACCAGAAAACACCAATTCAACAGACAGAACTTTTAAGACAAATTAAAAAAGACACCAGAGAATTTAAACAACCTAATTGAATAGTACGAAAACACTATAATGAAACCATTAAAATACATTGAGAAGACCATATAGAAAGAGTCATAGAGAAAAATCGAAGGATAACATGCATCAAACACAAAAGGAACATTGTAACCATGAAAAATCTAGAACAACAACTAGAAAGTAGTAAACCCCAAATATTACATTAAAGAAAAAATACCTAAACAATGAAATACTACCAGTACTAATACACAAGAAATTAATAATAAAGACTTGAAAAGTTACCCAGCCTTTTCACTCCCTTAAGAGTTTATTTTAAAATTACTAGTATTCTTTTTTATGGTGAAATAAGTTAAATGCAAATTGATTTATTAATTTGAATATTGTGTGTAAGTGTGGTAATTATGATTAAACGGTAGCTTTAATTTCTTCTACTTCTTTTGTTTAAAGCGCGCTGGTTTTTAAGTCAATGTTCGTCATTTTTCTTTTATGCCACTTAAAAGTTTGTTATTTTTCATCATAATGAACCTTAAAAAAAGGCATAACAACAGGTCGCGAAAAAAATTTTTTCTTGGTAAAACTTGATTTCCATAAAAACGCACCCTAATTCAACTAAAACGACATTCGACAAAACGACATTCTATAAGCCTTATTTTGTAAATTTACTTGTTATGCAAAGGACATCTATTAACGCAGCTGCATTTATATATTTATTCAGCATTTTGCATGTTAGCGCTTGTTTGGTTACCTTAAGCTATGATCCAAAGAAACGCTGAGTTGCGTTTTTCATCGGTTCATGGTTCGCGATTAGAAATAAAAAATAGGTAATAGAAAAAGATCAAATATAAAGACAAGAACCAACGAAACCTAGAATACCGTTCTTACCCTCAATATTTGCGGAATATGATTCATGGAATATGGCAATACTGTCGATTTATGATGTCATTTATCGGTAAATCAACACGGTTTAAAGAAAAGTCGGAAGCTAATGTATAGTAAGTTTTTATTCCTTCAACCCTTTTAACACGCCTAGGGGCTGTTACGGTTAGTGTCGTGATAATTTTACCATGTAATAATATAATGAAGTTGTGTAGGAATTTTTATTAATATATAAATTACACAATTAATTACTATTAAACTGGGAATAAGCCACAATTAAAGATAAAAATACATTTATTGACGTTTCAATTTCCACTTCGGAAATCGTTCTCAAAATACAAACAGTAAATTAAACAAATTTTGTTTTTTGTTACATAGTGAAAAATTCTTCTAATAATTTAATTTTATCTGACTCATTTATATTGACAATTCAGACATACATTATGCATTTTAAAGTAGACGACTTTAAAATGATATTGCCAATATTGTTGAGTTGCGCTCCTGGAACGACTTTACTTATAAGATAGTTCATTCGATTACATGAAATCAACTTTAACTTGAGAATATCCGTCAGAAAAAAATCATAGCATGTAATTCGTCTTTAAAAAGACAAACACATGACATGATGACAGTAAAATTCTCCTGTTAGTGATTCCATAGTAAATTATGAGGAAAAACCAGGAAAAAACCTGGAAAGTTTTTTTCCGAAGTGGAAATTGAAACGTCAATAAATGTATTTTTATCTTTAATTGTGGCTTATTCCCAGTTTAATAGTAATTAATTTACAATGCCACAAGAAAATAGCTTCAGAACAATATAAATTACACAACTTACTCAAATTTTCAACGTCAACACTGGTCGTGTATGATGGACCAAACTAAACAAAACCCTTGATATTCAAGGATACATACTTCATCTGAGCGGTCCAACCACATTTTAGAATAGTTCGAGTGAATTTATAAAAAGTAGTTTTACTGGAACTAGGGGTGTCAACCGTTTTCCCTTTTCTTTTCACCAAAAGATATTTATTCTATTCTCGATTTCTTTTTATTTATTTATTCATCTTGTTTAAGATCAGTCGTTAGATTTTATATTATATATTACAAATTGTTTTTTTATTGAGCAATGGACACACCATCAACTTCTCACCTCAGATTTCAAATTCCGGCGGTCATGAAGAAAAGATCCCAACGATTGAAAAACCAGGATTACATACCCAGTCTATAAAAAAGGGATAAACTGAAATGTAAAAATTATCGCGACATAACCCTCTTGTGTACAGCGTACAAAGTTTTTACTTATATACGAAATAAATGACTCCGATTTCCGACAAGGAAGATTTACAACTGATCAGCTATTCACAGTGAAACAAATTCTATACAAATCGAGGGAATACGACATTGATATCCACAATATATTCATAGATTTTAAATGGGCCCACGCTTATGCAAAAGACAAAAAAAACTGACACAGGCAAAAGATAAGGGAAACAGATAATTAGTTGAATTAGAGGACAATACAATATCAGTTTCAATACAAAAACTGCAGAACGTTTCACATTTCTGGGAGTTACATTAAACACGGATGGAATAAAAGAAACAGATATTCAAAGAAGAATAGTAAATCGAAATAAAGCATACTTTTCACTCGCCCATATAATCCGCTTCAAAAGCACACACTGGAGATCAAGAATCAGGATCTACAAGACTATTATCAGACCAATAGTATGTTACGGATGCAAGACATGGTTGAAGACAGAAGACACCAATCGAAAGCTGGAAATCTTCGAACAACCATGACCACTCGACCAACTGTTCAAAGAGGCACCGATCTCAGAATTCTTTAAACTTTAGAGACTTCGATGGGTTGGTTATGTAGTGAGAATGGAGACTGGAAAATTGCCAAAAACAGCCTTAGAGAGTAAAATGCAGGGCACAAGACTAGCAAGAAGGCCACGGAAATGATGGGAAGATGAAGTGGCAGTGGAAGCACAAAATTTGCTAGACGTGAGAAACTGGAGAAGACCGACACGGGACCAGCAAGGTTAGAGGCATAGTTTATAGGAGGCCAAAGTCGACGACACAGCAATAATTACAAATAACGAACATGATATGTAGTTGATGCTAAATAAAATAAATACCTTAGGAAAAGTAAATGGTTTGAAGATATATGCTTGAAAAACTAAATGCATGTCATTGAGAAAAAATAAATTTTTAGAGTACAGCTGCAAGTAGATAATGCTCCAATTAAGCAAATAAAAACATTTAATATACCTCGTACTGATAGTGCATGACCAATGAGATCCTCAACATAAAATAAACTGCCGTATCCAATAAGCAATACAAGCTTTTAATAAATCTAATCCGCTACTATGTAACCGCAACCGTTAATTACTTTAAACTCCGCTAGAGAACGGTTAAATGCTATGGATGGTTCATATTGTTATATAGCATGGAGACATGGATGTTAGAAATGTCCTCCAATAACAAGTTGAGAGCCATCGAAATGTAGACCTTGCAAAGAATGTCCCGTATAATATGGACAGATAGGGTGAGAAACGAGGAAGTCTTAAGAAGGGCAACTATTGAGAGAGAATTACTTAACTTGATCAAGGAACAAAAAATTTAATATCTGGGCCATATCTTAAGGGGGAAAAATACTCAATCCCTCAACTATTTATTTAACGGAAGATTGAGAGCAATATATGAGTAGGTCGCAAACAAATGGGTTACGGAATATAAAGGACTGAACAGGAATAAATAAGTAGGAGAGCTTTTGCATGCTGCAAAAAACAGACGTCTGGCCTTAAGATAATTTGTCAACGCACTAAAAGTGCACAGCACCATAAGAAGAAGAAGGTTCTTCAAAATAACTCCAGTAGTAGAAAAAATAATAAATATTGTCTGAGTACTTATCATTTAATGATAATTTAATTATGAACATTTAATTGGTAACTATGGCTACGGGAAAAGAAACGGTAGAGGAGAAATGCTTCTCAATTTCATGAAAAACCATGCAGAAAATTTACATGAATGAGCCCGATAAAAAGACACAGAATGAAATAGATTATATCTTAACGAAGAATAGAAACCTAGTAGAAGACGTATCAGTATTAAATCAGTTTGACCTAGGAAGCGATCTTAGACTAATAAGAACAAAACTAGTAATTAACAAAAAACTAGAAAGAAAAAGAATACATGAAAAAATATACAAATGGACATCTGAAGAAATCAACAATAGTGAATTTCATAAAAAGATAGCGCATGCATTAAACCAAGTTAGCATGCAGCAGATAAACTCCAATGATATTGATGATTTGAATAACCTTATTACCGAAAGAGTGAATAAAAGCCTTCTGCAATTGAAAAAACCAAAAACAACATACAATGAATTAGACAAAGAAATATTACAACAAATATAAAGAAGGAAGATCTTAAATAAATCTAACAAAAGGGGAACCGACGAATATAGAAAACTTAATAGGCAGATTAGAAAAGGAATCAGACAACAAAAACAAAAGAAAACGAAAAATTAATAACAACAACTATTGAAAAAAATAAAAGTATGAAATGCCTCAGACCGACACTAGGACGACGTCAGATGATATCATTAATAGGAAAAGACGAAAATGAAATCACAACTAGAGAAAATATACTGACACGAATAGAAGAATTTTACACATAACTTTACAGAACACATCAACACGATGATGAGATAAGACCAGCACGGAGAAATTAATAAAAAATGTTGGATCAGAAATAATGCCAAAAGTAACAATTTCAGAGGTAACTACAGCATTGGAAAACATAAAGAGAAATAGAGCTCCAGGAGAAAATAGTATTACCACAGATATGAGATTAGAAGGAGGTAAGGAACTAATTGCAACTGTAACTAAGCTTGTGGACAGTTGTTTATATCAGGACAAAGTCCCTAAGAGCTGGAACAACTCTAAAGTAATCTTATTACACAATAAAAGTGATAGTCGAAAATTGGAAAACTACAGACCCATCAGCCTACTGTCACACCTGGTTAAAATACTCACCAAAGTCATAACTACTCAACTAACAAGGAAATTAGACGAATACCAACCATATGAACAGGCAGGTTTTAGAAAAGGCTATTCAGCTTCCGATCACCTGTTATCCACAAAAATATTAATAGAAAAATGTAACGAATACAAATTTCCAGTTTTCCTAATATTTGTAGACTACGAAAAAGCTTTCGATACCATAGAACATACGGCCGTAATAAACGCAATGCAAAATTTTGGAATAGACAGCAGATATATTAACTTAATAAAAGAAACTATGAACCAAGCTACAGCTACATACTACCTAAATGAAAATGAACACACGAACCCTGTACCATTAAACAGGGGAGTCAAACAGGGAAATACTTTATTACCCAAACTGTTCACCTTAGTTTTGGAGGACGTTTTTAAAAACCTAAATTGGAAATATAAGGGAATAAACATCAATGGCCGGTACCTCAGTAATCTACGATTTGCAGATGACATAATCCTGATAGCTATTCACCTATCAAAGATAACAGGATATCAAACGATAAAGTTATAGAAAAAGTTGAAGAATATAATATATATACTTAGGACAAAAAATAATACTAAATAGGGAAATTCAAACTAAAGAAATAGAAAGAAGAAGAAAGTTAGCTTGGGCAGCATTCGGTAAACTGAACTATATACTCAGAAATCAGCAAATTCAATTACATCTTAGATCTAAAGTTTTTGATGCATGCATTATTCCGATATTAACTTATGCGGCACAAACATGGACAATCACAAAAAAGATTATGAATATACTTAGAGTCACTCAACACGCGATGGAAAGAGCAATGCTAGGTATATCACTTAAGGACAAGAAAAGAAACACATGGATAAGACAGAAAACCAAAGTCACCGAGGGGGTGCAAAAATCATTAAAGTTGAAATGGGAATACGCTGGACATGTAGCAAGGAGCGATCTAAACAAATGGCACAGATCGATTGGAGACCATACCAACACAAAAGACTCAGAGGCAGACCTCCTATGAGATGGACAGATGATCTAAAAAGGACTGCCGGGAAAAATTGGCTACAAGTAGCGTACAATAAAAAACAATGGAAAGAAAGACTTGAAGAGGCTTATGTTCAGATGTGAACGTGAATGGCTAGACGAAGAAGAAGAAGAAGAGTACTTATCATTCTTCATTGTTTTCGTATTTGAATTTTCAGATCTATGAACTTGGCGATGTTTTCGTTGTATTTAACATGCAGAATATTTTTGTTAGGTATCGCCACATATATTAGTATTTTTTGTCTCGTTAGTCTATTAACTAGTATGAGACCTTTTCTATTGTGTGCTGCAGTTTGGTTTGTGAGCACAGTGAGGTCCCAGTGTAGCTTTAATATGTCATTCTTAAACATACTAACTGGAACATATTAATAATATCGGAGATGATTTATTTGGAGAAGTTTCAGTTTGATAGCTATCCCTTATTGAAGGATTCTCCATACTGAATTATGCCGTTCCTTATATTCAGTGTCATACACACACAAACACACACACACAAACACACACACACACACATACACACACACAGACACATACAATAGGTTAATTAAAAATTACACATTGCTCTTAGCATGAACATTGTTTAAACTTTTTTACCTTACTTAATATGAGAAATATTACAAAAATCAAAAGTGTAGAGAGTTTTTTTTTAATTAAAAAAAATACAAATTGCTGTCAGCAAACACGGGAATTTGTATATTTTTTTTGGCCTACTTGATAATTCTGGACGATAACTGCATACAACCACTTAGAGAAAATTGTTATGCGAAATACACGTACGGAAACTTTTTTGAAATATTGCAAACAGCACTTTTCCATCGGGATGTTTTAAAAAGTTTTCCGACCGAAAAAATTTCCATGTGTATGTTCCTTTTCAAAGATAATTGAATTCCAAACGGCTTCGAATTGCGCGTCGTTTTTCACACTCGAACTCTGGAAATACTTATACACCAAGGGCTTGAGCTGGAACTGAAGTAAGACAAAATAGGAAATTTGTCAGGGCTTTTAGATTGTACGATCTGATTTGTCGTATTGTGTTTTTCGGTAGAAAGACGTAATACGTCTTTTTCAGGCTTACATTGCTATCTATTCGAAGAAAATTACAAAGGCCGTGTAAATTGTGTACGTATATAGGGTTATTCCTTCTAATGTGTGCTACTCCATCGAGATACCAACATTTATTAAAAATGTTAACGTTTAGGTCATATATGCTCATCTGTGTGGCATATGGATAAAGATAAAATAAACCAATATCGTAATGTTGCCATATTTTAAATGTATGTAAATTTTTAATTTTTTTCAAATTTGGTTTAGTACAAAATCCTGAAGCTAGGAGCCAGATCAATTTTTTTTAGTGTGTATTTGAAACAAATAGTTTAAATTGTGATTCTCTTTAGCCAACATAAAAAATGTTAGTACTAGAACTTCTCGGTAAACTTTTCTTTTAAGCCGGATTAGTACCTGGAAGTACTAATCCTAAGACATTTCTAAAATTGACGGTAAGGTAAATGGTTTTTATTAGATAATATATGGTAGCTAATTATAATTTATTCTCTTTCAGCCCTGAGGATGCCAAATTAATTCTCTTTGGCGAAAACATTAGGCGAAACAATTGATACACATTAGAGTTTTTCTTGCAGATTTCCCCAATATTTAAGAGTTTACTATATATATATATATATATATATATATATATATATATATATATATATATAAAATAAACAAGGTGTAAGAGAAAAAAGCAGAACCCAAACATCTAGGATAACAAATGAATATTATAGTGACCTCTACAGCTCTAAAAACAGTCCACCTGATACAACTCAACAAAACCTGAAAAAGAAAATAATGAATGTAAACTCTGAAATATTACCCCCTATACCCGAAGAAAAAATAAAAATATCAATTACAGATATGAAAAGAAATAAGGCTCCGGGAGACGATGAAATTCTAATTGAAATGTTAAAAGAAGAAGGGCAAAAGATAAAAGACTACCTAAAGATACTTTTCATTAAATGTTTGTTTGAAGGACAAATACCGCAAGAGTAGAACAAGACAAATACAATTCTGATATATAAAAAAGAAAACAGATCAAAATTAGCTAACTATAGACCAATATCTTTCTTGTCACAAATCTATAAAACTTTCACTAAGGTGATCACAACTAGACTAAACAACAAATTTAATGCATACCAACCAGTTGAGCAGGCAGGATTTAGAAAGGGGTACAGTACAACTGACCACCTTCACACTCTTAAAATATTGATAGAAAAGACCAACGAATACAACCTTCCAATATACCTTGCGTTTCTTAACTATGAAAAAGCGTTTGACAGCATAGAACTATGGGCAGTGGAAGAAGCGCTAGTTAATTGCCAAATATATTCAGGGTACAGAATGTTAATCCACAATATATATATATATATATATATATATATATATATATATATATATAAACGCCACTATGAGAATTCAGCTAGACAGAGATTTGCAAACTCCATTAATTAGAAACTAGGTAAAGAAATAATAATAAGACTTACTCACAATCAAAGTATTTGATTGTGAGTAAGTCTTATTATTATTTCTTTACCTATTTGATATGGACTCACACAAGCAACACATTCATGATTTCCATTAATTAGAATTTGTAGAGGTGTCAGACAAGAGAATACAATCTCACCCAAACTATTTACGCTGGCGTTGAAAGACATTTTTAAATCTATAGACTGTGACAATAAAAGGATTTGTATAAACGGGAAATATTTAGATCATCTAAGATGATGTACTCCTGAAAGCAACAGCTATAGAACAACTACAAATAATGATTTTAGACCTAGAAAAAAGATCTCTTGAGAAAGAACTAAAAATGAATCTAAAGAAACTAAAATAATGACTAATACAGAAGACAGATCAGTAATAACCATAGATGGAAAGACATAGAACACGCCCAAGAATATATTTACTTAGAACAAGCTATCAGACAAGACAAAAGTAACCAGACTAAAGAAATAACCAAAAGAATAAGAATGGGGTGGGCTGCATTCGGAAAACTCTCATTACTATCAAAAACCAAAAAATACCTTTAAAATTAAGAACGAAGGTATTTAATTCATGCGTCCTACCTGTTCTGACATATGGTGACCAGACGTGGACGTGTACCAAGAGCAACTTCGAAAGAATAAAAAAATTCAAAGAGCTATGGAAAGACAAATGTTAAGAATATGGTTGAGAGATAAAAAGAGGAACGAGTGGATAAGATGTAAAACCAAAACAACAGACGTTGCCGAACATGCATTGAAATTAAAGTGGAAATGGGCTGGGCATAATGAAAGATATCAGGATGGAAGATGGAATAAAGAAATTGGCCGCTGGAGATCATATACTGCAAAAAGGTCAAGAGGTTGACCGCAATTGAGATGAAAAAATGACATTGAGCAAAGCGCAGGTCCAATGTAAAAAAGACAAACAGAAGACAGAGACAAATGGAGACAAATGGGACAGGCCTATATTCAACACATGAATAGATTTTGGGCTATAGACACATAGATCCATAGTGGCAGTGATGGCATGCTAAGGAGTGGACGGAGTGGTATCATAAGCCTTGTTTTAGTAACAGTTTCATAAATTTTCATTGTCAACATCCATCTAAGATGAAAGCAAATTTGGTTTTGTCCCTAACAACTAGGGTTACCAACTTGTCACACATCGAGTTCAAGGAAAAAAAACTAAAAAAGTTGAGATCTATATTACTAGAGAACTCCTATCACATAGGGCTTTTAAATAAACTCATTTTCGGTTCTCCTTTTCCTTCGCAATTATATAACACACAAAATTTTCATAATAATGAGTTTCGACAATTGACATTGACATACAACACATCAGTAATACCATCTAATTTAACTTTTGGTTCCTTACGCTACATTCCAGTTTTGGCAGTTAAGCCAATTAACAATGGCTTAAAAAGTACAACAAGGAATGTGAAAACGGTATCTAAGTTATATACAAAAACAAAAGATCATTTCACAATTTAAACCTATATTAAAAATCAAGTGATTTTTAATATAGGTTTCACTATTTTCCAAAAAGTTTTGACGTAAAAAAAATAATGTTTTGCAAAATTGCGTTCGACAATTTAATATCCTATATAGTAACCCAGTATGTATGTTCCAGATGGTTATTTTAAGGTTCCAGGCATGTTCCTGAAAAACAGCAGAGTCTCGAGTGTAAAATTGTGGTTTGTAAACGAATAGAAGTTTCTGTAGATACATGCAGATGGGATATTGTGCCGCACAGGAAATTGCCTTGACAGGAACCGATAATACGAGTTAGGGTATGTTTAATGGAGAGAAATACAGACCGAAAAGAAGTATCTGTATTATTTAAAATAGTTTAAAAAGAGGTAGCGACCCAAGCGTGTTTTCAGTAATTTATTAGGTATTAAAGATTTGTCGTAAAGTCGGATCATAGGTTTTAAATACTGCTGGAATTATATAAGAATTATTCTTGGAATGAAGTATATTAAGAAATTTAATGGAAGTTTATTATTACGGTGCCAATGTTTACTATTTTTATTAACTGTTCAAAGTTAAAGCCTGTTTAATACTGTTGAATACTCCTAAAGGTTTGAGTGACATTTCAAGGTTAAAAGTTTTTATTTTTACCGTTGTTGTAAATAGGGTGGATGTATAACATAAACAATTTTGTGAACACGAATAATACTTCAGTAAATACACTAAAATCTCAGTGTTAAAATTCACTAACGTTAGAGGAGGATGAAAATATGGTTCAAACGAAGAAAGAGATGATAAAACTCGATAAGAAATACCCGGCAAAATCAACAATGCATATTCCTTCATCGGTGAATCTTCTATTGATCATTACTTATTTGACAATTTTACTAATATTCATTTTTTACTATATTTGTGTACGTATGGTTATCGACGGGTTTTTTAATTTGCCTTTCTATTTTTGTTGTTTCATTTTTGTTGTTATGCTGATGTAACTAGATTAAATTAAGCATCCAGAAATCAGATCCAAGTAACCCAATTCAGTTTAAAAATTTTAAAATCCTTTAAATAATATGAATCGTTGCTGATTGCTCAATGCGATTGTTTGTTTATGATATTAAAAATATCGGTGTAACTAGATCACCATTACCAAAATGCTGACCTAGTGAAATTAGCAATGTAATCAAAAGCTTATTTAATATTGTGTACAAATTATATTAGTAAAACAGAAATACATAAACAAACGCACGTGAGTTAAATACCTGTAAATAAGAGTTAACAGTCGAAGCTAGTGTTATCATCCATCAACTGGGTACTCTCTCTATTATTGTACTTAGAGAAAAAATAAAGTAATTATGAGTATCCAGTGAGTTCGAGTTAATCAACCCCATTCCGGGGTTAAACTACCCCTAGAGTTCGACTATACGGAACTCTTGATGGAAGCAATTCTATAAACATTATAAGAATATGCAACATTATTATATAGCGATACTAGACCAGACGCAAATGAAGCAGAACAAATAACATAGTGATAATAAATAATAGAGAACAAAGATGTCAAACCAGATATAGGGCTGAAAGTACTTTTATTAATATTGAAGTTGGTATGGTCAGTATGGAAGGCGCACTGGAGGAATTTGAAAAAGGACATCCATCGAGGCATAGTAAAAAGATCAACGGCAAATCTAGACGCTTAAAGTAGTCATTGTGTATTATCTGTTTTTGTGATACTTCATTGCACGATTTATTGTACATTTTTATAATCAAATAATATAATACATATTTTATTTTAATACGATTAGGTCACTAATTGTTAATGACCTCTATTTAATCTTTATGACCTCTATTTTTATATATATTTACCTCAAGATATTCATGTTATTGACATGATTTTAATCTATTCATTTTATTATTATTATTAATCTATTTTAATATTATTTTTATCTTTGACTATTTTATTACTATTAATCTATATTGACAATTATATTTAATAAGGAAAAATTGGGAGACATTAACGGACAAACAAAGAGAGACGTGTAACAAATATTTTGGCAGAATATTTGGATAGAGTTTTGCGTTCGTTTCAAGAAATTAATACAAGAGTACTAGTTCCCAGCTCGATGTATCAGCTAATCAGCAAGGATTTAGAAGACGAAACAAGCGACACAGAGTAAGAAATAAGTATGGCTGTTACAACCAACGAATTTTTAAATATCGCCAGCAAGTTGCCCAGCGAGTTTATTTAGATGCATTAGAACTCCTTAAGAAAATAGCGATAGGACACGAGAAAACAGCGATAACATTAATAAAAACAAGATTAATCAATAAGGCCAAAAACCCGATAACTGCAGAGGATACAATCCCAAGAATAGTAGCGGCAATGAATAGGGAACTGAGAGGCGACAGTCCGATGACGGTAATAGCTAAATTGGCAAAGAATTAATTAGCAGAACAGCTAAAAGTTGCATACATAGCAGAACTATCGAAAAAATATAAAACGGAAGCTGTAGTTGCAACAATAAAACGCAACGTCAACACTAGAAAAAGCTAAATTAATATTGGAAGCATGTAACTTTACTACCATGCACGAAGTAATGTCGAAATTTTTATCGATCGACGCGATGGAAGACAGGAAAGAGTGTTAAATTATAGGATAAATTACGAAGTTAAGAGAGGACAGCACCAGTATAGGAGGGGATCTTAAAACAAATAGGACAAGGGAAGAAGACCTACCTTTGAACAACAAAACGAAGTAAAGTAAAACCAACAGAATTATACACAGAGGGGGTATAGGCAATACAGCAATTAGGTATATAGAGAAAACCAGAGAGGAGAACATAATAGAAATGTAAGGCTACTAGAATTAGAAGATAACTAAGAAAAACCCGCAGTACAGAAATACACAGTTAGATGTGGAATATTACATTTACAACCTCAACTTAAACTCAAAAAATTTTGTACAAATTAAAACTGGAATACTAAAACAGACAAATGCATTTATCATAGACACAAAAGCCGTTATTTCTATACTCAAATAACCACAAGATTTGTTTATGCAGGAACATGTGAAACCAATCACAAAGGCGAAAATAAAAGGAGTTACTAAAAGAGAATTACAAACATTGGGAGAAATCGAAAAAACACTAGAAGTAAAAGAACGTCGGTTTGAACATATATTTCAATTAGTAGAATCTACCTTTCCCATTCCAACGGACGGAATCATTGGGAGAGATTTCATTTCAAATTTTCAATGCATATTGGACTACGCTAATCTGAAAATGCATATTAAAGACGCCGGTGACTGTTATGTTAGTAGGAACATTTTAGATAACATAGATAATGACAGAATAATAGTACCGCCTAGATGCGAACTTTACAGAATACTAAAAAAATTTCAAGCACTAAAGAACGACAGTGTAGTGGAACAACAGTCATACAATCATTTCAAGCAATAATCCGTACATCAAAAATTTGAATACAACCTACGAAAGGGTAAAGATAGAGACAAATACAATTACAACACTAGACATTAATTGTTTAGCATATATAGACTGATCAATGACATTAAAGATAGGAATTACGGGATGGAAATAAGGCATGGAGATTATTCATAAATTTTAGACAACTGAACAAGAAAATAGTCACAGATAAATTCCCAATAAAAAGAATGGACTCAATACTAGATCAACTAGGGAGAGCAAAATGGTTTTCAGTTATAGATCTAATGTCAAGTTTTCACCAAAGAGCATTAGAAAAATCATCGAGGCAATACACATCGTGTAGCACGGAGAACGGAGCATTTCAATTCGCTAGATTACCTTTTGGATTAAAAGTCCGTATAGCTTTTAAAGAATGATGTCAACAGCTTTTGCAGATTTCTTCTTCTTCACGTGCCATCTCCGCTACGAAGGTTGGCTATCATCATGGCAATTTTGACCCTGGAGGCTGCCGCTCGGAACAATTGTATGGAAGTGCAAGCAAACTACTCCCTGAGGTTGCAGGTTTAACCCCGGACAAAGCATTTCTTTATATGGACGATATAGTAGTAATAGGAATATCAAAAAAGGATCATTTAGATAACCTTAAAAAAAAGATTTGAGAATGTCGAAAGTTCAACCTAAAAAGGAATTAAAGGAGTATCACCAGATAAAGCAAAATATGCAACGATTGAACAATATCCTACACCTAAGATCGAGAAAACAAGTAGAATTACTTTGGTCAAAGAAATGTGAAGAATCATTCAATAAGCTCAAATCATTTCTGATGAAACCACCAATCTTAAAGTATCTGCATTTCAGTAAACAATTTATTGTGACAACAGACGCATCCAACAAAAGTTTTTCAGCAATTTTAACTCAAAACTATAACGAAACATACGCATCAAGAAGTTTTAGTAAAGCAGAATGTAATAAATTTGTAATCATCAAGAAATTACTAGCAATTCATTGGGGAATTAAGCATTTCAAATGTAATTTATATGAAGCAACAACATTTATGGTAAACACGGATCATAAACACTTAACACACCTATTTTCAATGAAGGAACCTACCTAAAAACAAACAAACCGAAAAGAGTACATATCGAGGAATTCGTGATATCGGACACTTCTTCAAAACCATGGGACATAGTGTAAATAGACACGATAGGTCTATTCTATAAAAGTAATGAAGGCAATAGATACTGTATCACAATACTGTGTGAACTGACGAAATACCTAGTGAGTATACTAGTGTGCAACAAAGAAGCCAAGACAATAGCTCGCGGAATTTTCAATGATTTTATACCAACATACGAAGTCATGAAATAAACCAGAACAGACCAAGGCAGAGTACAAAAATGAAGTGATGCACGAACTAACAAAAATGCTAAAAATAGAGCGCAACTGCGTACCACCCACAATCGATTGGAAGTTGTGAGAAACTACATAGAACATTAAACAAGTACATGAGATCATTCATTATGAAGACAGAGAAAATTGGGAGGTGAGCTGCAGAATGTTCACATACTGCTACAACACAACCCCTAATGCGTATCATTGATATACACCGTTCGAATTGCTGTATGGCAGGAAACTAAACTTACCTGAAAACCTTACACGAGACGTTCAACTATATTACAACATAGATACCTACTACAATGAGGTACGCTATAAACTACAATTCGCACACGAGAGAGCTAAAACCTACTTTCATAATAACAGAGTTAAATAACATTAACTGTAAAATGAAGATAGCGGTAAGATCAAGGAGGTGTATAAAAAAGGCCATACGCTTACAGTCCAGAAACACAGTGAATAAGTGATATGTCAAAATGGGAACAATTATATTAATATTAAACATTTTTTTGTTACTAGATATAAGGAAATATGGACAAGAAAATTGTGGTTTTAAAAACTGTTGCGCGAAAGATTTCTGCAAATGAGCGGCGGAACCATTTTCTTAGGTCTTTCAGCCATGAGATCTGGTGTATTCCTAATTGTTCCTAATTGTTTGTTTATGACATTGAAAATATCGGTGTAGCTAGAACACTGTAATCAATAGCTTATTTAATATTGTGTACAAATTATATTAGTAAAACATGAATGTATCAACAAACGCACGTGAGTTAAATACCTGGAAAATAAACGAAAGTAGATTATTAATTATTAAGAGTTAACAGTCGAAGCCAGTGTTGTCATCCGTCAACTAGGTACTCTCTCTATTATTGTACTTAGAGAACCAATAAAGTAATTATTAGTACCCAGTGAGTTCGAGTTAATCAACTCCATGCAGGGGGTAAACTACCACTAGAGTTGCACTATATGGAACTCTTGATGGAAGCTATCTAATAAACATTATATGATTATCTAACATTATTTTACTGCAAACACGTTTATTAATATGTTTCGTAGGATATTATTTATATTTTAACTATTTGAAATCTTGGTAATATCAGGTGCCAATTATCGTTTTCACAGGAAAAATATTTTAACATTTGAGTTCATTTTATATTTTTACAGTATTTATAGTTATAGGAAAAAATTAAATTAATTGGATTAAAACGATGAAACTTTTATGTAATGATTTATTTTTATTTTCAACATTGATTATTAAGCTAATTTACTTCCATTCCCTTTGAAATGCCAAACGATCGTATAACGAACTATATGATCGTCGTTCGCTCATGAATTCAAAACCGTGATCAAAACCAGTTGTTTTATCAGCAAACACTATCATTGTGAATAAAAGTTTTGTAGCTACTTCACGCCATTATGAAATAAAGAAATTGATATATTAAATTATATACATACTAGCGGACCAACTCGACATCGAGTTTTTTAAATGAAATTTTTATTTGCGAGAAAAATTAAGAGGTCAATACAAACAATATAAGCAAGAATATACATAACATTCATCAATAATAATGCAAGTAAAAAGGGTATCAGATATCACGAAATATTTCGTCGAAAACAATGTTTTTTGTTACAATGTCTCCATTTTCTGAAAACTTTTGCTTGGCACCGGGAGTTATGTAAACTTTTACTTTTTACTTTTTAATAAAAACGATTCCGGAAGTCGATCTCAAATACGGAATGCAATTTTTAGTTCATCAAATGTTCATCAAATGTCGACATGGATATCATTTAGCAGTTAATTTTGCATGCTGATCACGAATCCGGTGTCAGATTTCCTCTATCTTGACGTTTTATGCGCGTTTAGGGTCACTTCCGGTGTAGGATCGCAACCAAGAGAACATATTTAGATTCGTCTAGACGAGAACTTTCGATCCATATATACATTGTGGGGTCTAAAACTTAAAGTAAATTTTAACTTTCGGTCATCTCAAAACCGGAAGTGAATTTTTGTACCAAAAGTATATCTTGACAATCTCATACGTAATACTAATAATATTCCGAAAAAATATTTTAATTATCTAATATGGTTTTTGAGTAAAGTGGTGGACAAGAAAAGGGCTTATCGTTTTAGTGTATAAGATTATATATTAAATATAAGAAACTATTAGATCAAATCATATGATAAAGACTGAAATGTTAACGAAAACCTGCTCCAATGAAATGCATTTCAGAAAGAAAAAAATATATAGAAAGAAAAAAAGATATAATTCTGAATGACCAACTTGAGACAAACAGTTCTCCCCTCCTCAGCCTATTTCATTAGAGACTATAAATTTGTAAACCCAAGCCAAAATAGATCACTTGAGAAAAGCAATCAGACGAAACAGCTGTAGTGATAATATTTAAAATAAATTTTGTGGAAGTTTGAAAACAAAGTTTTCAGTGTTTTATTGTTACATAAAATGAATTTCCATCAAGTAACGGTCGAATCCATCAATTATTTAGAAAAAAATATGTAACAAAAATTTTGACAAGAAATGACTACCCATTTTCATTTATAAACAAGGAATTTCACAAGATTAAAGTATGGAATCACACTACAATAAGCAACCCAGACACATACACAAGAAGGGATTTAAACATGACAACAATACCATATGTAAAGAGCTTATCAGAAAAATTAAAAAGTATAAGAAACAAGGGCAACATTATTATATATACTACATGATCCAATTTGTAAATAGAATACATCTTGGAGACGGCTATCGCCGTATTCCCGCCCTCCTCCGCCAATCCTCTCGGTCCAAGGCATGCTCCTCCTCCAAACCTCTCGATTCCATTGCTCTTCTAATACCTTCATTCCATGAGCGTCGAGGTCTACTTCTTTTTCTTCTACCAGGGGGCTTCCATCTGTGAAGTTTTTGGGGCCAACGTTCGTCAGGCATTCTTAACAGGTGTCCAAACCATTTTAAACCTCTTCTTTCTATTCTGTCTATGACCGTATCTGTAGCATTCATCTGATTTCTTATAGATTCGTTGGTTTTCCTTTCCAGCCTTGATGTTCTAGCACTTCTTCTCAAATAATCCATTTCAACTGCCAACAATCTTCTTTTCAGGTCTGCATTAATTGTCCATACTTCAGAGCCATAACAAAGAACTGATTCAACCATCGTTTGCCCTATTCTTTTTTTGTTCCTTTTGGAAATGTTGCGATCCCACCATAAGGAGTTTAAACATCCTACAATTTTACGTCCCTGATTAATTCGGTGTTAAATTTCGGTTTCACCCAAGCCGTTCTTATCAATGAATGCACCTAAATATTTAAATTTTTCCACTTGTGTGATTTCCACGTCCTCGTCTATCAACACATAAGAATCTTGAGCTAGAACGACTTGGTCATCCGCAAAGTTCAGGGAGAACAGTACGTCATTTCCTATTGGGATTCCCATTGCCTGGCAGTGGTTTTTCCAATTTTGAAGGGCTGCTTCAATATATAAAGTAAACAGTAAAGGTGACATACTGCATTCTTGTCTCAGTCCTTTAGTTACTTTTATCGGCTTTGATAGTCTATTTCTGATTTTTAGGTAAGTGGTGTTATCCCTGTATACTTCTGTGATTATTCCTAAAAGGTGTGGACTAATGCCGAGTTGTTGTAAAGCTTGCCACAATTTAGGCCTTGGTACTGTATCATACCCTTTTTCTAGATCGATGAAGGCTAGATGTACTTCGTTACCAACAGCTATTCTTTTTTCTATTAATTGTTAGAGTATAAACAAGTTATCAGTGCAAGATCTACCAGGCGTAAATCCGCTTTGGTCTTCTCTAATTAGATGTCCTACATCATCTTGTATTTTTCTATTTATTATCTTTCCAAACAATCTGCCGAAAGTATGTAGGACACTCAATCCTCTGTAGCAGTTAGGATCTTTTCGATTACCCTTTTTAAAGATGGACACTTGGTGAGCGGTTTTCATTCAGATGGTATTTTAATTTGTTGGCAGCATTGATTCATTAGAAAAGTTATTCGTTCGATTAGGAGTGGACCTCCTGCTTTAAGTAACTCTACAGCTATATTGCCAGGTCCTGAAGATCGCCCGTTTTTCATTTTAATTAGCGCAGTACGGACCTCGTTGCTGGTAGTATTAATGTTACTATTTGTTTGTCTCTCCATACTGTATTCTTCTCCCATATATTCCAATCTGTACTCTTAGTGTAAATTTTTAAAGTGATTTTCCCATTTTTCTATAGAAATTAAGTTGCTTAATGAGTTATGGGTGTTCTTCTTTAGATTAGTGATAGTTCTCCATGCTTCCGTTGTCTGAGAACCACCCATTAAATTTTCAACTTGGACACATTTTTGTTCCCAGAAATTGTTTTTTGCTTTTTTTATTTGCTGGCATACTTCTCCGTTTTTCATTTGATATGATACTCTATTGCTAGATGTTTTATTTGTTAGCCATTTTTTTATATAATTTGTTCTTTTCTTGTATCATTTCTTTTACGTTTTCTGTCATCCATGGTGGTTCGTGGTGTTTTTTGTCGTTGTTCTCTGTTCCTAATACTTAATAAGCAATTTTTTTTATTATAATTTTGAGGTTATTGTATTCTTGTTCTACATCCATATTTCTTTCCATCTCATTTAGTTTCTAATCTACATTGAAAAAGATGTTTAATACTTGGTTAGAATAAAAGATGCAATTTATATCTCTCCGTTTTGTACTGCGTAGTATTGTTTCTCTGACTTTCGGTGTTATGTTTGTTGTTTTGTTTAAAGGGGCACAAAATATTAGTTAAAAGAAAGTAATGGTCTGTCCCACAGTTAGACCCTCTTTTTACTCTGCAGTCTTGGCACTTAAATTTTGAGTTCTGTCTCATTATTATATAGTCTATGATCGACTTCTGTTGGAGTGAAGGTCGTTCCCAAGTGTATTTATGAATATCTTTATGTGGGAATTGGGTGTTCATTATTTTTAAACCAAAAAGTTGACAGAACTCAATTAAACTGTCACCTAAACTATTTTTAACCATTTCTCCGTATCGTCCCACCACTTCATCGTCTATTTGAGAACCTACTCTGGCATTTAGGTCTCCTAACAATATTATTTCTTGATGGCTTTTTATTTTATCACAGATGTTTGATAATTCTTCATAAAAGGAATCTTTAACTTGTTGATTTGAATCGTCTGTTGGCGCATAGACACCAACAACTATTGTTTCGATGCCGTACAATGTGACAGTTATTGTGAGAATTCTTTCAGATATGTACTCATAGTCTTTTATATATTTTTTTAATGATTTTTTTATAAGAATTGAGACCCCTGATTTAGCGTGTATATGTTTCTCTACTCCTGACCATAGATGAACGTAGTCTTTAATCTGTTCATTTCCCTGTCTTTTCTTTTTGGTTTCAGAGAGTACTATGATGTCCATTTTTTGCTTCGTCATTTCCGTTAAGATTTCCATTGTCTTATGAGTCATGCCTTGAGTGTTCCAAGTACCAATTTTCAAAGTCCTTTTCTTTGCCAGGTGTCGTCGTCGTAAGTTTCCATCCATATTCCGAGGCTCGGCGTTAGAATTTTTAGTCAAAAGACTTTTTTTTCCAGATGATGAGGGACTGGCCCATCGCTCCAACCCCCAAGCTTGGAGGACCAGGATTTTCTGTTGGGGTTTCTTCCCTTAGTCGACATGTTCCAGTTTTAAGGCGCCAGAAACTCGCCTTACACCCTATCTCGGCTGCTATATAACGCATATCCATTGTACGCCATATACACAGTGGTTACGCGACATATATGCCTTCGAAGACGTGAGAGTAGGATTTACTGGCAGAGCCGAGTTCTGTTTCCAGAACCCCCAACCCTTTCGTTGGGGCAACATTATTACAACATTTAAAACAACTAACACTTTACGGTCTATTCTGTCCAAAAACCAAACCCAATAGTACACAAGAAAGATTAAAGAATTGATCTATAAGAAACTGTGAATGTCAGGCTAAAAGAGCATGGAATATACATTAAGAATGGAAAATTTAAAAAATCTCAGATGTGCAAACATGCCTGGTATAACGAGCACAGAGTATCATAGAAAGATGCATAAATAATTATGAAATAGACAGAGATGAAAAAGGGATAATTCGAAAAAGCAACTCATCCATATTATGGAGAAGCTCTCACCACTAAGTGTAGTGGGGAAAATATGTAGTATTAGCAAAACGCAGCAGGCTTTGGTTGCCAATAAATAATAACATCATCTTTGACAATTTAAATTTATAATTTATTAAGTTTTTCATTATATTTTTATAATGCTGAATATTAGCTGCTACTTTTTATCTCTCTTGTTATTTTAGGAATAACTATGACCTTCACTATATATGATGTTCAAGCTACAGCATTCCTAAGTATTTTGATACTTATTCTACCAGGATTAAGTTAACAATCTAGAATATTATATCAATTATTTGAAAATATTGCTATGCCATGTTGTGAAACTAAGATACCGTCGACGACTCTTGCAGGAAAATTTTAAAATGTAAGTACTTGTTATCTTCTAATACTCATCTTTCAAGCACTCCATTTATTTTAGTATACTAAGCACATTTTCCATAAAATTGTACTTATGTCTTCGCGCTACATTTGAACTCCTTTCAGTTGAGTGATAACACAACACTTTTACGCCAACCCCCTGAAATACGAATGCGATGGATTTTATATCGTTGTCAATAAAATATCCTCATCACAACCGTTTGACGCGAACAATCTAAAAGTGTTGTTAGAAAAGTGACGGAACCCTAGCGCGAAAAATCAGATTCGTAGTCTCCGAAAGGGTGTGGACGGCACGAAGACATTGGGACAAAGAGAGAAAGACGATGATGGCGGAGTTAAGCCTCAGTCATGAGATTAACTTAGCTAGCGCCCCCGTAGTTGCAACACGAGGCGTAGAAATGGTGTAGAATAATAATGGATCGTGCGGTTACTAGCGACGACTAAATCTGCGGTATCAATTGTTTCCCCTCTGACAGGTGGGAAAAAATTCGGCGATTAAACGGTCTTTCCTTGAGGAATTCAGTTACTAAAGATGTCTGATATAGTTAACGATCGGTTGGAGGTATTTCATAAGGAACAAAGAAAACAAATCATTTATAAAAATTTAAGAAAAGACTTGTGAGTTTAATTTTACCGTCATTTACTGTATAATAATGTTATTGAGTATAATTTCTATCTGATATTAAAATGCTTCTTTTTTCCTAGTAAATGTTAGAATAAAAAACGCATTTATTCTAAAGATATAATTAACAATTTAGAAATACTAGGCAAACAAAATAACAGAACACAAAAATACATACTGCAACCGTTACCATAAATTTGATATAAAAGAGAGATGTTTAATCGATGTATAGACTTACAATAATTAGTAGACTAATTAAGTTACAAAAAATAAATCTTTAAACTGTATAGACGTGTTTGATTCTCATCTAGGGATTTATCAATTTTTTATTGGAACTGTGTTTAAATAAACAGTCACAATGATAAACTCATTATTTTGCCTATAACTTATAAACTTGTCTATTTAGAGATTTGAATACCATAGAAATTTTTTTGAAAAATATACACAAAATGAGATACACCAAATTAAGATCGGTTAACAAATGAAAAAGTTATTGTAAAGTGAACAACCAAATCGCTGTTTTTAAATATTGTTAATACCTTTTTTAAAAACTTTTTTAAAAAAGGACCTACGACTATTAGGAGTCACGATAGTTCTATTTAAAAAAAATGCTATTACGTAAATTAACAACAATAAGGACTGAAATTAACCCATTTTTTATAACAAAAGTCTTTAAGAAAACTTTTAGCTAATAATATTATGGAAAATTGTTTAAACAGGATTGTTGTAAACAAAGAGTAAAAGTAGTATGGGTAGCCCTCTGAAGGGCAAGTCGCATTTTTCAAAAATTCACACACAAGTTCAAAATAGGACAGTCGAAGAAAATGACTTAACAAGGGTTCTACAGGATTAAATTTGCTCTTTATTTTTTTAAATTTGGATTACAAGGTTAAAATAATAACTATTATTGTATTTTTATTGCAAAATTATCTAAAACAAAACACCTTATGACCGTTTAAATTTCAATTTAAACATACGAAATAATTAAAAATAGTTCGTCAAGTTCCATTTTCTTAAAGGGAAACTTGGCAACATGTACATTTTGTAATTTTTCAGGTAATTTTTAAGTATAGCGGTAGGGATCAAATATGTTTTTACCGGGTTTTTTGGCAGTCAGAGTAAACCCGTAGTGACACGAAGTGACCCAAAGAAACAACACGTACAATAGTTCTCTGTGGCAAACAATACTTTGTGTCGCCCATTTTTCTTTCAATTAACAAAATATTTTTTAAGTGCATAGTTTAACTCGTTACACTTAACACACCAAACAGTACCCTATCAGAGACATTACTTTGTTTCTGGGATTCTCTTACCATTATCACAATACTTTCTGGAAATTACGTCATTTATTTTACAACAAGCAGCACGTCAAATAGTGCTGAGTGAGAAGCAATACTTTGTTCTTACGTTTTCTTCTTAACCAACACAATACTTTGTATAAAGTAAATCTCTCATAACACAATACTTTTTTTTACATCTTTAAAGAGAAGAAGGAAAATCTGCATACAGACACCTGTGACTCACACAGGTAGTGTTGGGTTCCTAATACCCTAGCGAAGTTGTGCAGGGGCGAGATGCCCAAGGAATTTAGACCCTTGACACCTCGCCCCGTCACCACTCCGAGACGGTCGGCGTCCAACTAAAAACCTCTCCTCTGTCACACCAGACATCAGGATGGAAGGGCCAGTTAAGGCATACATCTCTCCCGATGCCCTGCTATCACCCGATTCCCATTCTTTCTCCGACACATTAATCCAGGAAACCACACCCACACGAACCACCAAGGACTTTCAACCCCCTGCCTTAGCGAGGCTGCCATCTCTCTCGCGTCGTCTGTTTCTTACTCACTCTTAGTTCGGCCTGCGATAGTCCGAACCCTACCAAGGTGCTACTCGCTTGTCTTAAAATTCTGTTGCGAGTTCCTCTCTTCTCGTTCTTTTGAGGAGAGCAGATCTCTGACAAATTTGTGGATCCGTGTCCACCACCACTTATCCTTCATAATTTTCTCCACCATTTCTCTCACAGAATCAAACATTCTGAAGTTACACTCTCTTACAAACTTCTCTCTTTCATCCGACCAACGCTCACACTCCAACATCGTGTGTGTCACAGTGTCCGAGAAACCACAGTAAAGGCACTGATCGGACTGAGCCCTCCTAAACCTGAAAAGGCAGCTGCGGAAGGAGCCATGGCCTGTGAGCATTTGCGTTAGATAGTAATCCAGCTGCCTATGCCCACAGTCTACCCAGCTTCGAAGGTTCGGGATTAGTGACTTCGTCCACTCCGCCACATCACGTGTTGCCTCCCACTCTTGTTGCCACTGTCCGATTGAAACTAATCTCTCGGCCAGTCTTATCTCATTCATTTCTCGCTCTCCAATGTTCCGCCCCCTACGACTGTAAATCCTTGCCCTTTCACCTGCCAGCACATGTAAAGGAACACAGCCGGTGATAACACACAGAGCGGCAGCTGACACAGTCCTGTAGGCACATGCTACCCGCAGCAGACTAGTTCTGTCCACGCGTACCATGAGCCTCTTGTAAGTTGGTATTTCTACCGCGTCACTCCAGACTGGGGCCGCGTAGAGGACGACAGACTGCACAACACCGTGGAGCACCCTTCTCCTTTCGGATTTATCCTCATATTCTCATTATCCTCCCCAGCGCAGCCATTCTCTGAACAGCTCTGCGGGTCACCCCCCTCAAATGTTCCCCCCAGCTCCCACTCTGGTGGAGAGTAACTCCCAAATACTTAACGTACTTTTTGGGCGTCACTCTCGCTCTCGCGCACTCAAATTCCACCCTATCTCTCTTTCTGTAGCCTCTGAGTACTGCAGCCTCCGTCTTATCCTCCGCGAGAGAAAGATCATGCTCACTCATCCAATCCTCAACTAGAACACACGCACGCGTAATCCGAAGCAAGAGTTACTCCCTGTCCCGTGCAGCCACCAGCATAGCAAGGTCGTCCGCGAATGCAAAGGGGGTCACACCCTCCCCATATTCGCAATTTAAGACCCCGTCATATGCCAGGTTCCACAGCGTCGGACCCAGGACGGAGCCCTGCGGGACCCAGCCGTTACATCCACCATCACACCATTTTCCACCACAATCTTCCTCTCGGAAAGATAATCAGCGACCACATTCCTCAGATACCTAGGACAGTTCCTTGCTTCCAAAGAGCTTATTACGTGACCCCACTGCAATGTATTAAAAGCATTTCGGACGTCAAAGAGAACTAGGATGACCCATCGATGATCACCCCCAATTCCCCGTGCCGCCCGGAGCACATCGGTCACCGCATCTACTGTACTTTTACCCTTGCAGAAACCATATTGTCTCGGAGACAGGCCTCCAGACATCACAATCACCTCCTCGATACGCAAACGTAACATTCTCTCATATAGCTTTCCGATACAAGGAAGAAGGCAAATAGGACGATATTTTCCTGCCTTGAATTTAGGCAGGTTTTATAATTTTAAGTCAGTAAAATAAGCATAAGTGTCTACAAGCATTTTAATTTGTGATGGTTAATCTGGTGTATAATCCTTAACAATATTATAAACGTCTTTAGCTTCATATGTCTCATTCAGTAAATGCCGAAATTGATCGTAGTTTAAGACATATGATTTTGAATGTTGATTGATAAATCTTTTAGCAGCTTCTTCGGTTTCTGTTGTTATTTTAGTTGTGTCAATTTGATTTTGGAATTTCTGGCCCACTTGTATCTCTTGTTTTTGGGGTGAGTCTTGAATTGATGGTATTATGATTTTATTAGGTTCAAAATTGGTGTCGGTCCTTATTTTTTTGGATGTAGACGTACCTACCTTTTGGATATAGTATTACCTACCTTTTGAAATATATTGGTTGCTATTTCTTCTGTTGAGATGGGGTTTGAGGTAGATATCTTTTGGTTGATGATGTTGATATTTCCGTTGTTGGAAGGGTCACATTTGACACCTCCATCAACTTTATTGGAATAGGAGAAGTTAGTGAATTATTTTCGTGGTTTTCTGTTGTAGGAACCTGCGAAGTGATATTCTAAGGTGGATTAGAAGTTGGAGTAGTATTTAGTATATCAGAATTGACTAGGGAAGAGGTTTTTGATGAAAATTGCGAGGCAAGATAAACATTTTGTTTGCATTTGAAACAAAGGGATTGGTCGCTGGATAAAAATATTTTGTAGCTAACATTATGATGATTGAGCACGATAAAATCAGGTATAGTTATATTATCTAGGGGTTCTATGTATACTTGACGCCTAAACTAGAGTATGTAGCTATATTCAGGATTTGTAGCTCCAATTCTCAAACATGTTATTGGCGACATATATTTCGAGCCAAGGTTCTGGAGAAGATTGCTCAATATTTCATGTGGTATTGTTGGACTCTTGGTATTAGATAAGAGAAGACGTTATGATGGGTGATTAGTCTACGTGCTAGAAGTACTTCATTGTCTATTTTAATGGATCCAATTTTATTAAAAAGATCATCAACTAAAGCTTTACTGGAAAGGTAAATGCATACTTGGTTATTAGAGATTCTTGACAAATAAATAATATTTTTTGGTTGAACGAGTGGTCCTAGTTGTAATAGATAATCTTACAATTTTGCGCCATTATCATCATTTAATTTTACTTAAACACTTTTTAAGTAAAGTTTAAGTTTTAATTATAATCATATTGATTGATTGATATGATGATTTTATTTAGATCGATTTCCAAAGTACTAACTTTATTAAACAAGTATATCACAAATAAAAAAAATTGCCAATATATCGGAGCTGGAATTAAACACAGTTTGTGGTTCGGAATCAGTTCCGGTCTCCCCATAAAAACTCTTAATTCTGATTTACAACAAAATGGCGATAGTTTGAAAAAATCGTATGATACTCATCGAATATTTTTTCCTAATTTAAAATTTGTATTACAATTTTTTGAATTTTCATATTTAACCAATTCTACATTAAAACAAAATATTTAAAGACGTTTTTGGGACAGTTTCAGATTGTCAAATTGAATGGAGAAAAAGTTATAGCAATTTTTAGTTGATTTTAAGTGTAAGGTGTGCGCGGAAAATGATTTCCTCTTTATAAAAAACTTGTAACCTTTCGATATTCCATTAAATTCGATATTTACATATTTATATAAATGATCTTCTTTAATCACTGTACTTTTTAACTACAATTAGGGTATTACAAAGTAATGGGAGAAATAGATGAAGAGGCGTGCAGTACAATTACGGTTGGATGGATGAAATGAAAGGAAGTGAAGGTGCGTTGTGTGATAAAATAATTCCAATGCAGCTAAAATGAAAATTCTTTAAAACTCTCGTGAGAATAGCTATTAAAAATAAAGAGAAACAACGAATGCATATGGCGGAAATGAGAGTGCTTAGAGCGATAAGTTAAGTGACAAAAAATACTAAATTAAGAATAAGTTTCTTTTGGGAAGTCAAGTGGTGGCAGCAATTATTAATTTTCAAATCAGAGAGCATAGGTTAGATGGATCCAGAATGTCCAACGTCGAGAATAAATGACCTAATAAATTCTCATTAAAAGATTTGAAAAAAGTATTGTCGAATGAGAAAAATAAACATAACTTTATGGCGATTTCATTTATTTCATGACATTTCATTAAAATTACAAAATCAAATTTTTTGCGTTTTTCTTATTAATTTGCCTGTTATTCCAAATAAAAAATTTGACTAAGAAAGGTTGTTCAGATTTTCATTACAAACATTTTGTTATCAAATTTGCCTGGTAGCCAGATATTTATAGGTTTAACGAAAACTAAAGCACTTTTTGGGCGTTCGCTGCTTGCCTTTAACACCTCTAAAAATTTTATAGAGTAGTTAATACTTCTTTAATAAGTAACAAGTAACTTACTTGTATTGAAGCTCAACATGTAAGATATATTTACCTGGAACGAAAAAGAAAATTGTTATTATCAAATTTATTAAGTCTGGAAGATTATGCTGAGAATATAAACAAAACATATTAGTTATATTAATATTTATTGTGTAAAGTATACATAAAAGGTTTTTATAATACAAAACTGTACAAAGAGTGAATTTTTAAGCAACCTCTATGTGTATGAATTACAGACTGATTAGAGTATACTTTAGAATTATAAAAAGCCACCTTATGTGACAATTACTATTCTACCTCTAGTAACTATATCATAGGAGAATGGGACAATAATTGAAGGTGAAAGGAGACGACAAAAGGAGTTCTTCGTAACGCTGTCGGACTACATCTGACTTAAAATAACTTTCTAAAAATATTCTTCTTATTTTATGAGCGATCTAATTCTTCTACATACTTGTTACTATCACAGTAATCCCCACATTATCGACGTCTTTACGAAAACAACTCTCTAGTTATCATATTAAAACTCTTAACAGATGAATTTCCTATTATTCTTAGTATTTGTTTGCCGTAAGTTTTTTCTTTAAAATCAACTGAATCAGCCATTGCTGTTGATCGTTTTCGACCACTCTTTTTTTGTAATATTTTAATTTACCGTCAAGTCCTTCTTCAGATTTCTATTCAATTTCGCCAGATATGATTAGGAAAAAGACTTAAGAATTTGGCTCATAATGCTGTTGCGTCTGTAATACATGCAGTGTTGCTGTTGTTTGTTTTTTCGGTGGGTTTACAAATTTAGGTGTTAAACCAGATTTAGAGATTTCATTGAAAAGTTAAGCTTCTTTGTCATAGTATCTTTTTGATTTTAGGTATATTTATCGCGGACCTTACTTCTGACGGTATGATTTTTGCACCTTTATTAACTATCTTATATTTAAACTGCTTTGTAATGTATGGACATTTGTCTTAGTAAAATATCATACAGTATTATTTTCGTCATAGATTAATTAGACTTTCTTTTAGAATATTTTGATTACTAAAAATTTAGGTTACATACCGCTATAATTTAGTTTGTATGTTAAAGTATGAGTAAATAAAGATATAGAAAAGACATTTAAGACTTGATATCACGGATAGTGCCTCTACTATTCGCCTATACCAATTTCGTTCTTTAAGGACTCATCAGAGCGACTCAGTAAGAAGCGCTTTGATAAGATGAGGAATGCAATTTTAGATTCTTCTAACCTAACCTTCAGGTTGTCTATACGTTTTATTTTTAAAGATCAAGAAATCCTAAGAAAGAGAGAATTGGAGTAGAGAAGTAATTTGTGAATATTTATTGGAGTCAATGGTTTTTATGAGTATAATGTGAATTGATGATTGGAATAGTGTCTAATCTGGAAGTCTAGTGTCTAAGATCTAGTGTCTACAACATTAAAGAAAAGATTTGTTATAGTAAGAGACTCGAAAGAGATCACAGTAAAGTTATTTAGAGTTGTAGCAGAAACCTTTTTGGAAATCAAGTCTAAAGTGTCGGTGACAGTGTATTTGTAAGTGTAATTAATTGGATCTCGAAGAAGACTGTTCGTAAATCTCGTTAGTGAAGCTAATGAAGTAATAACAAATTTAACTGTAAGTCTTATTGGAACATTAGCTTTATTAATTTTTGGAAGACCATACAGCCTTGGCATTAAAATACTGCTAAAATAAAAGTTTTGGAGTTAATTTAAAGATCTTAAAATAAATTTGTTCTTCTTCTTCTTAAGGTGCCGTGCATTTCTACGTAGGCGTCCACCGTACATCGTCTTGTCAGATGAGATGTTAAATATTTGGGATTAAATAATTCTCTTTTTATCAGCATTGCGAAGCATTTCATAGCTGTGGATTCCTCTCCATTGTCAAATATTGCGCAGCCATGACATTTTTCACGTCCCAGACTTCTCCTACCCTCTATCTTCCCTTCGAGTATCAGTTGCTGAAAAGTGTATCTTTCTCCTCGTAATATGTGCCCCAAGTATGCAGTCTTCTTAATTTTTACATAACTAAAAAGTTTCCTATCCTATAAGCCCGCTCTTCTGAGTACTTCCTCATATATGACCCTGTTCGTCCATGATATTCTAAGCATTCGACGCAGGCACCATATTTCAAACACTTTAAGTTTGTTAATGGAACTGGCCTTTAACGTACATGCTTCCATTCCGTACAGAAGAACAGGCCACACGTAACACTTAAGCATCTTGTATTGGAGGTTGAAGTCCAATTCGCGATCAGTCAAAAACTTACGAAACCTCAAAAAAGCATTTCTGGCTTGTTCAACTCTGCTCTTTATTTCATTCTTGGGGTCCCAACCCTTGTTCTGCAAACAACCTAAGTATTTGAATTTCCTGACCTGTTCGATTTCTTCTCCAAAGACATATATCTTTGCATTGGGGTAATCATTTCTACATATAATCATTGTTTTTGTTTTCTTGACATTTATTTTCAAACCCCGAGCTTCACTTGCAAGAGTTGGATCATTTAAAAGGGATTAAAGATCTTCGATGTTATCTGCCACTATGGCTGTATCATCGGCATACCTGATGTTATTAATAAATATGCACTGCTTCTGCGAAGGCTTTTTCTACATACAAATTGAACAGCATTGGGGACAGTATATAACCTTACCTTACTCCTTTTTTAATGGAGAAAACTTCTATCTCGTTGAAATTTTGAAGACGTACTGTTGCTGTCTGGTTCCAATACAAATTGGCGATAATTCTTATATCCTTGGCATCCAATCCCAGCTCTTGTAGGTATTTTATCATTAATTCGTGTTTTACATTATCGAATGCTTTCTCCAAATCGATGAAACAGACAAAAACATTATTTCTTTGATCTAAACAATTCTGTATTAATGTTTGCATACTAAAGATCGCTTCTCTCATGCCAAGTCCATTTTGAAACCAAACTGGCCCCTTCCACTGATCTCTTCACATTTCTTAAACAATCAAATGTAAAGTATTCTCAGCAAAAGTTTTAAAAAGTGCCTTATTAGGCTTATTAGTCCGTGGTCCTTGCAGAAGTTCGCACGTGGTGTTTTTGATAGGGCGATAAGTGTAGATCGAAGCCAATCTTTTGGAATCTGGCCCGTATCGTAGATCTCGTTAAAGAGCTTGACAATAATATCTAGGTTTTCTTCATTAAGTAACTTGATTGTTTCTGCGTACATATCATCTAGTCATGGGGTTTTGTTACTTTTTAATAGTTTGATAGCGTGTACAATTTCAGCTTTCAAAATACTTGGTCCACACAAATGGTCTCCCAGTTATGGTGGTTTTTGTGTTCTGTCATCATTGAACAAATTGGCTGTGTACATTTCTAAGTATTAAGTATATCGCAAGGGTCCGTTAATAATTAATTTTGGTCATTATGTATACCAGTGACTTGTGTTTTTTTGAAGACACCAGCAATTTCCTTAATTTTCTTGTGAAGATTAAAGGTGTCGCCGAGTTTATATAGGTTTTCAGCCTCAGTGCAAAGTGTAATCATCCAGACTTCCTTCGCCGCTATAATTTCTTTACGAATTTGACTGTGTATATTTTGGTACCCTACTTGAGCCTGCCTAATCTTACACTGCCTGCGTTGTTCCATCATCTCTAATATTTCTTCTGTCATCCACTTATTCTTGGTAGTTGTTTTACTCTCGAGTAGAAAAGTGTTGATCACCTCATCAAATGACTGATTCTTTTATGGTGGGCCATGACTTTTTAACATCATCCTCAGTTGTCATATTAGAGAACTTATTGTTTATTTCCTCTGTGTACGCTTCACTTGTTTCACTGTTTTTGAGTTTCCTAATGTTTACTGATGCCTTCTGGTGTTTTCTTTTAGCTGTAGCGAGCATCAGTTTAATATTTGCTACTAAGGAATTGTGGTCGGATCCTATATCTGCTCCAGGTAATGCAGATACCTTAGTAATAGTATTCCTGTACCTTCTATTAATTGTTACATAATCTATTTGTTTCCTTATAATGTCCTGATGTCCGTCTAAAGGCGACTTCCATGTGTAAAGCCTCATGGGTGGTAACTTATACCAAGGATTTGTTATGACTAGATCTTTGTCTTGGTAGTACTGTATCAATCTGTCCCCAAGACTATATTTACCAACTACGTGATCTACGGCTCCTTCCCCAATTTTTGCGTTAAAGTCTCCTAATACGATGTTACCTTCGTGATTCTTAGTCACCTTTAAGGCTTCGTCTAGCTGTTGATAAAATCGCTCTAGTTCTTCTTCTGGCTTGTCTGCTGTAGGGGCGTAGACTTGTATAATATTTATGTTAACGTTTCTATGCAACTGAATACGTATGACTCTTTCGGAGATCGGGGCAAAGTTCTTCACAGAGACGCGTGAATTTTCGCTTATTAAAACTCCTACCCCGTGTCTGTAGTGAGAGTTTATGCTATCACTGCATAAGTAGTAAAGGGTTTTACTAGTAGTATTGATCATGCCTGTGCCTTCCCAACGCAATTCGCTGATGCCGGCAATATTGATGTTAATTCTGTTCATTGCCAGAATTAGATATTGTAGTTTGCATGCTGCAAATAAGCTTCTAACATTCCACGTAGCGGGGTTCAAAGGAGTAGTGATGGGCATTATAAGATGCTGTTTCCAGTTAGCATCTCTAGCCTCTCCTGCTCAATGCCTATCCTCACCTCCATGAAGTGTGGTCTTGACCACACGGGTGGACCCCGGAAACCTGAGCAACCTTGTTGAAGATTATGTAACCAACCCCAATGGAAGGCAGGGTCAGGGTAAACGAGGAAGGGAGAACATGGTCCTCCGAAAAGAAGGTTTTGCTACAGACCAGCGACCCATACAAGTAAAAAAAAATATTGTTATGAAACGAATATTATTGCCTCGGAATAGGACAGATTATAAAAACATGGAAGGCAATAGTAAACGCGGCAAAGACTCACGAAGAGTTGTAGCGCCATTGATGATGATGATGATTACACGTAGGAATTTTGGTTTTCTTATCAAGTTGAAACCGGGAGATTCTTCGTACACCTTGGCCATTTAAGGCCTGCCCGGGACTAGGGGCCATTTGTTTTGTTTCTTCCAACATGACCAGAAAAAATCTACGGACGGATGTCCTGAGGAATATAATGCGGTAGTTTCCTACTTGCTTTCCGCATCGCACTACCGTAGCCCTCTAACTGTTTCAGTCTCACCTACGGTATTCTAGTAAGAAGCCGGTTTAGGATCATTTCCTTTACGCCTAATTCTAGTACTGGCGATCGCTGCTGCCCTTCACCAGGTTGATTCTATACTATCCCTAGAAACAGGGGTGCCACTTCCGTTGAATTCACTGTACTGAATACTATATTCTCCACCTTCATCATCGTTGTGGTCTTCATCCGTATCCCTGGGAAAGGGGTTCGTATTATAATTCACGGAACTGGGGTAAAAATAAATTTATAGCATTGGAAATGTTAGATTTTAGGTTAATTTTAAGTTTGTTTATCGGATTTTTGTTAAGCGGAATAAATGAGTTGTTGGATAGAAAAGATTCTACTTTAAAACTAAAAGATTAAAAGTCAATTAACTTTATTGGATTTTGTTATTACAAGTTTATGAGTTTTAATTTTATTAGAAATAGATTAAACAAATTTAAATTTTGAATGAAAAGTTGACATAACCTTATTGTTAGAAAAGTGTTATTAATAGAACTGGTTTAGTGAAAGAAAACATGATATTTTTAATTTGGTTTTTACAGTGTTTGTGATATTTAAACTACATATTATGATACTCTTAATTTCTTTCTACAGTAACTCAATATTATTTAAATCAAGTTTTAATACAAAATTTACCCTTACTTAAAAAATCAAGTTCTACTTTTGTAAAATTGTGAAATTTTATAAAATATGTCATGAAAAGAAGACTGTTGATTCCTGCTCTTATTATTATTTTTAATAACAGGGTGTTGTTGATTATTACCTAATTAATCTGATCAGGATTAGATTAACTGAACTGAATTAGATGAACTGAAAGAAAATCACACCCATTTTACAATCATATGTGGTGATATGAACGCAAAAATTGGCATGAAATCCGATCCATCAGAATTTGTACTTGGAAACTTCGGCAGCGATGGAAGAAATGAACGCGGACAAACTTTATTAAACTATCTCCTTCAGAACAAATTATATTAAATGAATAGCTTCCTGTACAAAAAACAACATAGAAGGTGGACATGGAGAAGCCCGGACGGGAGAACGCAAAATGAAATTGACTATATAATAACAGATAAAAAATTTATAGTTAAAGATGTCACTGTACTCAACAGCTTCACAACAGGAAGTGATCACAGAATGGTTCGCGGTAGAATAGAAATTAACATCAATAAAGAGAGAAATAAACTAATAAGAAAGAAAAAATTAAAAGCATGGTCACAACCAAAAAATGAAACAGAGTTTGCAGATCAAATAACGGTACGTCTACTAAACAGGCCCCCCACAAATGATATAAATCAGCTAAATAAAGTAATTACTAATACCATAGCAGAACCTCAAAGAAAATGTTGTACAGGTAACAAGAGAGAGGAGAGAATCACTGCTAACACCAAACTTAAAATGGAAGAAAGAAGAGAAATGCTAAAAGATAAGAGTATAGAACAACAAAGAATAAATAAAATCAACAAAGAGGTCTCAAAAGCAATTAGAAAGGACATAAGGGCATATAAAAATGAGAAAATCTCGCAGACAATCGAGCACAACAAGAGCATGAAGATATTAAGAAGGAAATTGACGAACAGCAGAAAAGAAATCATCAGACTTAAGGGAAAGAATGGCAAACTAACGTCCAACAGAGACGAAATGCTAGAGATAGTAGAAGACTTCTATAAAACACTATACACAAATAAATTGGACTTAAACCCGACAGAACATACAGAACAAAAAATTATGAATCAAGGTTCAGAAGATATTCCCGACATATCAACGGCTGAAATTTACCATGCTCTAAAATGAAAAAAAAAACAAAGCACCAGAAGAATATGGAGTAGTGGCGGATGCGCTAAAAATCGGAGGCTCTGCTCTCATCAGGACAATCAAGCAGCTCTTCAATATATGCTTAGAAAACCAAGCAATAATAGCTGAATGGAATAATTCTATAACGCTCCTCATGCATAAGAAAGGAGATCAAACAGACCTCGAAAACTATAGGCCAATCAGTCTTCTAAGTCACCTGTATAAATTATTTGCTCGAATTATCACTGCCAGAATTGAGAACAAACTAGAAACATGCCAACCAAGAGAACAGGCAGGTTTCCGCCCTGGGTATGATACAAATGACCATCTAACTTGTCTAAAGGTCCTAATTGAAAAAACTATG
This sequence comes from Diabrotica balteata, assembly GCA_918026665.1. Taxonomy (NCBI): domain Eukaryota; kingdom Metazoa; phylum Arthropoda; class Insecta; order Coleoptera; family Chrysomelidae; genus Diabrotica; species Diabrotica balteata. Next base: position 108,074,630 of record OU898276.1, read on the forward strand.
GAGTACAACTGGCCACTAGTTCTAGTATTTGTTGACTATAAAAAAGCCTTTGACACTATCGAGATGGTAGCTATCTTAAGAGCTTTGAGAAATTGTAGAATCGACTACCGATATACCAGCATTATTCAACATATATATGCAAATGCCACAACAGCAATAAACCTCCACACCCCTACTCAAAAAATAAAACTAAAAAGGGGAGTTAGACAAGGAGACAACATGTCACCAAAACTATTCAATGCCGTAATGCAGCATGCATTCCAGATGTTAAAATGGGAAAACAGAGGTTTGAGTGTCGATGGCGAAAGGCTGAACCACCTACGATTTGCAGATGACATAGTTCTAATAAACGACGACTTAAAGGAGGCCAACGAAATGCTACAAGATTTACAACGAGTCTCCCAAAAAGTAGGGCTGGAAATAAACTTTGCGAAAACTAAAATGATGACCAACTTAGTACCTAGTGGATCATTGAAACTAGAAAACTGGCATATTGAAACGGTTGACAAATACATATATCTGGGCCACGAAATACAAATAAGTAGAGACAACCAAACGTGCGAATGATCTAGAAGAATAGCTTTAGGATGGGCAGTCTATGGCAAGCTAAAAGACGTGTTTAAGGAAAACATCCCAATAAAGCTAAAGAGAAAAGCATTTAACCAGTGCGTACTTCCGGTGCTCACTTATGGAGCTGAAACACTGACATTGACTAAAGCATCAATAAAAAAGTTACAAGTAGCACAACGAAAAATGGAAAGATCTATGCTTGGCGTAACTTTGAGAGACCGAATACGAAATGATGAGATACGGCGAAGAACTGGAGTGGAAGACGTCATAAAACTAATTACGAAGTTGAAGTGGAAATGGTCAGGACACGTCGCAAGACAGAGAGACAACAGATGGACAAAGAAGATTTTAGAATGGCGGCCAAGGGCAGACAAGCGAAATCGTGGAAGACCACCTACCAGATGGACGGACGACATTAAAAGAATAGTGACAAACTGGATCACAGCTGCACAGGACAGAGAAGTGTGGAGACATCTTGAGGAGGCCTATGTTCGACAGTGGACAAATTTGGCTGTGTGATGATGATGATGATGAATCTGATCAGGTTTATTTAATTTTATTGTTTATTAAATTTTTCATATTTAAGTTGTTTACTCAATGCTAAATCATCTTGATGTTCTTGAAGAGCTTGTTGAAAGGCTGAAAAAAAGCTAAAAATTATTTAAGATTTTAAGTACAATGTTAATGTTGTTGTTCTTGGCATAAAGAACATATATTTCTTTTTTAAAGAGCTTTCTTTCCAAATTTGTTTTAAACCTTTTTGGTATGTTGTTGGATGTCTTACATACAGGAAAATTTAGTGTTTAATGTTGCTTAAAGTATACAAAAAAATATATCAATCTTTTCACTTAAAAGAGAATTAGTTGCAAAAAAGAAAGCCCAACTTATGTAGATCTTACAATTCTACAATAATTAATATGTACCTAATTTTATTTTGGCATTTTAAACGTTAATTTTTATATATTTTCCAGGAATAAACAATAATAATTGTGATTAAAACTACGTACTTTATTCACGTTTCGGTCAACAAAATAGTGTAACATTAAGTGCTCTCCCAATTGAAAGAATGTAATTATTATTCTACCTACACATATGAGACAACTGAAAAGTTTTATAAAAAACGCTTTTCACCAAAAAGTTATTGAAACCATATAGAACCTCGAAGAGAAGTGTACACGGAAGCCCAATCAAACTAACGTTGAACTGAACAACTTCGAACTGAAGTAATATGCATTTACGCTAATTTGTGCACTTAACTAGAGTGCAGCCAACGACCAATGGGAGATCAGCCTAGGTGTACACATGTATAACGAGTTAATGAATATCTTTTAGATTGATGAAAATGTATGAACCGTATCGAAATTGCAGTCAGTTTCCACTGAATCGGAATATGAAAGACACTTTCAGTTTTTGTCAGCATTCACATAAAAATTTTATTTGCAAAATGTAGTTTTATGTACACGTAGCTAACGTTTTTTGTCATCGAACATAATATGTCTCTAAAGCTGTTTTCTGAAATGATTTATATTTTTTTGCCTTAACCCCAAAAGAAATTAAAAAAACATGTATTTGACGTTTCAGCAATTTATTGTTTTAATACCTTAAAAGGATGTGGTGACACCATGAATTATTTATAATATTTTTCTAATTTTCTTCCATTGTTCTCTGTTCTGGGCTAGTTGTTTTTCTTTGTGTAATTCTCGGATAATCAGGATTTTTGTGTCGTCTGCGTATCTTTAGTTGTTTACGCATTCTCCGTTGATTTTTATTCCTTCTTCAATATTTTCGAGGGCGTTTTGAAAGTTCTTTTTGGAATATATATTAAATAACAGTGAAGAAAGTACACAGCTCTGACGAACTGCTCTTTTTATTGGCAATTCTGCTGTCAGACGATTGTCCACTTTGATCGACGCCGTTTGATCCCAATATAGTTTTTTAATAAGTGCTACAGTGTTATGGTCTATTCCATGTTGTGTTAGAATTTCTATGAGTTCTGTTTGTTTTACTCGATCAAACGCTTTTTCGTAGTCGATAAAACAAAGAAACACGTCTTTTCGCTGATTTCAGCATTTTTGTAGTAATATCTGGAGGCCCAATAATGCCACCCTTGTACCAAGCCTCATACGAAATCCAAATTGATTGTCGCTCAGGTTTCTTTTGCATTCTCTCTATATTCGTCGATGTACAATTTTGAGTAAAATTTTCAGAAAATGGCTCATCAGGCTAATTAATCTAAACTGTGAGCATCTATTTGCTTTATTTTTCTTGGGTATAGTTATAAATGTCGATTTAAGGCAGTCTTCTGGGAAGATTTCAGTGGTATAAATTTTGTTAAATAATATAAAGTGTTAACGTCCGAAGGTTTTCTTCATTGATAAGCTTTTTCATCTCTACGTATATTTCATCTGGACCTGAGGCTTTTGTTATTATATCAAGTAAATGAAAAAACGTTTTATTACATATCGGGTTATATTAAAATTTATTAGACCATTATACAATTTATATAGTAAATATAGACATTATTATATGTTGTAATTTGACAGTCATATTTTTTTTGTACTCTGCTGTTTTAATACTGTGAATATTATGAGAGACGAGAAATGAACATTCTGTAAGTCTGAGAACATTTCGTAACTGGACACTCAGATAAGAGTATGTACAACTTACAGTAAACTTTCAGATATAGTACAAAAAACATAATACAAACTAACAACATTTATAAAAAAACTTTTACATGTTACTGTAATGTTACAAAAAAAATATTAATTTTATTTACATTGTTGTCGTTTTACCAAAAAAAAAACAGTATCTGTATATCAAATCTATACAAATATGTATACAAATCTCTAGTATCTGTAAAATATTAGTTATCGTTCACTAAATTTTCAAAAAATACTGACAATCTCTTGGAATCATAACTATTAAAGCTTGTAAGTTGATATATTTTTTTAATAGAAGGCAATGGACTCACATACAGTATTGTGCGAATTATGGAAACACTTTAACCAACACATAACCTTACTATGTGTTGGTGTGTTTTGGGGGTTTTTGTACTATTTTGTGTTCTTTTGGTTTTATTCCAACATGGATATTACGCCTAGGAAGCGTGAAAAAATTGTCACGTTGAGTGAACATACTAGTATGTCACAAAGAGAGATTGCTAGAACGTGTGGAGTCAGGGGGTAGTAAGCAAAATTTTGAAGCGTAAACGAGAAACGAGATCAACGGATGTGAAAAGGTTAGGAAAATGTGGAAGAAAGAGAAAAACAACACCAGCAGATGATAGATTTTTACTTCGAAAGAGCAAATTGGACCAAAGAAAATCAAACCAAGACCTACAACAAGATCTAGCAGCATCAGCTATAGTGATTCATGACTCAACTGTTCGTAGAAGACTTTTGGAGAATGGTAGAAGGGCAATTCGTCCACAGAAAAAACAGCTTCTAACTGAACGAATGAAAAAAAAAGGCTACTGTAAGATAAAGAATACTCTAATTGGACTGCAGGCGACTGGAAAAAAGTCCTATTTACAGATGAAACCCACTTTATAGTTCAGGGACAGCGGTCGAAATTCGTCAGGAAGTCTGACAATGAAAAGCTTACACCATCTCATATTGATCAAACCATAAAACATCCAGTCAAGAAAATGTTTAGGGGATGTTTTTCATACAGGAAGGTTGGATCTTTGGTGCCAATTGAAGGCATGATGAACCGCCAAATATACAAATCCAAGTTGGAAAAATATTTGGACAAACAACTCCAAAAATGTCAACCCCAAGGAGGAGCGATTCTTCAACAGGACTCTGCTCCCTGTCACAAATCAACGGAAATGATGGCATTTTTCAAAAATAAGAAGACTAATGTTTTAGATTGGCCCGGTAATTCGCCCGACCTCAACCTCATTGAAAATTTATGGGCCATTTGCAAAACTAGACTGCGAAAAATCGACTGTAACACTAAAACAAAAATGATAGAAGCGGACATTCAGGTTTTGTATCGAGATGAAAGGATACTTATCATAGATTCTATGATATGTGTATCTGACAACTGCCAGAAACTTATAGAATCTATGCCAAAACGGGTAAAAGCAGTAATTGCTGCCAAAGGGGGACATATTTCCTACTGAATGATGTAAGTGTACCTTTATAGTTTTGTCAAAATATAATTTTTTACTAAATCAACTGTTTTTTCATTAAAACAGCCTATGATTCCATTAATTCGCACAATACTGTATAATGGATTGATAGTATACTGAACTAAATATGGTTCTATTCTGCAAGGCTAGTGTTTCCAAGCATGGTTAAAATCTGTTACAAACTGAATACTTGCTTTAGAATACTTAAGTCCTCTTAGATCCGTAGCACAAAGATCTCTAGGTTGATTGGAGATCAGGATAGATCATCGTAGGTCAGGACGAATGGAGCTGATATAGTTTAGTAAAGAATAATTTTTGAAAAATGTGTGATCAACATAATGAAATTTGTATAGTTTATGAAGCCGTGCTTCCTTAATTATGCGGACAAAATTTGCCGGAACATACAGTTCCTTATTTTTTTTTATTTTTCTTTTTTCAACGGTTGCATGCATACACTCGCACTCCATTTAACTGTGCTCTTTAATCAAATAGTTTAGGTTAATAGTTATGTTAAGTTTTAGTGTACAATTGTATAGAGCATTGGCTAATGTGGAATTGCAATAATGCCCTACAATAGATGAGTGTATAGAAATAAATATTTAATATAATATTTTTCGTTGCACTTTTTTGTGGTCATCAGTATATAATGATTATATTTATTTTTAAGGGAACATTTTCTTTAAGAGTAACTTATTTAAATACCTTAATAGAAATGAAACTTTCTCATGATCTAGAAAATATTTTAGTAGTACAAATAAAAGTATTTGCCGCTATTTTATCTAATCACAAAATATTTTTGGCGGTTCTCGATAACGGAGCCAATGTGAACAACCACAAATACGTTATTAGTGCTTCCGCAGTTATAAAAGGACGGGCTATTATTCAAATAGCTCGTCGCAGTGTAAAATGAAGCATAATAAAGCAAAATAAACACAATTTCCATTACAAAATAATAAATACGTAATTTCAACATATCTACAATGTCGATACGGTGATTACATGTAAAATAGAAAGCAGTTGTTTATTGATTGATATTGGGAAAAACAAAATATATTATGTAGAAAAATATAGTACGGTGAACTAATGATTCATTTTCTTCAATTTTTTTTTTTAAAATCCTGTACACTCGCTCCCTACGTGTTAAATTCATCGCTTCCTGGGCCCTTAATTTCGATTTCCTACTGATAATTTATCTATAGCTGATCCAGACCTTTTTTTATTCGATTAATATATTCATTTAAAATACCCAGTTATTGCTTTTTGATTTTTCTGACTCGGAATGTCTTTCTACATATTCTATAAAGTATCTTCATTTATTTTGTTTCCAGTAGTGTTTTGGTTTCTAATGATTATGGTCTATGCATTATATATCTTGATAAATCTTATACCTTTCTTGTTGATGCTTTATTTGTTCTTAATGCTAAAGCTTTTGTTTTGCCCTATGGTATCATTTGGATATTTTATCATTTACTTCAACTTCACATCTCAAAGGTTTGACGACATCTTTGATGTCGTAATGCATTTTGTTAAAGGCGGTGGATGTTCTTATAAATAAATAAGAGTATGTAAATTCCTTGAATTTGGTTTTTTATGTATATATTTTCTATAGTACTGATATACTCCAGTCGTCAGAGACGACAATGCAACTGAATCCCTAAAAATTATACGAAGTTTTGCCGAAAATGTCAATTTAAGAACGCTAAAAAGATAAAAAAAAAAATTACCATTTTTACACCCGGGCTTTCCCCCAAAAACCCCCCACAGAGAGGGGAAAGGAACGGAAAAAAATCGATTTACCAAAAATCTACGATAATTTTAAACTAAAACGTATATTAGCATTTTTTGCGTAGAATGAACCGGTTTCTCAGAAACAACAATTGAAACGATCGTCGGAGATTTTGAGTGTCAGTTGCGCACGCGAAATGCAATGCTTATTAAAATTTGTATCAGCTCGACGGTAAAAATTCAATATCTTCTGATTTAAGTGTCCTATCGACAAAAATTAAGATGTATTTTAAAGGTAAAGAGTGCAGCTTTTGTATAGAATTTTTGTATTTTGCCACAAATAAACTCAGTTTTTATAGAGGTGTTAAATAAATAAACGTGGCGCGATTTTGGCAATTATAATTTTAAATTTTGGCAACAAATGTGAGGCATTTGAAATTTGAGTTAAAAATATTGGATTTAAACTTTCACATTACAAACGATCTAAAACGTTTAAAACTGCACTTTTTTAATTATACTAGTACATTTTTTGAAAGTACTTATCTTTTGCTATAAATTATACCCCAATCCGTCTTTTTAGAGGCATTTCCCATGACTTGGGATCATTTATAATGTAAAAGTTTAAATTCTGCGTTTTTAGTCATATTTCAAATGCCATCATGATAATCGAATTGTTATGTCATAGGTTTTGGAGAGTGATCTCCAACAATGGAAATTTGACTACGTCTGCCCAATGAACAAAATAAATTTTATTGATCTCACGAGAATCGAAAAAAAAATGGCAAAAATTGCGCAAAGTTTATTTATTAACTAGTAAGTTTATACCGAAATTAAAAGACTTATTTCAGTGTGGCCGAATCAAGTTCCCAAACTAAGTTAACAACGAATGCTGCGATGCTACGTCTTCTCTGTTCGTTTTTATAGTGTTGAATCGTAGAGTTTAAACGAAAAGTTCCCGTGGACTGACCAAGTCACAAATGTGAAGGTCCTCTGAAGAATGAATAAGAACCGAGAGATACTGACCACAATCAAATCTCGAAAGTTACAATTATTCGGACATATTATGCGAAATGAATCCAGATATGTTCTCCTTCAAGCCATCTTTAAAGGAAAAATATTTGGAAAACGAGGTCCAGAAAGAAGAACATCTTAGTTAAAGAACCTTAGAATCTGTTTCAATACAACATCTGCGCAGGTTTTCCGCGCTGCTGCAGATAAAATAAGGATAACCATGATGATCGGCAACATTCGTGACGGATAGGCACATCAAACGGAACAAAAATTAAAACATACAGGGTGTCTACAACCGCTTTTCACAAAAGGAAACTACAAATTATGGAATTCATTTTGTGACGATTTGACGTATATCACTCCATCGAAAAATGTTTCTTCTTAAGGGAGCTAGAGCTCTTCAAAGATAGCGCCCTAACATCTATTTAATAAAATGAAAAAAAAAAAAAATAATCAAATGAATATAATGACAATTTATTAGTAACTGTGATTGCTCGAATATTACAATTTCAACCAGATGATATCCAAAAATAGTAGGCGAATATTAAGTTGAAGAAGCTTAAGCATTTTTAGTGTTTTTTCTATTAAAACTAGAGAAATCTAGTTACGTTCAAAGGAGAATAAGAAAAATCGTGTCCAATCTAATTCGAAAACTAAGCGAACAAGTTTCCTTATAACACGTCTTTTCATTGCGAGAAAGAAAAAGCTGTGCCGCTTGGCTGTTTGAATGCCTTTTTGTTTAGACAGTGGCGTATATAAAGTGCCGGAAAACTTGGCGCTTTTATCTCGTTTCTTATTTAATCTATTTACCAAACAAAAATTCAATTAGAACTATTCAGAATTCGTTTATTTCAAAAAGCTATGCACACAATCATTCCAGTCGTTATTTTTATCAATTTAACTTATTTTTAATGATATAAATGTTACGGGTAAACCCATAAATTGCACGGTTATTAGCCTTATTAATCAATATCACTAAAAATTTTGACAATCGGGAAATCATCATCAAAAGAACGAAGCTTTATGAGGGGATACCAAAATCAAACAATGATGTCCCTCTCTACCAGAATGACCATAAAGAATCACAATTTACTCTAACTGCGGTAAACATCAAAAAGACTACGAATGCCTGGTGACCAACCCAAAAATACCCAAACTGCCAGGGAGATCACTCAACCCATTCCAAGATGCTCTGTCCAAAAAAATCCTCCAACAAATTCAACCCTTACTTTTTAACGTTTATTTAGATCTTTGGCCGTTTTACTTTTCGTTTATTCAGAGAGTGAATAAATGTAGCCGAATAAAAAAAATCCAACTATAATGGCCACTCAACGGCATATAGCCTGCTAGAATTCTACTTGGATTGTGTTCATTTAAGAACCACGTTATTTCTAAACAATGAAACTGGTTTATGGCGGCCTAAACTCTTTCATTTTGACCTATAAACTAACTTTTTGTTTCCGATAAAATTTTTGATTATTGCATAATATAGTTTCGTCACATTAGTAATTTGATGATTTATTTTAGCATATATGATTTTCCATACCAGATTTTACCGCTTATTTTAGATCGCAGTTACTTAAAGCTTCTTTTTTTGTTATTTTTCATAATATAACTAAATTTTTAACACTATTTACAATTTAATATGTCGTTTGGACAGTATTGATATTTCAATTTTATAGCTTTAATAATGATAAATTTTTTTTTAACCTAATGGTTCTATTTAGATTTTCCTTTATAACATTTTCTACATCTGCAGCCATTACAATATACTTGTATAAGCTCAGATATGTAGACTTGATTATTCAGCGACTATGGTTTTCTTTATTCGATTTTTGCCTATTATAGCTATTAATGTAAAACGTAAAATTAATGCAGATGCTAAAAAATATAGGAAAAGATGACAAATCTCAGTGGCATTAGAAGTGTTACACCCGAAAGGAATTGAACTTAATTTTTTGGCAACAGAATGACTATTTATTTAAAATATGCTATGATAGCAATACCAATGTTTTGTCTTTTCTAGTTCTTATAAAAATAAAATTTTATCATTAATTTTTTTTGTGGCGATACCGATTTGTTGAAACCGGTTCGTACAGAAATTTTTAGTTATTATTGCTCAGTCTAACTGTGTTCAGCGTAAGAAAATGCCTCGAGTTCTAATACACCAATACCAATACAAATTACCATCATTTTAGCGATTTTGACAGGAGTAGAATTATTGCATATAGAGATATGGGTTTGTCGTATTGCGAAATTGACCGTCGTGTTAATTGTACGCCAATGACGGTTATAAAAACGGTGTGTAGACAAACGAAGGTAGAGAAATACGAAGAAGACCAACTGGTCAACTGAGGCGTACCAAAGATCGTCAAGATAGTCGCGTTAGATTATTGGCTCTGCGAGACCGTTTTGATAGTACTCGTCAAATTGCTAACCAATGGTTTCGAGTAGTAGGTAGACCTGATATTATGCGTACACTATACCGTCTCATTAGAGATTTCGGACTGGTCTAATTCCGCCCACGACTAGTGCTTTATTTGATTGCGGACCACTGTCATCACCATTTGAGTTGGTGCAGAGAACAGCAACATTGGGTGGCAGAATGGCGTAATGTAACATTCAGCGATAAATCACGGTTCTGTATAAGAATTAATGATGGTCGTAGAATGGTAAGACGCCGCCGTGGAGAGTGACGAGATATCGGGTTTGTTGTTGAGAGGCATGTACACAAGACAGTTGAAGTAATGGTTTGGAGGACTATTGCTTATGGTAGCCGATCACCACTTGTGTTTATTCAAGGCAATATGACAGCTGCGCGTTATGTTGATGATATCTTATAAACCTCTTTACTGCCTTTCTCGACGGCCGGCAAAACGTCCTTTTTTAGCAATACAAAACGCATTCCCATATTGCTCGTCGAACTATGGACTATCTCTAGGAAGCTGGCATTAATGTCTTGCCATAGCCACCTCGTGCTCCGAATTTAAATCCTATCAGACATGTATGGGATGTAATGGGAAGAAGACTGTCCACTTTGCACCTTCCTCCACAGACTCTGGCACAGTTAATACATGAAGTTCCAGTTGCTTGGGACGAGGTGTCACAAGCAGACATCGATCATCTTATTTTATAAATGACTAGATAAAATATACAGGAGTATATTCAGCTACAGAGCCGCTAAACACATAATTATTATTTTTTGATTACTTGTCGATAAAAATTCTTGACAACTTTATCGTTTCATTCTTGAATCTACCTTGATTCTACGTTTGGCTACATGGTAAATCTACCATGTAGCCAAAAAATTAATTTCAAGAAATTGGTCATTCTGCGTGTAACACTTGCAATGTCACTAAGTATAATATATTCGTGTTATTAAAAATCTATACTGGAATCAAACTGCTATCGTTAACATTGGACTTAAGTACACCGACGAAATCTCCATACAACGCGAAGGCAAGGTTACATGTTATCCCCAACATTGTTCAATATTTACTCGAACCAGCTATTTAAAAAGGCACTTAAAAGACAGCCATTTGGAATCAAAATCAACGGGTAACTACTTAATCTAATAGATACATGGACGATATAGTAATTCTGTCAGAAAATATTGAAGGTCTCCAAATTATGTTTGATCGTATTTACGAAGTAGGAGAGGCAATTGGCAAAACTAAACATCCAGATACAGAGATTGAATTAAATGGAGTCCAAGTTGAAAGAGTTCACAAAATTATTTGGGAATTGTCATACGGACCAACTAGATCTAGACATAGAAATAAAATGAAGAATATCAATGACTAAAAATTATTGTTAAACACCAAAAAATGTCTTATCTTAGACATACAACGAGGGAAAATCTATATAGAATACTACAACTAATCTTTAAAGGCAAAATAAAAGGTTTTAGATATGTAGGAGGAAAACAGCTTCCTCGGTTAAAAAACATTCGTGAATGGACTCAGATATCAAATGCAGGACAATTATTCCATGTGGCAGCAGATCGAAAAGCCTTCGCAAAGGTAATAAAAATGGACTAACACAAAGAAACAGGTAGGACAGTAGGTTTCAAATCCAGCTACTTGGATTATTCCACATATTTTCATACAGTGTTAAAAAGAAGAAGCAATCGTTATCTCTTAATCCAAGCGGAGAGGTCTTAGGTCATATTACTTAATAAGAAAGTGAAGTAGTTCAGTTGTCAATGATTTAACCTCCAAAAATCATACAATCAAGCTAAATTTTATCGAGAATGTCAATGTTGGGACCTCAAAAAAGATGCAAAAAGTTTATCATTCCTTTACCCGGCTTCCACCCGAAACACTTTAAGGAAGGGGGGTGGGCGGAAGATATCCATATACCTAAAAAAAATGGAGATAATTCTGCACTAACATTTCTATTATCACTTTTGTGTATAATAAACTATTAACTCAGAAACAACGCTTTAAGCAACCTGCAATTTTGAGTGTCAGTTATGTAAGAATTCGATATCTTTTGGTTAGAGTGTCCTACCGACACAAATCAATGCGTTTTGAGGCGAAGAGCGTAGCTTCGTATAAACTTCGTGTATTTTGCCGCAAATAAATACAGTTTTCATAAAGGTGTACAATAAATAAACGATGCGCGATCTTTGCCTTTTTTTTATGATTCTCTTAAAAGATCAGAGTTTATCACTTGACCGGACGCAGTGGAATTTCCGTTGATAGAGCCCAATCTGTAAAACCGACAACATTTCGATTTTTACTTTTTGCCAACAAATATGACAGGAATTGGTCTTAAAAACTCAGAAGTTAAACTTTTACTTTACAAACGATCTTTCTTATTCTTTTTAGGCAAAATGTAAAATTGCATACGGATTCTGCACTCTTTTCCTTTAAAACGCATTTTAATTTTTGTCGATGGGACACTCTGATCAATAGATATCCCATTTTTACCGTCGGGTCTATACATATTTTATTAAAAATTGATTTCGCGCGCGTAACTGACATTCAAAATCGCCTGTCGTTTCAAGTGTTCTTTCGGGGACAACTTTTCATGCTAAACAAAAAAGTGCTCTAAATATTTTTGTTTAAAATTAACATACAAATATTGATATTATTAATAATTGATATAGGGCGAAGCCGGGTGAACGGTAATTTTTTGCATATTTTTGATTTTCTTTAGTTTCAAAACTGACATTGTCAGCAAAATTCAACTTGTTCGTATGATGTTTGAAGGGTCCATGGCAGTTTCGTTGTTGTTGACTGGAGTAAAGTTGGAAGATATTACTTTGTTTTAAATAATTAGTTTTAAACAGCATACTGCCATGTCATTTTGGCAGAAAATTTTTTCAGCTGATACAAGAAATGCTGTTAAAAACTCTATTTCTAACGATGATGATTATTGAACAACTTGTAAAAGCTGTTTTGTCTAACATTACTTATTGTAAACTAAGGAGATATACGAAATTTGCAATAATTATCCAATATACCAGTTTATTAATTAAAGTATATTAATTATTAATCACATTAAATACCTTTTTAAAACTTTATTCGCAAAACGCCTTAAATTTTGGTCATGTGCTTTTAATTTTAAAATCCACAAGGAAACTAAATTCCTGTAGCTGGCTGTATACCACGTATCTCAATAAAATCATTTAAAAATTCTATTATCAAAGGTATATATTGTACCGTTTTTACTCTTACTTCACTCATAGAAGGTCTGCTTATATATAAAAGTTATTATGTACTAGAATATTCTGGGGTAGTTCACCTCTAATTCGATCTGAAAGCTTCTCGTCATCTCGCTATGCATCCGTTATATCGGCTACGTCGAATGCATGTTCGTAACACTGCTCCCCTCTTAGATCTGAGCGTCCCAATCAGCAACCCTATATGTAGACCCAGGATGGCAAAATCTACAGGACTCTCCAGCTCTGCATGAACTTCTCAGAAAGAAATTACAGTCTACTGACTTTGGAGGATACGATCTCATCGGGTTAATGCAACTCACAGTATTTCGTTAGCCAGTTTCTCGGAAGATAACTTCAAGCATGCTTCTGACAATCTTCCAATCCAGATTATTAAGTGCATGGTCTATCTCGGATAAATCCAAATTCTTGATGTCATAATTGCACACGATTTTCTTCAAATTAGTTAAAGCACGCTATATATCCTCGTAGAAGGATAAGGATAATGCACCAGCTGGAAGAAATGGTGCAAAACTCATGGTGCAAATGAGCACAATACTCAATATGCTTACTACTGTCATTAATAAAATCGCTTAATGGCTTCACAACCAAAATATAAAATAGAAGTCTGGAACGCAAATGGACTTTATTAACGAGCCAAAGAACTCAAAACATTCATACTTAATGAAAATATTAATATAATTTTAATTTCCCAGACTCATTTTACAGACAAACGCTACATGCGGATTCCCAGCTACAAACTGTATCATACAAGACACCCAGACGGTAGATATCACAATGAAACCGCCATAATTATACGTGTTTTAGTCCGAAACACTTCGAAAGGCAAAAATATAACAAATACTACCTGCATGCAACCAGCTTAACAATTAAGGAAGCATACGGCCCAATAACAATATCTGCCCTATACGGCCCATCTAAACAAGCCGTTAAAAAAAAAACATTTCCTAAAATATTTTAACACTCTAGGGAACAAATTCATTGCAGGTGGAGATTATAATTCAAAGCATTCGATGTGGGGCTCTAGACTAATAACACAAAGAGGTAGAGAATTAGCTAAAACAATGTTAAAAAATAAGCTGCAACAAATCTCTACTGGCGAACCAACCTCTTTGCCGTTTGACTTAAACAAAATACCTGATGCCGTTGATTTCTGCATCACAAAAGGCATCGATACCAAAAAATGTAAAACTGAATCATGCTTCGATTTATCAACAGACCACTCACCGTTTATAATAAAAATCTTCAAAAAAAATATTAAACAAAGTACATCAACCAACTTTGCATAACACCAAGACTAACTGGTACAAATTTAGAGAAAATCTAGACAGCCTGATCCCACTTAATATGTCCTTGAAAAATGATCTCCAACTAGAATCAGATGTAGATAACCTAAAAAAAGTATACAAACTGCTGCATGATATCCGACTCCCAGCTACGAACCATTTCCGAACAGAAATATTGTGTCTCCCAAAATTAAACACAAATTTTCAGAAAACGACAGTTTTTCTGTAAAAATTGGCAACAGGCAAGAATGGGTGAAAATAAGAAAAAAATTAAGGAATTAATCCACGAAGAAGAAAACCATGGAATTAAAGAATATTTAGAAACGCACACTGAAATGCCACGCAGAAACTCAAAGGGCCGCAACAGTATAACCAACCAATCAAAGATGAGACAAACACCTAGGCTAGGAACGACAACGAAAAAGTTGATCTTTTTGGCAAGCACCTTCAAAAATCACTTATGTCATACCCTTCTACAATATCTATAGAGGAAGAAACAGAACTAACCAGATTCCTAACAGCACCGTTTTATTTGGATCTGTCCCACACGAAATTTACAGTCAACCAAGTAAAACAAATAATAAATGAAGTCAACATCAAAAAAGCCCCTGGATTTGACCTAATCTCTGGCAAGATCCTAAAAGAAGTCTTAGAAGAAGATAAGTGCATAAAACTAATAACCTTTATATTTAATGCAATTCTGCGCCTAAACTACTTCCCTAGTTTATGGAAAGTGGCACAAATCATAATGATCCTGAAACCCGAAAAAAGACCGAAAAATGCATCTTCATACCGGTCTATTCTTTTTTAAGTCTTTTGTCTATGATTAGCAAAGTCTTAGAAAAAATATACGAAAAAGGTAAAAAACGATAATAGACGAACATAAAATAATTCTAGAACATCAATTAGGTTTCCGAGATAAACATGGAACCATAGAACAAGTGCATAGGCTAGCCAACCAAACAAACAAGGATTTTAACGCCAAAAAATACTGTTCTGTTGCTTTCCTTGACATATCTTAAGCTTTTGACAAGGTGTGGCACATAGGACTACAAATAAAATTTAAGTAGCTCCTACCCTATCGTCACTTCCAGCTGTTAAAATCCTACATAAAAAATAGACACTTCCTGGTGAAGCACGGTACCGAGCACACTAAGATATATCCTATTCATTCAGGAATCCCACAAGACAGCGTTCTCGGCACAATTGTATATCTTTTATACACAGCGGACATTCCAATATCTATTACAACTACTGTTGCAACGTATACAGATGACACTGCTATTGTGGCATCCCACACAGATCCATCAACAGAATCAATAAATCTTCAATCAAACCTAAATAGAATTCAGCAATAGATGAAAGTATGGCGCATCAAATCTAATGGAACTAAGTCAAAACATGTTACATTCACGATACGTAGAGAAACATGCCCCCCTGTATATATTGATAATTGTCTAATTCCTCAATCCGACGACGCTAAATATCTTGGCATGCACTTGGATCGCCATCTAACTTGGAAAAAACAAACGAAAAGGAAAAATGGAACTAAGTCAAAACATGTTACATTCACGATACGTAGAGAAACATGCCCCCCTGTATATATTGATAATTGTCTAATTCCTCAATCCGACGACGCTAAATATCTTGGCATGCACTTGGATCGCCATCTAACTTGGAAAAAACAAACGAAAAGAGCTTGGTCTGCTAGTATGTATCCAACGAGGTGGTTCAACACGACATACAACGTTTTAGTGCTAAATACTGTGAACGAGTGCTAGTGCATCCTAATGCGTTTGCTCGACAACTAAACGAGCGGAACATCTTTGAAGTGCGTAGACTAAAACGGCAATTGCTGTCCGACGTGTCCAACTATACACAACATAATGTCCTAACACAATAAGACTATTCAAACTAATAAAATTTTAATTTTTAAGATTGTTAAGAGGTTACTCACTGAAGTAACTCTCTACATGTCTGAATTTTTACCATATCAAATGCTTAATGACCAATTTGTAGATATAGATAGTAGTTATAGATAGTAGTTTAAAAAACGGTCTTCAATCCGGTCTTGTTTAAAGTCTAAACAACACAAAAAATTTCTAACATATATCTTCTTATCGTGCTGCTTATATTGAAGATAGAACATTATCTATGCTATATTAAACTTATTTTCCGCAACCTAAAACTTAATAGTCTATAAAGGAAGGCAACACGATAACAATAAAGCTAAGTGAATTCTATTAGTATTACTTATATTACAATAATTACAATATCTTTCAAAATAAGCTCCGCCACTGAAATATCCTTTAATTTAATGTAAAGATGAGTTGACGTAAGAATGAATGAAGAAAAATAAAAAGCAACACACGAGATTCCGAGCTAGGCTTCTTCACACAGAAAACGTCCCCATTGTATTCAAAACAGGCCCGTAACGGGAGCGATGCTAAGGTGCTGGAATTGCATCCTCGGGCTATCTGTGTTTTGAATATAGTTGAGGAATTCTTTGGGGAGATGAAAGGATCGAGAAGCGGGGAAAGTAAACAGTTGATGTTGAATGCATAAGGTGGATTTTATAAACCGAAAAGATTTTTGGATTATTTTTTTAGAATTCTTTTTAAACTACTATTGTGTAGATAGAAGATAGGTCAAAATAAAACATATTGGCTCATATACTAAGACATGATAAGCATTATTTATATTTTAAACATTGGCAACGCTGAATAATTTTATGTGCTATCTGACGTCTTCGAACGAAAAGTTTAACATTTTTCACATAAGATTCAGTACCTTATTTTTATTATTCGAGAGAGATTTGTGTTCTTTTCTCTTGACACTTGAAATAGTGAATTAGCGAAAAAGTGAAACTACCTTTCGCGTAATGATTTATTCTGATTTTTGGCGTAGATAATCAGGAGGCAAGTATGTTGGTCGAATTATTTTCACTTTTTTTGGAAACCGCTTGTAATAAATTAGTCCTCCTGGAGTAAATTGACTTATTGTACTTTACGTTTCCCACGTATAGTTATACAAAAACTAATAATAAAACATTGTCATGTGATATATAGGTACGTAGGTAAACAGGTACAATGAGAATGAAGTGTTCTTAAATTTAATTTTATTAGCATGCATAATATATTTCGTCATTGTTTGGTTATAAAAAATGATTGTACTCGTAGGATCCCACATAATTCCAAAATACCGCTCGTGTCGATTGATGCAAACAAATCACTGATAATTACAATGACTTCGGTTAAATAAGTATAGCTTGACAGAAAGTGAAAAATCATGGACTACACGTATCAATTGATAAAGGAAAGATTCCTAAAGAATGGTACAACTTTGAATTCATTTTACTATTCAAGAAAGGAGACAAAACAAACATCGAGAATTACCGACCAATATCCTTGCTGTCACATCTGTATAAATTACTAACTAAAATCATAACCAACCGCCTTACACATAAGCTCGCAGGCTGGATTCAGAAAACATTTTAGTACCATAGACCACTTGCACACCGTAAGAACACTGATAGAAAAGTGCACCGAGTGTAATGTTCCAATTTATATGGCGTTCGTCAATTTCCATAAAGCTATCGATTCCATCGAATTATGGGCAGTGCTTGAATATCTAGAAAATGCACGCATAGATTCAAGATACATTAACATAATTAAAAACATACATGAAAATTTCACCATGCAAATAAAGCTGGACGGAAGCACAAAAACTATTCCCATAAGACTACAACGGGGAGAAGATAGGGAGACATCATCTCTCCCAAACTATTTACCCTTGCTCTAGAAGATATTTAAAAAAAAACTGGAATGGAACAATAAAGGTATCAACGTCGACGGATCATACTTAAACTACTTGAGATTCGCAGATGACAAAGTTTTAATAGCCGATAGTATCCAAGAACTAAATGATATGTTACAACAATTAAATGCAGTTTCAGGAGCTTTGGCTTAAAAATGAACTACAGAAAAACAAAAATACTGAGCCGAGACCAGACAAATATAACAATACAAAATCATACCATAGAAAATGTTGAACATTATGTATATCTAGGTCATATTATTAAACTAGGAAAGCCAATTCAAGATGCTGAAATCGAAAAACACAACTGGCATGGGGCGATTTCGGCAAACTAGCATAAATCTTAAAAAATACCTCCATTCCTGTATATATATATATATATATATATATATATATATATATATATATATATATATATATATATATATATATATATATATATATATATATATATATATATATATATATATATATATATATATATATATATATATATATATATATATATATATATATATATATATATATATATATATATATATATATATATATATATATATAATCGGTTTAAAACGTCCTCCGACGTCTTCCGATGCCCAATCTCCACGCATCTCTATCTTCCCAAAGATCTTCGTCTAAACCTCTCTCTCGGATCTCTCTGTCTATTCCTTCTCTCCAGCTCTTTCTGGGTCGGCCTGTTTTTCTCTTTCCATGTGGTGACCAATCTATAATCTGTTTGGGCAGACGATGTTCTGGCATTCTTTGCACATGTCCATACCACTTTAGTTGATGTACTCTTATATCTTCGACAATCGTATGTGTAACTCCCATAACCTCTCGTATACGTTCGTTATTAATTCTTTCGAGTTTTGATTTTCCTCCGGCCCGTCTCCAGTAGTCCATTTCCGTGGCTTGTAGTGTTCTTTCAGTAGTTGCCTTTAACTGCCACACGTCACTTCCATACATTACTATGCTCTTTATAATAGTGTTGTATATTCGATGTTTATTTTTTTTGGATATATGTTGATCCCAGATAATACCACCGATGTTCATGTACATTGTTTTATCTATGTTGACTTCTAATCCCCATTTTTTGTATTCTTCGATTAATTTTCGAGTCATGTATTCTAGGTCGTCATATTCGTTAGCAATCACAATTTGATCATCAGCAAAACATAGAGTGTACAGGTTGTTATTGTTTAATTGTATACCCATGCAGCTGCATTTCCGCTTCCAGAGTTTTAATGCTTGTTCCAGATATATTTTGAAAAGTGTCGGCGCTAAGCAGCATCCCTGCTTCAGTCCTTTGTCTACTACAAAACCTTTGGAAACATTCGTTCCTATTTTAACTTTGGCGTTGGCGTTCTCATATAGTTTTTTCACTGCTGTTATGAGATTTGAGTTGATGTTCGTTTGTCTGAGAGTGTTCCATAACTTAATTTGAGGGATGCTATCGTAGGCCTTTTTTAGATCAACAAACAAACTTAAAAAACATTCCTGTAAACTTAAAAAAAAGGTGTATAGCACATGCATACTACCAGTTTGTACCTATGGCTTAGAGACAGTAGCCCTTACCAAAAAATCTGCTAAAAAATTAGAAACAACGCAAAGAGCAATGGAACGATTCATGCTTGGAATATCACTAAGAGATAAGATTAGAAACACCAAGATAAGAAGTAGAACGAAGATTAGGAATATTATGAAACAAATTACAAAAATGAAATGGCGATGGGCAGGTCACATAGCCCGATATAATGACAACAGGTGGACACGAAGAATTCTAAAATGGAGACCAAGGGCGACAACAAGAAGCATGGAAAGACCTCAAAAATTATGAGTTGACGACATAAGAGCAGTGGCAGGCAAAGAGTTTATTAGATTGGAGCAAGATAGAGAAAGATTGGGAGTAATTGGGAGAGACCTACAGTTAGGAGTGAATGAAAATGGATGACAAAGAAGAAGAAGACACTTATAAGCTGAAAACTAAACCATCGATCTAGCATAAAAGTGATTCAATAAAAATTAAATTCAGCAAAAAATGACCCACCTTGAAGCTTTTTCAAACAAATGGTTTTTATTGAAGCAAATAATAATAAATTTTGTAAAAAACACAATTATTTGTCATCGGCCAAGTCCTACACCCTGTTAATTGAAAACAAACAAGAGCCGACGGATAATTTTTTCTAATTCCAATAATAGCGATTATATATTGTAACAAACAAACGTTACAGTGTTTGAGAAACACAAAACAAATAAAGACACGATGCTCAGAATGCGAAGAGATGTGTTTTTAGACAGTTCCACTAGTACACAAACTAAAGTAGTGTTACGATTTTAAATGTTATGGCATATAGAACTGTAAATATTTTATGACTAATTCTTTTTTATTGATTCTCGTAATTTGTAGGTCAAAATATACCTGAGCTTCGCTACCAGTTGTTTACAGAAATCTCTAGACACTAATTTTAGTGAGTCATCCACGTCTCGAGGTTGAAAAACGAGTCGAGCGCCTTCACCAAAATACGAGATTATTCAGGAAGTTTGCCGAAAGTTCCAGATGACAACAGTTGTGTATATAAATGAAAGATTTTTTGTATTTGAGTTAGTCATAAGAAGATCGGGAAACGCGGTTTACTTGTAACGAAACGTGACATAAATACATTTGTACAGCTATTTAATAAATTAGTAATTAGTTATCGTGAGTTTTAATAAATTAGAATATAGACAATAAATTAGAATAAAGACAAATAAATTAGAACAATATAAATATATAACAGTAGAATAGGGAAGTAAGAAAAGAAGATAATATGTGATAATAGCTGCTAGAGCTGCAGTAGAAATATTAGATGAGAAGAACAATGAAATTAATGATACTTTAATTGCAGAAAAAGGGCGCCACCATATTTTTTCTTTATGGCTTTAAAAAAACTGGAAAAGATATAGAGGAAAATAAAAGATTTTATGACTTCTTTAGGAAAAAACTGTAAATTTAAATAATATGATGTTACCAAAGTAAATATTTAAATACTAACTTAAACTAAACTAAAACTAAAAAAAAATATCAATCGACTTTGTAAATCTTCTCCTATTGATGCTGAGGTTCTCAACAAATTAAATAGAAAACAAAGTTAGCTCATCTCAAATGGGATATTATCGAAAAGATATAGAAAGTTGTTATATATTTAAAGGTGTATTTTTTTCGTTCTGAAATAAAGCAGAAAAAAATAAACATTGGTGTTTTTTACACTAAAAATTGTTACAAAAAAAGCTTATGGAAGAACAAAAAAAAACATACCTGGTGAAACAGAAGAAACACACACTATAACCTTTTGCACCGCTGTCTGATATGAAATGCCTAGATGATATCATGTGATTTGTTTAACCAATCTGCAACTTTTTGATTCAATTTTATATTGTGCCGCAATTAAAGTTAGTTTTTGCAATGTTTTACGATTCCCATGAGATTATTAAAGTGTATCACTTTTCCATTAACCGGTCACTATAAAATTTCCATTCTTAAAGCTCAAGCTTCAAAACCTATGGCATCAAATTTAGGTTTTGATTTTGGCAAGACATGTGAGCAGGCATTTGAAATATCCCTAAAAACGCCGACTTAACTATTACAAACAATTGCACGTCACGGATAATACTTCCACGAAGACGGTATGTGGTGAAATTAGATGAATTAGTGTAAAGTATAAAAACATATTTATGTAATCGTTAAAAAGTTTTAGATCGTTAATAATGTGAAAGTTTAAATTCGGCGTTTTTTTAGTCATATTTCACATGCCACATATGTTGCCAAAAATCAAAACCAAAATTTCATGCCACAAGTTTTTAAGAATGGACTTTAACAATAAAAATTCTATAGTGACCGGTTAATGGAAAAGCGATACAGATTAATATTCTCATAAGAATCACAAAAAATGGCAAAAATTGCACAACGTATATTACTTTAAAACGATTATAGAAACTAATTTTAATTGCGGAAGAACATAAAAATCGCATAAGAAATTTGCATTCTTCACTTTTGAAAAGATTTTTGTTTTTTTGTTGATAGGTGACTTTGATACAAAGATAGCAAATTTTTATCCTCGAATTGATACATTTTTTATTCAAAAATGATATCGCGGGCGTACTTGCTTCGCTTCAAGCGATATTTGTGATAAATCGGTGTACCTATTTTATAAAAAAGTATTAATACATACTTTTATTTTAAATTGTCTCAGCTACATTTTTTATTTAAAACATTATTTTTTACGACGCACTGATTCTTGGTAAATCGATTTTTTCCGATTTTTTTTTTCTGAAGAGGAGTTCTGGTTTTAAAGAAAAGGGGGGTTGGAATAGTAGACTTTTTTTGCATATTTTTTGGGGAACCAAGTTTAGAGGTTCGATTGCAGTTTCGTCTTTGACAACCGACGTACAAATAAATAAATTTATTTATTTATAGAGAAACTAGAGCATCTCTTTCATTTGGTATTGCATTTTTAGATGGCTCTATTCGATTTACGTTTAATTAAAAATTAAATTAAAGAAAATTGCTTAATTGGAAGCCTATAAAATACATTTTTTTACGTGTAAATGAAATTTAAAATTCAATGTTCTTTAATCTATTTTTTTTGGAACTTTTTACGTATATTTATAAATATTTTGTCGATATAAAAAATTTTATGTAGAGAAAGCTCCGAAACAAAAAGGTAATAATTTAAAGATTATCGTCCTATTGTTAATAAGTTCATCGCAAATACGCAGGTAAACTTTGCCGGTTGTATCTCTAAAATTACTGCTCGCAATTAAACTTTCTTTCTTTTTTAAAAAACGCCATGTCAAGTTTTTTTCAACGCTGTTCTCAAAATTTAATTTTAGCTAATAGTTACTGACATATTCTATTTGTTTACAAGCCAAACAATTTAAAAACATTACTGAGGCCGTCCAAATAATCCGATTTTAACTATATAAAGTAACCTAGATAGGTTAAGTGCGTTTTTATAAGTAAAACATTGGCAAACTTCTACTATTATGGTCTAGTTTTCGATGTGCAAGATTTTTAAAAAATTGAATTTTTTTTAGATTGCAAAATTATTATGTTATATCTGTTAAATGGATTTTATTTAAATTTGGTGTGCTGTTTGATTATCTTATTTTCCAGACCAATTCTAAAGTTGTTAACTCTAATATTTTTACCCTTCATGCAACTGCAACTATAACTTCTGATCTACATTTAGTGATGTTTGTATTTTAGAACGATTTCCGAAGTGGAAATTGAAACGTCAAAAAAACTAACTTTAGCATTAATTTGTGGCTTATTCCCATTAAAATAGTAATTACTTTAAAATGCCACAAAAAAATAGATTCAAAACAATATAAATAAAAATCTGGTCAGACTCTTATTTACTCTCCTTTAACGTGGATCAGGCAGTAGCATTATTCTATAAAAAAAGCTTATTACTTGCTTCTCAATACCAGTCAGATCAGTACCATTGATCCTGTAAAATTTCTTGGTATTTTTATAAACAGCTACAATAAATCTTCATATCGATTTGTTAAGTAAAAAACTAACTTCGGCTTGCTTTGCAATAAGACCTGTTTCGAATGAAATCCATTTAGCATATTTCCAAACAACATATTTTTCTTTGTTCGAGTCTCATCAAGTAACTAAAGTAAAGTATTTATATATATATATATATATATATATATATATATATATATATATATATATTTATATATATTATATATATTATATATATATATATATATTATATATATTTATATATATATATATTATATATATATATATAATATATAATATATATATATATATATATATATATATATATATATATATATATATATATATATATATATACAAGGTGGTCCAGAATTATGTACATTAATTTCTAGAGCTCATAGTACGTCTAAAAATAAGGGTACTTCTTCATGTACACTTTTTTATAAAACTGAATAATAAGGGAGATACAACCCTTTAAAGGGGTGAATTGAAATTCTTATTTTTTCAAATATCTTCCAAACGGTTTTGAATACGGAGTTCATATTTTGGGAGTGATTGTAAGACATTAGGATAATTAATTTCATGTCACCACCTACCACATCCTATATTAATACAGGGTAGTTTTGGAGGGTAAGTGGGGGTTATTGCGTCACATGGTTTTTAATTTTTACATATTTTAAAAAAATATGTTAAAAATTGTTTCCTTAGACTTTTCTACGCAAAAAAGGTGCTCTTGTAATATTTCCATAGATATCACCGTTTTCGATTTATTTAAACTCAAAGGTATACATGTATTTTATTAAAATCGTTACATTTCTTAATATTTATCAAGTATGCTTTGGAATTGACACTTGTGTTAGCAATAATATTACAAATTAATGGAAAACTTAATTAATACTTAACATTAAATTAATGGCGAAAATAATATTTCACAACTGTTCAAAATGTCCTCCATTTTGTTGAATACATAATCTAATTCTTTTATTTAGCGAACGCATTAATCCATTTAATGTTACTGGATCGTTTTCTAAATTGGTAAATACTTGTTCAATTTTGTCTCTTAACTCATTTACTGTATTAATTGGAGTGTTATACACTTTTGATTTCAAATAACTTCATACTGTAAAGTCCATTGGATTAAGATCACAACTACGAGCAGGCCAATGAATCGGTGCATCCGCACCCCGGCCTATCCACCTATCAGGGAAATGTTCGTGTAACCACCTTCTACAAATTCTTGTGTAATGTAGTGTAGCACAATCATGCATGAAAAACATGTTTCTTCGTATTTGTAATGGAACGTCTTCCAAAATATCATGTAAAATATTGTCTAGAAAATTGTAATACATGTTACCATTTAAATTTCCGGGAAAGATGTGTTATCCTATAAAACTATTTCCTAAAGTAGCTGCCCAAACGTTTATCTTGAACGTGTGTTGGAAGTGAGTTTCCATTGTAGCCCTTGGATTTTCTTCAGCACAGAAGTGCATATTTCTTGAATTGAACATACTTTGTCTTGTAAATGTGGCCTCATCTGTAAACAGAATGTTGCTTAAAAATTTTGGTGCAGTTTGAACTTTATTTTGCAATACTTCACAAAAATCAACTCTAAATAGCATATCGTCAGGTAACAATTCCTGCACCTGTCGATAGTGGTAAGGGTGTAATTGCTCTTCATGCAGAACTCTTAAAACACTTTGATGAGAAATATTCGTTCTTAATCCCAACCTGCGTATACTTATTGTGGGGTCATTTATTACAGCATCCAATATTTGCTGTTCAACGCGAAAATTTCTTGCTTCTCTACGACGACTAGCATCTGTATTCCTTCTTTGAAGACAACCGGTTTCTCTCAGTCGTCGTTCAGTACTTACAAAAGTCCTAGCATTGGAAATATTTCTGTTCGGATACTTTTCTCTGTAGCGTCTTACAGCGGCAGCAGCATTTCCCGAACATTCCCCTAATACTAAAAGTATGTCTGTCATCTCAGAATTTGAATAGTGTGCCATATTGCGGGCAAACAAATTTAAAAATATAGCAAAAGAGACGTGTTCACGCGTGAAAACAAATTTCACTATCAAGTACAATAAAAGTGTAGATAAAATATTTTAATTGTTATTAAACGTCACTGACAATTCATAGACTACTTGATATTAAGTGTTGTTGCTAACACAAGTGTCAATTCCAAAGCATACTTGATGAATACTAAGAAATGTAACGATTACAATAAAATACATGTATACCTTCGAGTTTAAATAAATCGAAAACGGTGATATATATCGAAATATTACAAGAGCACCTTTTTTGCGTAGAAAAGTCTAAAGAAACAATTTTTAAAATATTTTTTTTAAAATACGTAAAAATTAAAAAACATGTGACGCAAAAACTCCCACTTACCCTCCAAAACTACCCTGTATTAATATAGGATGTGGTAGGTGGTGACATGAAATTAATTGTCCTAATGTCTTATAATCACTTCCAAAATATGAACTCCGTATTCAAAACCGTTTGGAAGATATTTGAAAAAATAAGAATATCAATTCTCCCCTTTAGAGGGTTGTATCTCCCTTATCATTCAGTTTTATAAAAAAGTGTACATAAAGAAGTACCCTTATTTTTGGACGTACTATGAGCTCTAGAAATTAATGTACATAATTCTGGACCACCTTGTATATATATATATATATATATATATATATATATATATATATATATATATATATATATAGCATAACATATTAGAGCTACTTGAACCTATGTACTAGTTCGTAAGGTTTTATTAGGCAACTTGCAATTTATTTAAATTTGAGAATGGATTGTGCAGGTTGGTAGGTCTTTTATTTTGTGATGTTGATAATAAAATAATTGTAGTAAATTTATTGTTATTGTTATTTTTTTACTTTTTGTAAGCTTTGTTCATAAAATTTTACAATTTTTAGAGAAAATGAAGCCTATTTCTATTTTATTCTATTCTACTCTATTCTTATGTGGTTGAAAAATACTGAATGAGAAAAGTCTTGTTTTTACTAAAGTTATCACCTAACTATTTCTGCAAAGATCAGAATGCCACCTCTCATATCCACCTCTTAACCCTGGTCTAATTCGCAAATACCATATTTAATGTAAGTTCTTAGTTATTTTTCATTTTCTTCTAATGTCCAGATCTTATTTGTTGTTTATTTTTTTCTAATATCAATTGCTTTTTCCCTCATATTTATAAATATTCCATTAAGTCTAGAATAATTACCATATAACGGAATTTTCTCTTCAATACCTCCTTGGTGGTGGTATTCAGAATGAGTTAATCCTGATTTTGAGTTCTGTTATTATTTTTCAGTTATAGTATCTGCCAAAATTTTGCATATTTTGTTGATTTGGCGCAATATTTTATCGATTACTTAGTTAACATGGAACAAGTGATCCATTATTAATATTACTGATCTAAAACCAGTTTGTTCTTTTGTTTCCTGTTCTTGTGATATTTTCTCAGCACTTACAGTTTTTTGGAAAAATTTTGTTATATGCTGATATAAAGTTGTAGTGTCAAATTTATCGAGTTCTCTAAGTATATAGCTGGTCACTCAACAACGTTTTGAAACAATTTTTTTATTCTATTAGTGTTATATTTTATGTATGTATTTTATGCATAAAGGTGGCGAATACACTGGAGTGGGATTCTTGGTAAAACAAAGCCTCACACAGTGTATCGAAGAATTCAAGCCCATATCAGACAGAGTAGCATATCTCATCATCAGGATTAATAAAATAACCACTCTGAAAGTGATCCAAGTGTACGCTCCGACCAAAAGCCACGACGATGAAGAAGTAGAAATATTTTATGATGAAATAAGAACAGCTATAGAAACAAATAAAGCAAATTACGAAATACTATTAGGAGATTTTAATGCTAAATTGGGCAAAAAAGAGGAAGATTATGAACATTTAATTGGTAACTATGGCTACGGGAAAAGAAACGATAGAGGAGAAATGCTTCTCAATTTCATGAATGAACATAACATGTACTCAATGAACTCCTTTTTCAATAAAAAACCAAGTAGAAAATGGACATGGATGAGTCCCGATAAAAAGACAAAGAATGAAATAGATTATATCTTAACGAAGAATAGAAACCTAGTAGAAGACGTATCAGTATTAAATCAAGTCGAAAGAAAATGCAAAAAAGTATTTTTGAAGTGTGTATATTTTAGGCAATTCCTAGCTGAGCGCTTTCGGCTTTACAAAGCCATCATCAGAGCTATGCTACAATAAAATGTTCTAATAAGTACTAATTGGTAAAGATTGTAATTTTTAACTTACGTCAATTTTTAAATACCACTACAAAGGAGAGATCTCATTTCCTTAAGTTTCACAATTATGATTTTGTAGGAGTTGGAATTTTTAAAACATATAAAAAACATATAAAAGGTCGACACTGGACGTCACAAACACGTTAAAAAATTGAAAAATTTTTTTGTCATGGTACGGGTTTAAGACCCGACCATCTATTGATGTGAGGATGTAGACTGAATAGAACTAGTGAAATCAAATGTCGGTCCTTTTAAACGATTTTTCAAAAGTGACAGGTGACAAATGTCATATATAGGAAATAGAGATTGTTTTTTTAAATTCTTACAAAATTATTTAGTAGTTTGGAATTACTACTAGTCATCAAAGACTTTCTAAAAATTAAGTTTTTAAAATTAAATTTTATGTGTTCATCACATCATACAGAATGACATTAATTTGTAAATTCACTCAAGTCATTGCTCAAGGTCAATGTATGTTCAATCTGACAGCTATCCTTAAGGAACAAGGGCTCAAATTGTTCAACAACACTATAAAGAAGAAACCTGGTATTAATGTTATGTTATCTGATACTTAAGTGTATTAAGAATTGTATGTCTTGATGGAAAATTGTAAGAACTTTGCATAAAAAATTTTTTAAGAATGTATTTTCATGTTTCAATTAAGAACAACTGTCAAATGAATTACAAAATGTTGTAAATTTTTAATAAAGTTTAAAATTTGTTTAAAAAATAAAAGTATGAAAAATATATAACAAGATTGCATGAGGTCACCCTTCTTCCTCTAAAGTCTCCCATAATAATTTAAAAAGAGGTTTATAGTTGCAATTGAGGTTGATTTGTGTGTTTAAGCAACAATCAGGGTTTATTTTCATTTCTTTGGATATCTCTAGATCTTCCAAGAGATTCATGAGTCTAAAGTTTTTATTAGGAATGTTGTGTAAAATTTTACTGTTTTCAGAAGGAGAAAAAGAATGATTATTAAATTTAATGTGATATCCAAAGTTTGATTTTTCTGGGTTATTGAGGTGTTCTTTGATTCTTTGATTCAGAGTTCTCATTGTTCTACCTACATAAGTCATATTACAATCACCACAGGACAGCTTGTAAATACCACTTCTGTTTAGTTTGTCAACTTTGTCTTTGGTCTTGCTGAAGATGGACTTGATGTTATATTTGGTTTTAAAGGAGATGTTTAAGTCATTAATTTTATTAACAAGTACTCTTGAAATTTTTTCTGAAATTGGTCCTAAGTAAGTTAAGGATCTATATATGGAAGTAGTGTTGGATTTGTTATCAACATTAAAAGCTTGGTTTAGTCTCTTTTTGAGTATAGATTTTCTAATGACTTTATCAACAGTAGTAGAAGGAAAACCATTGTTGTTTGCTATCTGTTTAATGATGGAGATTTCTTTATTGTAATTTTCTTGAGACATAGGGATATTAAGAAGTCTGTGGACATAACATTGAATAGCTGCCATCTTGTGTTGAAAAGGATGATTTGATGATGTTGGTATCATATGGTCAGTTTGAGTAGGTTTTCTGAATATTGAAAATTCTAGTGTAGGCAAAGAAGAAAAGGAGGAAGTATTCTTTTTGATAGTTAGGTCTAAAAAGTTGATAATGTTGTTGCTTTCTACTTCTAAGGTAAAATTAATTGCAGGATGTAGATTATTAATTATTGACAAAATATTGTGAGGTTCTGAAGGTGGGCCTTCTATAAAGGCTAAAATGTCATCCACATATCTGTACCATAGGATTATTTGTGGTTGAGAATGAACAAAGTTAGTTTCGAGAGAGTCTAGAAAAAGATCTGCAAGTAGAGGAGATAAAGGATTTCCCATTGCTAAACCCTCTGGTTGTCTATAAATTTTATCGTTAAAGATAAAGAAATCTTGGGAAAGGCAAAATTGGAGTAGAGAAGTAATTTGTGAACATTTATTTTGGTCAATGTTTTTTCTTTGTAGAAGGTTATTGATGATTGGAATGGTGTCTAATCTGGGAACATTGGTGAACAGATTTGTTACATCGAAGGAGACCATAGTGAAGTTATTCGGAAGAGTATGTGAAGAAATTTTGGAGATTAAATCTAAAGTGTTGGCAATAGTATATTTGGGAGTGTAATTAAGTAGATCTAGTAGAAGAGTGTTGATAAATTTTGCTAGTGAAGCTAGTGGGGTATTGTCAAAACTAACTACAGGTCTTATTGGAACATTAGCTTTATGAATTTTAGGGAGACCATAAAGTCTTGGTATTAAAGGATTGCTAGAAATGAAAATTTTGGGGTTAGTTCCAAGTTCTTGAAACAAATTAGTTGCATTAGAAATGTTTGATTTTAGATCATTTATAAGTTTATTCATTGGGTTCTTGTTAAGTGGAATAAATGAGTTGTTGGATAGAAAAGATTCTACTTTGTTAACATAATCACTATTGTACATGATTAGAAGACAGTTTCCTTTGTCAGCTTTTGTTATTATAAGTTTATGAGTTTTAATTTTATTAGAATTAGATTTAACCAGTTTAAATTGTGTATGAAAAGTTGACATAACCTTATTGTTAGAATAGTATTTTTGATAAGACTGATTTAGTGCAAAAAGACAAGACATTTTTAAGTTGGTTTTTACAGTGTTTGTGATGTTTAAACTATCTATGATGCTATCAATCTCTACACAGAGTAACTCAATATTATTTAAATCAGGTTTAGTTTTTATACAAAATTTGAGACCCTTACTCAAAAAATCAAGTTCTGGTTTTGTAAAATTGCAATTTGACAAGTTTTTAACCCTTTCATGAAATATATGATAAGAAGAGGATTGTTGACTCACCTGATTCCTGTTGTTATTATTATTTTTATTAAAAGGATGTTGTTGATTATTACCTGATCGATCAGATTTTAATTTGTTTAGTTTTTTATTAAGTCTTTCATATTTAAGGTGTTTACTCAATGCTAAATCATCTTGATGTTCTTGAAGAGCTTGTTCAAGAACATCAAGATGATTTAGCATTGAGTAAACACCTTAAATATGAAAGACTTAATAAAAAACTAAACAAATTAAAATCTGATCGATCAGGTAATAATCAACAACATCCTTTTAATAAAAATAATAATAACAACAGGAATCAGGTGAGTCAACAATCCTCTTCTTATCATATATTTCATGAAAGGGTTAAAAACTTGTCAAATTGCAATTTTACAAAACCAGAACTTGATTTTTTGAGTAAGGGTCTCAAATTTTGTATAAAAACTAAACCTGATTTAAATAATATTGAGTTACTCTGTGTAGAGATTGATAGCATCATAGATAGTTTAAACATCACAAACACTGTAAAAACCAACTTAAAAATGTCTTGTCTTTTTGCACTAAATCAGTCTTATCAAAAATACTATTCTAACAATAAGGTTATGTCAACTTTTCATACACAATTTAAACTGGTTAAATCTATTTCTAATAAAATTAAAACTCATAAACTTATAATAACAAAAGCTGACAAAGGAAACTGTCTTCTAATCATGTACAATAGTGATTATGTTAACAAAGTAGAATCTTTTCTATCCAACAACTCATTTATTCCACTTAACAAGAACCCAATGAATAAACTTATAAATGATCTAAAATCAAACATTTCTAATGCAACTAATTTGTTTCAAGAACTTGGAACTAACCCCAAAACTTTCATTTCTAGCAATCCTTTAATACCAAGACTTTATGGTCTCCCTAAAATTCATAAAGCTAATGTTCCAATAAGACCTGTAGTTAGTTTTGTCAATACCCCACTAGCTTCACTAGCAAAATTTATCAACACTCTTCTACTAGATCTACTTAATTACACTCCCAAATATACTATTGCCAACACTTTAGATTTAATCTCCAAAATTTCTTCACATACTCTTCCGAATAACTTCACTATGGTCTCCTTCGATGTAACAAATCTGTTCACCAATGTTCCCAGATTAGACACCATTCCAATCATCAATAACCTTCTACAAAGAAAAAACATTGACCAAAATAAATGTTCACAAATTACTTCTCTACTCCAATTTTGCCTTTCCCAAGATTTCTTTATCTTTAACGATAAAATTTATAGACAACCAGAGGGTTTAGCAATGGGAAATCCTTTATCTCCTCTACTTACAGATCTTTTTCTAGACTCTCTCGAAACTAACTTTGTTCATTCTCAACCACAAATAATCCTATGGTACAGATATGTGGATGACATTTTAGCCTTTATAGAAGGCCCACCTTCAGAACCTCACAATATTTTGTCAATAATTAATAATCTACATCCTGCAATTAATTTTACCTTAGAAGTAGAAAGCAACAACATTATCAACTTTTTAGACCTAACTATCAAAAGGAATACTTCCTCCTTTTCTTCTTTGCCTACACTAGAATTTTCAATATTCAGAAAACCTACTCAAACTGACCATATGATACCAACATCATCAAATCATCCTTTTCAACACAAGATGGCAGCTATTCAATGTTATGTCCACAGACTTCTTAATATCCCTATGTCTCAAGAAAATTACAATAAAGAGATCTCCATCATTAAACAGATAGCAAACAACAATGGTTTTCCTTCTACTACTGTTGATAAAGTCATTAGAAAATCTATACTCAAAAAGAGACTAAACCAAGCTTTTAATGTTGATAACAAATCCAACACTACTTCCATATATAGATCCTTAACTTACTTAGGACCAATTTCAGAAAAATTTCAAGAGTACTTGTTAATAAAATTAATGACTTAAACATCTCCTTTAAAACCAAATATAACATCAAGTCCATCTTCAGCAAGACCAAAGACAAAGTTGACAAACTAAACAGAAGTGGTATTTACAAGCTGTCCTGTGGTGATTGTAATATGACTTATGTAGGTAGAACAATGAGAACTCTGAATCAAAGAATCAAAGAACACCTCAATAACCCAGAAAAATCAAACTTTGGATATCACATTAAATTTAATAATCATTCTTTTTCTCCTTCTGAAAACAGTAAAATTTTACACAACATTCCTAATAAAAACTTTAGACTCATGAATCTCTTGGAAGATCTAGAGATATCCAAAGAAATGAAAATAAACCCTGATTGTTGCTTAAACACACAAATCAACCTCAATTGCAACTATAAACCTCTTTTTAAATTATTATGGGAGACTTTAGAGGAAGAAGGGTGACCTCATGCAATCTTGTTATATATTTTTCATACTTTTATTTTTTAAACAAATTTTAAACTTTATTAAAAATTTACAACATTTTGTAATTCATTTGACAGTTGTTCTTAATTGAAACATGAAAATACATTCTTAAAAAATTTTTTATGCAAAGTTCTTACAATTTTCCATCAAGACATACAATTCTTAATACACTTAAGTATCAGATAACATAACATTAATACCAGGTTTCTTCTTTATAGTGTTGTTGAACAATTTGAGCCCTTGTTCCTTAAGGATAGCTGTCAGATTGAACATACATTGACCTTGAGCAATGACTTGAGTGAATTTACAAATTAATGTCATTCTGTATGATGTGATGAACACATAAAATTTAATTTAAAAACTTAATTTTTAGAAAGTCTTTGATGACTAGTAGTAATTCCAAACTACTAAATAATTTTGTAAGAATTTAAAAAACAATCTCTATTTCCTATATATGACATTTGTCACCTGTCACTTTTGAAAAATCGTTTAAAAGGACCGACATTTGATTTCACTAGTTCTATTCAGTCTACATCCTCACATCAATAGATGGTCGGGTCTTAAACCCGTACCATGACAAAAAAATTTTTCAATTTTTTAACGTGTTTGTGACGTCCAGTGTCGACCTTTTATATGTTTTTTATATGTTTAAAAATTCCAACTCCTACAAAATCATAATTGTGAAACTTAAGGAAATGAGATCTCTCCTTTGTAGTGGTATTTAAAAATTGACGTAAGTTAAAAATTACAATCTTTACCAATTAGTACTTATTAGAACATTTTATTGTAGCATAGCTCTGATGATGGCTTTGTAAAGCCGAAAGCGCTCAGCTAGGAATTGCCTAAATATACACACTTCAAAAATACTTTTTTGCATTTTCTTTCGACTTGTCATAAGTGTGTACAAAAAATATCAGTCTTTTGAGTATTAAATCAGTTTGACCTAGGAAGAGATAATAGACTAATAAGAACAAAACTAGTAATTAACAAAAAACTAGAAAGAAAAAGAATACATGAAAAAAGATACAAATGGACATCTAAAGAAATCAAAAATAATGAATTTAATAAAAATATAGTGCATGCATTAAATCAAGTTAGCATGCAGCAGATAAACTCCAATGATATTGATGATTTGAATAACCTTATTACCGAAACAGTGAATAAAAGCCTTCTGCAATTGAAAAAACCGAAAACAACATACAATGAATTAGACAAAGAAATATTACAACAAATAGAAAGAAGGAAGATCTTAAATAAATCTAACAAAAAGGGAACCGACGAATATAGAGAACTTAATAGGCAGATTAGAAAAAAAATCAGACAACAAAAAAGAAAAGAAAACGAAAAATTAATAACAACAACTATTGAAAAAAATAAGAGTATGAAATGTCTCAGACCGACACTAGGACGACGTCAGATGATATCATTAATAGGAAAAGACGAAAATGAAATCACAAGTAGAGAAAACATACTGACAAGAATAGAAGAATTTTACACAGAACTTTACAGATCTCATCAACAAGATGATGAGATGAGACCAGCACGGAAATTAATAAAAAATGTTGGATCAGAAATAATGCCAAAAGTACCAATTTCAGAGGTAACTACAGCATTGGAAAACATAAAGAGAAATAAAGCTGCAGGAGAAGATAGTATTACCACAGATATGATATAAGAAGGAGGTAAGGAACTAATTGCAATTGTATCTAAGCTTATGGACAGTTGTTTACATCAAGGCAAAGTCCCTAAGAGCTCGAACAACTCTAAAGTAATCTTATTGCACAAGAAAGGTGATAGTCGAAAATTGGAAAACTACAGACCCATCAGCCTACTGTCACACCTGTTTAAAATACTCACCAAAGTCATAACTACTCGACTAACAAGGAAATTAGACGAATACCAACCATATGAACAGGCAGGTTTTAGAAAAGGCTATTTAACTTCCGATCACCTGTTAACCACAAAAATATTAATAGAAAAATGTAACGAATACAAGTTTCCAGTTTTCCTTGCATTTGTAGACTACGAAAAAGCTTTCGTTACCATAGAACACACGGCCGTAATAAACGCAATGCAAAATTGTAGAATAGACAGCAGATATATTAACTTAATAAAAGAAACTATGAACCAAGCTACAGCTACATACTACCTAAATGAAAATGAACACACGAACCCTGTACAATTAAACAGGGGAGTCAAACAGAGAGATAATTTATCACCCAAACTGTTCACCTTAGTTTTGGAGGACGTTTTTAAAAATCTAAATTGGAAATATAAGGGAACAAACATCAATGGCCGGTACCTCAGTAATCTACGATTTGCAGATGACATAATCCTGATAGCTACTGACCTACAAGAAATGCAAACCATGCTTGTAGAACTTCATACCGAATCTTCTAAAATAGGACTGAAAATGAATTTAAACAAAACAAAAGTCATGCACTCCGAAGACACCGTGACAATAATAAACGATAAAGTTATAGAAAAAGTTGAAGAATATATATACTTGGGACAGAAAATAATCCTAAATAGGGAAATTCAGAGTGAAGAAGTAAAAAGAAGAAGAAAGTTAGCTTGGGCAGCATTCAGTAAACTGAACTATATACTCAGAAATTAACAAATTCAGTTACATCTTAGATCTAAAGTTTTTGATGCATGCATTATTCCGATATTAACTTATGGACAATATATTAACGATGGACAATCACAAAAAAGAATATGAATATACTTAGAGTCACTCAACACGCGATGGAAAGAGCAATGCTAGGTATATCACTTAAGGACAAGAAAACTAACACATGTGGTGCAAAAAGCATTAAAGCTGAAATGGGAATACGCTGGACATGTAGCTAGGAGCGATCTTAACAAATGGCACAGATCAATTTTAACCTGGAGACCATACTAACACAAAAGACCCAGAGGCAGACCTCCTATGAGATGGACAGATGATCTGAAAAGGACTGCCGGGAAAAATTGGCTACAAGTAGCGTACAATAAAAAATAATGGAAAGGAAGACTTGAAGAGGCTTATGTTCAGATGTGGACGTGAATGGCTAGACGAAGAAAAAAAAAGAAGAAGAAGCGTTATTGAAGCTATTATTTTACTTCGATTGTTCCTTAGTCGCCTTATAATTTTTCAAGTTTCCGAACTTTAACTTTCTATTATGTAATTAATGTTTTAAGTAGTTTATTTCTTCTCTTATTATTCTCTTATTTTCTTCTTGGCAATCTTTTACACTTCGCTCTGTTTTCTGTAGTTTTGAAACTTACCTATTTTTTATTTCTTGTCTATAATTCCACGACTTTACGTACACCTTGTATGTGAGTCTTGTTTCTCTCCTGTATAGAAATATATTTCATCTGTGAGTACGAGGTAATGATCACTATCACAGCTTGGTCTTTTAAATAGTTTTACATCTTTCGTCTGTAGTTGTACACTGTCTATTATTCCGTATTTTTATTCTATTCATCAATTTGTGTGGATAGTATTCATTCAGAATAATGAGGTTGCGTTGATCACATACGTAAATTCGTCTTTCTTCGTTGTTATTTACATAATACGAGTAGTAGTAATTGGTCTTACTGCGTCGTATTTTTTTATATATTATCATTAGTTACTACTATATCTGATGGTAATACTACAATTTATAATTACATATAATCAAAAATACTTTCTGGACAGCACTAAAAGATCTATGTAGTAGTGACCACTTTCCAGTCTTAATAAAACATACCATTAATTTAAATACAAATACAATACCAACTTAAAAATAATAACTAAAAAGCAAATTGGATTGAATTTTAAAAAATTGTATCAGACAAAATGAATCAGATTAAAATTTTAAAATCCATTGACGTCATTATTACGAGCTTCAATCAGCTTCTATGCATGCTGCTAATATAGCTATAGGAAAATCTCAAATTAAAAAATAAACACAAACTAGATCCCTCGTGGAATACACAATGTAATGCCACCAATAAATTAAATAACACAATTTTAGACCGATAAAAAAATTACAAAAATATTAATATATTAACAGAATACAAAAAATGTAGAGCTAAAGCAAGAAGAATAATCATATAAAAAGCAAACAAGAATCCTGATACAAAAGATATCATTAAAGATAGCAATAATAGCAGCCCAATTATATCACCGGTTTCAAGAATATCTTTTTGAAAATAAACTGTGTTATTTTTTTTTTGTGTAAAACCAACAAAGCTAATAACTTAAAAGTGAATTATTTATTCGAAATAAGCATTTATTTATTGTTCTACATTAAATGTAACCGTGTGTTACTTGGGCATATCCGGACCAGTTGTTTCATTTGAAATCTTGCTGTAATTTGGTGGGATGTGTTCAGAGGCAAAATCTGTGTTATAAGATTTTGGTAACGATATCATACAGCAACGAGCGCATCATCTGACAAACGCTACAACACGTAGGACATAAAAACAATGTAATAACATTGTGTTGCAATGGAAGACAGCAATTCCG
The DNA here is from genome assembly GCA_918026665.1 of Diabrotica balteata. NCBI lineage: Eukaryota > Metazoa > Arthropoda > Insecta > Coleoptera > Chrysomelidae > Diabrotica > Diabrotica balteata. The sequence goes on from OU898276.1 coordinate 108,112,372, forward strand.
TTTCTAGAAATGAAGGATAAATATATTTAATAAAATGTTTTACGTTTTACGAAGATTTATATATTCCAGATAAACACCATAAAAATAACAATAATTAAGAGAAAATTTCTATGAATTAACTACTATCGGAAAATAAATAGAAGGTAAATAGTTCACCATGACAACTAGAAGGATCAACGTAATGTGTTAGTTCATGTGTTAGTAGTTGACAGACAAAGTCTATTATCAACTACCAACAGTTTCAATTAAATTTATAATTTTTACATTCAATAAAAGTTCAGCGATAACTTCTTTCAATTATGTTTTTACTTAACTTTAATTAACTTCGTCGGTGTTCTATTAATATTTAATTTTGTTCACAATTGTTGTGAACCTTAGTATTGAAAATAATTCTATTATTATATGAGATTACCTTGTGAAATTCGTGACAATTTAATGTATTTTTAACTACTTTTTAAACTTATATTTAAACTATGTATTTAGACACTCGTCTACAGTCACTTTTGTGGGAAGTAATCCGATCTTTTAGGGATTTTAACTTAGAACGTAGAGTACACCCAGAAAGTTGCACTCTTGCCAGAAATGTACATAATATTAATGATAATATGTATTATAATTCATTTGAAATACTATTCATTAAAAATAATTAAAGATAATTATAGAATTAAGGTTTTATTAATCTTTTAGAGATTAGCACAAAATCAGCCATTAAACATTTGAGTGCAATATACTCATATTGAATAGCCTTGGAGAAGAATAAAATTACCAAAGTTAACAAGTTTGCCTAAGATCTGTCGCTTAATTGATTATTACGGTTGATTCCTAATAAACTAATAAACTGTTATTTTATTATAATAATGAACAAAAAAATTTACTAATTTTTAATAAAATTTATAAAATCTATTTATATAATAACTCCCTCTGCGGCTCAGTGGTAAGAGTGCCTACCTTTAAACCTAAATTTCGCGAGTTCGAATCTCATTTGGGTGGAGAAATTTTCGTTTATTAAAAATTAATGAATGAAAATAATTTCTATCCTTGTGCGATCGGTACTCACCGGAGGGACCGCAGACGTTCGGATACAATTAGCGTCTCTTAGCAAAGACAATGACGTCGACTTAGCTAAGTATCAAGACAATTACTCTACACACACACACACACACACTACACTAGGTACCTGACTGTACCATGCCAATGATCTTAGTTGTCGAGGCATTAACTCAATAATAAAAAAAAATATTTATATAAAACAGAATTGTACATCTAACCTTACTAACTAAACATATTTTAACATTATTTATTTTCATTTAAATTATGAACGTTGAATATACATAAGTTCTGTGACTTAGGTTTGGTTTTTATTTATGGTAGTGAATAATTGCTCCAACAAACATCTTTACAAACATCCTGACTTATTAAGTAACAAACTAATACATCATTAAAGAGATAACTAATGCCAATTATTGTAGCTTTCCCTTATGATATCTATGAAAATAATCTTACTTAAACTTAATTTAGCCAAGCATTCGACATCTTTTTCGATATCTTTCTCCCGATTCCTCTTCTTTAGGGCTTCCGAGGTCGCAGTCTTCGGAGCCCCAGACACTGATCCCTAGCCAATGCATTACTAGTACTGGGAGCAGAGGACGGTTCATTTATAGCATCAATGGTGGCGTGATTTGCGTGGGGTTTGGTCTGAGGATTAGCGTGGTGATTGGCGCGGAAGATGGCACTAACATTTCTGATAGTAGGATTTTGATATTTTATCTAAGAGAAGTCTCCAAATCAAAGGTAAGCTTATGCCGTCATCTCTTTTACTAAGACAATTTGGTATGTTTTCAATTTCTACGGTTTTTCGGAAAAGTCTTGGTTTATAAAAACGGATGGGGCTATGGTTCTCGAATTTTCAGAGTCAATTTTTTGACTTGTATTAAGAAGGTAATGACCTACAGCTGACATAAGTCAGAATTGCGAATATAAATGAAATGTTTATAAGTTATATTTTGGATTCCACGATTTTTTTGGTCTATATAGGATAGGGGACAGTCTACACAAGGAATTTTATAAACTCCGTGTTGTTTATATGGAATGTTGTCTTTGATTGATGGGACAAGAGATAAATGTCTTTGTTGTGTTGTAAATATTGTCTCTTGGCTTAAGAATTTTGTCGATTTTGTCACTGACACCTATTAAGGTGTCTAAGAAAGAAAAACTTTCATATGATGAGGGTCTGAGTCTTTCGCTTAAGATTGAGTGGGAGATGGATGTCTGTGGATGCTCCTATTAATGTGATTTTCGTAAGCGTTTTGGAGAAGGGCTTGTTTTAAACTAGAGAACTTAGTAGGTCTACTTGCATCAACACAAAGGCGTTTGGATCTGGACACAAGGGTATTAATGATTGAATTAATTTGTGAAGGTGGATGATGAGAGTTGGCATGCAAATAACGATTGGTGCGGTTTGTTATTCGTTAAACAGAATGATGAAAATCTTAAGATCGGTTTTTCTTTATGATAACGTAGAGAAACGGTAGGTATAAATAAGTTTCTACCTTCATCGTGATCTCACTATTGGGATGTAGACCATTCAGATATATTTAAAAATACACCAAAACATTCCTGCCATAGTGCCAAATAAGAAATGTATCGTCAACATATGCTAGCCAACATTTGGGTTAGAGCATTAATGTGGATCGTGCTTGGGTTTCGAAATTTTCAATTAAGATATTGACCATTAGTGGGAATAGTAAAGAGCCCATTGGAACACCATGTATGTGTCTGTTAAATTGATTTTAAAGATGAAATAAGTGCTGAACATACAATGTCTAATGAGAGATAAGAGATCTTGCTGGATACTGTATTTAGTTTTTAGAATGTTTAGAGTTTCGTGAATAGGAACATTTGTAAATAATGAACAATATCAAAACTTGGAACGTCTGACGGTGGGTCTAACTGTATTGTTTAAGAAGTTCGATAAAATAAAAAGAATTTTTGAAGAAGGATAAAGCATTTTCTGCGAGAGGTTTTAGTGTTTTGGCCAGGTACTTGGCCAATATCGGGTTTGTGAAATTCTGAGAAATTAGAAATTGTTTTATGTCAACAGGACAGAGGTTTTATTGACAATGGCTTTTGTAAAGTGAACAGTGATAAAAACGGCACCTTATTGACTAACAGTTGGCGAGGATTTGTTAAAGAATTGATAAACAGATTTTTTAACGAATTTTATTGCAGTAATTTTCATGCTAAATTTAAATTAAAATACAATTTTAATTTTGTTTATGTGTGACAAACAGTTAATATAATATTAGTGCACGGTGTCCAAAAACAACACAAAGAGGGCCCATAGAAGAAGCGCAGAAACTCCAGAAGACCAAAAATGTTAGTGAATTTGACGATATAGTAGACTATACTATTATATATTAATATAACTAATATCAATAATAATTAACTAATATTAAATTAAATGCTGACACTAACAAAAATTTACGTCTATCAGACAAAAATACTGTGCATAACTCTGACATTAATAAACTAAATAATAATAAAAACATAAATTTAGGTCGATCAGGCAGAAATTTAGCGTTAAACGTTAATAAAGTTGACAATAGACTTGGAAGTGACTACTAATATTACCAATAGTAATAGTGCCAGTAATCGAAATACATACAAAATATCAACGAACCGAAAAAGATAATTTTTCCCGGAAGGAGATTCGGATAGTAGTTTGGGTTAAAAATGTTGGGTTAGATTAGTAATATAAAAGTTATTACAAAAAAAATACCAAAGAAAGTATAATTATTAAAAATAAGAAATATGAAAATAAAAATCAATTTTTTAATTGATTATTATAACGAGACCTATACGAAAAGGCACAAGCAAATGGTGTTGTTAGGTAATATGTAAAAGTGATAAACGCTCTAAATCATTTAAAGACAATACATACTATTTTATAAATTTTCCGAAGCCTTTATTTTTTTTAAACAACATTATTTCTTTATTAAATAAAAAATATTCATTCAATAAATATTTCTTTGCAATAAACCAGTGACATAGGACGTATGACAGCCCAACAAAAAAATTGCCCTCCTGCCGAACAAAAAATAAACTGATTTTGGTTAATTGATTTGTGCTGATTCCAAAAATACAAACCTTTTCTTCGTATCTGCAATAGTTTTCGAGATATAACATAACCATCAAATACTTAAATATTCTTATATCTCTGTATATTCCACCACCATAATTGCAATATGTTTTTAAACAAACTTAACAAAGTCTAAGACAAGTGCACACTAATGGCTTTTAATTAAAATGTACTTATTGGAAATGTCCATAACTCGTTAGCGCTATTGTCCAATAAATAGTATTTCCTCTGAAATGGCGCTACTAAATTCCTATAAAGTCGACTGCATTCCATTGTAAAATTTAGTTTGAACTTAAGTTTCATTGCAAGAGTTTGTTTTTGATAACTACAAACAGCAACCAGTTGTGTGAATAACTCGGGCGTTTTTTCATACATATGTGGCGAGTACATTGTAAAGGTAACTAGGAAACCAGTTTGTGATTTCATAAAAGAGCATATCAAGACTCTTTTGGTGTTTATTTAGGAGATCAAGATAAATCCTGGACTCGACATTTAGTGTGCAGAACTTGCCTTAAAAACTTGCGACAGTGGATGAAAGGACAAACGAGTTTGGTGTTCCAATGGCATGGAGGGAACAAAAAATAATTTTAACGATTGCTATTTACGTCTTGTAAATATAAATGGCACTGATCGTAGCAATCGATATACGTGGATATATCGTAACCAGGATTCAACAATAAGACAAATTCCACATTCCAGATACAGATACAGATACCCATTCCAATATTTAGCAGTCTACCTTCGTTACCATAGGATATTGTCGAAACGTTATCTGTCGAACTATAGATTAATAGATTTGATGAAAATGACAGTGATTTTAACGAAGATTCAACACGACCTGAGCGCTTTACTCAGAAAGAGCTAAGCGACCTTATCAGACATTTGAGTCTTCCAAAGGATTCTTCCAAGTTGCTTGCTTCCAGAATAAAGAAAAAAATCTTCTTGACCCAGACCAAAATTACATACTACCATTATAGACAAAAAAAAACTTTTGTTTTTTTTCCTTACCAAGATAATATGGTCTTTTGTTACAATATTAAAGGACTTGGAAAAAATTGCTGTATCGGAATACAGTGTGTCCTACATAATGGCAACAAATATGGAAGTATACCAATTTGGCTGTCTACAAAAATGAAAAAAGAATATACAACAATATCGCTGGTGCTAAAAACATCAAGTATGACCAGCATCAGTGGACGATCTGTGTTGATTTTAAAATGGTGAACTTTCTTCAGGGATATCAAGGTGACTATACAAAATATCCTTCTTTCTTGTATCTTTGGGATCGCAGGTCTAAGGACCAATACTGAAGTAGAAGAACATGGCATTCTAGAGATGTTTTAGATCAAGGAGAAGCAAACGTAGCTAACGAAGCATTGATCGACAGGGAGAAAATAATATTACCTTCGCTACATATTAAACTAGGGCTAATGAAACAATTTATAAAGGGCCTAGGACAAAATCATACTTGTTTTGAATACCTGTTTAGCAAATTCCCTGTACTTAGTAAAGACCAATTGAAAGCTGTAATACTTGATGGACCTCAGATATCACAACGCATTTTACACAATCGATGACTGAAATTGAATGTAATGCATTTTGTTCTTATGTGAAAGTTGTGGAACATTTTCCTGGAAACAATGAATCTAAAAATTATCGGGATATAGTGGAAGAAATGCTCAGGAATTTTAACAAACACGGTTTTCATATTAGTATTAAAATTTATTACCTACACAGCCACTTAAACCGTTTCCCAGAAAATCTTGGTGACTTTAGTAAGGAACAAGGGTAACGCTTCCACCAAAATATCAAAGCGATAAAAGAGAGGTATCAGGGGAGATAGGACACTCACATGATGGCGGATTACTGCTGGAGTCTTAGAAGGGAGCATCTTTTTACATACTTTGTCATAAAATCTTATAAAAAGAAGTTTTTAGGTTTATTTGTAAGTATATTGTTGTATAATAAATATCTAACTATTCGTGTTTTGTTTATGTGATGGGTAGCAGCACTACATATATGTAAGTAGTGCCACGTTAAATTACCTTATATATTAGAAATGTGATCTGTTGTCGTATTTTCGAAAAACTATCAGATGAAGCAAGTATGATGGCATTTTTGAAATCAGCAGACCCAAATTACCCAGAAACAGTAAAAAATCCTACAGCAAACTGTGTGTTTACCACTGATACGTCATTTCTCTTAAAATTATATATTGTTAGCCGATAGATAAAGCTTTATTTCCAAATATTCCTTAAATTTTTCATTACTTCAAATATTATTTAATATTCATTTAATTTTATATAGAAACACTAATAATTATCTTATAATTGTTTAAATTATTGCATAATTATATATTACGATATTATTGCAAAATATGTGCCTGAATATTGAACATTATAAAGATTATGTCGATCGGATAGCCAAGCGGGGTGGGCGGCTGGCTTCTTCTTCGCTCCAATGCGAGAGATGTTAGTTCAATCCCTAGCTCGGTGTACAGAAAACAAAAAGGCTAACGCAGCAGTTTAAAATTCTAAATGAATCTGCGGCTTAGTCTAGAATATGCTGGTATCTGATCATCGGCCTATCGTGGAGCAGTACGGCAAGAGATAAGGGCTTGCGGCTCGGTGATATTCCTCCATAGATCCCTACCGGAAGGGCGTGTGCCGCCTAAATACCGGGTATGTATATACATACATATATATATATATATATATATATATATATATATATATATATATATATATATATATATATATAAATTATATATATATATATATATATATATATAAATATATTATATATATATATATATATATATATAAAGATTATGTATATATGCAACATGCTTCTTAAACTTCTTTAAAACAGTAATTATTTAACAATAAAGTATATTTACTTACACTCCATAAGAGTCTCGTGTTTGACACTTGTCTTATAGTCGTCATTGTTTTTCCACTGGTGGTAGTAGTTTTTGTGGATAGGTGGCGGTGGGATTTTCATTACGGAAAGACAGACAGAATAAGCAAATTAAAATATTTATATTTTGCTGTACGTTATATTTTTTTTGACACTAGTGTTGTGATCAAGCCACTTTATATTAAATACTTTATGTATACTTCATCTAATTTACTTACCGTTACACGTCATCCGCGTCATAGCCCGTGAGGTCACATGATTCCAACACAAAATATTTAGGTGGTAGGTGTGTTCTTTTTTAGAATCACCTTGTAAAGTACACTGTCATTACAGCCACTAGACATATTTTATTATATACGCGTAGAAATAATATTTAAAGATTTCTGTTAATGTTAACTTAAAGAAATACACAATAATATGTTTTATTTAATTTGTATAAATGCATTATAAAGCGTTTTTATGAAGAACATTTGTTCGGAACATACTGTAACTGTAATCGAACGAAGGTGATATATTGGCATAAATTGGTAATACTTATTTGACAGTTGCGGTATTGACACTTTTTTGTACTTTATTATTTTGAATTTTAAAGTGAATACCTTTTGTTTTATATTTTTACCTATTTAATAAAATCTGTTCCTCTTAGAATAAAATTAGTGTGTTTTATTTCGAAAATATCACGTAAGAATTTAAATACTCGTTGTAAATATTCGATCTCTATCTGTTCACTATTGATCAGAAAACCGAAATTTAAATAAATCTGAAGAAAAAAGAAAAAAGCATTTAAATATTTAGTTGTAACAAAACATTTCTAAGTAAATAAGTAATGAAAAAAATGTTTTTGTTAGGTATTCCATTTTAAATCTTTATACGACGCATACAAGTGGCTCAAATTGTTTTTAACAAGATTATTTGTTAACTTTTGTTTTGTTTCTATTTATTTACATTAAATATTAATTTGCTTTGTTGTATAATTCCATTTTGCGATAATTATGTGACCTATTTGATTTAAAAATTTTTTATACTTTGGCAACTATGTCAACTTAGATCTCTGTCAATGATAATGGCGTGCAACGGTAAGTAAATTAAATGGACTGTATAATAATACAAATACCATACGATTAATATAAACTGTGCGGCATAAGTTAGGGATATAGCTAAAAATAATAAATAAACAATTATACAACTGTATATGTAAACTAAGTCACTTACCTACATCAAAAATTAACACAATTTTATTCAAAGAAATAACTAAATAAATTAAATTAAATTTATAAGTTGTTTTTAGTTTGATATCCCATCAAACAAAGCCGAAAAATCACTTTAAAAATCGAAAAGTTACTGGGCGCTACATTTTAACTGGAATATCTGGGGGATGTCGATAGAAAGGGCGTAATAATATCGTGGTTATCGAAACATTTACTGCGTCATGACATTTTTGCAAAGAAAAGGGATTTCATTCATTTTAATATTGTAAATACTAAGAATAATTTTTTTAGGTCTGATTACCTTTATAAAGTCTCAAATTGTCATATTTTTTAAAATCTATAATAATTTTTAATTGTTTACTTACAAATAATTGAAACAAAATGAAGTACCATTAGTATTATTTTGGCAACATCCCTAACTTATGCCGCGCAGTATATATAATATTAATATCAATAATTTCTGCATATAACTCGACATTGTTAAATGATTTATATAATAATTTTAAATACTTTGTCCTCACAATAGGCGTAAAATAAATTATTATCTGGAGTGTGATTAGTTTTAATTCAATTATAATAATTTAATTTGCAGTACATGAATTTTTAAAATATGGTTTTGCATGTTATAATGGAAAACATTACACATAAATATTAAAATTTGACATATACTGTTAAAATTCAAAGAATTTGCAGTAGGAAATATAATGAACATAAATGCACATTTAGCGAATAAAATTCTTTGAATAGTAGATGTTTAAAGCTACATTTCAACGCTATATAAGATGATTTTTAGTACAAGTAAACTCTTTAGGTTCTTTAGAAATAAATCTGAAATAGTCGGTTAGCTATTCCCAGTCCGAACTGTCAATTGGCAGTAAAAAAGGATTTGTTAAGCATGGTTTGTTGGAATTTCAGTCGAAAAGCACAAAAGACTATCACGAGGAGATGACAGCTGATGGTTTCGAAGTGTATTTTGAGCAGTATATTGAACACATACCACCAAATTCAATTATAGTATTAGATAATGCACCTTATTATTCACGACTAGTAGAAAGACTTCCAACGACTGCGTGGTAGAAACAGGATTTTCTTAACTAGCTGCGGAATAAGTATCTGCCTTACGAAGATGGAATGGTAAAAGCAGAACTTTTAAAAATTGCTTGGCAACACAAATCTAAGTTCAAGAAATACGTCCAACAACGTACACTGCGAAATAAATCCAAATTTGGACACAAATGAAAAGTTATGTGGGTAGAAAAAATACGCCATATAAAATACAAGCTGTACAGATACTGTACGTGAATTGTTATGAGTCTTTACAACACATTACAGATCAAAACTGGAAAGATGCAGTAGGACATGTAATAGAAGAAGAACAAAAAATATGGGATCTTGATAACATAATTGATGCGACCGTAGAGACACAACCGCTAATTATTAACCCTCAAGACGACTCGAATTCCAAAGTTGATCCTATTTATTTTGAATTTGAATAGTTTTCTAATCGTAATTATATAAGGTAAGTAATAGTAGTTGTAATCGTAAGGTATTTAAGGGGAAAGGCGCAAAATGTCGCCTGTCAAAATGTTCAATGTGTTTTAAATGTATTCATTTTTTTTTCAAATCCTAAGAAAACTAAAAACTTTTGAAAAATTTAAAGTCAGAATGAAATATTTATTAGAATAAATAAAAAGTTTCTTTTGCATGCAATATTTTCAATTAAAAATTAAACTATATTTTCTCTTTTATTTTCACCCCTGTTACATAACATAAAAATAAACATTGTAGAAGTTTTCAGGAACTTTTTGTGCTCAGCAATAATGTAATCTTTCATTCTGCGTTTAAATTTTTCAAAAATATTAGTTTTCTCCCGATTCGAAAATTTTGCCAGGCGACATTTGGCGCCTTTCCCGGTAATTATATAGATGTATCTTTTACAAATGTCAAGAAACGTTTTATTGTTGAATGAAATAAAGAAGTTTTATTAAAACAAAAATACAATTTACATAAATACAATTAAAAAAATATATTTATTTAGTTCAAATACATGTTTCAATCATATACTCTACGACACTGGTTGGTCATCTGTAACAAAATACCTTCGTAATCAGATTATAAGTTTGACTGATATATTGTATTTCTTCAGATACAAGGTGGGTTACTCGAAAAGATCTTAAATCATCAGTTTCAGGTTGGTTTTTATTATTATATCGTATTACCTATCATCTCTGTATTTCAGTTCTCTAATTAGGGTTAAACTTGTAGTGAGCTATCGACAAATGGTGAACCGATTATAGGAACTTTTGTGTTGTAGTTCTCCACTACGAATCTCTCAAAATATGCCCGAGTTGAGCGAATTGACCTTATTGGTCATATGAATACTAAAGTTCTATATCTGTTATGTGCGATGATATTACGCTTTTACTTATACATATATAGGTCGATATGTATTTCGACCTAATAGGTCTCGTCAGAAGATCTATTCATAGGAGTCCTCAATGTGACAAATCAATATATTCTGCCTTTTAAGAAGAAACAATAACATGGCTTCAATACGGACGCACTAGCGACATCTAAATACAAAAATCGTAAAATAGTTTCGAAACACAATACGTATCGAAATCGAAATACGTATCAAGAGATACATAGGATTTGTTTGCGTGAAATCAAATATTTGCTGCCTTTCTTAATTTTATTCGGATTTACTCTGTGTGAGTACTAGAAGCACAATTCGCTAAGGATTTCTGCTTAGTTGTAAAAGACATATCGTGGAATGCAAATTTTAGATTCCCCATGTCTCTTTTAACATCTTTTATCAACGTCTGTTTGCCTTGCAATTTTGAGAAGGCTCAGATTATAAAGCAGAAATCCAAATTGTGTTTCGAAACTATTTTACGATTTTTGTATTTATATGTCGCGTCCGTATTGAAGCCATGTTATTGTTGCTTCTTAAAAGACAGAAAATATTGATTTTTCACGTTGAGGACTCCTATGAATAGCTCTTCTGACGAGACCTATTAGGTCGAAATACGTATCAAGAGATACATAGGATTTGTTTGCGTGAAATCAAATATTTGCTACCTTTCTTTAATTTTGCAAAGTTTCTTTTTAAAGCTGAAACAATTACCTTTAAAATCTAGAGGGGTTTTGAAAGTTAATCGCACGTATGAAAGCTGAGTTATACTTGGAAAAGCTTCATCGAATGTCATCCATTTTGCAATTGTTTTTACGAAATTTTCTATAGCTTCGGTACTCACAATCGGATCTAAGTTTTCCGGACGCCAATTTGTTAATTTTTTTAAAGGAAACCATTTTCATTGTTGTAAAATTAAATATCTCCAATAGTTTAGGAGATACAATCATTTAAACTTAAAATTTATTCGTTAACAACAAATTATCTAATGGGTTTTGAGCCTGGTATCTTCGAAAACCTCGATTCTGCGCAAAAAAAAACATAAAAAAAACCTCAAGATGCCGAGGGGACATAAAAGTGCGTACATACTTGACCCCCTTCCCTGGCTCCTAGACTAAATAACAACTTTAGAAACCAAGCCGTCAATCCTTAATGGTACATGTGAGTTCCCGTTGGTAACGTAAATCTACCACTCAAAGGGGAGGGGGAAGTTTTTAAAGAAAAGCCACCCGCAGACAAGCCACATGAAAGTTATAAAAAATGTGATCTAGGGGTAGAGCACCACAATAGATCTGAAAAGGTGCAATATATGCTAATAGCGACCTCTACCTAGGACGCTTTGTACAGTACGTTTTTCCATTCCATTTCCAAAAATTTAAAATTTTGTTTTTTTACCATACTTTTATATATCTTTTTGAAACACCAATGTCCATCGTTGCATTACCAACTTTTTATATTAAAATCACGAAAAACCCAAAAAAAATCTATATGTTGTTTTGTTTATTTTTCTTAATTTTTTTTTCCTTTATCATTTTTTTCTAGGTAATATTGTATTCGCAAAAACCTGAGCGAAAACAACGAAGGTCGAAAACAACATGTCTTGAAGGTAGATCAAAATCTAATGTGATGGACAGATCTACGACCAGGAGACTGGGAACCGGAAGGCGCAGGATGGTATAAATCGGACATTAAATTATATATAATCTTTTTAGCTGGAAGTCTCCCTATTTTCTATATTGTATTGTAAATGTAAATTGTTTAGTAGTAGTAATTGATAATGTTGGAGCTAATGCAGTAGTGTACTTTGAGAAGAGGTTAGGATTATTTTAAGTATTAAGTAGTTAAGGGTCTACAAATTCTAATGGTCTATACTTATTCTCATCACACTACATTTTTGTTTTTAAAACTGCCTAATTATGTTAATTATGTCATTTTTTTAATTGTTTGGCAGCTCTTTTCCTTCGTTATCCTCTATAATTTTATTCTTTACCGCATTACACACTCCAATCGGACCAATAAGAACGGAGATAATTATAATGTATATATTAATGCATAAAACACTTATTTTTAGTATACAGTCAATATATTTAAAACCCTATTTCCAAATGATTCTCATGATTCTCATTCTCATCAAATTTTATTATTTTAAATATTTAATATTTAATTTTATATAGAAACACTAACAATTTTACTGCAATTTATGTGTATTTTACAAAATGAAGATAATTCCTTGGAGTGCAATAAAATAATTTGTGTGACTTATTCGCTCCGTGCGTGACCATGGTAGGGGTACATTGAAACGATGCCAGCGTGCGTAGCGGTAAAATATGACAAAATTGGAATATTGAACAAAATATTTTTACGCATAAATTTTATCAAAAATGTGTACAAATACATTTATTTGCGTTGCGTATTTAATTGTGCTAATAATAGCAAAAACAGTGAGTGTAGTTTTTATAGGTTCCCAAAGATTACATGTAAATTAGAGAAAAGAAAAAGATGAATTCGTGCTATTAATATGGAAAAGTAAATATAACATAATTTCATTTTTATGCAATTGAAATAGGAAAAATGGGGAGTACGGTCCTGCAAGTGACAACAGTAGGTTCATTTAATTTCGCTTCGTAATAAACTTAAAATTATTGGGGAATTACAAGTTAGAAAATTCAACCGAGATCAAAAATAAGTACCAAAAGTTAAGTGTATACTTACATACCATAAATGGAAGAACTAAAGAAACTGCTAAAAGAAATAAATAAGCAAATTAAAACGGAAATAAAAGAGCTGAAAATAGAAATGAAGGAAGAAAATAAGGAGATCAGAAGATATATAAATAAAGTTAAAGAAGAGGTAAAACAAAATAACGAAGAAATAAAAAGCATAAAACTGGAAATAGAAAGGGTGAAGGAAGAATGGACAAAAGAGAAAGAAGAACTGAAAAGAGAAAACGAACCAACCAAAACCGATAACAAAAAGATAACGGAAGAATTAAATGATCTAAAACGCTCATTGGAAAGATTAGACAAAGAAAAAAGAAAAAAGAATATAATCATCAGAGGAGCAAAAATAGACTCTGAAGACCCAAAAACTTTGAAAGAGGGAATGACTACTATATTAGAAAATCGGAGTCAAAACCAATATTAAAAGAGCACAAAAAATAGGAACAAAAACATGCTTAATTGAACTTGAAAGCGAAGAAGAAAAAACAACAATCTTAAGAAAGAAATACAAACTTAAGAATGTGAACATCGAAAAAATATGGATTAAAGAGGATCTCACAAAAGGAGAGAGAGAGAAAATGAAAGCTTTAAGAGACAAAGCAAGAGAAATGAGGGAAAATGGAAAAATGGTCAAAATAGGATACAATAAAATCACAGTGAACGGCAAGGAATGGAGATGGTGCTATAAAGAAGAATAGGTGTTGGAAATAGCGTGTTCAAAAAACTACCAGAGCAACATAAAAAGAACCAAGGAGAGGCCGAGCAACGAATAGAGAAAGATGCATTACTAAATAAACCGGACAATGATGATAAATGTTTAGATTTAAGTAGGAATAGGAATAGGATTAGAAATGTAAATGATAATTATTCTATTAGAAATATGACTTGTGATAGGAATATGGGTATTTTGTATACTAACAGTAGTGATAATATTATAGCTAGGGGGAATATTAATAATGAGCATAGCAGTAGTAATGAAGGTAGGGAAAAATTAAATATTAGTATTAAAAATAAAAATAATAATAAAATAAATAACGGATATAATGTTAATACAAAAACCAAGGAGCATGAAATCAACGAACACACCAATAATGGAGAAGAAGAATATAGTAATAAGGAAATGCATCATAACAAGACAAATCATATAGGAATAGCGACATGGAATGTGACATCTCTGACCGGCAAGGAAATAAAATCTACGGAAGAAATGGAAAAAATGAAAGTACAAATAATGGGAATAAGCGAGACCAAAAAGATAGGGAAAGGACACATCAATATAAATGAGAAATATAGTCTATATTATTTCGGAGTACCACAGGGTCACAGAGCAAAAGAAGGAGTCGGTATAATAGTAAATAAAATAATAGAATCAAGAATAACAAACTACGAAGCAGTATCATCTAGAATAATCACAGCCCAAATAGAACTAAAAGACAAGATAGGAATAATACAAATATACGGACCAACAGAAGGAAATGAAGAAGAGATAATGATAGAATTCTACAACGAACTCCAAAACGCATTTAACAAATTAAGAGAGACAAGAGAAAAAATAATAATCTTAGGCGATTGGAATTCAAGAGTAGGTAAAGTCATTAACAGGGGATTAGGATGCATTGGACAATATGTAGAAGACACATTAAATAGAAATGGAATTAAAATGCTGGAATTCTGCCAAACCAATGACCTGATAATAGGAAACACATTCAGTGAACAAACCATTAACGACAAATATACATTTGTCGCTGAAGAGAGAAATGCGAAAAGCTTAATAGACTATATAGTCTATACGAGAAACCTAGAACAAAATATAAAAACCATCTTAACGGAAAAGGAACAGGAACTGTCTACACAACATAGAATGGTCACTGCAAAACTGGAGGATGAAAAAATAGACGAAGTGGAAAGAAAAGAGTATAAAAAAGTAAATGTAAACAAACTAAAGATAGAAAGTGTGCGAGAATTGTACACGGAGGAAACTAACAAAAGACTGAGACAAACAGAGGGCCAACATGGACAATGGAAGAAAGATGGAATACTTACAGTGAAGTATTAAAGACAACAGCAACTGAAGTGTGTGGAATAAAAAAATATAATAAACAATTGAAAAGGACAAGATGGTGGAATAAAGAAGTGAAGACAGAAATAAAAAAGAAGAAAATAGCATGGGAAAAATACATTGAAACGGAATTAGAAGAAGATAAAGAAAAATACTATAGGCAGAGACGATTGGTAAAAAAGACAGTCACACAAGCAAAAGCCAAAACATGGAAAGAATTTGGAGAAGAACTTCAGGAAGAATATATAACAAATAATAGAAACTTTTGGACAACAATACGACACATAAGGCAAGGAGGACGAAAGGAAATAAACGCAGTAAGAGATACTTCAAACCAAATATAAATAAGCCCAGAACAAGTAGCTAGGGTATGGAAAGAATATTATGAGAAAAAATTTGATACCGAAGTAATAAATGAAGACAATATAAACAATGAAGGCGAAGAAAACACAGAGCTAGAGCAAATAAGTAGAGAAGAAGTAATAGAAGGATTATCAAATATAAAAATAGGCAAGGCAGGTGGAGACGATGAAATTGGACCGGAAATGGTAAAATACATGGGAGAAGAAGGAATAAACTGGCTATGGAAAATATGTAAAGAGGCATGGGAAAAACAAACGATACCTAAAGACTGGCAGAAAAATATCATCGTGCCAATATACAAAAAAGGAGAACATGTAAACTGCGACAACTATAGAGCAATATGTCTGTCATCGGTATGTTTTAAAATATATACGAAAATAATAGAGAAGAGACTGAGACAAGAAGTAGAAATGGTATTTGGAGAAGAACAAACGGCATTTAGACCGGGAAGACAGACAAATGACAACATATATATCATTAGAAACCTAACAGAAAGAAGCATAGATACGGGCGAAAAACTAGTATTAGCATTCATAGACCTAAGAGCAGCATTTGACACGATAGAAAGACATATTATAGGGAAATGCTTGAGAAAAATAAATGTACCTAATGCATTGATAAAAATTATAGAAAGTACTTACAAAGAGATAAAAGGAAGGGTACAAATAACAGGAGAAAGATCGGAAGCATTTAATTGGAAGAGAGGTATTAAACAAGGAGATAGTCTCAGCCCTTTGCTATTCATAATAGTAATGAACGAATTGTTAAGAAACACTAGAATCAGAACCAATCAACTACAGACAATAATAGGTTACCACAGATTACAACCAGTAACAATAGAGTCCTTAATGTATGCAGACGACATAGTACTAATAGCAGATTCCTAGAATAAAATGCAGAAACTAATGGATATATGGGTAGAACAAATAGAAGAACTAAAAATGAAGATAAACGAGAAAAAAAGTAAGATAATGATAATCAGCGGCAATGGAGATCAGGAAGATAATCAAATAAAGATAAAATGTAAAAACTCAGAATTGGAAATAGTATCAACTTACGAATACCTGGGAAGTATAATATATAATGATGGAAAAATAGACTGGGAAATAACAAATAGAGTAAAGAAATCAAACAAGTTATCAAACTATGCGTTAGCCCCAATAATGGGAAATAGAGAACTTACACGAGAAACAAGAATAAAAATATATAACACAATAGTGATACCGACTGTGCTCTATGCAAGTGAAAACTGGACAATTCTGGAAAAACATAAGAGCAGGATAAACGCAATGGAGATGAGACATCTAAGAAGGATAGTTGGAAAGACAAAATGGGATAGATTAAGCAACGAGACTATTAGGAGAATGGCCAACCAGGAACCGATAATGAACAAAATAGCAAAGAGACAAATGAACTGGTATGGGCATCTGACGAGGATGCAATCCAATAGAATAACAAAAAAAGTTAATGAAGCAAAAAATATCGAAAAAAGAAAAAGAGGCAGACCAAGAAAAAAATGGATACAGCAAGTAGTAGAGGCGGGAAAATTTAAACAAAAATCACTCGAGGAATTGAAAATAATGGCAGAAAACAGAAAAGAATGGAAGAGGTGGGTAAATGGAAAGTAAAATAGCTAGCCCAAATCCGACACCCTGATAGGGTAAAAGAAAGGGGAGAAAGAAAGAAAGAAATAGGAAAAATTTAAATAATTTACCTTGAATATTTCATAAGGCTTCAAGCTAACTGCAGATGACTTTAGCTTTTATATCATAACTTTTACTATTATTGTTTTTAATTAAATGCTCTTTTGCGTGAAAAACTTGATTTGCCAGTACTAGATTTTTCCCTTTCTTTTCCGTTTGGAGTTGAAAAGATATATTATGATGACTTTTGAGACACCTAGTTTTAATACTACATTTATTTTGTACATAAACTGAAAAAATATAGTTAAAAAACTAATTTATTAATAATTGTCAATTTCGCATGTATTTAACAATGTCAAACATATGTCATATGTTTAACCTGAAAATTGGGAGGTCCAAAATTGTCAGATGAAGGCGGTAGGTGTCGCGTCAGTCACGCAAGGAGCCAATAGATTTAACGGAACGATTTGATCGAGTCCAAATAAAATATATACGCTATTATTATATGACAGAAACATACCAGTAATATTATTAAAACCAGTGAACAAAGGAATTAAAACCTACACGTAAAGGAGGCATAAGGCAAAGTGACTCTCTAATTGCTGTTCTATTCAGTTTGACTATAGAATTGTCAAGAAATTGTAACGGTTAATTTTATATTGTTAAAAAATTTAAAACCAAAAAGTAATATAGAATAAGAATAGATATACTGAAAATTATTTGCTGTGCCAATTATGGAATAATCACAGCACAAAATAATGACAACCTTCAAATAATGCTGCACCAATATGATACAACCGATTTGCTCATCGCTATAGTAATTTTACAAGACCGCCTTTATTACATTTACTAATTAAAGACAAAATAATTTAACATTATAAAAAAATGGTAACTAGTAATCTGAATATCTAAAAATTAAAGAAAGAAGTAGAACAACGAATTACTTAAGCTAGAGAGAATATATATATATATATATATATATATATATATATATATATATATATATATATATATATATATATATATATATATATATAAACTGTTTTTCAAGAAAGCCGATCAGTGGACGAAAAATCCTAATTAATTATATAAAGCTGTGATTAGAGTAGTAATAACCTACACTGCAGAAACATAAGCTGAGCTGAACCTAACCCAAATACATCAAGCAAAAAGACAAAAGAGGGAATGTAAAGGTAGTGGGGGCAAAAATATTGTTAGACAGAAAGTGCGATCTTTAGAGGCCACATTAAACAAGGAAAGAGACTATCTCTCCTTGTTTGACATCAAATTTAGTTGGGTTATGTTATTGTTTGTCCCAAATGTCACATGAAATCTTATTTGTATTGAAGTTTTTTAACAATTGTGTCGCATTTTAGACTATTACCGTTAATATTTAATTAAAACTTTCTCGTCTAAGACACATTCTGAAAAATATTATATAGCTACTGTTAATAAGTGTGGCAAAAATTTAAATTTGGCGAATTCCCATTTCCGGATATGTCCGCCATCAGAGGCCACTTTTTGGTCTTCTTTTCATAAAGATTAGATTCCCTCTTTTGTCTTTTTGCTCGATGCGCAAATACTAATTATAAACAATAGAAACAAAAGTACTTCGTAAAATATTACGTAATCAGGGAACATAATAGAAAAGGGAAAGAAGACAGAAGACACAAATAAATAACTGACAATATAGTAGTAAAAATAGCAAGAGAGTCACCAACTTAAAAAAGATTAATTGGAAGGCCAAAAAAAGATTGTTGGACAATATCTAAAATAGAGGAATAATCCCAAGAGTGACAGCGTATGTAAAAAAATAACCACAACGAAGAATAAGACGAAGAAAAAGCAGAAGAGAGGTTTCTCCATAATGATACAGAAGATAACTCTGATTTCGTGCCAGTTCTGAGTTGGAGTTTCATAATTATTAATTATCTCCTTGTACTAAGACGTTTTATTTTATTTATTTCATTACAAACCTGCAAATCTACCTAGGGGTAGATTTTTTGTCATTCTTTTATCCAGTAATTAATAATTAAATAAATGACAACTGAGCCTTAATTCGTATTTTTTCCATTATAATTAAGCCGAAAAAAGTTGGTTAAATTTTTATTCTTTACCTTGCGGGTAAGAGGGTTAAAACACAGGAATTAATTAATTTAAGGGTTCAGGATTTTTTCGAGTTCTGTGCTTTCAAGCAGAAAAAGCTTGTTAGCAGAAATTGGGATTAAATGATTTTATATTTTTGGATTATAACAGTGAAAATCAAAGCTCCACACATAATTAAAGAAACAAAAAAGTAAAAACGCTTAGCAAAAATCGATAAGCCAGAAAAGTATACTTGCATTATTTATAAAAGAAAGCATTGTTATTTTTTTAACACTGACATTACGTATATTAAATTAACATTAAACAACGAAAATTGACAAAAATATTTGTATTTCAGAACGATTTCGCCGATTCTGCGAGCGCTAGGAAGAACGAGAAGGCTAGATTCTACAGATGAGAAGCATAGAGAGGCTTCAATGGGACTCCTTATATCTGCGAGATGACGTAATGACTCTTAAAGGGGAGAGTCAAGATAAAACAAAAGCAGTGCCCCATTTTGTTTTTCCAAGAACATTTGTTATTCACGTAGGTTCAATCTAACTTTGGCCAAAATCCGTGAAATATAACTGAGTTATTTTTCAGCAATATGTGGAAAAACGGTACAAATGATGTGACCTGTGTGCATCATAGAAGAGACCCAAAACGAGACTAAATATTTGATGATTGCTATGAAATATTTTTCCAAATAGCCAGAAGTAGTTGCAGTACTCAACGAAAAAGCAATCACAGTTGTGAGACTTTGCTTAAGAACGGTCGTTTCCTGGTATGGGTCCAGTTTTACTCCATTCCGACCATGGCGCAACTTCGAATCCGAAGTTTGGCAGACCACGATAGCTTTGCTATTTTATTTATTTTGCGTTTTATTTTCTCACCTATGCTAACCATCGAACTTCTAGATTTCGTCACCGAAAATTCTCGAAACGTAGAAATTTGCTGGAAATAAATATAAAGGCTCACGACTTTAAAATTATTTTACAAATACCAAGTGAACGCCTTCGGTACTTTGCCGTTAAGATACTATTTGCTGGAAATAAAGAAAAGTCTGCAACGGTCTGGAACTAAACGCTTCCCAGATAGTTATCACTTGTCTGAAATAGATAAAAGTCCGGAAAGACTTATTAGAAAGGAATTATTTCACAAATTGTCGAGTGGTCGAAAGGTGTCGATATATCACCAATGGTTAGGAATAAATAAAAATTTAAAGGGACATGGGGAACTATTTCACAAAAGGTAACGAGACGAAGTCAACACTTTGCTGTTGAATCGTTATTGTCTAAATAAATAATGGTCTGGAAAAGACTTCGCATAGAAAATTTCGAAAAGAAATATTTCGCAATTCGCGAAACAAAATTTAACGCTTTAAAGATATTACTATGTGCCTTACTATGTACTATGTGCCTTCCAGGCATATAGTACATTTGAACTTTTGTTATGTAAGATATATATTAAAATGTAACAAATTTCAAAATCCTAAAGTACTCTATATTGCCAATTGATTATATATAAATTAAATCAATTTATCAATTTCATTCAAATCAAAATATCATTTTCTAAAATAATAAAAAGATGTAATCGAAGAGTCTTCACTCCTCTTCTCGGGCGGCTGCTGGTAACCATCCGCGAATCCAAGATACTGTATAGAATAAACCGACCGTAGGACAACCAGATCATCAACAACTACCTGTTCCTGTTTGTACATAAAACCAGGAAAAATAGAACAAATTGGTGCCTCTTTTTCTACTAGCTTACCAAAGCTTTCAACATGAAGCAACTAGTTACACTCCATCAATTATATTGACTCGTCGAGAGACAAAGCTTAGTATAGAACCCCTACATGGCAATTTATCAGATAGAGAGTCGGACCAAGAGATACTCCTCAAGTATGTTAGTCTAGTTAAGTCAGTCCCCAATCCACTGCTTAAGGTCCACGATTTCCCAAACAATAAGCTGCCACTCACCAGCACCCGAAAGAAGGTTAGGTCCGATCAGAAATGTACTTCCGTTAGTTTCAAGGAAGGTGATGCAGTCTAGTTCTACACATCAACGAGAGCGAAAGGTCTACCCTGACTAAGAACCCGGATTTAATTATTTATATATATTATAATCTTAGTTACATATATGAGAAAGACATCAAAGAGGATGTCGAAAACTCGGCAAAATGGATATCGACGCGGTTCAACCCGGTGAGTTATATTAATTTTTGTAATAGTATTAATCTTAGTTTCATTGTACTAATCTCGGAAATCTTTCCGAACATACATATATATATATATATATATATATATATATATATACAGTATATTGCTTTATATTTTCACTGCATATTGCTAGTACCCGCTATGGGGTTTTTATCGCGGTTCTCAAAGAATTAGTTTGTAAGTACTTTTTTAAATTATCTTTATTATAACTATTATGAAACAAACCTATCTATCTAATATAAGCAATATCAATTTAAAACAATCTATCTAAAATTTGAAATTCTTACAATTATTAAATTATTAACAAAATTTGGTACCTTCTTTCACTGAACGAATAATATTTTTTTTCAAAATTAAAGTTATTATCACCACTCGATATCTTCTTACTAAGCCTTGGTTATCCAACTATCTTAATATGTTCCTTCTTAATTATCTCCACTCACCATATAAATATGTATATATATATATTTAACTCCTTGTAATTTTTATATAATGTACTTTGAAATATACTGGATCTTGTGGTTGTATTATTGAATGCTTATTTCAATGAATTAACTTCAAACTGTCACTATATTACTGTAGTAATAATTAATCTCCAACTGTATTTCACTTAATAATTCATTTAACTTAATCAATGCCTTCTACTAGCTAATAATCTCTTCATAACCTCATAAATAACTGACTTAATAATCCTTGAATTGTTATAACTAACTCCTCAATAATAATCTTGTAACTGATTTAACTTCTTCTAACTAACTCACTTAACTTAATTAATAATCTTCTTGTTACTAAATTCTTGAATTATAACTTTACTAACTGATTAATCTGTAACAAACTAATTAACTGATAACTGATAACTGACTGACTGACTAAACTCTCACTCATAACTGACTTCCTCCAAACTACATGGCTTTTTATATGTTTTTCATTGTTTCCAGAGTAATCTAGCAATAAATAATGTTCGAATCATTCTATTTGTTCTATCTGAAAATTCTGGAATTGTTTTTTGTCTGTGGTGTATTATGCATACAGTCCCATTGACATTTCCAGAACTTTCCACTTACAATTTACTTGACTTTAGGCTCTCCAGATCAGAACTACACTATTATATGTAACTTAAACATTTATATGAAATATATTTTGACTATTCTACATCCACAATTATATTCTAAATTAACATTACAAAAATAAATAATAACTTTTTGACTTTGACACTACAGTGTAGGTTTGGTTGCATATGCACATGGATGAATAAACATATTAAATATTAAATAAAATAACATAAAAGAACACTTCTTAAACTTAATTCTTATGCTAAATTCTCAAAAATACCCTCATATAATTATTTTTTAATAATATTATCTAGTATATAACTTACAAATTATGTCTCTAACCTCTATTTAAATAAATTTATTGTATATCTGGTTGTATATATTTCTGTTATGTTTATTTATTTTTTCTCATTCTCATTATATATATATATATATATATATATATATATATATATATATATATATATATATATATATATATATATTGTTGTGATTTGCTCAAACTGTATGTTTATAATATTTATTTTTTTACAAATTAATATGATATCTTAGGGCTCTTTTACTTATTAAAAACAAAACATGGCTTCAAAGTATTTTTTGCTAGTGCCTTTAAGGAAAACAAAAGATAGACAATATGAAAATAAAATTACAGCACAATTATGACTTACAAAGCAAATATTACATTAAAAAAAAAACAATTATATATTCAAAGTAAAAATTTTGAATAAACATAAATATACCATATACAATGATTAGATTAAAAATCTCAAACATCCATCAAATCATACATCCACAATTATCAATACAAATTAATTAAGCTTATACGCAAATCCAAAATTTCTTAATTTTAATGACTCCCGATAAATTATCATGTATTATAATTCTCAAACGAATAACCCTAACTTAAATAGGTAGTCGTGATTGAAAGTCTCTGTTTCTACAAATGACGAAACTAACCTTCTGTTCCCACAATTGATGACTTTACTTCTCTCTACTTTAGTTGTGCCTTGTCCACCTTGCTCGTATCTTTCATTTTCTCCAGAATACTCCTGCTAAACTCCTCTGCTCCAAATCTTTACTACATAAATAAACTCCTCCTCTTTAGACACAAAGAATATCTAAACTAATCGACTTGGTCCAGTATAAAACTACACATCTGTTGATTACTTACAGCATCTCAGTTATTTCTTCTGTCTGATACCAGAGTTGGAACTCTTTCCACCAAACACAAATTTAACTTTTCACAATTTAGACTTTAAAAAGAAAACTTGTCTAAGTAGCAACGTCGTTTCCACTCTCTCTGAGTTTCTCTCTCTTCCAAAACTCTATCCAAAATCCTTTAATCTCCTACTTTTTTCTTGAACCAATCAAAACGTGTCTCCGTCCAAACAAATTTTACTTTCTTCAAAGAAAAAAAGCTAACTTTCTCCTATCCAATAATAAGTCGGTCATCTAATAAACATTTTCAATTTCTAGAGAAAAAAAGATTGAGTTTGAGATAGAACTGTTTACAAAAATGTCTATTTAAAACTAAACCGTTAAAAACAACCAACATATCGTCTTCTTATTTTCTGGGAACGTATAAAATTCACTTTCCAAAAAAAAAATACTTTCTACAACTAAATAGTATCATATACAGGGTGTTTGTGATTTCTGTTGGTCGGTGATTTGATTTTTGTCTTAATATTTTCTATTTGATTTTTAAAATTTATGGAACCTTATTAATATATATATATATATATATATATATATATATATATATATATATATATATATATATATTTGGTTTACCTCTATATATTTGGGTCAACCACTAATAATGGGTCTTATAGTTTGATTGTCTTAAAAGATCTTCTTTTTATATAGACATGGCTCTGTCTGTTTTTCAATGTGCCTCCAGTAAGTTGTCATTCCATCGTTTTCGTGGTCTTCCAATTAATCGTCTTTCTATTGGGGAACCGGCTCTTGCCGTCTTTACTACTCTATTTGTTGTCATTTGACTTATATGATCGTTCCATTCTACTCTTCTATTTTTTATCCAGTTTTTAATGTTCTCCACCTTGCATCTATGTCGTATATGTGTACTTTTAGCTCTGTCCCATAGTTCCTTACCATCAATTTTTCTAAGTGTTTTCATCTCTGCTGTTTCTAACATCCTTTATGTCCTCTCTGTGTCAGGTCTTGTTTCTGCCTCGTATGTCCTTATTGGTCTGATGACTGTTTTGACAATTCTGCTTTTCGTTTCTTTCCCGATATTTTTGTTTCTCCATATTGTTTCATTTGGGCAGCCTGCGGCTCTGTTTGTTCTATTCACTTTATCTTCCACTTAGGTTTCGCGCTTTCCGTAGATAATGTGATGCCTAGATATTTAAACTCCATCACTTGTTCTATTATCTGACCTTCCAGCTCCAATCTACATCTTAGTAAATTTGCTGTTGTAACCATGCATTTTGTCTTACAAGATCATAATGGCTATTCTATTATAATTTCTTGATGAATTTTTTTTATCAGTATACTTACGAAAATTTGCAATAAAAACTGCAATCACACTTTTGCCGCCTCCACGTAAATATATAGATGCCAATAACGATAACTTAACGTTTTCAGATAATAACGTCTCGGCGTAAACAGTATCCGAGATTATTAGTTGCCGGCTGGGAGCATTAAATTTCAATCCACGTTTAATCAAGTTATAAATTCATGTTACAACCTGAGAAAGGTGAGACATTCAATATTGTCGCTTTGATTTTCAATTTTGACCTTAAGATCATGCAAGAAATTGTTATATTCAGCTCTTTAGTACAGTTCGTTAAAAAATATTTCTGCAGAATAAATTTTACTAACCAACAAATGATTTTTCTTTTATACAGTGTAAGAACGTATAGAATTTAGTATACTATAGTAAGTACGGTATACTTTCTAAAGTGGCATATAGGAGTATTTTTTATATCAAACTGCAGTTTGATAGCTATAGTTAGCAACGAAAGGCGTCATGTCCTATTCTAATATAATTTAATATGAGTATTCATTCAGCGAAAGAGTAACAATGAAAAACTAGGTCTCACATCTAGTAATACTGCTCATTCATAGATCGATCCTAAACTTTTTGTTTACTGTCCAGAGTTTTTATCATCAATCTACTAGGCCACTCACAGTAAAGTAACTGCGCTTCACCTGTCTGGCTCACTAACCCATTATGAAGGTAAGTATTTGAGAGAATCACCTGATAAAATATTTAAAAATTTAGTAATAATTCACTAACATACTTACTACTAAACTCACTAAATAACTTTGCTGTAACCTTGACAAAGCTATAAGCATTTCTTGGTGTGATAACTCATTAATATTTATTTTACGCTGTTTTTACGCTTTTACAGACATTAACGCTATGATAACGCAATGAGGATAATAAAACTTTCATTGGGTGAAGATGTGTTTTAATTATCCGATATTTACCATTAAAAATAATTTAAATCTTTTGACCAACTCAGAAGACTGAGGCATCGGAATGGATCTTGTTAAATATTCCAGGGTAGGCACCAAAACCTCTGCTTAGCCATATGTGCCATAATCGCAATTTAATATTAATTTTTATAATGGTATTACCAGTAATTGCTATAATAAGAATTATCGAGTTAAATGAAAAATTTTCGTGAAAATTTCTCATGGTTAACTTCACTTATGCACGGCATGTCTATCATATGAAAGCGTGTGGCATTTTGAACTGGCTTACTTAATTGAAAATCACACTTAAACTAAGTTATAAAAGAAAGGGGAGCAATATCAACACCTCGTAAATTTTCTTTCGAGCGTAAATAGGCATTGAATGTGTTTTAATGAAATTCGAAACTCTCAAACTCGACAGGGCACAACCCTTTCTTCGGTTCAACCGTAAATTAAAATTCTTTCTCTTATTAATATTAATTCTGGAACGAGTCGACGGCAAAATTACGAAACTTTAAGGTTGAGCATGTATGCGACTGTTGAAACATGGGTCGTTCAAGTAAAGTACAACAAGAGTTTGTCATTGTCTCGTCGAGAGGATGTTACGTAATTTTTATTGGTACTTTGTGCGGATTAAACGACCTTAAAAATGGCGCAGTGTGGTAGAATTAATTATAAGGTAGCCATATTTTAAGAAGTCTTTTTTTAAGATATAATTTATTTGCAAGTTTTAAAAATATATACCTGGTGATTAGGGTTTTTATCTTTGATTAATTTGAAGAAGTTTTTCAATTTTAATTTCAATTTCAATTTCCAATGATTGTTACCAATAAAATTGTATTTTGTGAACAAGAGTTGTATTAAATATTGTTAGATTATATTAGAAAAAATTTGATTAGTTAATAATGTTCTTCAGTATACAATCTCAGAGAATGGCATTCTCCAGAGAATGTTAATAATTTTTTATACAATCTAGTGTAGATTCGAGATGACGCATACAAATGTCAAGGGTAGTATGGAAAGTATACAACACAACATCATCTGAAAACTGCAATATATTAGAGGATGAAGGTACTATCTGTTCTAGATCTATATTGTACAATGAAAAGAGAAGTGGACTTAAAATACTACCCTCTGGTATATTTGTTAGCATTGGCGCTAAAAGTTTCTCTTTTATTTTTAAGTAAGTCAATCTATTCTTGTACAAGGATATAATGAAATCTGAAATTTTAACTGACATGCCAAGATATAACAATTCCTTTTATAGAATATATAAATTTATGTTATCAAATGCAGAGGTTACATCTATAAATGCTGCAGCTGTTGATTTTTGATTTGTAAAATTGACCTGAACAGAGGAAACTAGTGAAATGAGAGTATATTGTGTAGACCTGGATTTCCGGAAGCTATATTGAGATTTGGGAAGGATATCTTTGGATTGAAGCCAGAATTCAAGCCGATAAATACCTAATAAAGGCTTATCAATATCAACTACAAAGATTGAAATTTGTTTTTTTTTTAAAACACGCCGAACTCCTCAAGGTAACTTTAAATTAGGAAAAATAGAATTTCCAATCAAAATTCTGTAAAATATCTAGGCACATATTTGGATCGTAGACATGGTTATAGAAGGATCAAATTCATTCTATCGGAAAACTCCATGAATATCCTTAGATCATTTTGTAAAATCAGTTGGGGAGCTGACCCGAATATTGCATTGCTATTCTATCGCTTAATGATTCGACCAATTTTCAATTATAGTTGTCATTTATATGGGTCTGCGTCAACAGGACATCTTAATAAAACTAAAACCCAAAAGAATAAATGTTTGAGAATAAAATAGTAGAGACGGTATGAGACGGTTTCCCAATAGGAAGACCATCGGTGGGAAAAGAGGCAGTTATTTCTTTGAAAACCTGAAATAATCACATAAAATGTGAAAGGAATTATTCTCAACTAGTCTATAAAATAAAAAGAAATAAATGTATGTAATATATATGAATGTAAGGACTGCAAAGTAATAGTCAGCAAAACCGTCAGAGGGATCATAAGTTGCATTTACTGAATACTAATGAAAAAAAAGAGAAGCCGAAATATCGACGTACACCACAGAAACTTAAAATGGAGATATTAAAAGATAAGAAATAATGTTTATATAGAAAGTAACATAGTAGAAAAAATTAACTAAGACATGACCTAAAGTTCTAATACAGTTAGCAGGTATAATATTAGTATTATTAGAGATACTCTAATTGAAATATTTCAGGAAGTGAGAATAAAGAGATATGTAGGTGGTCAAATAATATTCAAGAAATTTAAGGAGAAGAGAAAAGAAAAAAATCTAAATAGTAAAAAGGAAGCAGGTTGGACACATAGCTTAAAAACTATAAGTTCGCAAAAAAGAAAGCGAAAGTAGCAATAGCTAAATTTAACCAGGGAGGGTAAAACAAAGCTATATAAAATAGCCAAACATAGGACAAAGAAAATAAAATTAGATGAACCATAGAAGAACATAACAAAATAAAAAAAGATTTCTAGAATATATAAATACAAGATTTATCTCCATATCAGTAATTTGTAATAATCCTTAAAAATACAGTTTTGAGATTTGTGTATTGCAATATTAAATTAAATTCAAATAAATAAGATGGCCAGCACGTGGGAACCATTTTTGAGTATAAGTACAATGGTTTGTTTTTTAACCATGAGGAGTAAACTAAAAAGAAAGATTCACACCCAAGAAAGTTACTAGGAAAGTCACTAAACACATCTTGTTTTTTGGTTGGTTATCTCAGCCTTGCGGTAATCCAGTAATCAGTATCGGACAACCTCACACGTCGATTCCAACCTAACTTTATTTGTTTATATTTGAATAATAATTTTTTCTAATTAACTTCCCATATGCATATTTTTGTTTTTCTAATTACAATAAAAAAATGTTGGATTATTATAAAGAAGTTTTGAGTTTATGTATCACATTGTATAAGAAAATCGTTTGGAACGTATACGAAAGCGATATAATCGTGATAAAATTATATCTATAATCATATATTCCAATATTTTATCATCACACTAACTTAAACAACAATAATATTATATGCTACTTTATGGGAGTATAACCAGTTTTTATGGGAATTGCAAAAAACTCTGTATGACCATAGCTCAAAATCCTGAAGTTTTGATAGAGTTTCCACCTTTAATGTCCACGTTTCTACTCCGTACAGAAGCACTGTTATGTGTACTCAGTGCTTTTGTATGTCTGAAACACGTCATAGGCATATTCCTCGGGCATATTCAGGTCTGGCACACAGGCCTGATTGAAAAACTCCACCTCGCTGGACTGCCAACACCTTTCGTTAAATTAATTAATTCCTAGGACAATCAGGATCAAAGTAGCTGACCACCTCTCCAACCCTTCACTCCATAGGCTGGAGTGCCCCAAGGCTCAATACTTGAACCAATACTCTACACAGTTTACAATAGTGACATTTCCCGCCCAGAGCAAGGATCAGAGTCCCCTTTACTTTTCGCCGATGATACGGCCACCCTCACTTCAGGCTCCCGCAGAGAATGTGAGCGACGGTCTGTATTCGAAAGATCGCAAGAATACCCTGACAGAGTTGTGAAGTGATGCAACAAATGGAGGGTGACCATAAATCCCTCCAAAACACAAGCAATTTTATATAAATCTCCTTATTGGCGTGACGTCCAGGGCCGGATATCACTTTTGGGAGAAGACCTCATTCTCAGGAGCTCGGTTCTCTACCTAGGAGTTCATTTTAAAATAACTCTCAGCTGAGAGGCCGACGTCCCGGAATCCTTAGATAGGATGAGACAGAGGTTCAATCTCCTGAAAGTCATCATCATCATCATCATCCGGCCCCATTTTCACATACATTTTTAAATATAGGCCTCCTCCAAACGTCTCCAGTTCTCTCTATCTTTAGCTGCTGCAATCCAGTTTGTTTCTATTCTCCTTAGGTCGTCGGTCCATCGGGTGAGTGGTCGTCCTCGACTTCGCTTGTCGGCTCTTGGTCTCCAAGTTCGTCGGTGTATCTCCTCATTTCTCACGCGATCTTTCAAGGTCAGGCCCATCATTGATCTCTCCATTCGCCGGGAAGTGAAAGTGCTAACCGGTACAATTGTCCAAACGTCTTCCAAAACTTTGTTGCACAAGACTTTTGTCAGACCGATAATCGAATACAAGGCATGCTTTACATCTCGCTAAAGAGCCACAAACTGAATGTCATTGCAGCTAGTGAACGTAGAATACTAATGTACTGCATGAGGAAAGATTGGTCGTATGCATCAGTCCACATACACATATTGGCCAACATTACGCCAATCAAAGACATAATCCTAACCATCAGCAGCAAGTATGTCCTAAGAACCATAGCTGGCTCCAACAACAGAGCAAAACAAATACTAAAGACGCCTTGCAATCATAGACGGCAAATACTCACCAGGTTTCCCACTAAGAAAGTTCCGTTTCCTCCAGCAAAACTTCTGCACAACACTGGACATGAACTTTCTGATGAGTATTTTGAAACTGTAGAAACATTCCCCATACAATATCGCAGATAAAGACTGCGCGCCAAAAACGCTGATAAAGAGCCGTTCCTACTGTATGGCTGGTAACCCCTGAAGTACCTCAACTGACATGCTAGGCAATTCACACTTCTTCTTGTGCGTTTCTATTGATTACACTAGAAGTCACCTTCTTTTCTCCCTGCTCCTTAGTAGTCTACTACTTCTTAAGATCGGGCATCTTTTAATTGACGTTTATCACACCCCCACAACTCCGTTAAAAAAAGGAGTGACCCATTCCTTAAAAAGGATCAGGCCTAAACAAGATTAAAGGTCGTGTGTCATGTTACATTATTTAGAAATAGGTTATCAACACATCTATAAATAAACAAACAACACATATGTTTATAAATATATTTTTAAAATAAATGTAAATAGTTTCTTTATTACAACATATTATTACTAGTACGGTTACAAACCATAACATCCATCTTATTTCCAATCAATTACAACACAAAGTAGCTTCTAGACTAGCTCCTAAGAAAAAATCCCCTTTAGGTCGATGTATAATAAGTTGAAAACCCATAGATAAAACTTTAGAATAAATAAGAATTTAAAACTCACCATCTTAACGATAGACCTTATACCGTAAAGTACGTACTGCTTATATTTATACCTGGTGTAAGATTTGTTCAAATTGTTAGAATTGCAATATGTAATTGTTTTCAGCATTCTAAAGATTGTACTTTACCGGTGACCTGATGATAAGTAGATAATTGTAGTATTCGAAACCGGTCGTCGCCAACTAAAAAAATAGATTTTGAGTAAGTCTGTCGTTTATTTCTACTACATAGTTTGAAATGAACTCACACGAGCAACTAGTTTATTATTTGAATAATGGTTTTGCTTATTGGTATATTAGCAAAATAATAATCAAATAAAAAATTTTTATTGTTACAATCATAAATGTCTATTATTTCAAAAATACATGGAGAAATATGAAAATGTTCCATTTATTTACATTCGCAAAAAATATCTATTTACTGTCTACCCAGTTGTTCATGTAGAGCTGTAAACTAAAATCAAAAATGTTATTATAAATAGAAATTTGTGGGTCCACTCTTGGATTAACTGGAAAATTTTGAACATATACGAGTTCGTATCGCTCGCCTATATTTTTCGGTATCCTGTATATTTCCCAAACTCACCACAAAATCCTATTATGCTGTGACATATTTTTTGCGTTTTTAAATCAATTTTTTCGTAATCTGCAGCCGGCCATTTGATTTTATGCGACGTCGGACCAGATGAAAATCACCATAAAACATCCAATATCTGTTCTGATTTTTTTCCACCCATCCAAAGCCCATATCCCGAGGATTTATCCCGGTATATTCTCGGTGATGACCAGGACTTCCAGACGAAGTTGAGGCGATTGTGCGACATCGAGGAAATCGAATTTTCGTTTTTATATTGCGAAGGGGGTGTTGTGGCCAATGACCCATAAGCCTATCCCGAATCAACTTTGTTGTGCAATTTAAAGCTATACAGGGTGGATGTTGTCATACTAGAATAAATAAACCTTTTTGAGAAACTGGTTTTGGTTAGTATATTTTGAGTGTATATGTTTACAACATAAATAAAAAGAAGTATGCGCCTAAAACTCTTGAAGAACTAAAAGCTCTAAGAAATTAGAACGACGCAAGAAAATTTTTTCTTAAAAGATAAACAGATCATGTCACGGATTTACCGTGCACTGATAATGATATTGCTCCAGATAAGCAACTAAACCTTGAAATCAATTCAATTCAATCCAGAATCTAAAGAACAATAAAGCGCGAAGAATACATTAGTTCACTCCGCCTCTAAAAAGTGCAGTAGAATAACACAAAAAATCCCCAAATTATAACTCGAGTATGGAAAAAGAGGAATTGTCTGAAAAATTGTAAAAAATGGTTTGCCTGTCCATTACACAAAAAAGACAATCTAGTTAAATGTTTAATTAAAGCGTTATAACAATCTTAAATCCGTGTCTGTCCCAGTTTTCCAGAAGTTCTAAAATCGCGGAAATCGGACGGACGAGGGTTGTCTTAAACCCCGACACGGCGCGTCCCACTAGCTAGTAGGAAAATGTCCCACTTCTTCTTCTTTAAGTACCGTCTACCAATAGGAGGTTGGATATCTTACTTTATCTACTGCTGCTCTGAAGAATTCTATAGAACTGTATTTAAACCAGTCCCTTAAATTCTTCAACCATGACATTCTCCTTCTTTCTATAGTCCTTTCTTCTCTTATCTTTCCTTGTTTTATCAGCCTTAGCAGTTTATATCGTTATCCCCTTATTACGTGTCCCAGATATTGTAACTTTCTTATTTTTATCGTGTTTATTATTTCGCATTCTTTGCCCATTTCTCGCAATAGTTCCGTGTTAGTTTTCTTCTGTGTCCATGCTATTCTAAGCAAAATGTCATACAGATATGTCAAATAAGTGCGAATACGGTGTTACCAAATAGTCAACCGTAGATCAACTGATGTATGCCATAGGGCAGCAGCTATGTCGTTACGTATTGGAGCTGAAATGAAATAACCTCTGCTATTGGCTTTATAACAGACACTCATGGGCGAATATCACATAATGATTCAACCGGCCGTAACACTACTATCAGGTAGGTAAAGAGAAACCACATGATGGTTTACCATCCTTATCTTCCCGAAAGTTCATATACTCCAAATTAATAAATAGCATATAACAAAAAGGAGAGATACTATGCCATCCCGGTAATTTCAAATTACAATACCAAAAAGAGAGGACTGGGAAACTGGTCCGCCGCTAACAGCAAACTCAATATGGTATACGGACGGCTCCAAAACGGATACAGGAACGGGGGCTGGAATATATGGCATAAAACCATATGTTTTGGCATAAAACCATAACCAACGGGCGGAAGTCCGGGTATGTCTAGGAACATACGCGACCGTATTTCAAGCCGAATTAGCTGCTATACACAGGTGCGCTATGAAACGAATCGGCCGAAATGTAGATAACGACTCCATCGTTATCTATTCGGATAGTCAAGCGGCTCTAAAGGCTCTCAGTTCGGTACAGGTCGATTCATGGCTTGTATGGAACTGTTTGGATGTCCTCTCTCAGGTAGGAAGTCGAAACAGGTTGACGCTTGCCTGGGTGCCGGGACATAAGGGCCATCGTGGCAACGAGAAGGCCGATGAATTGGCCCGAGAAGGCGCATCTACGCCACTGGTTGGTCCGGAACCCTTCTTTGGAATCGCAAATACGATAAAAAGGGCAGCCATACATAAATGGGTGCAACAGAAGTCTCTTGAGTGGTGGAACAACTCACCAGGACAGAGGCAGGCCAAACAGTTCATCAAAGAACATTCGGCTAAATTTACAGCAGACTTACTTTCGCACAGACGCAGGACTGTCAGAATGATAGTGGGTCTGCTCACTGGGCACTGTAGACTCAATAGACACTTGAGTCTCATAGGCGTGACAGAAGAGGACACCTGTCGTTTCTGTCTGGAAGAAGAGGAAACCGCTCTACACGTTCTGTGCCATTGCGAAGGTCTCGCACGAATGCGGTTTCTAGAACTCGGAGAGGAAAAACCGGAAGCACCAGGCTACATGAAAAGGCCACTATCAAGGCTGTTGAGTCTCATTAAGAGGACCAAGCTAGATGAAGTGCTTTAAAATAAGGGGGGAACACAATAGATCTGCAAACGTCGCAGTGTATCAGGCTCTATTGGCCGCCCCATTTTTTACATTCTACATTCATGCCATCCCGGTAGCGATCGGTGCTGTGCTGATTCCGTTTCAGCTAGTGTGAAATGGGTCACAGATCAAACACAGAAGCTTCAATGTAGAGAATCGATGAATATAAGAATATGGAATGTCACAGGTCTTGTTGAAACTGGAAAACTTCACAAAGTAAAGAAAGAGCTAAAAAGACAAAATATAAATATATGTGGTCTAGAAGAAACACACTGGAGAGTTTACGGACATTTTAAAACAAAAAAACACACTATCGACATATCAAAATCTGAAAACACAGAACACAATGGTGTCGCCATACTTATAAACAATAGAACATCAAAATATATTAGGCAATATAAAAAAATAAACGATAGATTCATAAAAATGACATTAAAAACAAAACCAGAAAATTTCCATGTCATTCAGGTATATATACATACAACAGATGCCCCAGTTGAAGACACTCACGACACATACAACAAAATAGTAGATAAACATTTTGAAGAAAATCACACAAAAGGTGCCAGTATATATTATTACATACTTTAATGCCAAGGTAGAAAAAAACTGAAAATGAAGCACATTTGAGAGATATTGTCATTAAAATACACATAACATTTTAGGATGTAAAAAATAATAGAGGACATCAGAATCAACCAAATAAGATGGTACTGACACATATAAAGAATGGATGGTGGTAGAATTAAAAAAAGTACTAAAATGGACACTGCAGGGAAAATAGCGCAGACTGAGATTAAATTGGAAAGAAAGAGTTGACAAGGATATAAAAACGAGAGGAATACAAGACTACCATCTGAATAATCAAGACCAATGGAAACCGGAAATAAGAAAACGATGAAGAACGTTACAGTTCAACCCATTCAACTCGTTCAACGCGTTATGAAGTGTGAAAAAGAAATGTTATTTAGGAAAATATTTAAAAAAGATCTTCTTCTTTAAGTGACGTTTCCTTTAAGAAGCTTTGCTAGCAATAAGGATATTAGAGAATCATATGGAATGCATATATGGGTAAAAAGAACAACTGCAGAGTTCGAGAAGATATGTGCGGAATCAAACATAATAGGAATTATAAAATCACAAAAACAAACCAGTTGGAACATATAAAGAATTGCAGAGCCAAGTTTATTTAAAAAATTTATAAAAATCTTGATTTATTTTATAGTATACGCTTATAAGCAGGCTCAATCAAAATCTGGTAAAAAACAGACTTTTCAAAAAACAAACAAAACTTTTGTCTCCAATAGGAACCAATATAAATTTTTTTGCTTAAAATCATATTTCCATTGTTTATTAACATTAAGAGCTGAAAATTAATCTGATTCTAAATGAAGGTCTAAGTATAATACAACTTATAGTTGGCATATACAGTAAAGAAGTAGAAAGTTCCAATCCGGTATAATAATAGTACTCGTAAAATAATGTCACGGAAAAAAAGAAGGTAGAACTGCCCAATCTGCTTTTTTTGGAAAGGAAATTCAAATTAAAGCTTCATTTTTTTAAACTCGAAAACTAATACAGGCAACTTATAAAACGAGCACGTATTTTATATTATTGTCAAACATTATTGTTTTGAAAATTTGAAAAATGGCATTCATCTGGTAGTCATTTAAAAGGTTAAAGTAAGGGGGGCATTTAAATAAGAACTATAAAAAGAAAATTCATAAGTGCAATGAAAAGAACATTCATAAGTGCCATGAAAAGAACATTCATAAGTGCTATAAAAAAAAAACATTCAAAATTAATCAGTTCATTGCGTCAAACAATTCTGAATTACACAATTATTCCTCGACAAAATTGAAGACAAAAATAAAAAATGAAGAAATAGGAACGAGTTGGTTGAAAAATATTGACGAAACTCTTGTTACTTAAGTCAATAGAAGGAGCAGGGAGACATCAAAAAAGGGCAGAATTATAAAAAACAAAGCTTGGACCGACCATTTGCAGCTTTTACTGGATAGTGAAGGCACCCAATATGCACTAGGAATAATATGCTAATGAGAGGTAAAAAATAATAAATATAGCTATTTTATTCTATAAAATTTCAGTGAAAATATTTTCAACGTGATTTTTCAAAACTGGAAAACGTTTTTCCCAAATACCAATATTATCAATACTACACCAATCTAAGTAAATCAAATTCTGAAGCGAAGATTTTATACTGGCGTTGTATAACTTTTTTCTCTACAGTAAAATGCTGAGACGAGCGACACCGAACTAGTGCCACGAGAAGGCATCGTCATAGAATAACGCGATAGACTGGCGGTTTTTTGCTAATCATATGTTTAAATTTTTATAATAAAACATATTTAGTTCATATAATAATAAAATTTATTTTCAACTAATGTTTATTTATATTTTATTATTAATATTTGGTTTAAATTTTACAGGTTTGTCACAAGTAAATAACGTATGCTTTGTAACCTCGAAAACCTGTTTGATGGTGCTAGAAAGGTCACCAATGGAGACACTGCAGACGACAGCCAGATGGTTGGTGGAAAGCAAGTCGTGGGTTTGAAACTAGCTTTTGGAACCGGGAAGGGGTCCAACGGACGAAATAAGTAAAAATAATACAGGATACAGGATAAGATATATTAGAAAAGATACAGAAGTAAACAAAAAGATTGATGGGTAAAATTAACAAAGATAAGGTAAGATAGAGAAAGGGTGCCACTTAATTTTTTAAGGTTCAAGGGGAACATTAAGAAACCTTCGAAACGGAACCAGATAAGAGAAGATATTTAGGTTCTGAGACCAAATCTAAGGAAAGATATCAACAGTTAATTATTAAATAAATTTGGTCAACACACTACATAAACAAATAATAAATATATTAAGTGGACTACGTCCACCTACTTACTTACGAAACTAAATCAGCCTGATCCTCATTCTGGTCAAAGGTATAATAATAATTTAATATAATAAACAAATGTTCAGAGGTATTATTATATCAGGAAACTTATTAGGAGTCGAGAAATTAAATTCATGAACAAAACAAAACAATATATTCAACACATGATTAAATTTGGATCAATCTGATGATTTTAAATCTGAATGTAAATACAAGTACAAATAATGCACCATCAATTATTAAAATGTGGTAAACATATGAAAATAAACAGTACTATGATTAATAAATACCTTTACAAATGCACAAATTAAGTTATCAGCAGAGAGAGTCAAGAGAGTCTGGTAGTATGTATTTAAAAATATTCAACTAAAACTGGTTCAAGGAATCTCTCTTTGCTGTTTATGAGATTATCTTGAGATAACGGGTACAGTAAGCTAAAAAAAAATTAATAGCAAATAAAACAAAGTTAATTAAAAATAAATTCGAAAAAATACAAAAAGATTACAAGAATTCTGTATTAAAAAAATTAAGCCAACCAGCACTTAGTTTTAAATTAATTATCTGTCTCACACTGACTCGTTGTTTAATGATTAACTGTTCTTACTGAGAATTAAATGTTCGTAATAATTATTTATTAGAAGTTCTTAATAGCTGATTGAAAGTTCGTATGAATAAATTAAATGTTCTTTTAGTTCAATAGCTAAATCGGTAGCTAACCTTAACTACAGGTGAAGAAATGATCGACGAAGATTCGCCCAGATAATTGAAGATATTAAGATTAAGATAACTTACAGTAAATCTTAATGACTGCTTCACTATTTCACTGCTTCTACTATAATACTTTACTTGTATCAAGCACTGAAGTTAATTAAATTAAAGGTAGTTGATACCAACTGTTAATCTAATATGGTATTAGATTAAGATACGCAAATATTTAAGTGTATACACACTTAGAAGAAAAATCCACTAAAAACGGTAAGATAAGCAAGCATCCTTACGCAAAAATTGCCCTTCCAGAAGTGATGTTCTTTCTCTCAAAATTTCACAAGCTTCCCAAAAAAGGTGGATTATTCCCCACTTAAAAATGACAGGCCAGCCTGTATCCATTTCTAGGAAGATAAAAGGTTCAAGGTAAAGAACGGTAATTGCAATCTCCCACAAAAATATTATAACTTGCTTTCGACGATGTTTACCAAATTTATCAAAAAGAATCCGCCTAGCACTGGAAAGGATTAGCTAAGCCCTACAATAAAGTATACTACTTCGGTGTCTTTAGAAGCCAGACCTTCCGTACTTTGAAATAGTCGGTAGATTCCAATAAAATTTCCTAATGGTAAACACGACCACCTGCGTATATATTTGCAAATACGTCCATCGGCGTCTCAGCAACAAGGGTAAAGGGATTAAAAATTATTTAATATTTTAATTATATAAAAACAATGTTAAAACTTCTATGCTTTGTTACTACGTTAACATGTTAGCGGCAAACATAATAATTTATTAAATTTCGTTTAAAACTTAAAAGTTAATAAATAATAAAATTAGTTTGTTTATTTATAAATATATCTTTTAAATTTTAAAGATACGGAAAACATAGTATGAAGCTCCGTGTTGGTCCACAGTACCGCCTACTGTTCCACTTTTTTTAATATAACTTGTTATTTTTAAACACCTTATTTAGTTTATATAACTATCCAATTTACTATCAAATGGTATTTATTTATATTTTACAGAAACATAAAAGTCGGTCCTAAAATCAAATGAAAATAAAGAAACTGATAATAACAAATTGGGAAAATAAATCAAGAAATAGAAAAGAGTAAATATAAATAGTTTCTAACAATTTTAGCTGTAACATAATTCGGAAGCATAAATTTATCAGCAGATAATGAAATAAGATATTTTTCCCATTTAGATACCTAAATGGGAAAAATAGTAACTTCAGAAACCTGCAAAACGGCTTGCCACAAGGGTCAGTTATGTCTCCTCTACTTTTTAATATTTATACGTCAGATGTACCAACTACCACCTCGCGCAAATTTATTTATGCCGATGGCATGGCTTTGGGTGTGCCCCAGAAGAAGACATAAACATCGCCGAATCCACCATAGAAGCAGATCTAAACACTGTTAACAGATACTTTAAGAAATGGGGCCTACACCCAAACCCATCGAAAACTGAAGTAACAGCTTTCCACCTAAACAACAACAAGGCAAATTACAGACTAAACATAGAATGCGATGGAACCAGGCTAAAGCACAGTGCTAACCCAAAATACCTCGGTCTAACTCTAGATCGTACCCCAACATTCAAAAAGCATTTGGAAAACACTTCAGCAAAAATTAAGACCCGCAATAATATTATCCATAAGTTAGCAAATACATCATAGGGGTCGAATGCAGAGGTAATAAGAATGAGCGCGCTGTCCTTAGTATATCCTACTGCAGAATATTGCGCTCCTGTCTGGCTAAACAGTCATCACACAAAAGTCATAGATACCCAGTTAAATCAAACAATGAGGCACATAACGGGAACTACAAAGCCCACACCAACCCAGTGGCTTCCAGTTTTAAGCAAAATCGCTCCACCAGCAACAAGACGACTAGCCGCACTCAACACTCTAGTTCAAAAATGCCAACAAAACCCAGAACTACCGATAAACACAGACATCGCTGAACTACACCAAAGGCAGTTAAGACTGAAATCCAGACATCCACCTACTAGAACTGCTACAAAATTGGCTGTTTTCACTACCGAAAAGCACTGGATGGGCAAATGGAATCCAGACATCAGAAATTCCAATCTGATAGAAAACCCCACAATCAAACCATACGGCTTTTCTCTTCCCCGTCGTGAATGGTGCAACCTAAATAGAATACGAGTTGGTCATGGAATTTGTAACAAATCGCTGAATCAATAGGGTATAAATGCCAGCCAGGAATGTGACAAATCCAGCGCCGCTGAACAAACAATTAACCACATCGTCTTCGATTGTCCAGCCACCAAGTTCTTTGGCAGCCTTCGAGAAATCCACCAACTTACTCCCAAGGCGACAAATTGGATTCGAGGATGTAACCTTCGACTTTAATTTTAAAAATTTTAATTTTATATGTTCTGTGTCAGTGTTTAGTTCTATCTTATTTACTATTATTATTGTCACTTTTTTCTTCCTTTTCTTTATGTAAAAACTGCAATGTGTAAAGTTCATACGAATATATATATATATATATATATATATATATATATATATATATATATATATATATATATATATATATATATATATATATATATATCAGCAGATGATTTCCTATTTCCGTTCCTATACGAAGTTCGATTTATCACCATGTATAGAATAAACTGATGTAAAGTTAGGCAAAAAATAATCGGTGTAAGCTTCGATGGTCTCTTAAGTAAACTAGAAATGTTCCAACAAACTCTGTAAAATTCATATACTAGAAAATGTTTAACAGTCTATCATTTTCCGTTCGAGAACTGTGTAATCTGTCTTTACAACCCATACAGAGATAAAGGTATACACGTTTCGAATAAACTTATATTATGCACTTTCAGTTTAACGCACTCTTTATTCGAAACTCTATGAGTTATCTCTAATGAAATTTCGTTTTACTACTCTAAAGGATCTAACGAGCCAAACAAACGTGAAGTGTCTGTATTTCGTTACCTTTGCTGAAATAAAAACCCATAGTTACGGAAGATAAATGCAAAATACTGCATAATAAAGAAAATAAAGACTCACAGTAAGGCCAATTTTATTCAGTACAATCAGCGGATATTTCAGATTGCATAAGCAGTTGTACAGACATTGTAACAACATTATAAAGGTTTTTATTTAATACTATATTTTTTACTTAAAAAACGTAGAATAATTATCATAAAATTTGCACCTGTCGTTAATCAGCCTCGGTTAAATCCAAAATTATTTTTTAATATTTCAGTTTTCTATGTAATCGTATAAGTATATAAAATATATATATAAAATATATATATATATATATATATAATATATATATAATATATATATATATATATATATATATATATATATATATATATATATATATATATATATATATATATATAAAATATATATAAATTTATAAAATCGTATATATATATATATATATATATATATATAAAAATTCGTGTAGCTAAGTAGCTCTACAAATAAACGTATTTTTAATTGATATTAAATAATTCTTTTATTTAAGGTTGTATTTCACAGCTGTGAAAGTATATCGTATTGACATTGGGAAATGAGGGTTCGTCGAAACGCCTTTAAAAGTTTTCTATCAAAAGAAAACCAAATTTTCAACGGATGAACAACCGATGAATCCCAACATTGTTTTCCATCCGTGAAACGAACGCACTAGAAAAACTTAATAACTGTTCTTGTCGCATTCTGTTTAGGTTTTTCACTTATTTTTTTATAACGTTTTCAATCGCGATTCAACACATTCCGTAGAGCCAATTGGATCTCTGTTTTCATTTCAAAGTTATAAGCTCAGATCTCGTCTCCAAAGATGATGCGTTTTAAAATATGTTTTCACAACTTGCCAGGAGATTCTAAAAAGTGTACACTCGTTGTTTTTCTCCTTTGTTCTAAAATATTTTGGTGCTTTACACATTTAGGTTTTAGATTAAAATTTCCTGGTATCAACCAAGTGAAGTGATGCATTCATCATAAATGTTTAGAGACGACTTGAGCGCAAGAGACTCTTCACTTTTTATTAGGTCATTGGCATTGTATTAAGTCATTGGCAAGTCGATCATTGTCATTAATTATTGTTAACTGACGACTTCTGACGAGTTTTGCACAAAACCTAGCAGAAGCGCACATATTGCTCTTTGTTAAGTATCATATTATTCTTACTATAAAATGTCCAAAAAATATGCAACCCATGAAATTCGTTAAAAAGCTGT
Organism: Diabrotica balteata; assembly: GCA_918026665.1. NCBI lineage: Eukaryota > Metazoa > Arthropoda > Insecta > Coleoptera > Chrysomelidae > Diabrotica > Diabrotica balteata. Next base: position 108,154,747 of record OU898276.1, read on the forward strand.
AACTTGACTTAAAATCAAGTAATTCACCATTGTAGAAACAGTTCGGTTGGCCTGAGATAGAGCCTAAACAATGCTGCCAACGTTACCATGCAAATAAAAAATATAGAAACTTACGGACAACTTTTTGTATATCACAGCCCAACAGCTACTTTGGTGTCGAAGAAGTAAGAACTAAATTTAAATACTCATATGTTGAAGATAAGCCAATATTGGTGTTCCATAGAATAAAAAAAAGATCTTACAGTAGTCGGTACAAAATACTAGCGCGAAGCTTTATACTATGTTTTTTGTATTTCTAATATTTAAATATTTTTAAAATTGAATACGGTAAATTTTTTATCTATTTATTATTCATGTTTCAAATACATTATATAATATTTAAATAATTTATTGAATTAATATGTTTGCTCTTAACGCCACCTGTTGACATATTAACAAAGCATTCTTTGTTTACTTATGAAAGACCTGTTAAATTCAAACGCAATATTAAATTATAATAAAACATAAATAAATATATTATAAACTAAATAAAACGAGAATATTGTTATTATTTATGACTTTTAAATTTTGACAATGTGACTGACAATAGTTATTCTTTTAAGTTTTTAACTTTTCATTAAATGTTTATTTTATTTTAGTTATTTCGTATACAAGCTTCGCTTTAAAAAAATAATTTTATAACTTCTATAAATTGTACGTTATTACTTGTCAATAAAATAAAACCAAAAAAAACACGAAGTAGGCTACCTATTTATTTTGTATATTATGTACATAAAAAATACTTATACACACATAAACACATATAACATATAGACACACAAAAAATACATTTGATACTCGTTACTAAAGAATTTCCTTTTATATCACTTTCAAGCATGTGAGTGTCAAGACCAATTTCGCTAAAGGCTCCGAGAATGGTCGGCCATCATATGGCGATCTAATCTTTTTTGATAACGAGTTTCCATGGTTTTAATATCCTGATCAAAACTTTCTGTCTGTCATTCACTAAAGTTACACAAGATTTATGAAAATCGATCCAAGTGACTGTGGAAATCGTACACATTAATGCTCATGTAATAACCGATAATAATAAAATTAGAAAGCTAATATTTTCTGCCATATGATTCTAAAGAAAGTTTTATATTATTCTAACAAACAAACACCAAGAATTTAATTAGTTGATGCTGTGAAATTTTAATCTTTAGTTTTTGTGCTTATTCCAGAAAATTTACATAACCAGTTTTCAAAACATTGTGCATCTTAATCTAAAACCTCTACAAGGTTCGAAGTACAAACGCCAAAATTTTTTTTGCGGTGTTGACTTTTTGTTCCACAGGCATACAAAACAATGATTTCTGTATTTTCACTTAACTAGAAAAGGATACAGGATACCATTTTTAAATCAACACAAATTACCAGTGATGTTCTTTATACTTTTATACAAGTAAAATAACTAATTGGGACTGATCAAAATTATTACCGTTGTGTGATCACAACTGTGGATTTATAAGGACATACTTTAAAGTACGTTTTGAACTGTCAATACAAAGTGCCATTCGTCTAGTATACATTTCGATAAACTTATTTTTCTTTCTATGGATCCTCTTATGGTGTTTCAGAAAACCAGGCTACTTCGTTTTTTTTTCTTTCTTTTCCATTTCTTTTTTTTTGACTGGAGGCAAGTAATTTAAAAGCCTACTTGGAAAGGTTCAGGTTCTAACAAGATAAATCAGATCTTAATGATCGATACGTTTGTTGCTCTCCGTATCGGCTTAAAAATCACTGTCGTTATTCGATTGCAAACAGTTAATTTCATCATTTTTGTTATCATCTGAATGTGTTACTGGTCTACTTTCTAAATCTAGATCAGCATTAATTCATTTTTGTTATTATTTTACAATTAAAGGCATTTTCTGTTTTCTACTGACAATTCCCGTAAGTAAATAAACAAATAATCACTGGAAACGTTTTTCGAAAGAAATTCAACATGAATTTTATGATCTGTAAAAAAAATATGGCGCTTTATAAAAGTCTAAAACAGGAGGAAAAAGAAATAATAGACCCAAAATACATAGAAAACGATACATGAATTGACTATCCAAAAAAGTTCTTTGCAGAGGAAGAACAAATGACGCTGGAACCAGAAACACCAGAAATAATCATAAATGATGAGGTTGATATAAATAAAGACGAAGTTAGGAAAACATTTAAAAATCTGAAGAAAAGAAAAGCTGCAGGTGAAGACGGAATGTCAAATTAATTGCTGAAATATTGTGAAGCTACATTGTGGATTGCTTGGTTATCAATCTATTATGGAGGGAACAATTACAAACATTTACTAACAAAATTATTAAACACAGTAAAATACGGGAATAATGGAGACCTGACGAACTAAGTATACTATTTAAAAATGGATATAAAACCAACCAGAAAACTACATAGGTATAAACTTGTTATATTACCCTAAAATTTACAACTAAAATTTTACAAGAACTTGAGAAGATTAGTGAGGCAGAAAACAGCAGGTTTTTCGTATTGAAAAGTTACTAGAGTATAATAGACCAACATTTTGTAATTGACTTGAAGAAAGTATTTGACAAAATCGAAGACTCCAAGGTGTAATATATCCTCTGTATAACAGAAAAGTTTTTTTAGATATCATAAAAATATTGAAACTGTCTACCTTCTTCTTAAAGTGCCCTCTCCTCAATGGAGGTTGGCTACTACAATTTTAAACTCTTCTCTATCTTCAGCTGTTCTTATTAGCTGTTCAAAATTTAGCCTTGTCGGATGTTTCTGAGTCATGATAGTCTTTTCCTTCCTAGGCCTCTCTTTCCCTCGATTTTTCCTTTCACTATAAGTTGGGCATATTGGTACTTATTATTTCTCAGTATGTGGCCTAGGTATGATGTTTTTCTTACTTTTACTGTGTTAAAAAGTTCTCTTTCCTTGCCTATTCTATGCAGCACTTCTTCGTTTGAGGTATGCGATGTCCATGAAATTTTGAATATTCTCCGGTAGATCCACATTTCAAAGGCCTCCAATTTATTTACGGTTGATGTTTTAAGGGTCCACGTTTCAACTGCATATAGAAGAGTCGACCAGACGTAGCATGTTGATAAACGTAGTCGAATTTCGAATTTTATTCGAGAATCACAAAGCAGTTTTTTTATTTTTTCGAAAGATTTTCTAGCCTGTTCTATTCTCGATCTTATTTCTTGATCAGGATTTAGGCTGCTATCGATCCAACATCCCAGGTACTTAAATCTATTGACCTGTTCTAAGATGTGCCCATTTATTGTGCAAGGTTGAGGTACGTTTTGGTTTTTTCGGATTGACATCACTTTGGTTTTTTTAATGTTTATTTTCATACCAAATTGCTCACAGGTCGAGTTGGTCTTGTCGATGAGTCGTTGTAGACCTGAGTCGGAATCCGCAATTAACACTGTATCATCGGCGTATCTGATACTGTTGATATTTACGCCATTCACCTTGACTCCATCCTTGAAATGCTCCAATGCTTCTTTAAATAGAAACTCGAAGTAAAGATTAAACAGCAGAGGCGACAGAACACATCCCCGTCTAACTCCCCTCCTAATTTCTACTTCTGCGGATGTGAAACCTTCGATCCTAACTCTGGCTTTTTGGTTCCAGTACAAGTTTTTTAAGAATTTGATGTCTTTTCCATCTAAACCGATTTCTTGCAAACGTTCTAATAGTAGGTCGTGTCTTACTTTATCAAATGCTTTTTCGAAGTCTATAAAGCATATAAATATATTTTTCTGTTGGTCGTAGCATTTTTGGGCGAGAACTAATAAACTGAACAGGGCTTCTCTCGTTCCCATGCCGGCTCTGAATCCAAACTGATCGTCTCCGATGATTGTTTCGCACTTTCTATAGATACGATTATGTACGATTTTTAGTAGGACTTTTACAGCATGACTCATAAGGCTTATCAGACGGAACTCATTGCAGTGTTGTGGGTTTGGCTTTGGTTTGGCTTTGGTTTGGTTTTGGGTTTGGTAGTGGGATGAATATTGACTCCAGCCAATCTTGGGGTATTTTACCTGTATCATAAATGCGATTGAATAAAAGGACAAATACTTCGATATTTTCTTCGCTGATTAATTTGAGCGTTTCTGGGTATATTCCGTCTGGACCTGGGCTTTTATTTGTTTTGAGATGATTAATTGCATTTATGATTTCAGATTTCAGAATTGTTGGCCCTTCGTTGTTATTTTCCAATCTTGGTTCTTCTCGTATGTCGTGAAAAAGAATTTTAATATAGTTTTCCCATTCTTTCAGTTTACCAACAACTGTCTACCAACATAACAAAATGTAAGTAAGAATAGACGAAAAACAAACAGAACCTGTAAACAAAGGTAAAGAAATAATAGAGGTGGACTTATTGAACCACCGTATGCTCTTTAAATTAATGACGGATGAAATCATCAACAAAGGAAGAGGATACAGAACGGAAAATTTAGAAATAGTAAACATAATCTGTTACGTAGACGGCGCAATATCGATAGCCCAATGGCACATGCCATCAGGAGGGTTGGCAAGCAAATATTCCCTAATTAATATACAAAAAATTATACAAAGGCTTATTCTATCTAACAAGGCCATTAAAATAAAAAATAAATTATGTAAATATTCATATAAATGTTAGTAATAAACTAAATGTATATATCCTACTAAGTAACACTTCGCACTAAACTTAACAATAATAACAATGTACAACAGTGAGGTATAGATTACAATTGAAAAGATTGAATATCCCTTTAAGGAAGTGAAAGCTGCAGATAAAACAATAATAATAGTAACAATAATAATAACAGTATTATTCAAGATAGACCAGATAGATAAAAAGACAATAGATATAAGCAAACAAATTACTAATCCTAATTTATATATAACACCACGCTAATAGATTAAGTAGTTAAATAGGCTCACTAACTCATACCTATACACCCATGCCTCCCTACAATAACCTGCTAACTCAGCCTTGCCCTGTCTCATCATAGTAACTACTTCCACTCTACTAAGTTCATGTCTATCCAACCACTTTAACCTAATACGTCTCAACACCGAACATTTTCCCAAAAAATGTATCACATCTTCCCTTTCCTTCGTGTTACACATTGAGCAAAATCTTCTTTCATCATTTCTGCCAGGTCGATCATTCAAATATAGAACCCCACATCTTAATTTAAAGAGCCATCGAATATCCCCAAAATTTTCCATTTTCAGTAGGTAATATATGTTTACTCCTTCTTCCCTCAGTTCTTTGTAGTGTCCACAAAAATTTGATTCGAGTGCCCTGTTCTCAGCCTGACGCTGTATCTCCTCCTTCTTCTTTTCTATGATATTTTCAATCATACTAGGCCAGCTATCTCTCCACTCCCATTCACACCTAACCTCAATACCAAATTTTTCTCCCATGCTCATCCAATCTTTCCACCAACCACACCTTGCTCTCATCATTTCCTTTAAAAGAAATTTTGGCAACCTATCATTCGTATATCCTAGTATTTTTTTAACATAGTTTTTATGTAAGTTCATCGTATATAGGCTGACTCTAGCAATACCTGTCTCCAAATCTAACATAAAGTTAGGACAATACCTTGGACAAGAAAACATTTTTTTATATAAAATCTTCTGACTACAACCACCTCATCGTACTCAAAAATACCCCATACCTGAGACCCATAAGTCAAAATCGATCTTACCACTGACTCATACACTGTTACTTTAGCCAAAAAGGGTATTTCAGCCTTAGACACTAAACTACTCCAAGTCGTGTGAATCGCCACTTTTGCCAAACTCTGGCGCTTTTTTAGATGAGCTTTATACGACAACTTGGGTGTTAATATCATTCCTAAATAATTATAGTTATTCACTACCTCTAATACTCGATCATTGAGTTTCCAAGATTCCCTGATCACACCATGTCCTCTTCTGAACACAATAATTTTGGATTTATCTAAATTTATTTTTAGATTCCACATCCTGAAGTATTTTTCTAGTTCATTAATCATCCGCTGTAGCACCTTCGAATTGATTGCCATTAAAACCAAATCATCTGCATATAATAAAAGTTTTATAATTAAACCATTTATTTCCAAACCGCCTCCCAATGCTTCATGTAGGTCATTTAAGAAAAGCGCAAACAGCAATGGACTTAAAAGTCATCCCTGTCTCACTCCTACATTACAGTCAAACCAGTAAGATAGACCTTCCCTTGACCAGACTGCCGATTTTGTATTCGCAAACATACTTTTTAACAAATTCAGTACTTTAGTAGATAATCCTAAATGACTCAACTTGTAAAAAAGTGCCCGCCGATCAACTGTATCAAAAGCAGCACTAAAGTCCACAAAAAATGTATAAACATTTTTTACTCCCCGTGCATGTTGGATTTTTACTATACTTGTAAGATTAAAAATGTTGTCTATAGTTGAATAGCCAGTTCTATATCCTGCCTGGAACTCATTTAAAATGTTATTATTTTGTACCCACGAGGTAAGTCTAGTTAAAGTCAATGCCGCAATGAGTTTGGTTACTGCATTTAAGAAGCTAATACCTCGGTAACATTCTGCATTCTCCATGTTTCCTTTCTTATAAAGAGGAAAAATTATTGCATTATAAAATCCCTGAGGAAAGTCTGGTTTGTCGAAAAAATTATTGGCAAGCCCAAGTACAAGCACTTTTCCGTTTTCTGGAAGAAACTTGTAAAACTCAGCAGCAATTCTATCCACTCCTGGCGCTTTATTTGGTTTTAAAGAATCCAATGCTATTTGAAGTTCTTCCATACTAAACGGCCGGTCTAAATGTTCATTGAGGATAAGTGGTTCTGCATACAGCACAGGATCTGATGTTATCTCCGTATTCAATAGTCTTGCGAAATGCTGCAGTAAACTGTTTAAATTAACACCTTCCCAACAGCCGAGCTTCCAAACTTATACAGACCAACAGCCTTCCAAAATTCTTTTGGATTCTTCGTATTTCTTAAACTTAATGCAGCATTCTTATAAAATTTTTTCTTTTTAAAGTCATAAAGGTGTTTGTATTCCTGTTTAACGTTCCTGTATATGTTCGTTGCATAAGTTGAGCTAATTTTTCTAGATACTCTGAGATATGACATTACTTGCTTTCTCTTTCTTGCGCACTCACCATCAAACCATTGCTGGATTTGTTTACACTCCTCCTTTGCCATAAAAAGCTTACATTCTCCCTTGTGTGCTGACTTTTTTATACATTGTTGTAATAACTCTAAAGTTATCTCCGGTTGATCAGTCCACTCAATAGTAATCAGCAACGAACCAATCATACGTAAAATAGAAATTGATGGCATTAGCATTGAACAAGTAATAGAAATAAAATACCTTGGAATTACACTGTCGAGCTATTGATACCTGGACAAAAAGTGAGATATCAAGTACAAAAAGCAAATAGACTGGTAGAATGCCTTAATAACACTATATGGCGAAACCGACATATTACCGCTAGAATGAAGTCAAGAATTTTTAAAGCCAATATAAGACCCATAATAGCATATGCATCAGAAACAAGACCCGATATAGCAACAACACAAAGACTACTGGAAACGGCAGAGATGAGACTACTGAGAATAATTTCAGAAAATACGCTGAGAAATCAAAAGCGGAATAAAGACACTAAAAGAAAATATAATGTACAGTGTATAAATGAATTGACACTAAACAGAAAAACGAATAAAATAACCACATAAACAGAATAAACAATACCCAGGTGATCAAAATAGCAAGCGATAAATCACCAATAGATAAACGAAGTAATGAACGACCGCGCAAAAGAGGTAGTAAAAACCTTCCACACAGGTATCAAACCGACAATTGCAAAAGAGAATTCCAGAAGAAGAAAAATTCCTGTAAATGGTTTACATATTTTACATACCACATGTGGTGATCAAGATTTATCCTGGTTTCCTAAGTGGACGCCAAAATCCAGATACGGTCTTTTCACGTCAGAAGCAGGTTTCCTGTTTTCTTAAAATACGTTCACCACATATATAACAAAAAATATCTGGTCAATTAGAGCAACCACCTTTGTTTGTAGAAACCAGTATCTTAATTATTTTGTTACTAAACAATTTCCACAATGAACAAAAACTGATAATACTAAATCACTCATAAGGACTAATAGTAAATTGAAACTTGTAAGGGTATATGATAACTTCATACTAAGTATACAACTCCAGATTAAAAAAACCAGACTTGTCTTATTTTTAATGTAACAACAATGCATAATTACTTATGAAAATATGTAGTAATTTTTGCACAATTTTTGTTTCTTTGGTTTTCTATGTGTAGCAACGGTATATGTTGACAAGACTTAATTAGAATAAAAAAAGTCCGCCTGTTTATATAAAGCACTTATTTTAGACTCTAATACTATCTGACTATTTTTTATCCTTTGTGCTTTGTTGCATTTAACTACCTTTCGTATAGAGGTTAGAAGGATATAAAAAAATTACAACCTATCTCCGAACTCGGATCCTAAAATGAGAATTACTATTTGTTATTGAGGCGAGAGAAAGGTCATAATGGAGAATCCTGTAAAAACCGAGTTTTTATTCCTGTATACTTCATTAGGTTCGATGTTAAAGTGCCAAGTTTACTTCATAAACTTTGTTTTAGTAGGAACGTTTCTTAAAGGGGCCAATGTTGTATTTCGGTGCCGAAGTAGTTAGAATTTTTATGGTAATGGAAGGATAATATTCTCTAAAGACAAAGGAATTCCACTTGAAATAAAATTTTGGAAATGATTGATACTAAAACAGACTGTATTGCTCTTGGTATTAAAAAAAATATTGTTCAACACATGGTGTTTTCTTAGAAGCCATAGTAGGTTTGTAAAATTTCTACCTTAGTTACGTATGACCAGGCTTTGCATGTTTATGCGTTTACATAATTATTCTCATGCATATTAAGGTTTGGTCTTGGCATATAATGCCTATATGATTTTTAAGTAAGGGTATATAAACAAAGCATTTCCTTGCGACATTTCTATTATATATTAATTTTATAAGAAAGAATAACCACAATCTTAATTGAAAATACGACATATTTGATGTTTAGATTTCTACCTTAGATATTTGATTATATTTTAAGAACAATATTCGACGTCGAATTTAAACATTAAATATAACGTATCTTCGATTAAAATTGTGGTTTATTCTCATTAAATAAATAGATAACAAAATAATGATAAGTACTGTTTAACATAGCTATAGATACATGTTTATTATATAAATGAGAAAGATGTAATACAAAGTGTTCCATCTCCTTATATTTAAATTAATTTTATTAGTTAGTTCTGTATATCCGCAACTTTTGCAGTTTCTTTGGTAAATTTATTTCACCTTTTTGTTTAAGGTTGACAGGTGCAATTGTTATCTTGTAAATAAATGTGGAATTTACCATTAGGTAAAGTAGAAAGTTGGATATTGTTTGTGAATAATTTTCCGTTTGGTACTTTTGTCATTTTCAAAGAAGGACCATTATGAATTGTGTATGAGAGCCTTGGAAATTACTTAAATTGAAAAGGTACAACTTTAGATGCGAGGACTGATTTTTACTCTACCTCTTAAATAGACATTTTGTTGTACAGTTTTGTAACGTAATAGTATATTACATAACGAGAGTTGTAAGAAGCTTATTACATGCGAGTAAAAAAGTTGCGCGCGAGCCGCGTAGCGGCGAGCGCAGTAATTTTACAAGCATGTAATAAGCTTACAACTCAAGTTGTGTACTATACTTTTTCTACGATTATTTTCGTTTATAAAAATAAAAATTAAATTACCATTATATTTACACTGACAGATTAATAATTTTTAATCTGTCAAAATAACGTCTGTTAATTCGTTTCCATGGTAACTCGACCAACTGACCTACGAGGCTTATGTGATATTACACATTTTTATAAAACTGAAGCGTAATTTTTTTTATTACGTGCTAGTCATTACGTGTCAGTATCTATTATGATGCATTTACTTAGCATCCAAATAGTAGGTAATAAACAATTTACTAGTAAGAGAGTAGAAAAAACATTTTTTCCCAAAAACTACCTAAGATTGTAAGAATTGACTATCTCATATACAGTATACATCAGAATTACTAAAATGAGTTTAGGTAGCAACTGTGCCACTTTAGCCAAAATAGTATAAAAAAAAAATATTATTGCATATTTGGATCAGATTTCGTATGATACCACTGACACCCCTAATAAACTACACAAATAATAATAAAAAAATTTCAAATGACTTCCATTAAAGGACAGACACTTTTATTTTACATTGCAGCGGTAAAAATGGATGTATCGACGATGTATTGTTTATATCTGCCAAAAAATGAAATGTGCTTTTTAAGACTAAAAAATATTTCCAATGCTGCTTGGAACAAACCACAAAGATTCGTATATTACAAAGTAGCCATTAAATATTGCTTAAAAACAGTATACACTGTTCTGAAGCTGTTTTCTTGTGGCATCTAAGTAATATTTACTATCTTTAACTATATAAGCCAAATAACAACAAATAGAGTAGTACAGATGGCAAGAAAGGATTCTCCAAGAGAAAGACGATCAGTAGAAAGACCACGAAAACGATGGTACGACAACTTACTGGAGACATCATGTCTACATAAAAAGAAGAAATAGAAGAAAACTATTTTTAATGAGAATTAACCTAAATTTTAGCTTAAAATACAATTATTTTGACGTTTCCATTTCCATTTCGAAAATTGTTTTAGAAAATACAGAATACGAAAAATCTCACGTTACCATTCGCATCCACGCACTTATGTAATACAATGGAGAATCTTATTATTTCAGAAGAGTGTTGAGCAGAACTAAAGTTAAAGAAAACTCCTGATGGAAACCAAAACAAAAAAACAAGACAAAAAATTAACTATAAAAGAAAAGAGGATCTGAAAGATTAAACTAAACATGTAACACTGAAAAAATACATAGGTTTGAAATTCAGAACGGACAGCGGCAGTCGAGTCATGCAACCGTAATCATGAAAAAGAACCCTGTAGGAATACGAGCTAACTTATAGAAACAGAATTCCTGAAGAGCGACAAATTATATATATTAATTTTTGGAATCTACCAAAAACAATAAATATGAGAAATCAATACTTGGCATCATCGAGCAATAAAACAAAAGAGGGAATGTAAAGGTAGTGGGGGTAAACATATGGATAGACAGGAAGTGCTATTTTGAGAGGCCACTTTAAACAAGAAAAGAGAATCTCTTTCCTTGTTTAAGAAATCAAATTTAGTTGGGTTATGTTATTGTCATCGAGCAAAAAGATAAAAGAGGGAATCTAATCGTTATAAAAAGGAGACCAAAAAAGTGGCCTCTGATGGCGGACATATCCGGAAATGCAATGGCGCTAAATTTAAATTTTCCAACACTTGTTAACAATAGCTGTAAAATATTTTTCAGACAAGAAAGTTTTAATTAAATATTAACGATAATAGTCTAAAAAGTGACACAATTGGTAAAAGATTTCAATATAAATAAAATTTCATGTGACAGTTGGGACAAACAATAACATAACCTAACTAAATTTGACTTTAAACAAGGAAAGAGACTGTCTATCCTTGTCTAAAGTGGCCTCTCAAGATGGCACTTCCTGTCTATCAATATGTTTACCCCCACTACCTTTACATTCCCTCTTTTGTCTTATTGCTCGATGCATACAGCACTGCACAGGTACCAAAAAAAGATGTAGGAAGGTAACTGGCGAAAAGCATAGAACATAATTATATTGATAATTTAAGTTCTGAAACAGTTTAGAAACAGAGAAACAGAGTAAAAGAAACAGTTTGTAATTTTGTTTAATACCTTAAGAATTCACCAGGAGAATAAAACACTGCAAATAATAATAAAAATGATGACGGTCTTGTACCTACCACTTTTCGCATGGGAAATTGTACAGAAATATTTCGTGGGAATATTTTTTCTAAAACTGCTTTACTGAAAATTTTTTGAAGTAAACGTAGTTTGGCTTTGGGGTACAGATGTTGAGTGGGGTACAGATATTAAGTAGTATTGTATAATTTTATTATTGGGTCGACAAACCTAACACAGGTTTATGGTCCACAGACTGCATTTTTATGAAAAATATTTAACAGTGGCGAATTAATTAATACATATTACCTGTATTTTACCAGAAACTGTAGTTACGAAACAATTTTTTAGCAACTCTATAGAGAAAATCCAATTAGGCTTTGTCTTAATTCCATACATAGTAAATTTATACAACCTCAGAGGACATTTACTATTGTCTAAAAGGGTTTCTACGTAGACAATGTGCTGTTATGTAATATATTTATTAAATCTCCCATTTCGAAACTACGGCCTCGTGATCTCATACCAGGGAGTATTTATAAGTAATATTGGAGTTATAAATAACGTTCATTATTTCAGGAAAACAATGTATTGTGTCAATGGCTTCCATGGCATTCTATCCCCAGTGCCTCGGAATTAATATCTTGAATGCGTTAAGGAACAAAACCTTCCTCAACAATAATACGATTTCCAAGGCTTGCTGGGGCTGCCGTATTATTTCAAATCGATTCGGCGCTAGAATTTCGTTATTACTAGAAAAGACAAAGACACAAAGCAATTAATACTGAGATTTTACAATTTAACATCCGAAATGTTTGCTTACCACTAGAACTTGTAGTTATACGTTTATATTTATTTAAATAACCCCTTAAAATAATTTAACAATAACACTTTTAACGTAAATTCATTTGAAATTTCAACAGTTAATTACAGAATTATTATATTATTAAATTATTAACAAATATAATCAATGTTATTACAAAATGCTCAATTTTTGGGGTAACGAGAAGAAGTAATGATAAGAAAACACTATTTATAATTAAAGAGGTCTTGAAACTGTTTTCTTGTGGCATATTCAAGTTAAATATAATACTTATATACAATTATATCCACACTTTATTGTGATGAAAATTACATTTTACGTTTCTACAAAATTTCACATTACTACAATTCTAAATACTCTCACTATTCATGTCAATACTTAGATCAGGTTTAGTAGAACTTGCACGTGATGCAAATAAAAAACAGAAAAGTATTTAAACAATGCGTGTTACCGGCCCTGACTTATGGGGCGAAAACTACGACTCTAACCAAGACTACGGCTTCGAAATTAAAAGTGGCACAGAGACGAACTGAACGTGAACTGGAACTGACGTTACGGGAACGAATAAAAAACAAAGATCTTCTTCGAAGAAGGACGAGTACTGTTGATGTTGTGGAACGCATAGCGGAAATAAAATGGAATTGGACAGGTCATATAGTGAGAATGCATGACTCACGATGGACGAGTAAAACAGTAGAGACAAACGTAGTAGAGGAAGACCACCTACACGTTGGACTGACGACATTAGGCGTACCACGAAAAATTTGAAACAAAGAGAACAAAATCCGCAAAGAATGCGTTTAGGAGAGTTTAAGGGAGGACTATGTCCAGCAATGGATATGATAAAGGAAGGCTGGATGATGATAATGATAATATTAATTAAATAATAATTAGTTTCTATGTATAACCATATTATAAATTAACTTTGAAAAATTAAAGGCAGTTATATCGAGCACAATTTTAATAATAAAATCTTGCCCTTACCCTTATCCTTAAGTATTCAGATCACCAATTTCATCCTAGAATTTAAAATCTAAGTAACACCAACTTTTCACAGGATGAATTATATTTTTTAGGATTAAGCCTTAAGTTTTCTTGTCAGAATTTTAGGTTAAATGACACAGTACTGTGAGGATTTGCAGTGGAGCTGATTACTCTAATAGAAGGTACGACAAACAATGCTGATGTTAAACAATATTTGATAAATTCTTGCATTAGCTTACTTCAACAACAACAATGTAAGTACAAACGTAATTTTCATAGAAATCACCATTCTTTTAAAAAACAAAAGGATTTGCTAAAATCAAATAAACTAAAAATCTAGAGATTCTCTAATACTCAGCAAGGCTGATAAAGGAAATTGCATTGTAATCTTAGAACAAGCTCAATACATAGAGAAAGTAGAATCTTTCCTTTCAGTTTGTTACGTCCCTCCACACATATTCTTAATTTTTATTAATAATTTTTTTATTATTTTATTTAATTCTTTAATTAACGTGTGTGTATGTCTTACAATCGTAAATTAATACGGCCCTGGACAGTCTACCCCTACTAGACTTAAGAGAAGGCGAAGTTACGATAGTACACGCACCTCAACTTCAGACAGTCCTGTATAAATCAGCGCGCTAAACACTACAGTATTTTTGTGTAAACTTGACGACGCAACTTACGAATATTCTGTCCCCTGAGTTCCCCCAGTGCACTGTGAAAGAAGCAGAAGTGTTAGATCAACATCACTGGTACCGTAATTTGATTGCATACACACAATATTTATATTAATTGATAAATTTGCATATAACTTATTTTCATATTAAAAATAATACCAGCACCTAACTAAATAATTATGAACGAGTGTCTCTCTTAATAAAGTATACATTTGTACAGAGATAAAAATTTTGTAGTTTTGAAAAAAAATCCACTTAACACCTTTATTAATAAAGCAAAAGCAATGATTAAATTGTTTAATGATACTATTACTAAATTAAACAACAGAAAGTTAACTGTATCTAATTGCCCCATAAGGCCTGTTGTCAATTTTTGTAACACTTCAGTTTCTATACTATCAGAGTTTGTTTATAACACAATTCAGTCTATCACTAATTTTAAACCTAAGATCTCCATTACAAATTCTTTAGATCCAATACAACGTTTAAATAACATTAAAATAAAAGAGAGTTTTTATTTAGTTTCTTTTGATGTTTCCAATTTGTTTACTTCTGTACCAAGAAATGAAACATTACCTTTAGTACACAACCTTTTAAACAATTGCAACATACCGGCTAAAGACAAAGATGCTATCTCAACTATGCTCAAACTCTGCTCAAATTCTGTCTTGATCAGGACTTCTTCCAATTTAGCCAAAAAATATATAAACAATCAACAGGTTTAGCAATGGAATCTCCATTATCAGCTTTTCTAGCTGATATTTTTTTGGACAGTTTAGAACAGAAATTTGTTAACAACAACAACAAAATAGTTTTTTGGTCAAGCTATGTTGATGATTGCTTTACAGATTCTGGTTAATAACCTCCATCCTAACATCTCTTTTAAATTGGAACTAGAATCTGACATTAAGCTGAACTTCTTGGATATGACTATATCTCGTAATAAAGATTCTCTTGAGTACAATATTTACAGAAAACCCACCCAAACAGATCATGTTATATATGACACATTTAATCATCCAACCCAACATAAAATGGCTGCTTTCAATAGTTATATTTACAGGTTACTTACATTTCTACTTTCGAATGATAACTATAATTTAAAACTTAATACTCTCAAACAAATTGCTTTCAATAATGGTTATGATCCCAACATTATCCATAAGCTTCTAAATAGAGCTTAACTCAAAATTGCAGAAAAGCTTGCATATTCATTACAATGTCTTCTTTAACCTAATGCTTCAATAAAATAGCTAAACTTTTTACTTCTACAATTGAAAACATCAAAATTTCCTTCAAGTTACACAACACTTTAGGTTCCTTTTTAATCAACATCAAAGATAGGATGAACACACTTGAGAAAAGTGGGATTTATAAATAAAAGTGTGATGATTGTGATGCCTCTTATGTTGGTAGAACGATAAGAAAGTTATCTACTAGAATTTCAGAACATTTGAAAAGACCAAACTCTTCAAGTTGTTAACATTTTATTATCTAGTAAACACAATTTTAACATCAATACCGGGTCGTCTATTTTACTTGACATCATTAGAAAAAAATATTATTTGGAGTTGGATTTATTGGAAAATTTGGAGATCACAAAGGAAACAAATGGAAACTCTTATTTTCAATTAATTTAAATTGTACTATGTTTAAATCTATTTTTAAAAACTTTATTGCAGCTTTACCTCCTAGTGGACCCAGCTTGGCTGTTTAGACTTCCTGCACTGAGTATACCCATTAGGAATTCATTAATATCATACTTTGATCAATATTACTATTGTATTCTTCAACAATTTACAAAACTAGCTTGCTCAGGTTCAATTGATCTTTAGTTGGCGCTAATTACACTCTCCATACCTCTGCGTAATTTAGATATACCAATTACACAGTTGTGTATTTCAACATCTCCCACTGTTGTTCAGTTGGTCTTTAGCAATGCTTTTACATATTAGATATATAGTTCTCCCATTGACTGGGGGTTGAACTTAACTACTTGAATTATACCACATTTATACACTGCTTTCTATTTTGTTTTAATTTTTAGTATTTTAATTTCATAGTCAGATTTCTTCTCTTTTTTACAGTATTAATAGTGCCTGGTAGACCATTTTATTGTAGTCAATCACCCACTGTTTAATAGATTGTTTAGTCTATTTCATTTATTCACACTTTATGTCCACTTCATTTGATCTCAAACCAACAACCTTATTACTACAGACAAGTGTAAGTATGAGATCTGGATTATGCAATCTAGTTAAATTAAAATATTCTATATATCATATTTCATAAGCTTTTTTTTGTATAGTAAAATCAGTTGGACCTTTGGTCAATGCTAGCTTACTTACACAGAATTTTAATATGTGCAGATCAAATTTATTTATTTTAAAATTTATGGCAGCTTCATCTAAGCTGCCATATATCACATGTCACCTTAACATTTCCGTTAAATACCATTTTCTCTCCTGTTGCCGACAAGAATGTAGCATAGAATAATTTTTAAATAATTTTAAACTGTCCGTGTTTTAGGCAAGATTTTATTATTCAAATTGTGCTCGATATAACTACCTTTAATTTTTCAAAGTTCATTTATTCGAGCATTCAACCTTATATCAATATATTAAAAATTACCGTTTGTGGTTTTACAGTTTATGTCTAAAAATATAATAATGAGGAAGGTAGAAGCATTTACTTGTCCTTGTTAAATATCGTAAGTTGAACATAGAGAGCAAGCTTTAGACTTTGTTCTGGATGATGACTTTTAAAATTGAGAGCCTCGGTCTCTTGTTGCAGTGGCACTTGTTGCTAATTTTACACAGAAATAACATTTTTCTTACTGTCATCCCAGTGTTATTACAATATTTATAAAAATCACAGCGTGTACAATTTTAAGGAATATTTCGAATAATTGTTTACTATCGATATGAGGCGAATATGTCCATTGAATAACCCTCTCTTAATATTAGTCAATTCGGCTTTTTTTGTTTTGGTTAGCTCCAAACTTTTCTGTTTAATCATATTTAATTCACTTGGCAATTGACTGCACGCAATTGGTGCATCAAATTTCTTGCTAGGTGGTTTGAGTAAGCTCTCAATCGATAAATTTATTGTTGTGTTTAAATTATAATTTCTTCCTTGATATACACTACTTTTGAATCTAGATATATGCCACTAGTGGTGGTATTCCACAATATAATCCACTCTTATAATTTTTTTGAAATTTCTAGCTAATCTCTTAGTTGGAATTGGCCACTTTCGCCCATATTTCTATATTATAGCCTATTATGTTCATATAGGTTTTAACACAAATTCTCAGAATAATAATTTATTTTAATTTATTACTGAGAATTGTTTGTATATTATTCAATTTAGACGTCTTAACTTGTGACCTAATTTTGTTTAATATATTATGTTTCTTTAGGTTAGTTTTTTGTCCAAATAGATTCCAAGATACTTTAGTGCTTCTTTTTATTGTACTATTTGTTTGTAATGAAGTAATCTCATAATAATCGATATAGTTCTTTAAAAGATGTAAATATTATACGCGTACCATATGTTTATTTGAATTTTTTCTCCATTGTTTTAGCCGTTTATTATTTTAAATTATTACAGTCATTTTGCAGAAGTTCTATTACAATGACTGGATTTGTGTTCGAGCAAAAAATTGCTGTACGATGTCAGACGAATAAAGTAGTTCGATGATTGGTACACTACCCTAATGGAACTACTGATTGTGAAAAATAAACTTTTGAATTTTGAAGTAAAACTGTGGCTCATTCCCAACAAAAATAGTAAATTACGTTAAAATGCATCAAGAAAATATCTTTAGAACAATACTGATTAAATAAGTTAGATTTAAGTAAAGTTTTTAACACATTTAACTTAGATAGAAATTTCTATTGAAAGATGTAAATTTAACAACTTATTAATTAACGTAAAAGAGTAAAGTAATAAACTACTTTTCAATTTCTAAAGCAACTTTTTATGGCGTGCTATACAGTATTGTGCGAATTAATAACATCATAGGCTGTTTTAATGAAAAAACAGTTTATTTAGTAAAAAATTATATTTTGAAAAAACTATAAAGGTA
Organism: Diabrotica balteata; assembly: GCA_918026665.1. Classification (NCBI taxonomy): domain Eukaryota; kingdom Metazoa; phylum Arthropoda; class Insecta; order Coleoptera; family Chrysomelidae; genus Diabrotica; species Diabrotica balteata. Next base: position 108,173,225 of record OU898276.1, read on the forward strand.
AACTTACATCATTCAGTAGAAAATATGTCCCCCTTTGGCAGCAATTACTGCTTTTACCCGTTTTGGCATAGATTCTATGAGTTTCTGGCAGTTGTCAGATATCCTTTTATCTCGATAGCAAACCTGAATGGGCGCTTCTATCATTATTGTTTTAGTGGTACAGTCGATTTTTCGCAGTCTAGCTTTGCAAATGGCCCATAACTTTTCAATGGGGTTGAGGTCGGGCGAATTACCGGACCAATCTAAAACATTAATCTTCTTATTTTTAAAAAATGCCATCATTTCCTTTGATTTGTTACAGGACTGTTGAAGAATCGCTCCTCCTTGGGGTAGACATTTTTGGACTTGTTTGTCCAAATACTTTTCCAACATGGATTTGTATTTTTGGCTGTTCATCATGCCTTCAATTGGCACCAAAGATCCAACCCCCATGTATGAAAAACATTCCCAAAACATTTTCTTGACTGGATGTTTTACGGTTTGATCAATATGAGATGGTGTAAGCTTTTCATTGTCACAATTCCTGACTAATTTCGACCGCTTTCCCTGAACTATAAAGTGGGTTTCATCTGTAAATAGGACTTTTTTCCAGTCGCCTACAGTCCAATTAAAGTATTTTTTTGCCCACAGTAGCCTTTGTTTCTTCATTCGTTCAGTTAGAAGCTGTTTTTTCTGTGGACGAATTGCCCTTCTACCATTCTCCAAAAGTCTTCTACGAAGAGTTGAGTCATGGATCACTATAGCTGATGCTGCTAGATCTTGTTGTAGGTCTCTGCTTGATTTTCTTGGGTCCAATTTGCTCTTTAGAAGTAAAAATCTATCATCTGCTGGTGTTGTTTTTCTCTTTCTTCCACATTATCCTAACCTTTTCACATCCACTGATCCAGTTTCTCGTTTACGCTTCAAAATTTTGCTTACTACCCCTTGACTCACCCCACACGTTTTAGCAATCTCTCTTTGTGACATACTAGTGGGTTCACCCAACGTGCCAATCTTTTCCCGCTTCCTAGGCGTAATATCCATGTTGGAATAAAACCAAAAACAACACAAAATAGTACAGAACAATATATATGTACCTTTTAGATTATAATAAATACATTTCCCTATTCAATGCAGTTTGGGATAGACAAAAGTCGCTGCAAGAATCCAAATTGGTATGTTACAATTATTGTGGTATCTTCTAACCGATATATTTGTCCAGTTAATAGCTGCAATCAAGCTCTTTGGAAAGCATTAAAAGCAGTTATGTATTCGTGTTTCTTTTTCTCGAGAGGCAGATTATTATGCACTTGTTATAATGCATCCCCATAGGCTTATTCTTCATCTTCTATTAGTTTTTATATTAGTACAGATTGCAGATCTTCTAAAAATAAGCTTTTCGCCGACACTCAATAAACCTGTTATTTGGGATTGTTGTACCGATAACCCTATATTTGGACTTATATCAAGCAGACATCGAATACTCTTGTAGCAACATTAAGTTTGGCAAAAACTGCCTTACTGTGGTGAAGGTTCATCTATATAACCCCAATTTGGGTAATTGAGGCCTAGAGGCAGAGTCCGCGATCGAGGTTGCCTCTCTGCTTGGTTCTTCTAGATTTTTTTTATTAATGTCCTATTGATCTACATACTCAAAGAATGTTTTCTATTATTTATTGATATGCACCGTGTTGGGGACAAGCAACGAAACACTACTCTGTTCAGCCTAGTGTACTGGCAAGCTCCCAATTTCAGACCGACACTGGTAATGTACCTCATACTTTTTTTGGGATGATATAAAATATGATTATTTTTTTTAGTTTAATTTTAAAAGTTTCAGATTTATTATGGTTTGGTTCTGTCTCCTCCCAATGCCTACAATGTACTATTCTAAACAATTATTTTAAACCGATTGTTCTTTTGCCTAGTGTTCTTTATTTGTATTGTTAAGTGTATTTAAATGTTTATGACATTTTTGAATGTGCTAGAAATGCCCCTAAAGCTACTCTGAGAGCAAAAGTACTTGAACAAGATTTAAAATAACTGTGTTCGATATATGCCTTTTATTTGCAAAATTCATATATTCGAGCATTGAACCATATCTTACTTATAACAATATAATGGGTGCTTATATTCTATATAATCATATATATTCTATATTTGTCTCATGTCATCTCAATATATCCGCTAGACCGTAAGCCATTCTGTCTCCGGCTTCTATATACCATGTAGCTTCGCCTGTCTTCAAAAATTTTAAAGTGTTTGTTTGTCTTTGTGTAGTGTATCGTTATGTCCCATTTTATATTTATGACATTCCGCTCTTGTCGGATATGCCGCAATTGACGAAGTAAGTCTATAAACGTTAATCACATAAAAACTTTTATCAATCATAAACTTCGAGTTTTTATCAAAGTTAATTAATTTCTTTAGTTATAAAAATCGTTTCTTGGCTTATTTCAGATTCCTCTGAAGATAATCTAGTAATCGGAAGTACTTGGGCAAGATTAAATTAATACTGTGCTCGATATTTGCCTTGTATATTATCAAAGTTAATTTACTTATGTTTTGTATTTTGGCAACGATTTCCGAACTAAAAACTAAAACGTCAAAATAAACTTGTTTTATATTGGTATTCTCTTGGGAATGACCAGGAGAAACCTCCGCTTGACAGTTGGTTTTTTAACTGGTCATTGTTAACTAAGTAAACATCTCCACACACTGCGCCTAGCAGACACACCTCTATGTAGAAAGTGTGAACGAGAAGACGAAACTGTAGAGCATGTCCTATGTGAATGCTCGGAGTTATCGTTAATACGAGAGTACGCGTTCGGCGAGTCCTGGCTCACACCTGCCCAAATAATAGAGATGTCTCCTGGTGACTTGTCCTAGAAATAGCAGGATGGACAATGACCTAAGAGCGACAGCTCCTTGGAAGGATGCACAATAGGGTGGAGTGAAAACTGGTTCGAAAAAAAAAAATATCCCTAAATCAATTGACCTATATGTGGAACAGTTGCCTAATATAATGGTCTATTCTAGAAAAAAAGGTGACCTGAAATATTGCCATCTTCTACTGCCCATTTAACGGTAACATTAAAAAAAATAAAGATACTTATTTTTTAATGCCGTGATGCAGCTCTTCGCTTGAAAAATATTTTTCAATCATACCAAATAGATGCTTGCTCACGTGTCGACATGATGGTTGCATTTTGATTGCAAACCATTTGGTGGCATATACTTTCATGACATATTCTGTTCGAATAGTTAGATTTTGTGATCGTTTCGCTGTGGAGACATAAAATCGTAAAATCCGGTTTGCGGTCGTTAGCCATCTGGAATGAGCCATTTTCCCGGGTTGTTCGTTTTCGACGAGTTCAAAGAGATGTTACCTTTTGAAATGGCATTACAAATTTCATATAGGTATTGTTGGTCGGTGCTAAGTTGATCAGCACTAATTTCAGGCAAAGTAATTTCTATCCTTTTAAAATTTATAGGTTATAAGGTTTTATATTTTCCTAATTGCTTTCCTATCTCGCCACGAAATCCTTTTGGGCCAGTTGTTTTTCCGTCCAAATGTTGCAGCAAATGTCTTAAAGGTAGTTCGTTTGCGTGCAATAGGCAATCAAACCATTGTAGAAATCGATTCAGCGAAAGCTCAAGCTGTCTAATAATTTCATTCTTATTACCAGTATTTACTGCTGTACCATCAAAACCTATAGCCTGCAAATTTGAAACGTCAAAATTATGCTCCAAAAATTCTAGAATGCTCTTCATTGATGAAGGGCATCTTCATTCAGAATGACCAATATATTTGGATCCTGGTTCTGAAACTAGGACTTTATGCTCCTCAAATTTCTTTTTGTTTACAAACTTTCTTCTTCACTAGTTTGAACTAACGTTTGGTCTTTTCTTCCATCAAAATTTATTCCATATACCAATTTAGAACCGTCTTATTTATCTTGTCTCTTGAGCTCAAATCGAGCTTTTGTCCTTTCTCTACGAATTTTGCTGCGGTCGTCAATTTTTGATGAATCTTCTGTAGTAATTATTCCTATCTCTTTTAACGCTGCACTACCAAGAATTGCTGCCGTCCTATCTGAAATAGCCATTCTGTCACATGCTTGTGCTATACTTGGTAGTTTTATTCTCATCTCAGAAGTTGAAGGAGTATCTACCTTGTCTTCTAATTTAATGATATTTTCTTCTGATAAACTGTTTGTTGAAGTTTCTTCTTCTAGATTAGATGACACTGACTGGTATGCTCTGCCAATTAAAGATTCTTCGTATTTATCATAATATTTATCATGCCTGATTCTCTCCTTTTCTCGGTTTTACTTTTACGCTTCCATTTCTTTTCGAGTACCTTTGTAGTTTTTTGATCAACTCTACCGATTATCATTTTACGCGAAGTTCTTTGGTCGGTTAAAAATTCACGTTCAAGTACAGGCATTTTTATTGTACAAGAACAGCTTAAAAAGTCTTTACATTTGCATAAAGATATACCAAAGAGTTTCTTTTCGGCCAATTCTCTAAATAAAACAATCTGTTTTTAATTATTAAGTTTACCGTCCTTTTTAGCCGTTTCATTATGTTACGATATTTACCGTGGTATTCTCGAATTTTATGTAATATTTGTTGGTCTGATACAACACAAATGGAACTTTTCTGCCACAAGTTTTTCAAGTCTTTTGTTAAACGGGAACAAACATCATCAGCGAAACTAGGTCTTTGTTTACTTTGTTGTACAACAATTTCTTGTCGACGATATAAGTAACAGTTAATAATATCCGCGTAGGTCGGCAACACATTGTTCTTAAATGGTTGTGGTACACCAAACACAGGGCACAATGAATCACGTCGCATAAAAGACATTTTTTACATACGTTAACTGTTCTAATGCTGCCAAACAACTAAAATATTTCAACACCATAAATCAACGGGGGCAGACGATACGTACGTCTACGACCACAACCGATCCGACCGATATATAAGATATTATATATATATATATATATATATATATATATATATATATATATATATATATATATATATATATATATATATATATATATATATATATATATATATTAAGTATAGGGAAAATTTCAATTTTCAAAGCTGTTTGGACAGTAGAAGTTTTAGGTTGATTGACCTGAGATTTTTTTTGGTGAATACTGGTCGTAAAAGGCAACTTTTCTACACATAGGCTTTAGGGAATTATGAAAAAAAAATTTGCTCCACCCTAATGCACAATGGGTCGATTGTGGCCTAAGCGCTGTAAAACTTAACTCGCCCTCCCTACTCTACAGATACAGATACTTATTTTAAAGTAAAATTGGGGCTTTTTTCAATAAATATAGTATACTGCGTTAAGATGCCCACAAGAAAATAATTTCAGAACAATACTTACTCTTTTATTTTTTTTCTTTGCTTATTAATCTATATTCTAAGGTATCTGTCTATTCGATTCTTCTTCATTTTAAATAAGCTCTTTTCTGTGTTGACTTCATATCATTAGATGTTATATTTTGCTCACTACAGATAAGTGCATTTAGAAGAGATTTATCAGCTTCTGGCTTGTTATAAGTTTTTTTCTTAAAATTAATTACTATTTCTTCTCCCATAACCCGATGATTACTAACTACATAGAACTTAATTATAACTGAAGTATATAATAAAATGCTGTAAGAATATATATATATATATATATATATATATATATATATATATATATTCAATTAATTTATTTTATATATTACGTAAAAGCCATTAACGTCTCCACCGCCACGTGCATTATTAAAAATCCAAAGCCATAAAACGACTCATTATCGTATATAACTTTAATCTGTATATTATGAATGTTAGCAAATACCTTCCAGAACAAAATAATTACATCTGCATACCCCGATTTCCTTCTCCATTCTGATTTTAATAAAGCGGCTTAACAAGTTGTAGCAAATCGTTAAGCTTAGACTAAGAAGGCATTAAATCACATTTCCATATCAGACAAGTGATAAATGAAATTATAACTTCATTACCAGGGCTTTGAAGAATGAGGTTAAGCAGGGCCGCCTTAACTTTTCGTTAATATACTCGCGGTTCAGTGGGACGCGAGGAAAATTTATGGAGTGTGATGGATGCTCGTTTGGTGCCTTTATAATTTCGATACCTATCATTTTTGGCTTTTGTTAGATAAAATTTGATAATGCAGGTATGTTTATTACAAGGGAACCATTAGCGGCGGAGTTTTTCTAAATTAACGCAAATTAAAAGACAGGACAATTTCAGTTGACAATAAATTAAGTAGAGAATGGAGAATGGACAAAATTGGCTTTATAAATAAATACAGAAAATACACATTATATAATTATTAGTGGCATAAAATAAATATCTAACATATTATAAAATACAACACTGTTTTTAGTTCGAACAGAATATAGTGCTTAATATCAATACGTAGTCAAGCGAATTATAAGTGCACATCATATGCCTACAATAACGGTGACCGAGTTGACTTCTCACATTTCAAGAAAGTCTCATTTTGTTGCGTGAACCACTTATTTGTTGCCTATATAAAATTTTAATGTTTTAAGTTTATGTAATTAAGTTTTATTTCAACTTAATATTGTTCATGTAAGAAATAACTTGCCTTTATCAAGGCAAGTCACCAAAGAAGACAACCTGATGGTTTATTTCAACGAAGAAGAAGTAGAGAAGGGAAGAGAAGGGTAGAGGTGCTTTTGTTGACGTCTCCGAAGCCCTCTACAGAGCACCCGGAGGCAATAGAAGGCGTTTAGACCCTTATTATTTACCCCGAGGTAACATGGCGCCCGACAACGTGGTTAAAATCCGCACCCACGACCCAACTCGAATTCACAGAAAGCTGCAGACCATTGACTTCAACATGGGTTTGAAGTCAAAAGAAGAATGGGGAGAACCACTGAGTGTTAGGAAGCTATACTCTAACACTCCTACATCGAGGCCTTCTGCAGACCGGATGCCTTCGACGTGCAGGCGCCTTTGACGAGCCAGCCTTCTTCGAAGTTAGAAGCCCCAGATGCCGATGAAAGTCCCGGAGTAGACCCAGTCATTGCCCCCCTACCGAAAGTGGTTGGACGACCACGTAGGCTTCGGCACACTGGTACCCTACGAAACCCCGTCGGATATGGCAGATGGGATCCAGACGACCGAGAAGAAGACGAACCCGTTTGAGGAGTTGGCACACCGACCGAGGGTGGACCTGCAGGAGTCAGATGCGTCATCACCATCGACCTCCCCTGTAATTAGTGCGGTGCTGTGAATTTTTGAACTTTTATTAACATTTAATTTTTCTTGTACATTTTTATATATTTTTGTTGTGTATTTTTCACATGTATTTTTATTGTAATTTTATGATTCAATAAATTTCTTTCCCAGCCACAGAGTCTCCAGAGGAGGGGGGATGTCCTAGAGCGCGACTAGTACGCGCTCGGGACGCATCGTCCCGTCCCTCATTTTTTCTTATTGGTTCCTGACCTGGAAATCCTTATTTATCGCTACATCAGCGATAGATTAGACCCTTATTATTTACCCCGAGGTGACAACCATGCCCTAATGAAGTCCTTGTAAAATAGCCGAATTGACTGTAGGTATAAAATTTCTATACTTAAATAACAGTGTAAGAAATCTCCTAAAATGTTTTGGCTAAGGTGTTAAAAAATTTTAAGAGCTTAAAATCCATGTTCTCTTTAGCTTTTCTAAGTATATTTACTAGTGAGATAAAGTAATTTCTGTTTTGTTAGTCTATTCGCCATTCCTTTCTGGGTAAATTTGTATTTTTGGATTTATAACGCAATTGTAATTTGGGGAATAGCAGCAGAACAACGGTAACCTATAATTTTGGTTTTAACTATTTCAACAACTGGAAGAAATTATGAGTTGAGGTCTTATCCTGCAATTACTATCGTCGCTATAGCTGCTACTCACGTTACAAATTGGAAAATTTAATGTGTCTGAGAACGATATGCGATATTCGCAGGCAGGATGTTTCATTTCCGCCGAGTCTAATTCCGGTCTTGTTGATTTTGTTTTCTCCGCAGACTTCCAGCGTAGTTGCCGGTTCTCTAACAACTTTTTCTACAAAGATGGTAATTAGTACCTCGTTTGGTACATTTTTTATGTTTCAAATAAGTTTTTAGGTTTTAATTATTATAGTAGTAAAAATAACTTAACGTGGATTCTGCTCAAACAAAAAATTAAGTTATTATATTGTTTTAAAATTTTAAATACTTATAAAACATTTTAAGTTTTTCATTATCGGCATAACCTACATAGTGCAATCAGTTATTAAAAAACAATTATTATTAAATATAAAATACATCTATTTTCATCTATCATTATTTAACGTTGGTTGGTTACATTGGATGTTATGAACACTTCACAGTAGAAGACTTTAAAACTGTATTTTCAAAGTAGTTCAGTAGTTTCGTTTATTAAATGGAATTATACTATAGATTAGCAGTATAAACAAAAAATATGATATAACAATAAAAATCACAAAAACATATAAATAACAGAGAAACTGTTCACGGCTTGACCCGTCATGAGCGTAAGTAAGATTCTTGAGTAAGAATATAATAATTCGCATTTGCAAATTCCCCGCCTACTTCATCAGTTCCAACTATGGACTTTACGAGACAGTTATCACTTATCTTACCAATCGAGCGAGGTCCCAGTATTACATGCATTTTAGGGTTAAACCTTTGACAGGTTGCATGTTGCAATATGTTTCCAAAAGCAGAATACAAGTCTCTTTTAAGACATAAATGTTCCCGGTAAAAACAAAACAAGTAGAGTCAACGTTCTTGAAATAAAAATATCAGTTAAAAGGAAGTAATTACTTCAGAAATTAAAATAGATTATTGTTATTATAACAAAGTTACATTTTGGTGTAAATAATCTTCGTCAACCAAATATAGCAAGGTAATTTTGATTTATGCTTTTTATAATCTGTTTTTAAATTACGTAAGTTTTTAGGTAAGGATGTTGTAAAATTTGCCGAAGGTTTAATCAATTTAGGTGCAGCTTTGGTAAACATGATATGATAATTGTATTAACTGCTAGAAACACTCTAGCACCGCTAGAAGGGCGGTTTTACCAGAAGAACCACTGCACAATTTCCATCGACTACACTGCTCGATTTGCAACAGCTGTGTCTTTTAAGGCAGGTAAAATCAGCTACTTTGTCTACCAGTAGTGTGGCTGATGTACGCTGTAGTCAATGGTTAATGTAGAGAAGATGTAAAAGATGTAACTTTCTTTGCGGCACTGTCAACCTTGTGTATACCTAATATCATTCGATAGCATATCCCATTCTGGTACTTTAAAAAAATCGGTTTTTTATTTTTATTGTAACCAACTAGACGAAGAGCGGCATATTTTCTATATAACATTAAATACTCATCTCCTACTATAATAAACGTTCTGAATTTTCAAGTTTTGCTGTCATACATTTTCTTTTATAATAAAGCACAATAATCTTCAATATTTTCCATCTTCAAATTTACTAACTCATCACATCTCAGACAGTCCAAATATCAATATAATTTCCATTTACAAACACTGCCTAGAGCATTTTTCATATAAAATTATATTTATATTTAAAATTCTCAGAATGTTAACCTTAGAGTTCAAATTTTCCTAACATAGCTAATAATACGAAACCCATACGGAACTGCTCGATCTTTCATAAGCGTTAACATGGTGTATTAATCAGAAAACTGTAATTATCATTAGATTAAAAATTTTAGAATTATATTGATAAAAGAACCAAAAACAGTTGATATTATTAATAATATAAATTTTATGAAATAACTCTTTAAGCCTAATATTCCACAAAATAATTTTAATTAAATAGATTAGACAATTGTAAGTAACTGATAGGGGAATACTTCAAATTTTAGTAACAGTTTAGCGTGTGGCAAAATTGTTTGAAGTGTTGCCGCTTTTTAAAGTAAGAATTTTGTTTATGTTTTGATTTGTTACACAATTTGATTATAATATAATATATATATTAATAAATTGTATTTATAAATATATTAAAATTAAAATTAAACTTAGATTAATAGTTTTAAAAACTATATTTTTTTTAATAGTTGCATCAATCTCTGAGGTTAACCCTCTCTGTGGCTCAGTGGTAAGAGCGCCTATCTTTGAACCTAAAGGTCGTGAGTTTGAATCTTAGCTGGGTGGAAATTTTCGTTTAGTAAAAGTTAATAAATGAAAATAATTTCTGTCCTTGTGCGATCGATACTCATCGGAAGGACCGCAGACGTTCGAATACAATTAGCGTCTCTTAGCAAAGACAATGACGTCTACTTTGCTAAGTATCAAGACAATAATTACTCTACACACACACACACACACACACTACACACCTGACTGTAAAAATTTACTGCACCATGCCAATGACCTTTAGTTGTCGACGCATTAAACTCAATAAAAAAAAAATTCTGAGCGACATATAGTTATTATTAGTTATTAGCGACAGATATACATATACTTAAGATAATTATTTACAAATGTTAGATTTTGTTAAATACATTGATATCTTTAAGGAATTTTAGCAAATCTTTAATTTGACAATTTTCTCCTAAGGTTTCATTTGTTGATCCGATGGTTGATCTGTCTCAGCAACTGGTATCTTGGGCACTCTACAAGTACATGCTTAACACTTAGTGGGATATTACAGTTTTCACATAAAGTAGGATTGTTGTGTATTGTGATTGCGCTATGCCAAAACAAATAATTAGTCTGTAGAAAGCTGACAAGCTTTCATATAAGATATATTATTTTAAACAAGAAATAATGGCGGGACGTTTTTACTATTAAAGCCCTAAAAGAGGTAAGCTTAAAATTTAGAATATATAATGTTGTATTAAAATGTTTTCTTATGTATTTTAGTGTGTTGCAGTAGTCTTAAAACTAAGTGTATTTACTGTTAATTTAATTTATTTGTTGTCAATTTGTATTTATTGTTTAATTTGTTGTTAATATAATAGTTTAATCTCCTCACTTACTAACTATTCTGATGTTTTGGCAACGCTGTGGGGTTCTGATGTAACTCTTGAATGACGTAAAAGCATTTTTATATGAAAAATGCTATATCTGTAGTCTCACCTTAAAATTTATTAACTAGATCTCGCGTAAAAATACTTGATTTTTTAGGCCTATAGCCTTCACCTTATTTTATTTAAAGCACGTAATTAAAAATACCTGCTAATATCCATATTCTGCATGAGTGTCATTAAGGCTCATATTATTGCGACCACATGGTAGAACTTATAAATATTATTTATTCAAATTTCAGAAAAATACGCCAGTAATATTTCTTCGAGAGACAAAATTATATTCTTTGACTTATACAGTGGACTTGGTAGGCAGCATTCCTTTGGTTACAAACGTTACAGGCTTTGCAGTATACAAAATATCTGGAAGAATACGCGATGCCGTGGGATCTTCGGAATCAGACATAATACTTGTAGTTTGGGCGACAATAAGCACAAAGGTTCACAAAATTTAAAGAGTAGAGTAAAATCAATGATTTTTCTTATTTGTCAAAGTTACAACCAATAGAAGTAACCATAGTATCATAAAAATTATTTGCGACGTTTAGAAAAAATAGTACCCACAAATCACCTACCTCTGTTATTAGTGGTCTATGATAGTACCTATTATCCGTTCACAAATTGTTGATGGCACGATGATTTAGCTAAATGAGGCCAATTGTGTCGCAAATTCCTCGGCAGAATGTAGTAGGATCTGGTTACCAATTTGAAAGAGGAAGTTATTAATAAGAAAATACCAGTATTAGTATGTCAATGACATATAGAGGATACATCATTTATGTTTTTTAAATAACGAAACATATAAAATTAGAATTTTGGTGTTTATTGAAGGTAAACTAAATGCACGAACAAATACTTACCATGTCAGGATAGTATTATGAGGTTTTTTTCCTGGTTTTTTCCTCATAATTTACTATGGAATCACTAACAGGAGAATTTTACTGTCATCATGTCATGTGTTTGTCTTTTTAAAGACGAATTACATGCTATGATTTTTTTCTGATGGATTTTCTCAAGTTAAAGTTGATTTCATGTAATCGAATGAACTGTCTTATAAGTAAAGTCGTCCCAGGAGCGCAACTCAACAATATTGGCAATTTCATTTTAAAGTCGTCTACTTTAAAATGCATAATGTACGTCTGAATTGTCAATATAAATGAGTCAGATAAAATTAAATTATTAGAAGAATTTTTCACTATGTAACAAAAAACAAAATTTGTTTAATTTACTGTTTGTGTTTTGAGAACGATTTCCGAAGTGGAGATTGAAACGTCAATAAACGTATTTTTATCTTAAATTGTGGCTTATTTCCAGTTAAATAGTAATTAATTTAAAATGCCACAAGAAAATAGCTTCAAAACAATATTAATATTAATAATGGTTTATTACTAATGTATTTAGCAAAAAACAATTAAAACTGTCAGGGCTACGGCTAATGTTGGTTATTATATTATATTAATAAAAATAATAATTTAACCATTAACAATTTTGTAAATAAGAATACATTATCTCTTTGGATATTTCAATACTAATCTTCGCGTTTAATCATTTTACTAGAAAACCTGGAATTCATATACGAAGGTACTATTCGTTGCAAGATAATTAGGATGGAAGTCTCCAAATTTTTAAAAATATAATGGGTATAAAGATGCTGGCTTTGGCCACGTGCCTCGTCTGTTCAGTTTATATTTGTTTAGTACGTTTTTGATCCCATGTAATTTACAGCTCGTCGGTGTTTTCGCGTCTACGGCAGTAATTAGCCTCTTAAATATTTCTTTAGCGAATTATAAGCAGTGCGTGAGTGATTTTTTATTCCATATACACACGAACATATACGTACCTTTCGATCGTGCGCGTTTTGTTGGATTGTTTGTGATGGCTTTATCATCAACATCATCAAGTTTTACACTGGTACTGCTGCGTACAGTCAGTAAGTCTGTCTATTCACCAAGAGAGAAGACTATTGTCCTGAATGTTCACGATGTTCTGGTTTCTCAGAATTCCACAAACACTGTTCGCAATATAGTCGAAAGTTGTGCCAACATGACTGGCGCAGGCAAGTCAGCTATATATATATATATATATATATATATATATATATATATATATATATATATATATATATATATATATATATATATATATTTATATATATATATGTATATATATATATATATATATATGTATATATATATATATATATATATATATATATATATATATATATATATATATATAGGTTCCTGTCAGAAAGAAAAAAACATGGTGTAGCCAACCCAAATACAAACGAACACTTAAAAAGAGGAAAAAAGCCTATTGAAATTGATAGATTTGCCAAAAATGGTATATTAAGGAAAATTAATGGATTTTTTTTTTCAAACAAGAAACACCAAACCTAAACAAAATTTTACTAGAAGTTAGAGACGACCCGGATTTGCCTCATATTGGACGAATTGTGGCAAGTTTTAAAAGAATTACATTTCCAGTGGGAGAAATCAGACCGAAAATCACTTTTGATTGACCGGGAGGAGATACGAGGGTAAACTCAGGTCATACTTTAAAAAAAAATTGGTCAGATAAAAATATATTAAGCTCCAGGCAAGCCTTTATGGAAGGTGTGTCTACTGGTATCTCCCCACCTTCTGGTAAAGGCACTAGATTAATAATCTTTCACTTTTGCAGTGAAAAAGGATTTGTTTGTTTGAAAGACTGATTTGATTTGTTTGAAAACATAGTAGTAGTAAAAATAGTAAAAATAGTTTGTTGGAATTTCAGTCCAAAAGCACAAAAGACTATCACAAGGAGATGCCAGCTGATGTTTTCGAAGAGTATTTTAAGCAGATGATTGAACACATACCACCAAATTCAATTATAGTATTAGATAATGCACCTTATTATTCACGACTAGTAGAAAGACTTCCAACGACTGCGTGGAAGAAACAGGGTATTTTTGACTGGCTGCGGAATAAGTATCTGCCTTTCGAAGATGGAATGGTAAAAGCACAACTTTTAAAAATTTCCCGGCAACACAAATCTATTCTCTAATTTTGTCAGGCGCGCATTTCTCCTTAATTAAATAAATGTATCTTTTACAAATGGCAAGAAAATTTTTATTTTTGAATAAAATAAAGAAGTTTTCTTAAAACAAAAATAACAATTTAAAAAATATATTTATTTAGTTCAAATCAATATTTCAATCATATACTCTACAACACTGGTCGGTCATATGTAACCAAAATACCTTCGTAGTCGGACTATAAGGTTGACCGCTGTATTGTATTCCTTCAGATACAAGGTGGGTTAGTCGAAAACATCTTAAACCTTCAGTTTCAGGTTGGTTTTTACTATTATATCGTATTACCTATCCTCTCTTTATTTCAGTTCTCTAATTAGGGTTAAACTTGTAGTGAAGTATCGACAAATTGTGAACCGATTATATGTTCTATTCAGAGTAAAAATGACTCTTTGTGCCTCGGCTTAACCGCATAGCCAAACGTACAGCCTCACCAAAAAAATATCATTTTTAATCTTAGTAAAACAATACCGTAAAAGTAAACTGTTGTGTAAGTCGCTTTTTGCAAATATAATACCACATTATGAACAGTTAAAATTTTACTCTTACATTAAATTAAATTTCAAACTATTTCCTTCCAGCTATTACGTACGATCTTACGATGTAACCGAAATTTAAAAAAAATTGTAATTATTTTGTAATTTAATACATTATCATGGGTGTTATGTACCAATTATAACAACAGTTGTGCACTTTCTTTTAACTTTTTTTTTAAACATCTCTCCGATAAATAAGATTTAAATAGATCTAAATACCGGTACGGTATTAGATTAGATTACTATTTAAAAATTAGACTTCCTCATTAACGTTGTACGAGACTCTAAAATGGGTTTTTACAGGACTCTAAAAAGGGTGTTGTAAAAACCACCAAAATTAAACCATTTTGGCCTGGTACCTAATTCGAAGATAAAGTTAAAAATATATTATATTTCTGATATTTAGTATCTGGCAACAGTGGCAAAAGCCAAGCGCCATCAGACAGTAAACTGCGCCTTTTCCATACTTCAGTAATTTTTATCTTTGTATATTTATGCTGCATTTTGAGCTGACGTGTCAGTTGCAGATATACTCACTCGTAAGTTCTGCGGAATTCCCGCTCTCACAATACCTTATTATTGGTTGCTCCATTACAGAAGCGCATCTTGATATTTTTATTTTGGAAACACGAAAATCACGACAGCGAACGTGTATATTGCTTTATTTCTGTTCCTTCGCGGTTTTGGAATAAACAAGTGCACTTTGATTTGATTTAGAATGCAGAAGAGATTAAATGTAGAAAAGTATAAAGATATTAAATTAAGAACATATCTACCTATTCACATCAGACATCATAAATATTTAAAAAACGACATATGTTTGACAGTTACGTTCGATCTATCATCGCAATCGTTGTATCAGCCTTTATTCATACGCATGATCGACTGTCATAATTTTACTTTTCCGTATACTTCTATGCTTTCATCTCATATTATTTCAAAAATTGAAAAACGTCCTAATAATTTTAAGTAATGCTCTATTCTTTGGCATATTTGGTATTTTTATATAATATTTGTTTTATGGGTTGTATTAGATTTTGATGTATGTTACACAGTATAACTACCCTATGCTGTATTCCAGTAATACGCCGCACCTCCTTTCATACTATGCCTTATGCTTACATTACAAATTTTGAATATAGAAATCCTTATTTCTGGAATCAGAATGGACCAATTAAATAAAACCAACAAAACAATGAAGAACTCTAATTCGAACCAAAATTACTTTAAAATTACTTCCAAGAAGAACGTGCAGCAGACTAAGAAAGCTACCATTGTACGGACACAAAAATCTTGCTGTGTTTTCCTGTTAAAAGCTTTCACGCTATCTTCGCTTTTAATCATAAAATTATTCGCTTAATAAAAATAGATCAATGCAAATAAAATTGCACTGATCTGTTAGAACAGATAAAATTAGAAAAAAAAAAGGGATTACTTTGCTTAACATTACTTTTATCTTTGTACTTAATATCATTATTTTCGATTATTGGAAATCCTTTGAAACATATAGCTTATTGTTAGTGTTGCCCAAATGCAAGAACAGAGACTTATACAGTCTTGGTCTTGCGCCAATATACCTGGTCTTGGTCTTGGTGTTGGTATTGCGCTTCTGTTCTTGGTCTTGGTTTTTGTTCTTACAGAAAGAGTCTTGTAAGTCTCGTAGTTACACATTAGCCTATTGTTATTTATTAAACGTTACTTAAGATCTTAGAACAACATATCAGAGTAGGTACATTTTAAGCTTGAATTAACATAAGCCATTGTAACGTTATAAATGTCACATCTTTATTAATTTATATTTAAATAATTATTTTATTTTAATTTCCTTATTAATTTATTAATTCCTTTGCCTTCAATTTCTTTTTTACAATTTTTTTTTCAAAACGTAGTTGGCGCTCTCTTTCTCTCTCTCTCTCTGTGCCATGTAATAAATATTTGCCTTCTATCTTTCTTTCCGGAAGAGTAAATTTGCCTTGTCTATCTCTGTCTGTAGACGGTACAGAATTCTCGTGGTGGGTACTTTCATTATAATCTATATTCTGTAATTCTGGTCGCATTTTCAATATTCGTAGCCTCACTTCTTTTCTGTAATTTTGATAAAATAATCGGTAAATTATAAAAATAAACAGTATAAATAAACAGTATAAATAAACAGTATAAATAAACAGTAAATTTACTGTTTGTATTTTGAGAACGATTTCCGAAGTGGAAATTGAAACGTCAATAAACGTATTTTTATCTTTAATTGTGGCTTATTCCCAGTTTAATAGTAATTAATTCCTAAGTTTTGTCTTCCTAGAATTCATACTGCTGTTTTTATCCATTATTGTCAGTTTTACTGTGTAACGCTAAGGTTTTTAATAAATCTTGTACACCAAGGAACAATTGTGAGCAAAGTACCGGGAATGTTGATTGTCTGAATTAATGTGTGGCAGCTGTTTGGTTAGTTCATGTTTTTATTTTATTTTTTTTTATTTAATAAAACTCTAACCGGAATCTTATAATTATCGCTATCTGATCATTTACTATAATTAATAAGCAAGTTAGTTCCATATACAAAATATTACAAAAAGCTTATCTAAGATTACATTCAGCAATATTTCTTAGGCTCTAATACAATATAGTACTACTAGCTAACGTGTACACTTTAGCCGTACTTTGCTCTACTTTTCTACTTTTACTCACTTATAGCACTAACTCAAACGACTTCGTTCTCTTAAGTCTTCTTATCTAGTTGCCGTTGTCTAGGAGTTTGATGGCCTCGACATTTACATGTGGCCTCGTTGGATAGTCTGTGTTCATGTCTCTCGCTAAACTTACTTATTGTCTGGATAACCGTATTTATCCGGAGGTTTCGATAAATATCACAGTTTCTGAAGTATCATGGAGCTTTAACGATGTTCCTTAATAATTTATTCTGATATCGTTCTATAATTTGAATGTTATTTTCTTCTGTACAGCCTCATAGCTGTATCTCATATGTCCATATCGGTTTAAGGACTTGCCTATACAATAACAATTTGTTAGAAGTAGACAAAGTGGATCTTTTTCCCATCAAACAGTACATCTATCTGAACTTAATTTCTAACTTCTCCTTTTTTCCTTAATATGTTGCTTTCCAACGTAGCATGTGTCGTCTGTAAATGTCGCAATTGTGTTAAGATCTAATGATAGAATATCACTGGTATAGAGCAGGTATAGCACTGGCACCAGGACACTTCATTTTGGAACTCCAGCTTTAACTTTCTCATATTCCTATCATATTTCTTATGCTTCCTCATATTTAACTCAAAAATATCTTTCGGATAAATATGATTTTAGTGGTTCAGAATATTGTTTTGGTAAGTAGCATCCCATTTTATGATATAATCCGTCATGCTATACTTTGTCAAAAGCCTGCGCTACATCAAGGTATATTGCGGAACAGACTTTTCCTTTTTCTTGAGCTTTTTCTACTATATCTGTTATTCTATGCACCTGATCTATCGTTGAGTTGCTTGCTCCAAACCCAAACTTATGATTAGGAATTAGATTTTTTCCTCTATAATCGGTTTTAGTCTTTTCAAGAGTAATTTTTCGTATAATTTCGACATGACAGGTGAGACGTGACAGGTAACAGTGAAATATGCCTATATGAAGAAGCTTTTTGTGGAGGCTTTCCTGGTTTTAGTGTCATTATAATTTCTGCCACCTCTTCCTATCTTAAGTATCTTTGGTACCTACCTCAGCCTAAAGGAAGCGTTTATAAAATGTGTCAATTCTATTATAGCTTTCCTTGGAACTTGCTTTAATATTTTCCCAGTAATTAGTTCAAATCCAGGAGCTTTTTTGGATTCATATTTGATTTTATTTCCAAATAAACTTCTTTTGGAGTTACAGGGCTAATATCTATTTTATCTTGATCAGGGAGCTTTCAGTTAATTATTTCTTGTTCTTTATTTGTTTAAAAATTATTTTTTAGGTGGTCAGCTAACCTGTTGGCCCTTTGTATATTGCTTCTTGCCCAGCTACCATTAGTATTTATTACTGATGGATTCTATAAGATTGGCCTTTTTAATCACTTAGTAGCCTTCCACAATGAGTAATCAGTAGCACTATCATTTGATAGTTCACTTAGGTAGATGCTAAACGATTCCTTTTTAATTTTTTGAATTTCTCTTTTTAATTTTTGTGTGGCATTATTTAATCTAGTTTTATCAACTGGTGCTCTAGACTGATGCTACTTGCGTCTCAGTTTTCTTTTTTCGGTTATCATTTCTCTGATTTCTTTCGGGTAGTTATTTCCTTTAATTCTTTCAACACTATTCGTGCTGTTGTTCCAAGCAGCTTGGTGTACATTTTTAATGAGTAATTCTACTACTGCCTCTGGTTGATCAACGGTTCTTAATCACCGGTTAACAAGTCTAGCCGGATTTTCTTTTTTGGTAACAGTGTCACAGAGTGTGAGAATACTTGGAGAATGGGCTGAGTTCATATCCAATGAATATTTCTGACTACAACGAAGTCGATAAGGTCTGGGATTTTATTTGTGTCATTAGGCCAGTATGTTGGCTTTCCCGTTGATATCAGTCGTGACCCCCAATACGTATGTTTTGTATTTAAGTCTCCGCCAAGGATATAAATCTATGTCCTTGACTGGTCAGGAAATCTACATATTGATTTTTCTTGGTTCAGTTCATACATGCATTTGGTATTTGCAGTTGCGTTGTCGACCGTGATATCCTGTGATCAATTATGTCATATTCCAATAAACGATCGTATAAAATCGTTGCAATATCTTCCCCAGTACTTTCCCAGTACAAGGATTAGATAAAAAACAATTTAGACTCAAAGGAAAGCTTAATGGCGAATGAAGTTTAGTGGTGTCGAAAAAGTAACTATTCGTTACTTTATGTTCGTTACTTTAAATATTTCGGTATTTTGTTTACACGGTAGCCGGCATTATCATCATCATCATTTTGGCTTTACAACCCTGTGTGGGTCCTAGCCTCCCAAAGAATTCTCTTCCAGTCGTCCCTATCCATCGCCTTCCTCCGCCAAGCACGTATTTCCATATTTCTCATATCTTAGTCTATATTAACTAGGAATCTTGTTCTGGGTCTTTCTCTTCTTCTTTGACCGTTTTTCTAGCTGGGTCGGTTTGCTCCATCCGCATTACATGGCCTACCCACCTCAGACGTCCTATCTTAATGTGTTTTATGATATCTGGTTCCTGGTATATTATATAGAGTTCGAAGTTGTATCGTCTTCTCCAGACACCATTTTCATTTACCGCTCCATAGATTCGCCTCAGTATTTTTCTTTCGAAACATCCTAACATGTTTTCATTGCTTTTTGTTAAAGTCCAGGTTTCTGAACCATATGTTAGGACTGGGCGTATTATTGTTTTGTAGAGTTTTACTTTTGTATTTCTTGATATAGCTATAGATTTAAAAAGGAGATTAAGCCCAAAATAGCATCTCCTAGCTGTGCAAATTCTGCGGTTTATCTCTGCGGTAATGTCATTTTCAGTATTGACGAGCGTTCTTAGGTATACAAATTCGTTAACTGCTTCGATGACGTCGTTTTCTATAACAAGTGGCCGTAGTATTTGTGGTTGCGGACCTACTTTCATGTATTTCGGTTTATTAATGTTTATTATTAAACCCATTTTTGTAGCCGCTTCCTTTAGTGCTACATACGCCACTCGTGCTGCGTTTTCCGTTCTCCCAACAATATTGATATCATCAGCATATGCTAGGATTTGCACAGATTTGTTATATATTGAACCGGTAGTTGTGATTTGTGACGTACGTATTACTTTTTCCAAAGCTAGATTGAATAGTATACAGGAGAGTGGGTCTCCCTGACGTAGCCTGTTATTTGTATTAAAAGGTTCAGAGAGTTCCCCTTGGATTCGTACTCTGCATTCAACTTTTTCAAGGGTTAGTTTGGTTAGACTTACCAACTGATTTGGTACTCCTAGGTCTATCATTGCTCTTAACAATTCTCTTCTATTTACAGAGTCGTAGGCTGCCTTGTAATCTAGAAATATGTGGTGCGTGTCTACACCGTATTTCAGTGTTTTCTCTAGAATTTGTCTCAGGGTTGAAATCTGATGAATTGTTGATTTACCACCTCTGAAACCAGCCTGGTATTGTCCTATTATTTGCTCTGCATACGGTGCCATACGACGGCATAGTATATTGGAGAATATTTTATACGCTGCATTTAGGAGCGTAATTCCTCGATAGTTAGAGCATTCAAAGATATCTCCCTTTTTGTGTATGGTGCAAAATATTTCAATATTCTAATCACTGGGGAGGGACTTCTGTATCCATATTTCTTTTATAAGCTGTTGTAGCGCTATTCTGATATCGTGGCTACCTTCTTTACATAATTCCGCTGGAAGATTATCTATTCCGGGTGATTTGTTTCTGGCTAGTTTATTGACAGCGTCTTTAACTTCCAGGATCGTTGCTGGATTCTCCTCCCTCTCGTCTACTCCGCTTACCTCACAGTTTTCGTCTTCCAAATTTTCTTCTATTTTCTCTATATTAAGTATCTGGTAAAAATATTCCGTCCATCGATTTAGTACGCCTGTTCTTGTTGTTAATAGATCGCCATTCAAACTTCTACATTGATTTGTGTTTGCCTTGAATTCTTTTCTGTTGATGTTAACTTTCTTATAGAATGTTCTAATGTAGCCGGCATTATCTGTTATTAATTTGTCTCTTTACTTTTGAGAATTAGTCGTGCTATCTCAGCAAATTTTGTTTAAACATATGATCTCACTGCACACTCAGCAGAACCGATGTTTAGTCCTAGGCCGTTAAGTTTTGTTGTATTTAGATTGCTCTTAAATAAATTATAATTAGAAAAAAAAATTGAATTAATAAATAAGTGTCCTTAACAGTAGTTATGCTAACCTTAATATATTTTTTATCAGCTGACATATTTTTAAAAAGTTTCGATACGATATTACTGTCGGCATCGCAACGTTAAAATATTATTTTAGAATTAGAGGGCGACTGTTCTCAAAATCTGGACAATTAATTTCAGAGAGAAGAAGTCGTCTGTTGGAAAAGAATGTACAAAATCTTTTATTTTTACATTGTAATTATGAGCTCTAAGTACGTGTCAAATGTGTCAACTGTGCTTTTAATGAATATTTTGATTCTCTATGTATGTTTATGGTATTATTTGTAATGCCCAAATTTTTGTTACATATTTTTTTGCATCTCATAGAGTCTATAGGCATATAATCGAATTGCTATACTCCCTAAAACGACACTCAGTCCTAACTGCAAGACGCAAGAGTTTCGCAGGCTTAGTCTTGTTTTTGCTTAAATCTTGCGCGGTCAGTCTTGGTTTAGGTCTTCCTAAAATTAGGCGGTCTTGGTATTGGTCTTGCAAGAACCAGACCAAAACTGCAAAGCCAAGGCCGATTTTGGGCAACACTACTTATTGTAACATATATTTAATTTTAATTTGGTTTCTTCGTAATCCTATTTCTCGAGTCGATTTTTTATTATATATAGTTCTTGATTTGATTCATTATAACTCAGTATAATGGAATTTATCAGCATACTTTTAAACTATAGTTTGCTTCAGCAACATCCATAACAATGCTTTAATCCGGGTGTATATTGGTTGGTGATTCAATGGGATATGTACCTTGATTATAGTGGTAATTATTTTTAGATATATTTGTCAGTTTCTTTATGGAGCAAAGATGGGTTTTAATTGAACAATCTTTATATTTTTAAACCTTCTCAGCCATCTTTTTATGATATAGTAGCTTATAGAAATATTATTTCTAATTCTTTCCTTAAAACAGCGTTCGCTTGGTTTAAACGTCTTACATCATTACATAATTTCCTTTATTGTTTGGTTGAATAGCTGTCTCTATAGCTTTAATCTATCTTTAGACAGTAAATCTCACTTATCTTTATTCAAATCATTTTTATTGCCTCTTGTCTTTTGCTAGTGCAATCTTCTGTTACTTAGGGTTTACTGTTGTAAATAATTTTATCATCTTCCGTTGTTATATGTGCCGGTTTACAAATATAAAGTTAAATAGCAACCAATCAAATTCTCAAATATTTACCAAATAATTTTGTAAATGACCTAATCAGGTGCATATATACTTAAATAGTTTTACTTCAACTTGCTTAAACGTTAAGATTTTTTAAGAAGCAATTTTTCATGCGACATCAACTAATTAAAATAGAAATTGTTCAACAATAAAGTTTAAATTTATTTATTTTATATAACAATGTATTTACATCAAGTAAAGTTCTTCTCAGTTCTACAATTTTGTCTTCTGCCAAGCCCCATATTTTCTCCTGCAACATACACACGCCCATGAAGAATTGTAAAAGGCGGGCTTGAATTTTAACATGTGTATTTTATCAAGCCCGTGACATTTTATAGTATACCGGCATAGGACTGAAAAGCGTGACTAGGATCGGGATCTGTTGCTCTTTAAAGTTGTTATACAAACACGTTTAACAAAATGGATGATCTGCCACAACTGGAGAGTTTTTTCTTTAAGTTGTGAAATTTTGTATCGGGTAGGTGACATATGTCGTGACATTTGTATTTTCGTAATGCAAAAGGAAAATCCAATATAAAAATGTAAATGTGTAATAAGTTTTATTGAAGTAAGTGCTTATTTAACTAGGAAATAAAAAAATAAAAAGAAAAATGAGATTATTTATCAAAACAAAGCAAAAACAGAAACAAGATATGCTTTTAAAAACCGTGAAAATTAAATACAAATACATAATTAAAAATTATGATATATTTATTAGATATTTGATATCTTTTAAATGTTCTGAACCCGTATAAATTGAAATTTAAGACTTGAAAATAATTATTCAGAAAACGACCGGTAACAATGACTAAACCACAATAGTTAAAAATATAAATAAAAAAAGAAAGATATGGGAAAAAGTAGAATAATCACGGAATTAATTAAATAAACAGTTACTTACTTTCTGTCACACTACATATTCAGAAAGGAGCAACAGAGACCACTACAGACCTTTAGACATTAATTTACAGAAGCAAATAAAATCTACGTAAAAATTCTAAATATTAAACTTGAAGATGATAATCGAAATGCACAAGATAAACACAATGAAACACGAAATGAGGTTGGTAAAGGTAATATATTTATACTTAAGTATTCATGGAAAATGGAAGGAAAATAACTTTTTTATAGCTCTCATCTACTTAAATAAATTTTTTACTGAGTCGATCGAAACATAATCTGGAAAATCACTGCTCAACAATGTAATTATTTCAGGCAGTTAATTTCCTTTTGGTTTTGCTTGCTGAAATGAATAATAACCATGAAATTGTTCAATTAGCTCTTGAATAAAAGAGAAAGGTAAATGTTAGTTACTAGCCACACATTTTTTGATTTTGATCGATTTTGTCAAATAATCAAACAAGCAGAATATATTACAGCTGTAAATGATTTATAACCATCATAGCTGATTTCATGTTTGTTATTTTCATATTGTTTATGTTTTGATTTGTTTAAAGTTATGTTTTTTTATTTACGATTACAATCTGGTTCTGGTCATGGACCACTAAGCAATGTTATTTTAGCTCGTAATCTAATCTGATAAATTGTAATGATTTAGTTTGCCTACCACATTTAGTATCACTTATAGGGGGTTGAATGTGTGGACTGAGCAACTACTGGGCTGGAGATAGGGTAAACAAATAAGCCAAAACGTATGCGAACTGCCACTGTTCTTTTGGTAGGAGAGCTGGGTCATACGTAAGTGAATTAAAGAGGGACTGGAAGGGGTAAATACAAAGAAAGAAATAAAAAAAAATATTTACATAGATTTTCTGGGTAACAAACACAAGAAGTTTCCTAAACTATTTGAATTTGGACGCCGTTGAAAAGAATTCTCTTGTTGGATAAAAAGAAAGACTTTAATTTCCTAAAAAATATTAAAGGGTGAAGATCTTATAAAGGAAATAATTTTACTACTCTTAGTTTAAAGAGAAACGTTACATATTTATTATTACTTCACATCAACAGTTATTACAAATAATATTAACACAATTTATTAACAAATCTTACAGATTGGGCGACAGTTGTAACAATTTTACAACTAGTTGTAACTATTTATATAATTATTAGAAACGAAAAGAGATCTAAATTTTTCAACGGAGTTTGCACTGAGGTTAACCTTTAAACAAAACATAATTAAAAATTATGGTTGTGTACCAAATGTCAGATAAGGATAAAACTGACTGTCATATGTCGAAAGGAAATATCAAACCTTTTTAAAATATTAATTAAATTATAAGAGTTAACTTTATTTAAAAGAATAATAATATGACAATTAGCCAATCCACAAAATTTTAATTATATTTATTTATAATTTTTTAGTTTGTCAAGAAAGCAAATTTTTTTATTAATGAAAAACTGTTTATTTTTACTTCAAATAATTTTAATAAAAAGAACGTGGTATCACTGGTGCATTTCCTTTAAGAAAGTTTTTGGAATTAGAATTTATCTGCAATCTGAATCAAAAACACTGCAATCAATACACAAATGTGTCCTACACAAACTGCAAATAGTCTGGGGAGACCATAGAACACAAAATGGACAAGTTCTGGGGAGGTGGAACACTGATTCGGGCTTCAGATTATTCTGAATGACAACAAAATGCAATCTTTACAACTCGGCCACTCAATTCCTTTTTAAAACCATGTAGACCTCTTAAATGGTTGGAAACGTCTTACGCCTTGCATAGGGCACAGCACAATCAATTGGTGATTGACTCAACAAAAACTGCCAAATAGCATATTGAGCCCAAATTCAGCTCTCAACTTAAAAAAAAATGCCGGCTGTTAAGATTACAGACAGAAGCTATCTCTTCCGAATCTAAATATCTCACTGCTACTACACTTTACTTTACATTACTGAATTTCAGATAAAAAAAACCAAAAAGAAAAAACAATTACAAAAAGAAAGATAAAATCCGGACTAGACAATGACCTGACTCCTATCGTGGTCCATTGTAGAGTTAAATCATAATCTTTCCTCATCACTTTCCCACCAACTTAAGAGGATATTTATTTGACGCGTACAACCTCTACTAGGCGGGATCAACATCAAAAGAAAAACCATCTGTGTTATATAAACAAACCAAAATGTTTATATTATCAATTTCAGTCATGCAAAAAGAATGATAATATTTTTAGGCGCTTTAATACATACGAAGGGAAATCAAACTGCTATAAATTAATGCATGAACGTTAACATGCACCATACGCACATGCATCATGCTTTGCTTTTTAACTGTCAATTAAACTATTTGAAGCTTTGTCCTCTTCAGTCTTCTAGTTAGTCCTCTGTTGTCAAAAAGCTTGATTGCTTTAACATTATCATGACTCCGAAATCATTTTTCATGATGTTCAGCCGTCTTCTTGATAATTGGAACCACAGTTTCGATACTCAGGCCCTTACGGAGGTCGCTGTTCCCCACGTACCAAGAAGAATTTCACACAGAAGGACAGCTGTCAAGTAATTTATGGTAGGTTGGTTTGGCATTTCAGCATGAATAGACTTGACGCCCGAATAACACTTCGAAATTGTACAAAAGTATTTTAAAGATTATGGTTCTGTTTGAAATTTGTATCCCGCACTACCTCCCTTTTATGGTCAACATAATAGTTCATCAAAGCAAGTAATTCGATTAACCATGAAAGGTTTTTACACCACCTTTACTCTAAATGATAATATACATCCACAGACACGTCGTACAGTGCGTACAGAAGAAGCTGTTGCTGCTGTAGAGTGTAGCATACAGGAAAAATCGAATCAGTCTATCTGCCATCGTGCACAGCAGTTGGATACGTGTCTGTCCATCCCCTTTATGGAAGATTTTGTGGAAAGATCTTGCTTTGCGTGCTAACAAAATCTAATTTATTCAATCCCATAAGAAATAAAGAAACATCATCAACTAGCATGGCATAGATTCGTAGATTCGGTAAGTGGGTCCAAAACGAGATTTTTACCAATTTTCATAAGTGAATTTTGTTTTAGCTCATTTTTAGGTGAATAGCTACGTCAACAAACAAAACTGCCCTACTTGGAGTTAAGATATTCCTCATGTGTATGTTGAAAAACATTATATTCAGAAAAACTGACTGTTTGGTGTGCTTTATGGTCTGGTGAAATCATTTTCATTCCCCAATTTAACAACCATGATGTGCAGGAGCTATTGTTTCAATAAGATGGCGCAACATATCACATAGCTAGTGCCACAATTTATTTAATAAAGGAAACGTTTGGTAACCGCATAGTTTTACGTTTTGGACCATGCATTGAACTCCAATATCGTAAAATTTAACACTACTACACTAATCTATGGTAACTTAAACATCATAATTTGTAACCACATATTATAATGTAAAGCAACTGTAAATTTATATCATTTAAAGGGTTTTGACCCATATATTTTGGTGGCTCATATGTATACCTCGTTTGCACTGATGATGGATTTAACAATCCGAAAACCTTTTGTAATAAATTTGTGATAGCTCGTTTGGACATTTTAATATAAATCTTTTATAAAGGATTTGAAATAAATTTTTTGTGATATATGGTATACAGCCAGCTACAGGAACTTAGTTTCCTAGTGGATTTTTACTACTGGACTATTTTATATAGGGATATGTGAAGGTGCTAGTCTACGCCAATAAGCATAAAACGATTGACCACTTGAAGGCCAACATTCGCCATGTAATTACTGATATACGGCAAATATTGGAAAAAGTGATCGAAAATTGAACCTTTAAATTATACTACATCAGAGTGGGTCATGAAGTTTGGATTTAGGAATGCCATGGGTATACGAGAGATATTATTTGGATGTAGCATCCTCATGTAAAGATGTATGGATGTAAACTAACCACTCTATGTTTATTTTATTCATTACAATAAGGCGTTCGATAAGGTCACAGCCGTCTTATAGTTACTTAAAGATAAACACATTGACAAAAGGACTTAAGAATAATAACTCATCTCTACTTTAACTAAACAGCAAAAGTCAGAGTAGGCACAGAATTTTCGGAGGAAGTAGAGATAAAAGAGGCGTAAGGCAAGGTTCCATACTCTCCCCCTTATTGTTCAAACTATATTCGGATGAAATAATTAAAAAATCACTCGAAAACGTAACAATTGAAATAAAAGTCAACGGCAGACCCATCAAAAATATCAGATATGCCGATAATACTATAATAATTGCAGAGAATTTACAAAATCTACAGACACTCTTAGATAAGGTAGTAAGTGCTAGTAGCGGACTAACGCTTAGTGCTAAAAAAACAAAATTTATGACATTTTCCAAAACATAACAGCGAGACATTTTAAACGTACGAGGGGTTCCAATAGAAAAGGTAAAAAAATATAGATATCTTACTTAAATCTTAATTAGAGTATACAGAAGAAATAAAAATGAGAATTGGACAAGCTAGAGCAACATTTAATAACATGAGACAAGTATTATGCAGTAGAGACCTTAGTTTGCAAGTGGAGCATAGTGGAGGCCTGGACCTTAAAGAAGGAAGTGAGCGATCGACTTGAAGCATTCGAGATGTGTACCTACCGAAGAATATTAAAAATAATTTGGGTAGACCAAATAACAAATTTTGAGGTCCTTAGAAAGATGACAAATGAAATGAAAATCATTAATACGATTAAGATAAGAAAGTTACAATATCTCGGCCACGTTATAAGAGGGGATTAATATGTGTTGCTACAAACAATAAAGCAGAAAAAAATACAGGGAAATGAAGTATTAGAAGAAAACGCATCTCCTGGCTCAACCATTTAAGAAAGTGGTATAATTGCAGTTCCATCGACTTGTTCAGAGCTGCAATCTCAAAAGTGAAAATAACTGTGATGATTACCAACCTTCTTAGGGGAGACGGTACCTAAAGAAGAAGAAGAGCCAGTCATGATGGTCATATTACAGAAATCGTATTTAAATTATAATGCCAAAAACTTATCTTTAGAATAAAATCAATTTCATGTCAATTTATAAATATCATCTTTGTTTTATTCCATTTCAAAGTTCTATACCTCTAAAAAAACACCCTTTATATAATAATAATAAGTTTTAACCATGAAAAGCAACAAAAAAAATTAAAAGTCAGATTTTCATAGATACGTTTTGTCTGTAATTGCTATATATTAACAATTTTTTTAGTTATAAGTACTATTAAAATAAGAGGAAGACCTAAATGTGCCGATCAAACCGTTACTGGATTACAAAGCGAAAACGAATTAATAATTTTCTGAGCTTTGACAATAATAATTATCTTACGTATAAAAATTATTTTAACAGTATTTTGTACATGTGTTAAATTAACGTATATTTTCCTAACGTGAATATTATATATTTTTATTTACACATTGATTTATAACAATTAAGTTTAAGACATCTCAATAGTTCTGCTTTCCTTCCCTTAATTACAAATATTTGTCTATCAAACGAACACTAAATGACGGTGAACAAACGAAAAGAAACTTGTCCAATCTACTTTTGATACATTAAGCCTTTTACTTAATGTTAAATACTGCTATGTTAAATAAACTTTTTTGATTAAATCTTTGGGAAACTGTTCTCTCTATTTTTTTTGCATATATTATGTAGCATGCTTTACAATTGCGAAAAATATCATTTTAACTACCATACTTATTTTTAAATATTATTAATTGACACACAATCCCCAAATGAATATGTCTGTTTGCAAATAGGAAACGATTAACAAAACTACACGATTAAATCAGCCGAGTTTGAGATTTGGTTTAAACAAACTCGTATAGTTTACCACTATAATACATACATTCGCAATTGGCAGCACACAAACCTCATTATAAAAGCAAATACTACTACAGGCAAACAAAGTTAATCAGAATAATGTCAAACATGTTAATATTAATTTCTGTTGAAATGTATTTTATATTTTTATCGCTTTTCAAATAGTTCACCCAATATATAAATAAATATAAATATAAATATATATATATATATATATATATATATATATATATATATATATATATATCCGTACCTCGGAGGTAAAGGACACTATGTCCATTTTCTTACTTTTTAAGGAGAGCAGTTTTAACATGTTATAAATTTGTAATCAGTAAATACTCAAATGTTTCTGATATTTAACTAAAATTTATATAATATATTAATTTTGGTTACATTTCAGAAACATTTGAGTATTTACTGATTACAAATTTAAATAATGTTAAAGCTGCTCTCCTTAAAAAGTAAGAAAATGGACATAGTGTCCTTTACCTCCGAGGTACGGATATATATATATATATATATATACATATATATATATAAATATATGTAGACATAGCAAAAAATACGACCGTTGATTAAATTTAAAAAATATTCAATAGTTGAATAGCAGAGGTTGTATCGGTCAATAATAGGCAAATGAAAGTCGTCAACTACTTCATTGATTTAGTCGAATACGTTTCGCTTTTTAGTTTTCAAAAGCATCATCAGTTCACTACAAATAAAAATAAAACGATGTAAAATATAAGTAAATAACCAAAAGGGTTCATACTTACAAAAACAATTTGTAGGTTTTGTAAAAGATGTTAAAAACACTCTACGATAACTTAACATTAAAAAATTTAAAAACTAAACGATAGAATCGAAACAAAAAACACACAGGAAAAAACTGAAACAGCACTATTGTTTATTTAATTTTTACCGATGGCTTCATCTCAATGTGGGTGTAAGCTCTTTCGAAGACCCAACACAATAATCTCTTGGAATGTTTTCTATCGGTTTTAGGCTGTCATATTTGCACATGTGGCATGTGTCGTCCATATGTTTCTTCGGAAAGCAGTGAGGTACAATTATTAAAAAAGTTAGTAAGCAGAACGGGGACAGCCCTATTTTTCAAAAAGGAATATTTTTTTCTACAAAAAAAAATATTTTGAAAATAGGGAAAGAAGAAGGGGAATGAAGTTACTATCTTGTAAGTGTTTTTTTTTTTAATTATTATTTGTTGTGTATGATGAGAGAGTGATATATCTGGCTCAAGTTGTCGATGTCGGTTCTTTTATTTAGGGATGATGGATGTTTAAGAATTTGACACCTTTCAAGGATAGAACGCTTATGATAATTTTTTTGTTTGCACAGTATTTTGGTATTAGTGAAGTCGATACTGTGTTTGGTTGAAATGGCATGTTGTGCAAGGGCACAGGATGGTTTTGAAATCCTAATGTCGCTTTTATGGGACGTTAGTCGACCTTGAAGAGAACGGCTGGTCTGGCCAATGTAGCAGGAGTTGCACTCCGCACAGGGTACATGATAGACGACGTTAGTTTGTTCTAGAGGGGCCAATGGAGTTTTTGTCTTAGAAAATAACTTTCCTACGGTTCTGGTGTTTTTTAAAGCTATTTTGACAGGTAAGTTTTGGAAAAGTTTGATTAGCTTGTTCGTGATTTGTGGGAAGTACGGGAGCGAAGCATATTTTATGATTTGTTCAGGAGTGAGAGGGGACTCATTCATTTGTATTCTGTTAGAGATGGACGCTAATGTTAGCCCGTTGGGTGTTTCAGTGATGGACTGCCCATAGCTTTTGGAATATAGAAATTTATTGATAGTGGATGCCGGATAGGAGTTATCTATTAGAATAGACTTCAGTAGATTGAGAGATTCTTCTTTGTAAAGCGGATGTGTCAACATTGTGTACTCTAAGGCTGAGGGCTTGTACCAGGTTAAGTTTATATCTGATTGGATGTGTCGAATGGTAGTTTGAGAAACGGTTGCTAGCCATTTCTTTTCTGTACCAGGTAGTGACTAATCTGTTATCTGGAGTGCGAATAATTCGCATATCTAAAAACGGGATACTGTTCTCAACCTCCAATTCACATGTAAATTGTAGGTGAGGATCAAAGCAGTTAAAAACTGATAAAGTGTCGTCCGTCTTGTTCGACGGAGTTGCTAAAATCAGATCGTCGACATACCGTTTTACAAAGGGAACCTGGAAATCTAACTTCTTGATACTATCATTAATAAGATCGTCTAGAACAAAGTTGACTAGAATAGGAGAAATCGTGGATCCCATAGGAGTTCCAAAAATTTGGCGATAAAATTTGTCATTAAAAATTAAATAGTTGGTGTCAAAAATCAATTTTAATATTTCGGAAAAAGTTTCCCAAGGTATCGGACTGTGGGGTTGGATTTGATTCCAATGGTTACGGAGAGAAGTTAATACGCTGGAAAGAGGAAGAACTACCCAGAGGCTTTGTCTTAGTAAGTTTTGATGTAGTATCCTTGTTCACAAATCTTCCACTTTCCAGCGTATTAACTAATTAATATATCACAAAATATCAGTGTACTTACTAGTCGTTGAGATTATTTGTACGAAGCTATGACACTCAACATTAATAACAAACATATACACTAAAACTTATACAATAATTAATACAACAATACATTTTAAAATTTAGTTAAAAATAGTAAAAGTTCTAAAAAGTTTGTTTTCTACATCTTCTTGGTGTTGTGTTTTAACTAACCCATAGAGAATAAAAAAAAACAAAAATAAAAATAGTATGATTAAAAATTCATTAGGAGTTCTTCATATGTTATTAATAGAAGGTAATGTATTAAACCTGTGTTGATGGTATGCAACCTGTTTAGCATGCAGGTGTATTATGGTGTGTATATGTACCAGTAAGTCTTTGTGTCATTTTTGATGTTTAGTCAGTAAATAACAATAAATGTTACTCAATTTATCTATATCGGACTTCTTATTTATACAAGACGCACTGGACTTTATTAAACACATTTCCAGGAAAACACGTTTAGAATGGTTATTTTCCCTTGCCAGAATACAGGAATCCTCGAAATTAAATTCATGTTTTAAACTTAATGCATGTTCTGTCAACGCGCATGCGTTAATCTTTTTGGTTTTTATGTCGCTGCGATGTGAGATCACCCTACTGTGAAAATTACGAGATGTTTCACCAATTTACACGTTTTTGCAATTAGCACACGGTATAGAATAAACAACATTCGATGATTCCTGTATTGTGAAAGGATCCTTTGTCTTTGTGTACAACTTCGATACCGTTTTCACATTTTTAGTTGCAATTTTTAAGCCACTAACATTTTTGAAAATGTTCATTATCTTAGGGGTTAGGACTGGAATATAGGGTAGGCAACCATACGTTATTTTAGATTGTGGTAGCTCTGATGTGTTGTGTGTCAATGTCGATGTCAGTTGTCGGACCTCATTATTATGAAAATTTTGGTTCTCAGAAAATTGCAACGGAAAAGTAGTACCAAAAATGAGTTTATTTAAAAGCCCTATGGGATAGGAGTTCTCTTGTAGTATAGATCTCAACTTTTTTAGTCCCTTGTCTCTGAACTCAATGTGTGATAAGTTGATAACCCTAGTTTTGAGGGCCAAAACCAAATTTGTTTTCATCTTAGATGGATGTTGAGAATAAAAGTTTATGAAACGGTTACTAAAACAACCTTATCCTTATCTGATCTTTATATATATAATATATATATATATATATATATATATATATATATATATATATATTATATATAAGGATCACTCAGATGAGTGGTGGGTTCAAATCGGTCAACTCGGTGGAGAAATAAAAGACAAAGTTGATACTACTTCATCTATTTTGAAGACGTTTCGCTATCGAATTCTGATTGACGTGATTGACGATAAGCACCTGTAGATGTATAACCAACTACACTGTTGACGTTTATCACTCTTTTAAATATGGAGTTGAATGAATTTGGCCTACTTGTTTGTTCTAGGCTAGTTGATGCAGGGGATTAGCGTTATCGCTAATTTCTTTCATTGTTTGGTCTCTTACGGGAGGGTTATCATTTAAACTCATGTTAACTTTTTTAAGTTTACCGCCCGTAAATTAGTGGGTTGGTACTATTAACCTTGTTGTTCTGTCGAATAATTTTCGACCTCAAGGCTGGCTGTCTGTTTCATGTCATTGACTCGGTACCTTTTAATTTAACGCCATTTCAACTGCAACAGGTGCCAAGCAAACCGTGGTAACTTAACTTTATATCTTTTTATACATATTTTTTATATCTTAATGTAGTTAACTTAAATAATGCTACCAAAAGTTAAGATGAAGTTAAAATAAAATTTTTTGCTTAGTTGGAAGTGAATCAATGATTTTCTTAGTTCTTTTTCACTAGTTAATATTATATTAAATATTATATGCTTATTAGACCACGTGTTCTGTTGCTTTGCTAATTTTTACTAAGTCGCTAAATGTTGTTAATTATTTAATTGTTTATACAATATCAACATACGATGTCCATTTATTTGAATTTTTGTACTGCCTTTTTAATATCATTGACAACTACATATCTTTTTTAAGGTAACTATTTAACATCTTCTTCATGAATGTGTGGTACTCTAATGTAAAAATTTTAAGATGAACTGATGATGCTATCAGAATTCGATAGCGAAACGTCTTCAAAATAGATGAAGTAGTATCAACTTTGTCTTTTATTTCTCCACCTAGTTGACCGATTGAACCCACCACTCATCTGAGTAATCCTTATTTGTATTGGATAGACGGTCGTACTCCTTTTTGCGATATATATATATATATATATATATATATATATATATATATATATATAATATATATATATATATATATATATATATATATATTTATATATATATATATATATATATATATATATATATATATATATATATATATATATATATATATACAAACAACATACGACAGTCACGAATATCCAGTATTCATTGTATATATATATATATATATATATATATACTGGGCGAAGAAAAAAATAATATATGTTAACAAAGAACCACATAAAATGAATTATGAATCGGTCAAAGTTTTAGCTACAGTCTAACTACACTAAAATACTTTTCTTAGACATTGCATTCATTTCGCAGAATTCCAATGCAATGAACAAAAGGAGTGATATAAATCAATTAGGCACTATTTACTCATACCTATTATACTTGGATAACCATTCTCTATTTCATTGATGTCTCATCAACTATTTCATTGTAATTTTTCAAATTTCATTCTTCTGTCTTATAAAAAAATTTTTAATTTACAATTCTGTTTCAAACAACTTTCTGATAAATATTGATTTATATTCTATTAATATTTCAAATGAAAAAGAAACAATAATAAAAGAAGAAGTGTTGTCATTTGCAATGTCCAGAAATGACATTTTATTTAATTCACAATTCACAGTTGGTCTTTAAACTGTTTTTTAATTTGGTCTTGTGTGTCAGTTTATATAATTTGTCAATTTAAAAATTTTTTACACCATGTATTTTTTAATTTTTAAATCATTTTATGAGTGGTGCGTAATATTGTCACATGTTAGTGTAACATCCAAGAAATACTAATCCAAATAACACAAGTAAAAAAACAACTTTTACATCTTTTATTAACAAAATATCCTCTTTAATATCGTTTAGTAGTTCATGATCCGTTCTTTGTCTATATTCGTTTTCAATAATTTTTATTGCCTAATATTGCTCTAAGTATTTTCCTTTCTATTATTCTAAGTTCTTCCTCTTGTTTTTTGTCATGCTAAGGATTTCGGCAGCATACGTCATAGTCGGTCGAATTATTGTTTTATATATTTTCATTTTCGATTTCTTGCTCAGTAATTTATTTCCTAGAAGTTTTTTATTTGCATAGTATGTCTTATGTACTGTAATTATCCTTTCTTTAATTTCTGTTTTCCTTTCTCCATTGTTTGTTAATAATATTCACAAATACTTTTCTACTTACTAACCTAAACTTTTTGTTTTCTTATTTTTTGTCAAATCTCATTATTTATATATATATATATATATATATATATATATATATATATATATATATATATATATATATATATATATATATATATATATATATTTATATATATATATATATACATTATATATATATATATATATATATATATATATATATATATATACATGTATATATATAATATTATAATATACCTATATAATATACCAATTTTTGGCGCCTATTTCTAACAAGTCGTGCTTTACTGTACTTCCAACCACTTCTTCTTTGGACGTCCTCTTCTTTTTCTCCCTATTTCTCCCTCCTTCACTATTCTTTTAATATTTAAATTCAGTAATGAATTAATTGACCCCATCTCTCTGCTTCCCTTCATTAATCTTTTGTCTATCTCTTTTTCTTCTTTTCCTGTGTTTGTTATGGTTACTCCTAAGTATTCAAATTCTGACACTTTTTCGAAACTATAGACAGTATCTGTTCCTTTGATTTTGATATATTTGTTATTATTTTGTTATGTGTCTTCTTATTTCCATATAATGCGTTTTTGTTTGGTTTATTATTATTTCGTATCTTGCCGCTTCTTTTTGATATCAATTGTAATTGGATTTTAAAAAGTTTCATACCGTTATAATTCCTGATTAGTCAGCAATAAACTTTTAATTTTAGTGTAATATGATTTTCCTACAAACAAATGTATTTAATAATTTGTGTTTCCTCGGGTAACATTTACAGCTTGAAATCACCGTAGCACGCTTAAAATTAAATTATCAATTTCGTCTTTAGGCCATAGGATCAATTCTTATGTAAAAAGACCTAGAAATACCTTGCCTAGTCTGAAGATTGTATAGATTAGGAGCAATCTGTCTCTAAAGCATATCTCATATATACTCGATTAGATTGAGATTTTCAATATCTTACTATTGCTAGAGTACGTAGCAATGCATTATCCCACATGTTACGAAAATCAAGACCTAGGAACCAATTAATCGTACGAATTTCGGGCTCTGTCACTTTTGCCTTAATAAAACAGTGCAATTGAAAGATTTATTTTCATGGCATACCTTGATTTATAAAAAACAAGTTTTCAAATCGAATGTTATTAAAAAAAAGGTTTTATTAAAATCAGTGGAATATTAGCGGTGCTTCTTAGAAATGGTTTATGTGTGAACATAGTTCATTCTTTAGTTACAAGATATTCTGCTTATTATTGTGAGTGGGAGAAAACCACCGTACAAAAACGTACCATTTAATTTAAAGAAAATAAAATATTTAAAAAGTTATTTTGTTTATTTTGTAGATGCATATGAAAACTAACAGTGATAAAGCTAGTTGTTAAGTTGCAACCTTAGATTCAAAATTGCATATTTAAACATAGTTTTCAATTTATAAAAACTTTTGTCGCTATTTTGTGGCATATAAAGGTATTTTACTCTTGTGCGAAATTCATATTTTATGACATACCTTGTATATCATTGATAAAATTTGATATGTGATGGTTACATCTTAGGTTTTATACAATGTACATTTTTTTTTAAATATAGTAACTACTTTCCCTAAGGTTAATAACAAAACAGTTATTACATTTTTGTAATAAATAAAAATGATAAATAAATTTAATATAAGTTTTATTATTAAAACATAAGTTTTAATTACAAATAACTTTTCATAATAAAATTTTTTGAGATTGTGAAATACAAAGGTAGAAGACCTTCAATTTGAGCCGATATACGTTCAATTTTATTTATTTGTTATTGCAAAAATGACGAATGAATGTCAAAATTTAAAAGCGTAATATTTATTGCAAAATTGCTTTTTTATTTATTTCAAATGTATGACATTCAATATTATAAAATTACGAATCGAATGATCCGTAGTAGGCCTAGATCACTTAATTTGTTGCTGAGATACGTTAATTAGTTTATCCCATGACCTTCAACTTTGAATGCTCATAAGATTGTCAAAAAAATTGAAGAGGGCTAATTCTTGTTTCATTATCTTCCTAAAGCCTTAAAACTTCATAATCCACTGTAATTTATTGAAAAACAAATTTAACCCGTTAAAAACAATTATTTATGAAGTTGTAAAAGTACATAGGACCTCCTATGTACCCTACAAATTTCTAATTTGCAGATTATTGTAGCTGGCTTCAAGACGAAAATTAAAAAAAAGTTTTCTATGACCAATAGGAGCCGAGTTAGCATATATTTTTTTTAATTACAGAGGCTTTATAAATAAAAATTAAGAAACGAATTTGGCGTCATCTACTACTTCAAAACTTATATTTTTAAGCATAATATGTCTTCTTTTTAAACTAAAATCATTATTTATTGTTAGAATTGACGAATAAAGTTTACCTTTTGTAGCACCGAAACCGCATGCTGCAAATATTGCGGATGCCGTAAGGACGGCCTAAAATGTACGAGAATGTGCGAATATTGTAATGGGGAGGGTTGCGAAAATTGTCATACTGCTGAATATGAACTAGATGACGCAGAAAAATAATGTATGAGTAAAATGAATGTTTTGGATAAATTGTTATATGATTCTGAGGAAATTGTACAACCAACTTAAAAAAAAAATAAGTAAAAACTAAGCATATTTCTGATTTTATAAATATTGATTCTCATTTTAAAACCATATAAATAAATTACAATTATTTTACTGTTTATATATTTGTTTTAGTAATTAATTCCTTCTATCAAAGTAATTTGCAATTTAAGATATATGTATATATGATGTTTATTTTAATTTATTAAACCAATTATTTAATTTCTCATGAAAGTGTACTAAAAATCTAGTTTGATCAAAAGTTTTTAGTACTTTAACATAATTTTTCACTGATAAAAGATTAAAGAATGAGTCAGAGTAAGTATTAAAAAAAGTCGTAGTAGTCTATATTTTGGAATATTAATTTTTTTTAGAAATGGGAATTTTTCATGGGGATGTTCTCAATAATAATTTGGTAGTAGATTATGTTTAATAGTATTGTAAAAGTAAAAGACTTGAAACAAAAAATTTAATATTAAAAAAATATTTATGGAGTTGGGGTGGTTTTTTAAGGGTAAAAGTACTCCAGATGTTATTATTTTGACGAGCTACCCCAGATTAAAAAAAATCATCGAAATCGGTTCATTTTTCACCGAGATATATCAAATTTTTCCGATTCAGTTTTTTTCTCGTTGCGCAAAGTCATCCCTACCACTACTTCTAAGCCACCGCTAGAAAAATGGTAAATTTTATTCGTCATTTTAAACAATAAATAATAAGTTTAAGGATAATACAAATACTTGAAAATATAGGTTTTTAAGTAGTGAATGACGCCAGATTCGTTTCTTAATTGTTATTAATAAAGCCTACTAATAAAACTCTACTTTTTTTTGGCCTCTAACCTAGCTGCAATAATCTGCAAATTAGAAATTTTTAGTGTACATAGGAAGCGCTGCAGCTCTAAATGTTTATAACTGGAATTTTACAACTTCATAAATAATTGTTTTAAACAGGTTAAAAAATTTTATTTTATTTTTTTGTGACTATATAATTATAAATGCGAAACCCAAGATTTGGTGTATGATAGTGATGAATTAAGTAACAAGGAAAAAAATTGCCTTTAGATTATTTTCCTTTAAAACCCCTTATTTTTAAGATATATTTTCTTTATTATTTGATAACAAAATATTGGACCTAATATATGTAGAATCAAATCCATATGGGCAACAAAACCATTGTCTGAAAATAGAAACACGTGAGATAAAAACATTCATTGGAGTGTTATTACTCAGTGGATATGTACCACTTCCGAGGCGGAGAATGTTCTGGGAGAACGAAGGACATCATCAAAATGTACTGGTTTCTAAAGCTTTGTCAAAAAATATATACTATATTTTAAACCACTTTCATCTAACTGACAATATCGCTCCGTGCGTGACCATCGTAGGGGTACATTGAAACGATGCCAGCGTGCGTAGAGGCGAAATATGACAAAATTGGAATATTGGACAAAATATTTTTACGCATAAGTTTTATCAAAAATGTGTGCAAATACATGTTGCGTATTTAATTCTGCTAATAATAGCAAAAACAGTGAGTGTAGTTTTTATAGGTTCCCAAAGATTACATATAAATTAGAGAAAAGAAAAAGATGATGTCGTGCTATTAATATGAAAAAGTAAATATCACATAATTTCATTTTTATGCAATTGAAATAGAAACAATTTAAATAATTTACCTTGAATGATATTTCATAAGACTTCAAGCTAACTGCAGATGACTTTAGCTTTTATATCATAGCTTTTACTATTATTGTTTTTAATTATATGCTCTTTTGCGTGAAAAACTTGATTTGCCAGTACTAGATTTTTCGCTTTCTTTTCCGTTTGGAGTTAAAAAGATATATTATGATGAATTTTGAGAAACTCAGTTTTTAATACTACATTTATTTTGTACATAAACTGAAAAAATATAGTTAAAAACTAATTTATTAATTATTGACAATTTCGCATGTATTTAACAATGTCAAACATATGTCATATATTTAACCTGAAAATTGGGACTCCAAAATTGACAGATGAAGGCGGTAGGTGTCACATCAGTCACACACGGAGCGAATAAATACATCAGACAAATTGGCTAAAGTTAAGCCATTGTTCGATCATTTCAACACTGAATTTTTGAACTTTGGTAAATATAAGGAAATACAATGTGTTAATAAAGCCATGATACCATATTTCCGGCCGCCATGGCTGCAAACAATTTATTCATATGTCAATTCGTTACGGCCACAAACTTTGGGTAGGAGCAAGGGTAGGACTACGTTAATTAGAAGGAACTTTAACAAGGCGCTATCACAAATATTTTTTTTTCTTTTTTTTTTTTTTTGTTACCACAAATATTAGCGATAAATATACTGATTAGGGAGTAGGTCCATTAGTTGTAGTGGAGTATGCCGACGTTTTTACAACTAGGTGGTCTAATAAACGAAGGCACCTATTTTTTGATAATTCATTTTTCATGTTGACTTTGTTAGAATTGCTATCGAAGAAAACACTCAACACTACCGGAAAAATTAGTAAAAATCGCATAACTAATGAACCCAAAACAAATTAAAAAAAAAATGAAAAGGAAGCTTGAGGCATTTTCGATTTTAAAGAGACTGAAAACCAGGACATTATTGTCGTAATATGGCATAAAAATAGGATCCTCACCCTGGGCTCAAATGCAGTAATTCGTAAACACCGTGCGTAAGGAGAAAAGATATTCACGAAAAGAACGGACAAATACTTAGGAAATTTATAGCTTTTTAGGATACTATTACAAACCCATTTATATTATATTTTTAACACCATACTTAGTTTTATGACATTTTACACCATTTTCGATGTCGCAGTCACATCTGATAGACTTGTACAATGCAATCATGGGTGGAGCAGACAGATGTGATCAAAATTTGAGCCTTTATAGAATTTCACTGAAAGACAACAAATGGTATTTCTGGCTGATGGGTATAGTGACGTAGCTCTGCAAAATGCCATAGACAAAGAGGTGAGGTCCTTGATCAGATGAAATTTTATCATTTGGATCATTTGGTAATAAAACAAAATAACAAAATAACTAAAGACGCTGCACATATTGTCATAAAAAAACAACCACAAGATGTTTAAAATGCAACAAAGAACTCTACTTCAAATGTTTTTTTGTATACCATACAAAAAGTGTATATTTAATGAAGATATCCTTAAGTTTCTACAGTCCTATATTATAGGATTCAGAAAAAGGATAGTACATTTATTAAAAAAAAATAATTTTATTTTGGTCTTATAGATTTTTGGTTTACCCTAAATTAAGCCATTATAAAAAAGATTTGAAATTAAAAGTATGCAAAATAGGCATATCTGGGTTAAAAAGTTACAGTGCATTTTTTTTAATTCTAATTTTACAACTGGCTAATACATATTAATGTATGTCAAGTTCTAAGAAGCCACTTGGTAACGAAAGTATTTTGCCTACCTCATGGTAAGATTATGGGGGTAAAGATAGGGCAAGCAAAATAACTACTAAGCAAATACAAAAAAAATGAAATACATGGTCATGAATCTCTTGGGACAAATAAAGCAAAAAGAAACAGGAAACACCTCTAGTAATTTAATATAGGGCGCAACTTCCAGGTGCCCAATTATAACAATTACAACAGCTAGTTGTAACTAGAGAAATAGTTATTAAACATAAAAAACATATTTTTCAAATGGAAACTCAAAAAAGGGTTGATTAAAAAAGAATGAACAAAATGTTAAGAAAACAAAATTTAACATTTATTGTGTCTTACCACAAACAGCTATAAAAATAATGGCACACATTCACATATAGATTAATAGTTACAGAGAACAAGAATAACAAAAAAACTTACATGTGTCCTAGCCGTTTACAAACTAACAAAATTGCATGAAGGTTAATTTTCTTTAAAAATAAAACAAACTACAATCAAAAAATAATAAGACGAGCTGTCATAAGTTAACAATAAATTAAAAAAGAACTGAACACACAAATTGACAGCTAAAGTCTAACCCTAAAATTTTATAATTTATTAATTATTATAAAGCCTTTAAATTTTAATGAAAGCAATTATATTATTAAAAACTGTCTACTTTACTTTAAATATTTACACAAAAGTTACCTGGACTGCAGTGGGTTTTACACTAGAATTCTGAAATTATAACTAGAACTAAACAAACTGCTTCAGGAACAAAGCAGGAACAGCGAGATTGAAGAAGCACTTTAACTGGAAACAAACTGGAACATCAGAATTGCTGCAGGCGACACAAATCTCTTAAATAGTTTTTAACCTCCTCTGTAACTAGACATACTTCACAATTTACTTTTCACTGCTACATATTTCCATAAAAAGGGACCAAAAACAGAAAACTACAAATCCGACAGATGAATTTGGATCCATACCTGAGCCTACAGCGACCCAAGTAAGAATGACGAAATTGTCTTAAACATTAGTTTACATAACTTGAAATAAACAAAACACAATAAAGATTAAGTAAACTCAGTACTTTGAGCGGCATAAATCAAAGAATTATCGACAGGAAAATACGCAGCCATGAAATAAATAAACAACTCTAAAATGGTTCTTATTACTTAGCGATGCTAAAAGCAATTGAAAGAATTTGGTGTTTTCATACGTACAAATGGGAAACTGAAATACATTAAAAAATATTCTGCGATTTTTCAAACATTTATGAGGGGATCTCAATATATTACATATACGAGGGGATTTCAGTATATACCAAAGAATCAATAAAATTGCAAATGCTTCAACTTGCTAACTTCCCGCATGATGCGTTCGTGACCTATTAATTTTAACCCCGAATACGTGAAATAAAATATATTCAAAAGACCAACTTTTAAGGTCTTATCTAAATTATTGCTTAAAGTGTGAGTACATTTAGTAAATCTGTAACAAAGCTAGGGAAAACAGCTTTAATTTATTGCTGGTGTACGTGACACCGTTTAGAAACTGTTGAGACCAGCGGCAGAGTGGCTCTCTCAGGTTGGCAGAGTTTTGTCCTTACGCATACTTGCATATAGTATAAATCAGTAGCTAACGAGACGTTCATCAGTGCGCAATTACGAGTTAACGCCGAAAATGTGGTTCTCCCCGGTGATGTTTCTTCAAATACCCGACTACACCTAGCGTCGAGACGCTGTCTCTACCATACCAATCAACATATTCCAACAAAAAGTCAAATGATCTTTCACGAATTGATAACATTTATTGAGTTACGCCAGGTAGTTTTTTATGTTTAATCAACGGCCATTTGATCCATAATCACATATTGCCTTATCCGTTATTTTTCTAATATTTAGACGAGCCATTTCAACACGTTTTACATAAACCACCTTGCCATAAAAAAATCAGAAGAAAATGCATTTTACATGTTAAATAACCAATACAACAATGAGTAAATTAGATTTTAATACAAAATTAATTTTACAACACTAGTAAATATCCACAAACCTAACAGCTAATTACATGTACAGAATTAACATCTAGAAGAACCCAGCCTAAGTAGAGATAGTCGTATTTGTTAACAAAATACTACTGTGTTAGAAAATGCAAAATCCACAAGGAATATTTTTCTACTTTGAGGACGTTACTTTGTTTAGTATTTGTCATCAATAGTTAA
Source organism: Diabrotica balteata (assembly GCA_918026665.1). NCBI lineage: Eukaryota > Metazoa > Arthropoda > Insecta > Coleoptera > Chrysomelidae > Diabrotica > Diabrotica balteata. The sequence goes on from OU898276.1 coordinate 108,216,985, forward strand.
CATTTTAGTGAATTTGTGAAAATTAAGAAAATTGGTCATGATTATGATTATTATAACAGTTTTATTTAAAAGGACTTAGCCCAACCAAAACAAAAGATGAACTGGGTTCTATTCTGGGTTCGTCTGTTCCTTCGTGGACAATAGTAGAATATTGGGTAGCAGACTTTAAACGAAGAAGTACGAACTGCCATTACAAGCATAGCAGGGGTCGATCAAATCCGGTAACGACTCCAGAAACAGTGAAGAAAATCGACAAAGTAGTATGACGGATCATCGTCGACTGAAAGTATGCAAGCTAGCAGAATTAATAGGTTACTTACGTTTGTAATGTAAAAGTTTAAAGCTAGCGTTTTTAGGCATATTTTAAACGACTCGTTAATGTTGTTAAAACTCAAAATTTGAATTTCATGTTAAAGGTTTTTAATATTAGGTTTAATAGTGAAAATTGGAAAATTGCAGCGACCGCGCATTGGAAGTAATAAAATCTCATGAGAATCCTAAAAATTGCAAGAATTACGCATACGGTTCGTCCCAAACCCTTTTTTCAGTGCGTCATAGTTGATCGAATTCTCTCTAACGCATAAAGCTGGAAAAGACAGAAAAAGACGTGAGTCTGTGATTATTATACATAAAACATAGAAAATTATGTATCGTTCACGAGTATTTGCATATTAAAGCGAATTCTACTTACGGATGTATAAGTAATTGGTTGGAGTTTAGAATACGCTAAATAGATATCCAATCAATGATGCGCATAAATATAATTTGACGCAGATTATCTTGATCATGACAATACTTTCACAATGTCAACTGATAAAATGATAATTGTCATTCCAGGTTAGTATTATCAGACATTTTACAGTAAAAATTTAATTTTGTATTTATTGTCATAAAAATATTTTAAATATGCCGAGATATACCGAGAAAGAATAAAGACTACATAACTATTTAAAAAAATAACCTTTTCACATTTAGTCGGTTACGTTCCTGCAACTGTCAGATTTAACTAAAATGTCAAGCAATAATTTTCGACATTCTTAAAATCCTATATGACGTCACATTTAGTGACGCACTGAAAAAAGGGTTTGGGACGGACCGTATTTATCTATTTAACCATTTGATATAAACTGACTTCATTTGAGGTAAAATAAAAAATGAAATATGAAAGTTGCACTTTTCACATTTAAAACGCTTTATGACTTTCGTCGATACAAAAATCTAATCAAAAGATATTTTAAAATTTTTACGGTCGAGTTGATACAAATTTTACTTAAAAAATTGTTTTTGCACGCGTAACTGACATTCAAAATCGCCGGTCGCTTCAAGCGACTTTCTTTTTCGAGTTTCTAAGAGAACGAGTTTATTGTACACATATTTCTTGTTTGAAATAGTTTTTTACACTGTGCACAGATTGTTGGCAAGGTGGTTTTTTCTAGGTCCCAAAATTGACATTCTCGGTAAAATTCAGCTTGTTTATCTTTTTTTTAGAGATCAAATTATTAATAAGACACTATAAGGAATAAGTAAACAATTTTTTATTTAAACTGTGTATTACTAGTAATATACGCCAATTTCTAAGTAATATTCAGTATTTATTTAAATGGTGTAGTATTAATCAAATTAATTTTCGTTATTATTCGAAAAAAAAAATGGTATGTGTAGTTGGATACTCTTGATAAAACAAATGTCACTAACCTGGATCGGGATATCGAAAGTTCCTAGCGAGATGGCATAATTGAAGGGGCAGGTATCTGGTGTCAGCCCTTTGAGGCGACCGCACAACAGGGGGCGCTCCTGAAAGGAAACCTCTCTGCAGTTCCCATCCCACTTCTGATATGATACTGGCTTTCCTGAAGTAGGGAGTCACTTCCCGGAGGTATTTAACTGAAAATATAAAATTCGCTTTGAAGTTTTTTTATCACTTTATGTTAGTAAGAGCAAGGTAATAAGAATGTCGTTTAATTTATTTTTTTTACATTTTTCTTAATTGCAAATTAAAGTTATTTTGTGAACTTAAAGGAGTCGTTTCCAAAATAAAGGTTGGTTATCCCGAACCTATTTTCTGTAGACATGTTAATACATACTATTTTTCTTAGAAATAAGTCAAAATTTTACTTTAAAACAAGTTACTTTTGATGATTAGATTTCCACTTCGGAAATGGCAAATCGTTCTAAAAATAAAAATTATTAATTTTTGAAACTAACTAATGCATTGTGAGACATCAAAGATGATGTCAAAAGCTCAGCGCAATATATATATATATATATATATATATATATATATATATATATATATATATATATATATCTATATCTATATACAAGGTGGTCCAGAATTATGTACAATAATTTCTAGAGCTCATAGTACGTCTAAAAATAAGGGTACTTCTTTATGTATACTTTTTTTATAAAACTGAATAATAAGGAAGATACAACCCTTTAAAGGGTAAATTGAAATTCTAATTTTTTCAAATATCTTCCAAACGGTTTTGAATACGGAGTTCATATTTTGGGAGTGATTATAAGACATTCGGATAATTAATTTCATGTTACCACCTACCACATCCTATATGTTTTTTAATTTTTACATATTTTAAAAAAGTATTTTAAAAATTGTTTCCTTAGACTTTTCTACGTAAAAACGGTGCTCTGCGGTAATTCATCAAGTATGCTTTGGAATTGACACTTGTTTGGAATTAATACTTAACATTTAACTAATGGCGAAAATAATATTTCACAACAACTCCATGTCCTCCATTTTGTTGAATACATAATCTAATTCTTTTATTTAGGGTCAGGTCTAAATCCATTTAATGTTACTGAATCGTTTTGTAAATCGGTAAATACTTGTTCAATTTTGTCTCTTAACTCATTTACTGTATTAATTGAAGTGTTATACACTTTTGATTTCAAATAACTCCCTACTGTAAAGTCCATTGGATTAAGATCACAACTACGAGCAGGCCAATGAATCGGTGCATCCGCATCCCGGCATAGCCACCTATCAGGGAAATGTTCATGTAACCACCTTCTACAAATTCTTGTGTAATGTGGTGTAGCACCATCATGCATGAAAAACATGTTTCCTCGTATTTATAATGGAATATCTTCAAAAATATCATGTAAAATATTGTCTAGAAAATTGTAATACATGTTACTATTTAAATATCGGGGAAAGATGTGGTATGCTATGAAATTATTTCCTAAAGTAGCTGCCCAAACGTTTATCTTGAACGTGTGTTGGAAGTAAGTTTCCATTGTAGCCCTTGGATTTTCTTCAGCCCAGAAGTGCATATTTCTAGAATTGAACATACCTTGTCTTGTAAATGTGGCCTCTGTAAACAGAATGTTGCTTAAACAATTTGGTGCAGTTTAAACTTTATTTTGCAATACTTCACAAAAATCAACTCAAAGTGCATATCGTCATGTAACAATTCCTGCACCTGTCGATAGTGGTAAGGATGTAATTGCTCTTGATGCAGAACTCTTAAAACACTTTGATGGGAAATATTCGTTCTTAATCCTAACCTGCGTGTACTTATCGTGGAGTCATTTATTACAGCATCCAATATTTGCTGTTCAACGCGAACATTTCTTGCTTCTCTACGACGACCAGCATCTGTATTGCTTCTTTGAAGACAACCGGTTTCTCTCAGTCGTCGTTCAGTACTTACAAAAGTCCTGGCATTGGGAACATTTCTGTTCGGATACTTTTCTCTTTAGCGTCTTACAGCGGCAGCAGCATTTCCCGAACATTCCCCTAATACTAAAAGTATGTCTGGCATGTCAAAATTTGAATAGTGTGCCATATTGCGGGCAAACAAATTTAAAAAGATAGCAAAAGAGATGTGTTAAACAAATTTCAATGTCGAGTACAATAAAAGTGTAGATAAAATATTTTAATTGTTATTAAACGTCACTGACAATTCATAGACTACTTGAGATTAAAGTGTTGTTGCTAACAAGTGTCAATTCCAAAGCATACTTGATGAATATTAAGAAATGTAACGATTACAATAAAATACATGTATACCTTCGAGTTTAAATAAATCGAAAACGGTGATATCTATCGAAATATTACAAGAGCACCTTTTTTGCGTAGAAAAGTCTAAGGAAACACTTACCCTCCAAAACTACCCTGTATTATTATAGGATGTGGTAGGTGGTGACATGAAATTAATTTGACTAATGTCTTATAATCACTCCCAAAATATGAACTCCGTATTCAAAACCGTTTGGAAGATATTTGCAAAAATAAGAATTTCAATTCACCCCTAAAAAGGGTTGTATCTTCCTTACTATTCAGTTTTATAAAAAAGTGTACATAAAGAAATACCCTTATTTTTGGACGTACTATGAGCTCTAGAAATTAATGTAGATAATGCTGGACCACCTTGTATATACATATACATATACATATATATATATATATATATATATATATATATATATATATATATATACATATATATATATACATATATATATACATACATATTTATATATATATACATACATATATATATATATATATATATATATATATATATATATCTATATATACATACATATATATATATATATATATATATATATATATACATACATATATATATATATATATATATATATATATATATATATTATTTGTAGTCTCAGCAATTGGTCTGTATGAAATAAAACTCTATTTGTTATTTCTCAATATTTCGTCACGATTTTGTGACTTCTTCGGGAGAAAACTGTAAATTTATTATAATTATTATATGTAAACAAAATGAATATTTCAATACTTACAACTTAAGATTAAAAATTTAAATTTTGATAACATATCCAATTTAAATAAATTGGATATGTTATTATTATTATTTATATATATATGTATATATATATTATATATATATATATATATATATATATATATACATATATATATATATATATATATATATATACGTATATATATATATATATACATATATATATATATATATATATATATATCTATATATATATACATATAAATATATATATATATATATATATATATATATATATATATATATATATATATATATATATATTTTATGATGTGTTGTTTCTGTATGAGCTATGAGTAAATTTGAATGATATATGTAAGTATAGGGTTTTTATCGCGGTTCTCAAAGAATTAGTTTGTAAGTACTTTTTTAAATTATCTTAATTATAACTATTATGAAACAAACATATCTATCTAATATAAGCAATATCAATTTAAAACAATCTATCTAAAATTTGAAATTCTTACAATTATTAAATTATTAACAAAATTTGGTACCTTGCTATCACTGAACGCCTAAAGTTTTTCCAAAATATAAGTAATTATCACCACTCGATATCTTCTTACTAAGCCTTGGTTATTCAACAATTTTAATATGTTTCTTCTTAATTATCTCCACTCACCATATAAATATATAAATTTAAATCCTTGTAATTTAAATATATTTTCCTTTCAAGTATACTGGATCTTGTGGTTGTATTATTGAATGCTTACTTCAATGAATTAACTTCATACTGTCACTATATTTCTGTAGTAATAATTAATCTCCAACTGTATCTGACTTAATTAATTCATTTAACTTAATCAATGCCTTCTTCTAGCTAATAATCTCTTCATAACCTCATAAATTATTCTTAATTCTTCTTTGTAATTAATAATCACATGTAACTGACTTAATAATAATAATAATAATTGACTTAATAATCTTCTTGTAACTAAATTCTTGAATTATAACTTTACTGACTCACTTTACTAAGTGATTAATCAAGTGTAACTAATCATTATCTGTAACTAACTAACTAACTTCTAACTGATAACTCAACTCCCGCTCCAAATTACATGGTTTATATATCTTTTTCCTAGGTTCCAGAATAATCTAGCAATAAATAAGGTTCGAATCATTCTATTTCTATCTGAACATTCTGGAATAAATGGAATGGTTTTTGTCTATAATGTATTATGCAAATAGTCCTATTGACATTTCTAGAATTTTCCCTGGTCTACATGTACAATTTACTTGACTTTAGGCTCTGCAGATCAGAATTACACTATTATATATAACTTAAACATTTATATGAAATATATTTTTACTATTTTACATATGTAATTTTATTTTAAATTAAAATTCTAAAAATAAATAACTTTTTGACTTTGACACTACAGTGTATGTTTGGCTGCATATGCACATGGCTGACTTAAACATATCTAATATTAAATAAAAAAAAACTTCTTAAACTTAATTCTTATGCTAATTTCTTAAAAATACCGTCATATAAATATTTCTTAATAATATTATCCAGTATATAATTTATAAATTATGTCCTTAACCACCATCCAAATAAATTTATTAATTAACATTGTATATCTGGTTGTCATTAAAATATATGTATATATATATATATATATATATATATATATATATATATATATATATATATATTGAAAAAGTTGTATTTTATTAATTTTATTTTTTTTTTATAATAAATGTAATTTTTAAAATATGTGGTTCCTTGTTTAATTTAATATTCGTTTAATATTTAATTTAATACTCGGCTAGCTCAATTATGTGTTCTAAGCAATCTGTCACTGTGTGACGTCGACTCTGTAGTCTCCTGGTAGAGTTCAAAAAGAAATTAAACCCAAATTTACTTTAGACTTTTGATAAATTAACCCAAATGAAGCACGTTATTTATTAATATTGAACAAATTTAATATAAACAATAAAATTCGTCTGCAACTTGGGTTGCCTTTAAAAATTTACAAAAATAGGAATCATTTAAATCTTAACGTGGTTTAGTGACGTGACAATAAAAATATATTACAAAATGTGGAGACCCTCTACAATTACCTAAAAACTAAATAAATATTGCAACTTTATAAAGTGTTTAAATGAACTATAAAGAAAAAGAAACTGAACACTTTACTCCGCTGACTTTAAACTTGCATTCAAATATAATCAAAATTTCAAATGATCCCCAAAATTATTCTCCAACCTCACTTTAAAACAGTTCTGATTTCTTTAAAGGAAACTAACTACTCAAAAATAATCGGTGAAACTGGAATATCAATCCTCTCTTCGGAAGTTAAGGTACGTTCTATTCTATTTTTAATTTAATGATCATTAATATTTTCAATTTTTAAGGCCTATCGCAATTATGTTAATTCATGAATTTTAATTTTCTCAATTTAAATGACATTTCTATACTCCAATATAATTTATAAGTGAAATTGTTTCTCTTACTCTCTGGAACAAATTCTGGATATCTCTGCTGTGGAAACTGTGGAAAAACTAAATTCTAATTAGATGAGTTAAAAAATACTCCCGACCTATTCCACAGTTTCAGGGCTTCCCTTCGTCCAAAAATCCTTGTCGGCGTCCCCAAAAAACCAATTTATTCGTTGCTAACAGCAACCAACATTCTTTTTTTTTTCTGTCTTCTATTTAAATATTTTAAACCATAAAACTGTTCTGTTTGACATATTTGTCAAGCCACATTACTTTCTCATAATCACTTTAATCATATCTAATTTGGGAATTTATAAAAAAAAAATGTTCAGATATAAAACTTAGTCTATTAATATAATTTATTCTTTTCATCTCCACATCATTGTAATTTCTTATTTAACAAAACCCCTATTAATTTAGCTCCCACAGACTTGCTTGACAGTTTATTTCTGACGTTATTAAAATTTCTATGTTTAAATATTTTTTAAGAATTCTTCTTTTTTGTTCTTTTTAAGGTTTAGACGATTCACCTAGACACTAGGCAACTATACTATTCAGAAATTATTAACACTATACCAGGTAAGTCAAAATTAATTTATTTAACAATTTACTAATCTTTTTCTCTCTTTTATTTCAGAGTCAAATTCACATTGTGATGGCTTCATGAAATTCATGAACAACAAACTCATATAAAAATCCGTTTAAGTTGTATCCTTTTTAACATATTGAAATCATTTCAATATATATATATATATATATATATATATATATATATATATATATTCATATATAGATATATATACAGGGTGTCCCAGACTAATTTACCCACGCTATATCTCTTAAACAAATTAAATAATCAAGAAATCAATTAATTTTTTATTTTTTTAATTAAGTGTCCCAGACTATTTTATCCAGGCTATATTTATTAACAAAATAGAGATTTTTTAAAGGGTCAAAAACTGGTCTATTAAATTTGTAATACACTTTAATATAGCAAAGAAAAAATCATCCCCTAAATATTCATCCCTTAGTTACAACCCCTAACTTTAATTTGTTTAATAGCACCCTGTATATTTTTTATAGTTTTGGATGTGGTCTTCTATCGTCTATTTAACCGATTTTTTTTTTAATGTAAATGGGTTTGTAAGGTATCAAGAAGTCATTTAAAGAAATGAAAAACAACAAATCGCCTGGAAAAGATGGAATAACTGCAGAGATTCTGAAATATGGTGGAAAAGTGGTAATTAATACTTTACATCCCCTTTTTAGCAAGACATTAAAAGAAAAAAGAATCCCAAACAACTGGAAGGAATCAGTAACCATTATCATACACAAGAAAGGGGATAAAGCAGATATAAAAAACTACCGTCCTATAACACTCCTCAATGTAATGTATAAACTCCTAACAAAAATTTTAACCAATAGATTGACGACAAAGTTCGATGGATACCATCGAAAGAACAAGCTGGTTTTAGAAAGGGATTCAGTAGAAGTGACCATTTACTAAGTATGAAAATACTTATAGAACGAGCAAATGAATACCACATTCCTCTATATATAGCGTTCATATATTTCGAAAAGGCTTCCGACAGAGTCGAACATTGGGCAGTTAAAAGTTCTTTAATTAACAGGTAAAGGTATAAAATTTTGTGGACAACGCTTGACCCATTTAAGATACGCTGATGATATCGTATTGATAACTGATAAAAAAGAAGAATGATTTGAAATGATGAAAGAACTGGACGTAGAAGCTGGAAAGATAGGCCTTAATATGAATTACAACAAGACCAAAACCATAAAAAATACATATGAAGACATCACAACGAGAATCGGACAAGATGAAATAGAACAAGTTCAGGATTATATATATCTTGGTCAAACTATAAAACTTAACAAAGAGAACCAAACAGCAGAGGTAAAGAGACGAGTTGGACTGGCATGGGCGGCATTTGGCAAACTAAGCTACATTCTTAAAAACAAAAGATATCCCCACCATCTTAAGACCAAAGTATACAATCAATGCGTACTTCCTGTTCTTACTTATGGTTCCCAAATGTGGACATTTACAAAAGCAAACATGGACAAAATCATAAAAACCAAAAGAGCAATGGAAAGACAAATGTTTCACATAAGACTAATGGATAAAAAGAGAAACGAGTGGATAAGAGAGAAAACAAAAGTGAGGGATGTAAGACAAGAAGTTGCAAAATTGAAATAGAGATTTACCGGACACAATATAAGACAAAAGAAGACCGATGAAACAAAATTCTTATAAGTTGGAGACCGTACAAATATAAACGAAGCAGAAGAAGGCCCCAAATAAGATGGGCACATGATATCAAGAAGCACGTGGGCTGTAAGTGGATGACTGTAGCGACAGACAGAGAAGAATGGAAAAGGATTGGGGAGGCCTATGTCCAAAGATGGACCAAAGAAGGCTAATTAGATAGATTAGATAGATAGATAGTCTTAAAAAATAGAATAGAAAAAAAATATGCTTTATTGTCACTGAAATTAGATAAATCGTCAATATTACAAAATGAAAGAATGAAAGTAAACAAAAACAATTTATTGCAAACTATAAATAAATTGCATATTGAACATACTACTCGTACAAATAAAATACAACCTTAGGAACAATACAACTTAAAGGAACAATAAAAATAAATGCAATAAAAATTACATGAAAAAGTAAATCAAAACACCAACTAACTAACATTATTTACGTTAAATGTTTGAATTATAACCCACCTGCTGCAACACACATTTCGAATCGTTCCAGAACATTTTTGATACATGTGGCTCGAATCATTTCAGGAGTAATTTGGCGACATGCTTGTCTTATTTTTTCTTTTAATTCCTCTAAATTTTGCGGTTTTGATTGATAAACAATATCTTTTATCGCCCCCCAAAAGAAAGAGTCAAGAGGTGACAAATCACATGAACGTGCGGCCCACTTAATTTCTAAAGAATTGTTTGCTATCCAGTGATTATCAAAACGGTTTTGTAGGTGGTCGCTAACGATTCTCGCATTATGCGGGAGAGCTTCGTCTTGTTGCCAGCACATGTCTAGACGCTCATGAAGAGGAATATCTTCTAGCAAATCGGGTAGAATGTTTCTAAAAAGTTTAAGTATCGAACACCTATTAAAGGCCGTTAAAAAAGTAAGGACCTATAACACGGCCATTAAATAAACCGCACCACACATTTATATCTTGATAGTATCTTGATAGTAACATGAGCTGGGAATCTCAAATTAAACATGTTTGCAAAAGAATAAATAGTAGTTATTACGCAATATTGCAATTATAAAGCTTTCTTAAAAAAAACAGTTATTGAATGTTTATTAGGCAATTGTTTATTCTCACTTAGTATTTAATACAAATCTTTGGGGTAGTGCTGTGAATGCTGCAAGAGTGTTTGTCTCTCATAAAAGGATAATTCGGTTAATTTATGATTTACCATGTAGGCATTCATGTTGACAATATTTTAAAGAATACAACATTTTAACAGTACCTTCTGTATATATTTTTAAATGTATACTACTATTCACATAAGACTAATGGATAAAAAGAGAAACGAATGGATAAGAGAGAAAACAAAAGTGAGGGATGTTAAACAAGAAGTTGCAAAATTGAAATAGAGATTTACCGGATACAATATAAGACAAAAAGAAGACCGATGAAACAAAATTCTTATAAGTTGGAGACCGTGGGAATATAAACGAAGCAGAGGAAGGACCCAAATGAGATGGGCACATGATATCAAGAAGCACGTGGGCTGTAAGTGGATGACTGTAGCGACAGGCAGAGAAGAATGGAAAAGGATTGGGGAGGCCTATGTCCAAAGATGGACCAAAGAAGGCTAATTAAATAGATCAGATAGATAGATAGCCTTAAAAAATAGAATAGAAAAAAATATGCTTTATTGTCACTGAAATTAGATAAATCGTCAATATTACAAAATAAAAGAATGAAAGTAAAACAAAAACAATTTATTGCAAACTTTAAATAAATTGCATATTGAACATACTACTCGTACAAATAAAATACAACCTTAGGAACAATAAAACTTAATATTGTTTAAATAAAAAGGGTGTGTAAGAAGTTATACTACGTAGTTATAATAGTAACATTTTCAGCGATAATAAAGCACCACATTTCTTTTCTATTCTATTTTTTAAGGCTTGATTAATTGAACAATTTAACAAACAACATTTTATCTTGATTAATTTAACAAAAATTAAAAATAAACTGATATTTCCTTGATACCTTACAAACCCATTTTATTTTAAAAAAATCGATTGAATAGACGATAGAAGACCACATATAAAACTATAAAAATGTACAGGGTGCCTTAAAAATTTTAAGTTAGTGGTTGTAACTAAGGGATGAATATTTAGGAGATGATTTTTTCTTCTCTATATTAAAGTGTATTACAAATAAAATAGACCAGTTTTTGTCCTTTTAAAAATCTCGATTTTGTTAAGAAATATAGCCTGGATAATTTAGTCATTTCTGTTTATTGTATTTTTATTGTTGATAACTAACTCTGGATTGTGATTATGGTTACGTACAAAGTGACGCCAAATATGAATATTCAAATTTTTTGAAATTATAGTATTTATAGTCAGAAAATCTAACATTAGAAAATTATAGTATTAAATTTCGTAAGACAGAATGTAATTATAGATATTGCTTAGTTTATCAATATCAGTTTTTTTATTAACGTATTGATATTTATTTATAACGCATAAAATAAATATAGTGTTTTATTCAACAAAAATCACCTGATGAATTCGAATTAAAACAAACAAATACTTTGTTTTCCTATCAGGACTATAGCCACAAAATTCAAAAACCGATGATGACTGGTTATACGGTCTTTTGTGTGATACTGATCAATATTTGTTTGAAGTACATAAAAAAATATAAAACTAAATTCATTATGGTTATTATTTACATAAATCGATTCTATGCTTATGTCAAAGCTTATGCTTACTGGACAACGTTATGTAATGTTTAAAATAAACATCGGTTTGTGTGAACATATTTACATGTATCGCTCAAATTATCAAACGAAATCTATTGTCAAAATTTAATACACTAGAATTGTATGAAAAACAAAAATGATTGTATAATGGGTTTATTATATATAAAATAAATACATTGAACTTACATTTCAAAAAAATTTACACTGCAGTTATTTATATATGTGTGACTACACTTTCTCAAATCGTAAACTACATACTTAAACGACGGGTGGAATACTTTAACCGGGCACTTAATATAAAGGAGGAAGAAGAAAACCTAAAAGACAAAAGAAATAAGATAAGGAACAGACAAGAAGAAAGATGAATTATCAACGATTCTTCAAGTTAAAGACGCAGTTAAAAAAACTAGCCAGAAACAAATCACCCGAAATAGATAATGTCCCAGCTGATCTAAATAAAGAAGGTGGCTGTTGCTATCTGCATATACAATAGGCTCTATATAATATAAGATGACATCAGAAAAGAAGGAAAATGTTATAATAATCTGGAACCCGCTGGTTGCACAAGTTCGCCTAGGGTATCTATATTACCATAAACAAATAATAAGCAAGACGACTGTATAAAACTTTTTACTATTTTATTTGTATTAAACTATTTAAAAATAAAGTAAATCAATACAAACATTATATACATTCAAAAAAACACAAAACTAAATATTAGAAAACCAGTGTTTACAAATTCAGAATAATACCTAAATATGTGCCTTCTATTATTTTAAACCCAAGCAGACAGTGAATTGGAACGACACGGGATTGCATTCTACGACATACTACATATAGATTAATCTAGTTAAAAACCTTTCGTGAATTAGGTTTTTGTACCCAAAATAAATTAATAAAGAAATATATAGAAAGGATACGTATTTAGTCTTTATAATCATCAATCAGAATGACTCATCAGAACGACTGATGTAGAAGCCTCAACGCGAAATCAAATCTTTTTCGCCATAAGAAGTAATAATGACATAACTTCATACGAAAGCTACAGATACCATCTGCGAGTAAAAACTAAAACTTAGAAAACCGATTTTGTAGATTTTTAGATTTTTAAGTGTTTGAAACTAAATTCAAATTAACACCTGAGTGCTCTTCAGAAAGCCTCTGGTTCGAGTGTTTCTCAGTCGCCCGAGTTTACTAATACTAAGCCAGAAGACCCCAGGGTAGTGCCGGATTAACCGTGTTCCGGCTAAAACCTTAACCACCGTTTCAGGGAGGTGGTCTTGCTACTCAATAAACAACTAAAATAAAAAAAACTAAAAATTTATATATAACCATACTTATTACCGTATATTAACTATAAATTTTTAGATCCCTGGCTTAATTTCCTCCTCTGTCCTCCTGCTCCTTTTTCTTCATCACCCCAGAAATAAGACATTATTTCTCTTCTCTCAACATTATGTTTACAATGTTTCTTTCATCCAGCCTGAAACCTATTCGTTTCTCGAAAACTCCCATCTCATTTGCCCACCTCTGACAGTTAAAAATGTGGGCGGGAGCATCCGGTATCGCACAAACAGTACAGTTTGCCGAGGCAGATTTACCTATTCTATTTGTGAAGGTGCCAAAAGTACCATGTTCGGTCAAAAACTGTGTCAGGAAGTAGTCTAGTTTCCTGAACTTACATTCCCACCACGGTCTCAGATCAAGAATAAGCTCCTTCGTTCATCTTACCTTTCCACTATCATTCGCCCATTCTCTCTGCCACTCTACTATCGTTCTTTCTCTCTCATTCTTATGTATATTTACATCCATCCTTCTCGCATACATCCTCGCTTGCTCTTTACACAACAAAACGATCGGTACTACTGCTCTTATGACATATAGAGCCTCATTCGAGACTGTTCTATATGCACTAGACACCCTGAGGAGCAATCGCCTTTGCAAATCAGCTTAGCGTATTTCGCAGTGTTTAGTACACTGCACCACACAGGGGCGGCGTAGGTTACTACCGACTGGAAAATTCTATTTAGCACCATTCTTTTGGTGCTTCCTGAGCCTCCAATGTGTGGCATCAACCGTATCAACGCTTCCAGATTTCGGTACGCCTTCTCTACATTGTTTTGGATGTAAACCCCGAACCTTAGACCTTTCGACAGATATTTAATTGATTTAACCGGTGCAACCTCCACACCTTCCACTATAAAGCGAAGAGAGGATCTTTCCCGGGTCCCTTTGAGAACTAACACCTCAGTTTTCTGAGGCGCTAGCTGTAGATCGTTCTCTCCGATCCATGTACTAATGCGACGGAGGGCTGTATTGGCCAAATTAGCCATGTCCGTTTTCTGACTCGCCTTCGCAACCAATGCGAGATCATCGGCATAAGCTACAAAGGTGAATCCCCTTGGCATCTGTAGCCTAAACACCCCGTCGTACAGGACATTCGACAGGATGGGACCGAGTACTGAACCCTGTGGAACACACTGTGACAAACTGATGCTGGTATCTTTTTCTCTTATGGACCTGTCAGTGAAGTATCTATCAATTCCGTTGACCAGTTATTCACTAACGCCCAATTCCCTAAGCCTGGACATGATGGTTTCCTATGATGCCATATTACAACATTCTTGACATCGAGCAGGATAAGTATGTGTGGTAGGCAAGCTGAAAAGTTTTACAAGCAGTTGAAAGTTAAAGGCACCTTCTCGGCATCTTCTGGTTGGCGTTACAGATTTAAAAAACGTCATGGAAGACGAGAATTAGCTGTTCAAGGGGAGAAATTAAGTGCTGATGATGTAGCTATGCTAGAATTTTGCTACGATTTTGACAATCTCATAACGGATCACGACCTAAAACCTGAGCAACTGTATAATGCAGACGTAACTGGGCTTTATTGGAAAGCAATGCCGAGAAGAATCCTTGTTGCAGGCTCAGAAACGAGTGCACCAAGTAAGTTTTAATTCTGTTTACGTATAAAGTATTTTTCAAAATAATTTTTTTTAGGTTTCAAATCAAGTAAAGACCGTATAACAGTTTTATGCTGTGCTAATGCCTCATCAGGAATCAGAGAATTCTAATGCCTCAAAAAATGTTTAGAAAAAAAAAGAAACAACAATACGAACACGCCTAAACGAAATTGTTAACAACCACAATGGAAAAGACTCACGAAAATTCTACCAACAGATAAACAGCTGCAGAAAAGAATTCAAACCCAGAATAATAGCCTGTAAAGATAGGGACGGTTCCATAATTAGTAACAAAGAACAGATACTAAACAGATGAGCGGACAATTTTGAATAACTGCTTAGCGGCAATCACGAATATGGCGAGATTGAGGATCCCATGTCTCAAATGAATGAAGATGATCGGCAACCACCCCCCACCGAAGAAAAAATTAGAGAAGCCATCGCTACACTGAAAAATAATACAGCTCCCGGTTCGGATAATCTCCCAGCCGAACTTTTCAAAAATGGCGGCGACTCCCTCATAAAACACATGCATAAACTGATAACTGCAATTTGGCAACAGAAAGAAATACCCACAGACTGGAAGTTAGGTGTACTGTGTCCTATACACAAAAAGGGGGACATGATGGTGTGTGATAATTATAGAGGCATCTCTCTACTCAATATGGCATATAAAGTGTTGTTCAACGTATTGTACAAAAGACTCCTCCCCTACGCCGAACAAATAGTGGGAGGATATCAGTGCGGTTTCCGTCCTAATAAATTAACAACGGACCAGATATTTACAGTGAGACAGATTCTTGAAAAAACCCTAGAGTTCGGCGTCGACACCCACCACATATTTGTTGACTTCAAAGCTGCATACGACTCCGTTAATAGAAATAAACTTCTACTTGCTATGGTAGAATTTCGCATTCCGTTTAATCTTGTCCGGTTAACTAAACTTACACTCACAGGTGCAGAGAGCATGGTAAAAATCCAAAACGGTCTCTTAAGACCCTTCCATTGCAAAAATGGACTAAGACAGGGTAATGGACTATTGTGTCTCTTATTTAACCTGGCTAACCAAAGATAACAACGTCAGTGAAGAAATCAAAAGAAGAATAGTGCTCGCCAATAAGTGTAACTATGGCTTAAGAAGACAGATAGCCTCAAAAATGCCTAGAAAAATTAAACTGACTGTATACAAAACACTAATAAGACCAGTGCTAACATATGGTTCAGAAATTTGGACACTAACAGAGAATGACCCAGAATGCGAAAAATACTAAGACGAATATATGGAGGCATAAAAGTACAAGGTTTGTGGCTCAGATGTTACAATTTTGAGTTGTATGGAAGATTTGAAGAACCTGACGTTGTAAAATTCATTAAGGTAGTACGCCTCATATGGATAGGTCATATAATCAGACGAGAGGAAGATGCCATAGTCAGAAAAGTTCTTGACCAAAGAGGGCCGATCGAAAGAAGAAGAAGACCCAGACTTAGGTACCAAGACAACCTAGAAAATGATTTGAAGTGTATCGGAATTAGAGCATGGAGAAGAGTTGCCAAAGACAGGGGCGAATGGAGGATTGTTCTGAAGAAGGTTTTGGCTCATAAAGAGCTGTAACGCCACTAAAGATGATGATGAATGCGTCAGGAACCCATAAGCTTAGGTTAGCCATTATTGGAAAATTCAAAAATCCGAGGGCTTTTAAAAATACAAAAACACTGCCCGTTGATTATTATAATCAAAAGGCAGCTTGGATGGATCGTGTAATTTTTAAACAGTAGTTTTTCCAAAAATTTACACCTCAAGTTAGAGCTTATCTACAAGAAAATAATCTTCCACCAAAGGTTGTACTGTTACTGGACAATGCACCATCGCATCCTGATGTAGAGCAACTAAAGTCAGCAGATGGAAATATATTCGTAGCATATTTTCCTTCGAATGTAACATCTATTGCCCAGCCAATAAACTAATGTGTTTCCAATAAACTATTGCCCAGCAATAAAAATTCGAGGCCATGAAAAGGCTTTACAGAAAAGACCTTATGCTAATACTGTAAGAGAATGTGATATTGTGAGGTTTTGGAAACGGCTAAATTTAAAAGAGGCAATTTATGCTGTCGGGCTTGGAGTGAAGTGAAAACGGATCATATTCAAAAATCATTTTATAAAGTAATGACCTTAGAAGATATGGAAGATGAAGACGGTAATCACGTAAATGAAGGTGAGCTATCGGTCGAAAACATAGCATCTATAGTCTAACAAATCAAAGGTTTGGAAGAAACGAACAATAAAGAAACAGGGTATCAGATTATAAATGACGATTATCTTACAAACAGTTCTGACACAAGTAGTGATGATGATGAGAATTGTGCTGACAATAATTGCGTCATTAAGACAAGTCATCGGGAAGCAAGGGATGCAGTAAATGTAATTATTTAATATTTTGAAGAGCAGCCTAGAGCTGATAAAATTCATATACTTCAGCTTAAAAACATAAAGGAAATTCTTTAGTGTAGAAGTTACGAAGCTCAAAAACAAACCAAAATTAGTGATTTTTTTAATTGATTTTTTTTTAAATATGTAATGTTTATTCATAGCATATACATTATGTAGAAATATTAATATGTATGTACTTTTATTTTTTGTTACATGTATGTTGTATGTATCACGCTTCTGCTCTTCCTTTGACACATGTATTTGTCTAAATAATTTTATTAAAAAAATTAATTGAGGTCTTTAGATTATCCGTGTTTTCGATTATTCGGCGAAGGCTCGGTTCGGGCTGGCCCGGATAATCGAGGTTCACAACATTCAATACTGTATTCACAACATTCAATACTGTATTCACAACATTCAATACTTCTTTGTCAAGTACAAATTTCACTGACATTCGATCACTCGTTCTTACAACTTCTACTACGCCTTTTACTTCAATATCAGCAACTATACAACTCCACTCTTAGTGTTACTTTTCCGTACATACTACAATTTGTATTCCTTACCAAGTTCAGTCGCCCTTTGTTATTTCTACCTAGTTTCTTAAATAAAAGCAGTTTGTACTTCTTTTATCGCATCTACTAACTCCATAATCTTACTGGTAGGACTGTCATAATTCTAAGACCATATCCTAATTTTTCTAACCTATAATGGTGTTTCCTCTGAAACAGTCATCATCTGTAAATCTAAATGGAGGTTAATTTCCGGATTCCTTAACATATTACATCAAGGAATGCTATCATTTTAGTATAATTTTTATTAGATTGGTGAAGATCTTGTAACAAAAATGCTTTGCGCGCCAATGTAATAAAAATGTGAGGAGCAATGAAAAAGATAACATATAATTTAAAGCTGGCTAGCAGAAGTTGCCGAAGAGTAACTACTTGACACTTAAAAGAGGATTCGGCCAATTTGCATGCCCTACAGAGACCGTAGAATAAGAAAATAAATTACAAGGTAATAAACAACCTATAGGTATATAACTAAGAGAAATAAAAGTGATTATAAAAGTTGCTCCTAAATTTGAGTGGGCGCCAGGAAAATATTAACATAAACTTTTCAAGGTATCTTGTAAAGCTATTTGCTGAAATAAAAAAAGGATATAGGTATGAATTGAAATATTTAGTTTTCACCAAAAATTTAATCCCTATCAATATATACAATCTAAATTTACACTAAAATACCCAGCACCAATTATGTACAGTTAATCTAGTTACTTATATGCAAAAAGAATATAAATGCCCTGGTTACACACAACTGATCCTTGATAATCTGAATTTACAAATCATAAGATATAGTAAAAATTGTAATAATTTGACCCAAAAGGTAATTTGCTTGCCTCAGAGATGTAACTCTGTACTTTGGCTTTCGATTGAATGTATTAAAAAGTAATAAGGACAATATCCTGAAGGGATAAAATGTCCAAAAGTTTAAATATATAATAATAATAAAATCGTAATCAATAACTCTCTGATTAAATGTGTAGACATAAAACCGTACAACTGAGTTAAAAGGGAAGATTTAAAACCTCGACCTGGACGTGACAATTTTAATACTTATATAATTTATAATTATTTAGGAAAAATGACGGGTCTTTATTATTAAATGAAATATTAAGATTTATGATTGAAAAAAATATTATAAACGAAATTAATAAATTAATGAATAAACAATATAAAAATTAACAATGTTCCACCCTCTACATAAGAGAGGTCTTTCGGGCTGGTATCCGAAAGTGGTCCGAGAGTAGTCTGAGAGAGCTCTGGACCTCTGATCGAACAGACGGGCAAATGGGCAAATTCAAAAACTTAATTCCTTTTGTTCGTATAATATATCCCCAAAATAAATGAAACAAAAGCAAAATCCTTGACCCTGGATTTAACTTGTTGGGGTAGACAACTAGAAGTGGCTTCTAAATCAACGATTATACACTACAAAACAACCAAAAAATTGTCCATATTCTTCCTTCCCCAACAAAATTAATACCGCCTACCCATTTTTCCTGTTAAAAGAAGTTGTTTACCAAACAGTTAAAACCAGAATCAGCGCTAATTTGCTAGCCGGATGGTCATGTCGCCGTACAGCGCCGTAGTTGTCGCTGTTTAATACCAACTTAGAAATTAAAATTCAGAAAATCATTAAGAGGATTGGGATTTTAAAATTTTATTTAAAAGTTTACGGAATATTAACGTAACGGACTCGTTACAGTCTTTTCATTATCATGTCTTGAAAATATTTTCGGAAGTTTGATGTCTGAATACAATTTCACTTAGCACAATGTCGTGCACGATAAGTGCAGTATTAGTCCACACCCCTTTTATTTTTCTATTCTCTTATAGGCAAGAATACATACTGGAGGGACTGCCTTATAAGCAAATGTATTGTTGTGCGTATCCCGCCATTAGGAGACACGTACTTTATTTGGGACACATATGCTCTATCGAAATAAAAACATTAAAGAAAAATTAATATTAGAAAGATTCCTTTTTACAATTCAAATTCTGTATACTTACTACTGTTAAGCATGATGGTAAAAAATTGAGTCATTTTTATTACTGCTCATTCCCTATATCCCATTGTATCTAAAAATCCTTCATTTTCAACTAAATGTTGGTAACGTAATAGCAAAGCGGAATAATTTTCCTGCAAAAAAGGGAAAATACAGGCAATTTTGCCTTTTGATGTACTGTTCAACAAAGGCAGGTAATGGCCCGTCATTTACTAAATAGAGGATAACAAGGTTGAATAATCTTTTCATGTACTAAACGGCGGAGTCGGCAAGTATGCCAACTTAGCAATTGAGAATCAATTTCGTAAATTAAAAAATGTGATAGTTAAATAAGACAATTAAAATATCTTAAAAAAAAGGAGTTACGCTAAAATAATGAATTGAGAAATTATACTCTCAGGAAATTTGATTAAAAATAAACACTAAAATTTCTAGTCGATAATTAAAATTATCTAAGACCTAAATATTATATGGTAACAAACTTTATTAAAAAAATTTAACCATTTTGAAATAAAATTTAAAATTAAAATTCAAAAAAGGACAGATGATTGTATGTGACTTTTGACGACTTCAAATGGATATTTTGTTCTACTGTTTATACACTTTAATTGCACCAACCTTTTAAAAACGACGAATTGGATAGAAAATAGGAGGGGTAACTTGGGAAAAGATGGTGAACAAAATTCGAAATAACACGTTTTTTTTAAATCACATTTATTAAGAAAATTGAACATGGAACGTCATCATCGCTCTTGATATAGTGCAACTGAGTCCTTAAAATGAAACAATATTTGATTCCTAAAAAATTATCTTACACAAAAAATATATTTCATAATTCACCATCTCAACAAATATGGATGATATTATACTGTTCTGAGTTTAAGTAAGAATTTTCCAAATATATGTATTACATTTCTTTCCGTGTCTCGTAGTTTTTTTGTAACCAACGCTGACACCGAGCACACTTTATCCAGTCAACAGCTTTTTAAGTATATGTATATTCTTCACCACATTTACTACAGCAGTCATTATCGTTTTCTTCAACTTCAACAACATTGTCACCATCCAGTTCCGGTTCACTTTCCCTATCTTATGTATTAAACATGTCTATATATCATTGTTTTGGCTTTATTTTTTACTTCCTTCTTGGTTGCTTACTGTTCGCTCTTTTATCTTCTTGCGTTTCTGTTAAACTTCTTCTTTTAGATTCTTTATATTCTTCTATTCTTTATATTTTTCTTACTATCCAGAACCGCTAAATTTCTTGACCTTTTGCAAACCATTTTAACGCGGATGAGGTTGAGTACTGGAGAAATGTTTTCTAAAATGTTTCCCGGTGTAATGTGATCATTTGAGTTAGATGAAACTAGCAGATCTCTGCAACTCTCAGGTCTATCCGATTAAAGTGAGTCTGATGAAAAGAATATTTAGGATCCTTAAGCTAGCGGGGACAAATAAGAATCCAATTTAACCTACGTATTATTTTTCCAAGAATTTTTTACTAATTTATTACCACTTTAATCATTTTTTACTACCAAACGAACCTTAAGGAGAGCGATTCTGCTGGCATAAGGTTTAAGCTAGTACAATTCGGAAAAAAAACTTTTTGACGATGGCATATTTTTTTACCCGATGGCATATTTAGCTCCACCAAGCCACTCTTAAGGGGAGCGATTTTGCTGGCTTATGGTTAAAACTAGTAGAATTTCAAAAATAAAATTTATGATATACCACAATGCTCTGCTAGGTTTTTATATATTTATCATCATACTAGTAATTATTCACCCCTCAAATACTCCTTATGAGAAGTCAATAATTCTGTTATTTAATGTTATATAATGGGTTAATATTTAAGCTGATAAAATATCTATTTTTACAATTTTACTGTACTCTTCTTGTAACTGAAAGTATATATTGCTTACCAGGTTTTTACTTAATTTTATCCACCCTCATAATTTTTGACCCCCTTCACTTTTAACAGTTAATGGGAAACATTCGA
Organism: Diabrotica balteata; assembly: GCA_918026665.1. Taxonomy (NCBI): domain Eukaryota; kingdom Metazoa; phylum Arthropoda; class Insecta; order Coleoptera; family Chrysomelidae; genus Diabrotica; species Diabrotica balteata. Next base: position 108,239,200 of record OU898276.1, read on the forward strand.
CAAGCTACGCATTCACGCTGGCTAAATTCGAAATTTTTTTGGAAATACAAAAGTGCTCTGCTAGAGTTTTGCTATATTTTTATCAGCCTAGTCATTGTTTTCTCAACTACCCTAATTAAAAACATTCTAAAATGTTAGTCTATAGTTTATATTAGTTATAATTTACTATAAAATATATAAATTTTAACTGTTTTAAAAAATTGTGAGTACATAGCTAAATCTACGGTTTGTTAGAACAGTACGCAGTACACGGTATACACGTACAGCGGAATCTACTGTACTCGACTCACAGCAGTTTTGGGTGAGTCTATTTGCTAGATTAGTTCGCATACACAAATCTACTTCAGTCATCAGAGATGAAAGTGAACCTCTAAAAATCTACGAACAAGCTGAATTTTACCAAGTGTATTTTGGGACCCCAAAAAATACGCAAAAAAGTTTACCACTTTTACCCCCCCAGACTTCTTCCTTAAACCTCCCTCGCAATGGGGTAAAAACGCAAAAAAATGTCGATTTACCAAGAATCTGTACACCGTATAAAAAATGTTTCAAATACAAAATGTAGCTGAGATAATTTTAAACAAAAATGATTATAAGCATTTTTTGTGTAGAATGAACCATTCTCTTAGAAACAACGCTTGAGGCGACCGTCGATTTTGTATATAAGTTAAATGCGCGAAATCAATATTCAATCAAATTTGTATCAGCTTGACGGCAAAATCGATAGCTTTTGAATAAAGTGGCCTATTAACAACAATCTAGATGCATTTTAAAAGTAAAGAGTTTAGCTTTCGTATGCAGTTTTTGTGTTTTGCCGCAAATAAACTCAGTTTTTATACAGGTGTTATATAAAAAGGTGGCGCGCAGATTTGCATACATATACATATAAATATATATACCGGGTGGTGAATCGTCAAACGGGCCATAGGAAACTCAATGGGAAATTTTAAATTATTGAATTGCTGCTTCCCTAATTATTTTAGATCAAAAGTCATAAAAAACTATTTGTAGAGGACTAAATTCTAAATTAAAAACAAATGTTAAAACCGTTCTACGAATCAAATGTACTTCAAAATTTTGCAAAAATGTAATAGATTTTTCAGACCACCCCTAGAAGTTGGGCCACACGTAATACAAGAATATATTATAACGTGTGTTATATCATATTGATGTCAAATGTTTGACAATTTGAATTGTCAATTTTTTTTATTTTATGATTAAATTATAAACAATGAATTTTACTAAATACTACTACTACTGAACAATATAACTTTGTGAACGATAAATTGTATTGTTTACAAATCGATTAATATAATGAAATGTACTCAGTTGACCTTTTCCTGTCACTACCGGATCTTTATTTAACGTAAGATATTCTAATACACTAAAATTTAATTCCATGTTAAGTTAAGTTATACAACAATTCAATGAATTCCAATATACTGTTACTGTGATCTTTATTCCTAATAATATTATATGATAATTTCTAAACATAAAACTATAACAAATGTTATAATAAAACATGAATAAAACATTTTTATTATTGCTCTTTTCTCCTTAACTAAGTACATTTTTTAATCAACTTAATTTTTCTTTTAAATAATAAATCACAAAATTTTGGCCATTTAGATCATAGATAAATATAATATAGTTGATTTAAATATTGTCAAATATTAGAAACGTCAATATGACAAAACGCAACACGTAATACACATTATTTTTACGGCGTCTGGCCTGACTTTTAGGGGTGGCCTGAAAAATGTATTATATTTTGGCAAAATTTTGGAATACGTTTAAGTCGTAGAACAATTTTAACAATTGTTTTCGATACATATTTGAGTCCTCTACAAATAGTTTCCCATGACTTTTGGTGTAAAATAATTAGGGAAGCAGGAATTCAACCATTTAGAATTTCTCATTGAGTTTCCTATGGCCCGTTTGACGATTCACCACCCTGTATATATATATATATATATATATATATATATATATATATATATATATATATATATATATATATCTTTAGTTGCTTCTATTAGGTCTTTGTTTAGTTGGTTCGTTTTCAGGCTATTCCATACAGTTTTCATTTCGATTGAATTAAATGCTTCTTCCATTTCTATAACCATTACGTAAACTTTATTTTTCTTTAAGGCTTTCTCCCTTATCTGTTGCATAGTGAATATATGGTCTTGTATATTCTTTCCTTTTCTGAATCCGTTTTATACGTCCTCTAGTTTATGTTCTATTTTTATTCTAGAAAAAACGTATAGTTTTGCTACTACACACAGTAGGAATATGTCTCTATATTTATGACAGTCTCTTGGGTTTCCCTTTTTGTGAATTGGTACAACAATTAATATAAACAATAATAATTTCTTTTTTGCTTTTTTTTTTCTATATATGTTTATTTCTCTGGACTAACTTCATCGATCCCAGTAGCTTTCCGAGTTCCTATTGCTTCCTCTAGTTCTACTTCGTGTATAGCTTCTGTTTCCTCTGGTTTTTCTCTGATCCGCTAATTACGTTGGTTTCATTTTCCTTTGCATTTTTCTTGCTCTCCATTTAACAGTTGTTTAAAATGTTATCTCCATATTTCCATTATATTTTTGTCACCTGTTAATATTGTTCCGTTTTTGGTCATTATTTGTTTTGTTTCATTTCTTGGTTGATTCGTAGGTTTTTCAGTGTTTTGTAAAACAAACTTACATATTCGTTACTGTTTTTTTTATTATTTTTTAACTGTCTCAGCTTTTCTTTTTTTACATTTTATCTGTGTTTTGTCTTTTTCACCACTTTTTATTTCAATACTCTATAAAACCCTTTTTAGAATTAAGAAAAGAACAATAGGGTAAATAAGAGGTTTGTTTTTAGTAAGGAGGAGTAAGAATTTTTATATACTTTTTTGGTTTTTATTTCAGTTTGGCGATTTCTCCCTTTAAAATTCCAGACCAGATGGGCATCAGTTTTTTTTCATGACCGCATGACCACACTATAGGAGTTTTGACCGAACCATTTGAGAGTTCTTCGTTCCTCACCATCGAGAGTCCTAGAAAAACACTTCACCGGTTTTTCGGTAACCTTACTTTAATATTGTTTCTACTTATTAAGTCACATTACTATTGTTACATGATATATTGGTCCGGATAATTCTGTTTCCGGAATTGATTGATGATCATTTTTTTATTACTTATCTATTAAACTTTATACAATATTTTGGAACCTCCACAATTCTTTGTTTTTTTTTTCTTAATTTGTAATGTAAATTTCAGTGGTCTGGTTAGTATTAAATAATTATCATACAGAGGGTACCTCATCAAGTACATCCCTAGTTTACTTACATTTTTATAAATCAGTTAACTTAGGGAATATTTATTGTTCAAAATACCTCCCTTTTTCACTTGCATATAGTTTAACAGTACAACTGGACGAATGTCAAGCACTTTGTCAACCAAATTTCCTTTGAATAATATAGGTCATTAATACAAGCCCAGGCGAATCCAAGACATTAGTATTTGATTTGACCCTGTAACCTTTTTCATTCAGATTGAAATTTGGATCATTTGTTTATTTTACTGCCCTGTATAATGGTACAAAATATTTTCAAAATAAAATAATTCATAGTTAGTGTTTGGATTTCTGTCAATTATTTCAGTTCATTTTGGAAATCGTTTTCAAAATCCAAATTAAACAAACTACACTGGGGTGCAAAATTAATCGGATCCTCAGTTTTTTTTTTTGTTTTTTGTTGGTGTTTAGATCAAAACTTGTTTAATTTGTTTAATTTGTATTTAGTGCCTTATTAGCGATAACGTTTTTTTCTTGTTTAAACCTGTTTAGATGTTTTGTCAGAATAACAACACATTTACACAGACGTTTTGTTATTAATGTGAAATAGTGGCTTAAAATTAATTCAAGTTTATTGTGGTACTGTACCTGATTATAAGTTCGGCTGTACGTTTTTGTATTGTTGCCTGTTTAATACTTGCATTAAAAAAATATGACACCAGAAGAAGTAGCACAAGCTGCTGATTTCTAGGATGATAGGCGGAACATTCGTTACATCGAAAATTCTTTAGAAATTTCTCGAAGTATAGTGTTTAATTCAATACAAAGATTTCGGGAAACAATACAATACACCAGGGGATCATCTCAAGGTAGACGAAGAACCACAAGTCAAGTTGAAGAACGCTTTTTTAAGTTACAAGCATTACATGATCCTACATTATCAGTACCAGTACTTGTTCAACGATTAAATAATGTCTATAGAAATACAGTTTGGTTTCTACCGTACAAAAGCGCTTAAAAAAATATAGACTATGGTTCAGAATACCTGTCACGGGACCTCTATTAACAGCAGATCATCGGAGGAAATGTTGAGACTTCGCTCGCCAACATCTTAATTGGGGCGTTGACGATTGTGGTGCTGCGCTTTTCACTAATGAATCAAGATTTAACAGATACTCATCAGATGGGCGGTCTAAGATATGGAAAAGAGCTGGTGAATTTTATCAGCAATGTTGTTTTACTCCGAGAGTTCAGTTTGGTGGAGGTGGTATAATGGTGTGGGCAGACATTTCCTTAGAGGCTCTCATATAACCTGTTACAATTAAAGGGATCAATTTGAACGTTGTAGAAAACTTTGGTCTAATGGAAGAGCATGCTTGTCCGCACATCGAAAGAATAATACGGGATTACTTGGAATAAGTTGAGATTGGTTTATTACCATGGCCCCCAAGAAGTGCAGACTTAAATCCAACAAAGCATGCATGGGATATTCTGGGACGACGTATTCGAAGTAAATATGGGGAGTTTGAAACCATGAATAATTTGGAGCAAGCAGTTCGTGGCGAATGAAAGCAAATCCCTCAAGCAGATTTTGCTGCCTAAATCCGAAGTATTCCTTATAAAATGAAAGCTGTAATTAGAGCTTATGGAGGTAATACACTCTACTAAATATCGTTTTCCATAAAAATGTTTATATTAAAAAAAATAATAATTTTGTTTTTTTGCAGATTTTCAAATTTTTTGAATTGTTTATTGTTTTTTCTATGTAACATTCTTGAGATCTAATAAATATGACTTAAATTTTGATTATTATTATATACTCAATTTAAAACATCTTTAACTTATTTAAACGACAGTTTTTAGAAAAGATCTGAGTGTCCCATTAATTTTGCACCCCAGTGTATTTTGTTTTGTTACTTGGTGATACAAAAATCCTTGAAATACTTAAATTTCATCTGCCTTATTCATATTGGTAGTTCAGAAATCGTATCATACAATAAAAAAATGACTTTAAAATGATAATGCCAATAACATTTAAGTTGTCCACTTATATTCAGTAAAGTAAATTAAACTTATATCATAATATTACTTGGCCTTAACAGTCGTGTTAAGGTGAGCGTATTCATGAGTTCAAAAGTTCAAATCCTATATTATAATAAAAGAAAATACCTTTTAACTTTTAACAATTCAATATTTTGTTCTTTCAATTGTAAATAATTCAATCATACAATAAAAACAAATATTTATTTTTATATGGGGGTATCTCTTTTCATAAAGATAAAGAAACATATTTTTAAAAGTTTAACTTTAAAGATATAGTGCCAAAGAGCTAAAGTTTCACCGCCAATATAGCATACATTAAGGTATCGTATTCCAGTCGGCGACGGATCAATATCCTTGACAAACCTTTCGCATGTCAATGTAAAATACACACCTCAAGAAAATGTCGACGTTCGTATATTAAAAATAAATTAAATCACAATTTTGCTGCTGAAATGAACGCTCTAAAGACTTTTCTCTCCAAAACTAACGAGTTCGAATTTATAGACCAGGCAATAAGGAAAATATACCTCGCATGAATAAACCGTATTTTTTATTACACCTTCATCTCGTGTCTTCTTTTTCTTTATAAGATCATCAATTAGTGCATCATGAACCGACGCACGCTAATTGCTCGTTATTAAATCTAGACTTTTCACACTACATTAGCTTTTAGTTATTTTAGCTTTTAGTTATTCATTCATTTATAGTCCATCTCACATTGACTTTACAGCCTTTTCTGGTCAGCAAAGATTCAAATTTCTTAACAAAATTGTTTGAAGCAAATATGTAACTTTGTAATATAAAATATAAATAGCTTTAATATTAGAGTTTTATGGAACTAATTATCTACTTTTAACAGGCAGCTGTTAGATTCGGCAAGGTTTCAACTACCGTATACGTTATTCAGTGTGTGGAACAAAGATAACACTTAATTGTTTGAATAGAAGTGACAGGCAGTCACCATCTCGAAGCAGTATATATATATATATATATATATATATATATATATATATATATATATATATATATATATATATATATATATATAATACAATGAAGTAGGCTTCAAAAGAAAAAATCTTTTGATCTCGAGGATATCGGTCATATATATATATATATATATATATATATATATATATATATATATATATATATATATATATATATATAATACAATGAAGTAGGCTTCAAAAGAAAAAATCTTTTGATCTCGAGGATATCGGTCAAAGGAAAAATAATACAAGGAAATCACAGTTCCATTCCTATATTTGAAGACTAAAGTTCAATCTAAAAAATATTACCATGGTGGTAGGCAATAATATACAAAAACATGGAAAAAATAACTTACGAATGGTAAGTGAAGTATAAAAGGTGTTAAACAAACACACCATTCCTTTGGTAACTGTGGTCAATACATTAAAATGTTGTTAAAATCGTAGCTTAAATGTGTCTATGTAGTAGCATTTGTGACGTTATATTTCGAAAAAGGTTAATTTACAAAAGAAAGAAAGAATAAAAACTACTACCAAGCTCGATAAAAAACATGTCAACACTGCACGTAAAAAACTATCTTACAACCATAAAGTGTAGATATACATTTGACAAATTAAAAAAAAAACATGACTAAAACGCACTGGCACAGAGCTGAATTGTTATATGGAAAAGATTTAATAGTTTACTTTCGGTCGCATTTCACTCTAACGAAAGTCCAATTGCCGGCATTTTCAATGCAGTAGAATGTGTGAATTTATTAGTTTTGAGTTGATCTAGCTTATACGGGGAGAATGAGACAAGCAGGCGCAATACACAAGCAACGCAAAACTTACAACGCAGAGGACACTAAAGTAAATAGAATTGTTAAGTGGAAATGTCTACAAAACCAATATGAAGTGAAAGAAAGGTTGGAATTTAGAATTTATAATGGCGATTAGTCAAGGAGGGAAAATATGAATTGTCAAATATGTGAGGGTTTATGTAAATTAGGTATGAATCAGTATGTGATGTAAAAGGTTGAAAGTAAGAGTAAGTACTAGTGGAAAATAAAGAGAAGGTTGATACGTAGCTGGGATGTGGTAATAAATGATCAAGGAAACGGCAATGAAAATGTCTGGATGATAAAAAGAACGTCGAAAAATTCCTCATTTGACATTGGAGAAAAGAGAATGGTACACTAAACTGAGGTTGTCGATGTCAGTACGTTTATTCATGGTGGTAGGATTGAGGAAAATGTGGCAGATTTCAAGGAAGCTTCTCTTGAAATGGTTACTTTCTGTGCAAATAATTTTGACATGTTCATAATCTGGTCGGTGGTCAGACGTAAGAATGTGTTGTGCTAAGGCACAGGAATTTTTATGGCATCTAATATCACTCTTGTGAGAAATTAGTCGACCTTTAAGAAATCTACGAGTCTGGCCAATGTAACATAGGTTACAATCCATACAGGGGATGTTGTAAACCACACTGATCTTTTCCAACGGGTTTAAAGGGGTTTTAGTTTTAGAGAATAGTTTACCAACTGATCTGACGTTTTTAACTCCAATTTTGATTGGTGTAGATATTAGGAGTTTTGCGAGCTTCTCAGTCAGATGAGGGAAATAAGGGAGAGAGTAGTAATGTGAAGGGGAAGAAAGAACGTTATGGGGGTCATTTTCTGGTGTGCCTACTGTGATGTCAGGTTGAACCTGTACTTGACTATTATTCAAAATGTGTCTAGAAAGTGTGTAACTAGTGGAGAAAAGAAATTTATTAATTACAAATTAATTATAATTAAATATAAATGTATATATATATATATATACATATATAAAAATATAAATATATATATATATATATATATATATATATATATACATAATATATATATATATATATATATATATATATATATATCTACATATATATATATATATATATATATATATATATATATATATATATATATATAGCAAAACTGGTAAGATTATCGACCGAAACGTAAAAAAACAATTTATTGTGTTGGAATATCGGGTATGCGGTCTGTTATTATTAAAAAAAGACTCTTTTTTCTTTTAATCCTCTATATTTCGCTGATTTTTTGTCAGCTTCATCAGAAGACAACTAAAAATTTGAATAAAAGTTATATATAAAAATCAGTTTGAATAAAAAGTGACTCACTTACAGATTTAGAGTGGAAAGTATTTAAACAAGTTGAACATAATTTGTTCAAAACAGTACTGACAGTTTTTCCAACACAATAAATTGTTATATATATATATATATATATATATATATATATATATATATATATATATTGTAGCATTTATATTGTTCTAATTTATTTGTCTTTATTCTAATTTATTGTCTATATTCTAATTTATTAAAACTCACGATAACTAATTACTAATTTATTAAATAGCTTATTAAATACAAATTTATTTGTTACGTTTCGTTACAAGTAAACCGCGTTTCCCGATCTTCTTATGACTAAGTTCTTCAATAAAATTTCGTCTTTATATATAAAGAAACTTCCGCTATCTGGAAAGTTCGGTGACCTACTTTTACAAAGAACCCCATGGAATATACTGGTATTTTCGGTGAAGGCAATTAACCGCTGAGACTAGTTATTTTTCAACTTCGAGTCGTGGATGACTCACTAAAATTAGGGTCTAGATATTTCTGTAAACAACTGGTATCGAAGCTCAGGTAGATTTTGACCTACAAATTACGAGAATCAATAAAAAAGAATTAGTCATAAAATATTTACAGTTCTATATGCCATAACATTTAAAATCGTAACATTGGCCCCCTCTTAAAAGATGGTTCCTCCTGGAACCTTGTCGGGACTGGAACTGGAACGACATGCTGATATCGGCAACTGGACCCTCTTTTACAACTTCCAGTTGTATAGAAATGACAAGGGACGGTTTTCTCTCCGCACCAGTAACTATGCGGATTGCAACAGACTAACACCTGGACTTCGGTGTCTTTAAAGATTTCCTCCACCATGTTTCGTATAACCCTCCAATCTAATTGGCGGCACTCCAACTTTGGCATGGCTAAGTTTTGCACGTCGGACTCTAGTACGTGCTCTCTCAACTGAAGTAAGGCTTCCCATACATCACGGTAGGTAGGTTGGTCACGGGCAGTGTCTTTTGTTACCAGGTAGAAAAGGTAACGTGATGCATCTTGAAGTTTCAAGGTTTTACCAGGAGCTGGCACTTGGCATTGAAGTTCTGCAACTCGACCAAACTTCCTTCGAAAGACGGATGCCAACCCTGGTGCATCTTTGATACTGGCCGGGATGGTAAGGGCCAGTGAGTAGTCATCGGGAAGCGCGAGTAGATCTTGCCTTTCTTCAGTGGTAACACCATGTCTTGCTTTACCGGTACCTCCATAGGCACCCATGAATTCCTCAAACGTGAGGTCAGACACATCTTGGACTTGGTTTACTTCCACTGCTTCATCTACGTCGTGGTCACCCTCGAAAGACGCCAACCGGTTATGGTGTACTATCATCGGCTTTCCTCTCGGAATCTTGCTTATTCGGTAAATAACATCATTGATCTTCTCCATAATGAGGTATGGACCTTCCCAAAACTGCTGCAATATGGGAGAACAGCCTTTCTGGCTGTTTTTCCCATCTCTGGCATGCATTTCCCATCTCTCTGCCAACAGCAGAGAGATGGGAACGGACCAACTCGTGTACATCGTCCATTCTTCTTCGTAATTCGATCACATAATCTTCACCTGCTACATCTTCTCCAGGTCGACACCCAAACTCTAGATCACAAGGTAGTCGCATCTCGCGTCCGAATAGGACTCTGGCTGGTGTCTGGCCTGTTGATTCATTAACAGCAGATCTGTGGGCCATTGTGAAGAACGGAAGATATTGGTCCCAGTCTCGCTGATGATCGGACACCATCTTTGTCAAATACTTGCCAACTGTTCTATTCATTCGTTCTACCATACCACCCGATTGCGGATGATAAGCCGTAGTTCTTGTTTTCTTCATACCTAGTCTATCACATATTCCTTGGAATAAATCGCTTTCGAAGTTCCTGCCTTGGTCACTATGGATCTCCAAAGGCACTCCAAATCGGCTGATATATTCTTGGATCAACTTATCTGCAACGGTGGCGGCCTTCTGGTCTGGAAGTGCGTAAATCTCGACCCACTTAGTGAAGTAATCCATTACTACCAACATGTACTTGCCTCCATTATCACTTTCTGGAAATGGCCCAGCAATGTCCAAAGCTATTCTTTCAAACGGGCTTCCAACATTATATTGTCTCATAGGAGCTCTCCTTTTTCGATAAGGCCCGTTACTCGTAGCACAAATAGTACATTTCTTACACCAGTCTTTTACATCGTCGGAACTGTTCATCCAATAAAACCGTTCCCGAATTCGCTGAAGGGTCTTTTTCACACCAAAATGCCCTCCTGATGGACTGTCGTGTAACTGACGAAGTACTTCGGCTATTCTGCTCTTTGGAATCACCAACTGTCTTCTCTTCTCTGAACCGTCATCATTTTCCAGGACTCGTTTGAGCAAGCCATCTTCCATGATAAATGAGTCCCACTGGGCCTAATACGTCTTAACTATTGAGACTAGGTTCGATATTTCTTGTCAAGGTGGTCGACGGTTTTCCTCTTTCCATTTTCGGATTTTCTGTATAACTGGATCTCTCTCTTGTTCTTCCCTGATCTTGGTAGGCGTCCAGTCGTCGTGGACCACCGTCGTTCATAGCACTGCTGCTTCCTGATTCCGTTTTGTTGCAGTGAGAACACTCTGATGGGCATGGCCTTCTGGAAAGAGAATCGGCGTTTTGGTGGCTAACTCCGGCCCAGTGCTCAATCTTAAAATCATATTCTTGGAGTCGTTCGATCCACCTGGCTATCTGACCCTCTGGATTCTTAAACTGCATCAACCACTTAAGGGCGGCATGGTCGGTTCGGATTAAAAACTTCCTTCCATAGAGGTATTGATAGAAGTGCTCTACTGATTTCACTACTGCCAGAAGTTCTCTTCTCGTGACGCAATAATTTCGCTCAGGTTTTGAGAGAACTTTACTAAAATATCCAAGGACTCTTTCCTGTCCTCCTTGAATCTGAGACAGCACTCCTCCAATTCCCACATTACTTGCATCTGTATCTAAGATGAACTCTCCTTCTGGCAGTGGATACCCTAAAATTGGTGCTGTGATTAAATGCTTTTTTAAGGTCTCAAAGGCATTCTGGCAGTCTACATCCCAGCGGTATTCTCTTGCTTCCTCTGTAAGTCGCGTTAATGGTTTAGCGATATCTGCAAACTTCTTAATAAACCTCCGGTAGTAAGTACATAGTCCCAGAAAACTTCTCACTTGGTGTTTGTCAGTTGGTTTTGGCCATTCCTTAATGGAATCAATTTTTTCCTTATCCACAGCCACTCCTTCTTTACTGACTATATGACCCAGATAATTGATTTTATCTTGAAATAGCTGGCACTTCTTAGGATTTAACATCAATTGGGCAGCTTTAAGTCGATTAAAAACGTTTTCTAAATTCTTCATATGATCTTCAAATGTCTCCCCCAAGACGATTATGTCATCTAGATAAACTAGGCATGTTTTCCAAGATAGCCCTCTCAACACATTTTCCATAAGCCTCTCAAATGTCGCAGGAGCGTTACAAAGTCCAAATGGCATAACGTTGAATTGCCATAATCCAGATCCTGTGGTGAAGGCTGTCTTTTCTTTATCTACCGGGTCCATTTCTACCTGCCAGTATCCAGACTTCAAATCCAAAGTAGAAAATAAGTTACTTCCAGCCAATGTGTCTAATGTGTCATCGATCCGAGGCAGAGGATAACTATCTTTCTTGGTAACGTTGTTCAGCAAACGGTAATCCACACAGAACCTCGTTGTTCCGTCTTTCTTCTTAACCAGGAACACCGGAGAGACCCATGGGCTCGTAGAAGGTTCTATCACCCCGTCTTTCTTCATTTCCTGAACAATCGTTTCAGCTTCCTCTCTTTTCGCCTGTGGTAATCGTCGAGCTGTTTGACGAATTGGCTTAGCATTACCAGTATCAATTTTATGCTTAACAACGGTAGTTCTTCCCGTCTTTCCTCCTTTTGGTACGAAAATATCACGATACTGCCGAAGAAATTCCCTTAATTTCCTTTTCTCATTCTGATTCAGAGACTGTCCAGCAACGGCAATCATTTGCTCAAATTTGTCGTTGGAATTATCAGACGTTGTCGTCTGACGAATTATGGATGTCACAGGTACGCAAGTTCCTACTTTTGTCTCTTTCTTGATGGTGACTGGATAGTCATTGACATTGATAAGTCTCACATGTATTTCTTTAGCCGAAGTCACCAATTCCTTTCCAATTATGATTCCACGGCCAACTTCGTCGTCATGGTTCCAAGGCTCCATCATAACAGGTGTCCCTTCGTCCACAATTCCCTGTAGCCGCGCTACTATGATCGTTTCACTTCTCGCAGGCACGACTGTATCTTCTTTAACGGCTGCTTGCATAGTGTTGTCATCATGTGGATGGAGAAATACCTCTTCGTTACCAACTTTGATTACCTTATTCTTAAAATCCAATTGGAATCCATGCTTATTCATTACGTCCATTCCTAATATAACATCCTCTTCGATGTCAGCAACTATAACAGTATGGACGAACTTTTCTGCTCCAATTCCTAATTGTATCTGGATTTCTCCGTGAATGTTGGCATTTTCACCTGTAGCGGTCCGCAGTCGCAACCTCGTTGGTAACAGTTTCTTACGGCTGTTTATAACTGTCGGGCGAATAATGGTTCTTGTCGCTCCAGTATCCACCAACAACGTATGCTTTTTACCATTTATTTCTCCATCTACATAGACACTATCTTCACGACATTTCAAAGAAGCTATTAGTATCAGAGGGTCTTTGGTAAAGTTCTCGGTCGAAGCTGCTCCCCTAAGGCCGACGCGTTCTGGTTTTGTCTTCGGTCTTATGGTCTTCGTTTTCTTGTGTGTCATGCTTTTCATCATATTAACGAGCTGGTCAAGTTTATCTTCATCTCCTTCCTCTTGTACAGTCCTAACTTTGCTATACCCGCCAGAGGCCTGCGTAGCTGACTCGTATTCGAGGGCGGCGGATAAGACATCAACCAGCGTCTTGTGACGAGCTAATCGTAGTGTTCGTTGCATCTCATGATCACGAAGACCATCAATAAACGTTTGAACGGCCAACTTTTCCATCATGTCTTCGGGAGCTGTTGGATAAGCATATCGCACTAATCTGGCGATATCTACTTCATATTCTTGAAGAGCCTCATCTTTCTTTGGTCTTCGATTTTTGAGCTGCGACTGATATACATGTTCCAAGTGTTCGTGGCCATATCGCATATTTAACCTCTTCTTCAGTTGTTCGAAATCATCCGTCTCCTCTACGGCTATGGTCTGGAGCACATCTAAGGCATCTCCTCGAAGAGCTATAGTCAGGTTTACAGCCTTTTCTTTTTCTGACCATCCATTCGCTCTTGCAGCTGATTCGAACTGTTTCATGTAGTTGTTCCATGACGATTTTCCGTCGAAAGTTGGAACTTTGACATGAACATAACCTCCGCTTCCTTCAAATTTCGGCCGTGTTTCCAACTTACATTTCATCTCGTCTTCTTTTATCTCTACCGGATCTAAAGCTACCGTATTAATTGGTGGTAGCACTCTCGTGTTAGTTATCATGGTCTCTAACTGTTTGATTTTCTCTTCAACTTTATCAAATGTTTTAGAGACTTCTTCAAACTTCTCACTATTCTGAATACATACTTCGTCGAATCTTCTAGACATATTTTCAAATTTCTCGTCATTTTGTCTAGCTATTTCTTTAATAATTTGAGACGTTTCATCGAATCATTTGGAAACGGTATCGAACTTAATATCATTTTTCTTAGAAGTTTCTTCTATCTTTATTAAAACTGCTTCTTCTGCTGATTGAAAATGAAATGTCTCTGGGTCATCTCCATTCTTGTTAAGAACATTCTTTAGTCGTTCTTGGAGGATCTTCTTGGACCCGCTGCAGTCTTCATCGCGTTCTTCAAGTTGCTCACGCAACTGTTTTACTGAAAGTTCTACTAGCAGCATCTTTGGTCAGGCACACACGTACTTTTTAAATGTTCTTTCGTACAACGATCACTACTGAACTACGCGGATGTTCCCGACGAACAATACCTTTCAAAAGTTCAAAAGTCTTTTTCAAAAATCAAATTAAATTTATCTACAATCCCACTTTTGACACCACTGTAGCATTTATATTGTTCTAATTTATTTGTCTTTATTCTAATTTATTGTCTATATTCTAATTTATTAAAACTCACGATAACTAATTACTAATTTATTAAATAGCTTATTAAATACAAATTTATTTGTTACGTTTCGTTACAAGTAAACCGCGTTTCCCGATCTTCTTATGACTAAGTTCTTCAATAAAATTTCGTCTTTATATATAAAGAAACTTCCGCTATCTGGAAAGTTCGGTGACCTACTTTTACAAAGAACCCCATGGAATATACTGGTATTTTCGGTGAAGGCAATTAACCGCTGAGACTAGTTATTTTTCAACTTCGAGTCGTGGATGACTCACTAAAATTAGGGTCTAGATATTTCTGTAAACAACTGGTATCGAAGCTCAGGTAGATTTTGACCTACAAATTACGAGAATCAATAAAAAAGAATTAGTCATAAAATATTTACAGTTCTATATGCCATAACATTTAAAATCGTAACAATATATATATATATATATATATATATATATATATATATATATATATATATATATATATATATATATATATATATATATATATATATATTTAAGAGTTTACTATTTGACTTATCTGCAAAGATTAAATTTCTTTTCTCTCTCTCTCTCTCTCTAAATATATATATATATATATATATATATATATATATATATATATATATATATACAGGGTGTCCCGGAAAATAGTGCGTTCCTTAACGATATGTGCAGATTACAGCATTTAAAACAAAAAGTCTTTTTTAAAACATTTTTTTATAAAGTTAACCGTTTTCAAAAAAAAAGAATAATAATTTTAATCGATTGGATTATTGTTCGCAGAAAAGGAAATACAGCCGGCAACGTTGCGTTCCTTGTTATTCTTCGTTATTTACTGTAAATCAGCTATAATGAATCATCGATCATTAGGCATAATATGTATTGATACTGATAACAGTGATAGAGAAAAAGCATATATTTGTTTTTATTAAATATTTAATAATTAAAGTTTGAATACTGTTTTTACATACGTGGAAAATTATTATTACAATAAATGTTCGAAATAACCACCAGTTGCACAGATACATGCGTTTATTCGACGAATGCAATTATTCTTAATATTATAAGTATGTAAATTCTTTCTGATTATTTCAGCAGCATCAAAAATGGTTGTGGTATACTAATGATTTTAGATGTCCCCAAAAATAAAAGTCCATAACATTGCATCCTGGTGTTCTGGGTGGCCACAGAACGTGTCCATTTCTACCGATCCAACGACGAGAATAAGTGATGTCCAGGAAATCTTTAATCTGTCTCGTAAAATGTGCTGGAGCCCCGTCATGAAGAAACCACATTTCAGAGCGTATTTGTAACGGAACGTCTTCAAGAAGTATCGGTAGAACATGCTGCAAAAAATTTAAATAGGTTTCTCCATTCAATCTTCTGGGAAGTTCGTACGGCCCAATCAGATAGTTACCAATAATCCCAGCCCATAAATTTATACTAAATTGTTTTTGAAAATTTGTCCTACGTATAGCATACGGGTTTTCATCATTCCACACGTGACAATTGTGAAAATTAAATACACCATTTCTTGTAAAACAAGCTTCATCTGCACACAACACTTTACACGGAAATTCGGGTTCTCTGGCGATTTTGTTTTGAAACCATCTACAAAATCTTAATCGTCGAGGTAAATCGCCTTGTTGTAAATCTTGCACTCGTTGGTAATGTTAAGGATGTAAGAGTTGTTCCGTGAATGTCTTGTGAACAATGTTTTTTGAAACGCCAACCATTCTAGCCACAGATCGGGTACTTACACTTGGATTATTACTGACTATATCCAAAATCGCATCTTCTGCATTTAGTCTACGGTTACTTCGTGTTCTACCACTAGTTTTTTTAGGTATCACACAACCCGTCTCTAATAACCTTTGGGACACGTTCACAAAACTTCGGGCATTAGGATGTCGTCGTCCGGGATAGCGTTCAACATAAAGTCTAACAGCTCACAGTGTCACAGTGAGCTTCACCGTACGTAATTAACATATCGTGATACTCGCGAATCGAAAACATGACAATACTATATTCTTTAGCTACGGGTAATTACGACTGTTTACAAATAATGTACCTTCTCTGTATCAAAATAAATTAAACTATCAGATTCTACCCATACCTAATGGAGCGCAACGTTGCCGGATGTATTTGCTTTTCTGTGGATACTAATCAAATGGATTAAATTTAATATACCTATATTTTTTTTGAAAACGGTTGACTTTATAAAAAATTGTTGTAAGACTTTTTTGTTATTAATGGTACGCTCAGCCCATATCTTTAAGGAACGCACTATTTTTCGGGACACCCTGTATATATATATATATATATATATATATATATATATATATATATATATATATATATATATATATATATATATATACTCCTCGGAGGTCCTCCTCTTCTTCCCTGCACCAGTCTTCACTCGCACACATCATTTTCTTCAATTCATACACCTGTCTCCACTCATACATCTTACATATCCGTAGCATGTAAAAATATTATTTTCCGAACTCAGCATTTTTTATTTTGTATCTATTTTATTAGAGCATTAGCTTCTTTTTTAAATAGTCTGTCATTTGTTAGATCTCAGCTCCATTAGTTGCGATGCTTCGGACTATGGTCTTGTAGATTCAAATTTTTGTATCCTGTCTATTTATGTGTTCCACAGAGTTTATGTATTTTTAATAGTGTGTTATATATTTTATTTTCATACAGAAAAATTATTTTTAATGGACTGTGGGAATTTTATTGTGATCTGTTAAATATTTAGAAGGGTAAAATGGTAGTGCGTTTTCACTGGTTACAGTACATCTTAATCAAACGAAGGTATATAGTTTAGGCTCAATTTTTTTGTATGTATGTATTAAATATTTAATATTAATAAAAATGAAAAAAAAAATTTCTTGTCTAATATTTTTATGAGAAAAATAAACATAAGCAAACACTAATGAACTGTAATTAATTCGGTGTACCAGTGTGTTTTTGCAGCCATCTCTCGGTCTATCACCCTAAAACATTTTCAGTTGATCGTCGAATCGTAGTTCGTCATGCAATATTCATGTTTTTCTTCCGAAACGTGTGCGAACATGTAAGAACATCACCTAATGGAAATGATTGAGCAATCCAGTTTCGACGAAATTATTTTCTGTGACGTTTCTGCTCCTTTTTTAACAGCCATCGTCTAGACTTCGACTGGATGGCTTTTTTATATAATACGTAGTATTTAAATTTATCAGTTAAGCTTTGCGCTTTTTTTGCCTTACGAAAGAGGTAAGTAGAGCAAAAACTGGTCATTAGGTTAGGTCTGTACATTTCAAAAGTTTGTACGCCGACGGTTTTTTTTGTTCTACTCTTTTGTTATGCCCAGACCATTAGTTCATATTTTCAAAAGAAAATATCGATCCTCTAAATTGTAGATTAAAAGTAGTAGAGAGAGGATTTAAAATACTGGGTGCTCACAGCTACTGTTTATACAATAACACTAAAAATTGTTGATTTGATTTTAGGATGTCCGCTAATATATTTTTGGACTTAATTCGTCATCTGGAATTACTTATTCCGCATATTTTGTCAGAATTTCAGTAGCCATTATCAAAGGCGATGCGATATTGGTTTCTTTTTCTTTGGAATTCGTCTCTTCTACAGAGTCGTTCCTCTGCTCGTCACTTTTATATTTTTGTAAGTAAACTCATAAGAGTCTCTCAGTTTTGAGTTATATTCTGGGCCATCTTTGTTTGTTATTCTCTCTTGGTATTCCCCCGAGTTAAAACTAAACACTACCAGGCACAGCGCGCCCGTGCTCCAACTACCTTTTTTCCAATACCTTTAAGATTTTATTCTATTACTTTCATAATTGTTTTTTAAATTATATTTTCGTACATGTTTCCGTATATCTTTTTTAATATCATATTGCTAAGTCGTCTATAAATTCCTGTGTTTCTCTTCTTTATTTTTATTAAGCTCTTTTCCGTGTTGATCTATTTTATCAGATTGTTTATTTCGTTTACTATAAGATCTTTTCTAACTTTCTTTTCTATGTCTTTCTTTACTCTTATTTTAAGATTAACGAGCCAGTTCATGACGGGCTTTTACCAAGATAAAGCGATATGGGGTGGAATACAATTTTAGGTTCCCCATGCTGATTTATTTTATCGTCTGTTTTCTTTGTATATTGTAGAAGATACATATTTGAGTAAGAATCTAACTTTAGGTTTCGAACATATAGTAGAAATCTTTGGATGTTTACTTTTTGCTTTATTTACTATGTTTGCTCAATTTCTCGAGCTCTAAGCTCTCTAGTTTTTAAAGACCCTCCCCAACTTATTCTAAAAGTTCAGTTCTTTTTTTTTACACTTCTTTCTACCTTTCGTCTCCCAGCTTAATGGTTAATTCCTGCTGTAACCCCATTTACCACAATCAAGTTTTGGACTTTTCTTTTTGATTAAGTAACATGTAATCTACCTCATTATTAGTGACACCGTATCTCTTTGCTATCGGGAGCTTCTATGAACTAGTGGTTCATAATAAAAAGGTTATTTTTCATTGCAAACTGCAGCAGTTATGTACCTCTTTTGTTTCCTGTATCTATTATCTGCCACGTTACAGTGCATTTTATGTTTAATAAATAAATTAATTTACATTTAATGACATAAGCTTTTATGCCATGCTTGCATTTATTTATTTAGTTATGTATATATACCTGTAGTTATTTATATATACCTATTCATGCGTATCTTACTGGTCTATTTACCCTTAGGACGTTTCCTATTTGCCATTAGGAAGCGAGGTGTCGGATAAAAACTTCCTCACACACTCTGCCATGTGTGGAGTATTGAAGATTTAAGACTCTCAGTCTCATACAGATTCTGTGCAGTAACAGATATTCTAAAAAAACTTTAAAATAAATTATCTTTATCTATCTTACATTTCCTAAGAAACATACAACTCGTACCATACCTCGTCGAAAAGTTGTTTTGTTGTAAAACGTGTTTTATAAAAGATTCCTAGAAAACCATCTGTGTGTCTTCAAGTGGTGTGTAATTATACCTGCTCCCGACTGTTGCAGTGCAGTTTTAGTATGGGTTTAGTCTTTGACCTACGTTGACGTAAAGTTTTCTTGCGGAATCACGTACCGCATGTCAGTGTTTACGTTTCTATAGTAAAAAGGAGTCCAGTGTATTCATACGCTATTAGTATGGCATAAAGTTCATTAAGTTGTTCTAAATTTACTCTCAAACCTGTAAAACCTTCAGATTATGTTCAGAAATATGCTGTTAAACGTCGTTCTCGACGATGGCCACTTATTGTTTTTTACCGTATCATTGATATAGCTGCTATTCATTCGCATGTTGTGTACCAATCACTACAAGAAAAAAATACGGAGAAGTTAAACTACACAAAGGAGTTGACGAATGAATTAGTCTTACCACATCTTCAGAGAAGAATCGAAAATCCCAGAATTCCGAAAGAAATGATACGCTGTACTAAAGGAATAGTAGGACAAAAACGCTAAAAAAAGCAGATTTTAAAGAAAGGCTTGAGAAAAAGAAGACGTGTTACTTATGTCCAAGTGCAATAAACCTATTATGTGCACTTTTCTTGTGGAAAACCAGTAGGCTTACGGTGTGCAAAAAAAAATTGCGGACCTTGCGCTTACTAGTAACTAATAACTACTAATTTTTTTTGTAATTCAATTTATAAACGATTTTGTAATAACTTTTTTCTACTTTCTTACTAGTAAATTGTATATTACCTACTATTTGGATGCTAAGTAAATGCATCATAACAGATACTGACACGTAATGACTAGCACGTAATAAAAAAAATTACGCTTCAGTTTTATAAAAATGTGTAATATCACATAAGCCTCGTAGGTCAGTTGGTCGAGTTACCATGGAAACGAATTAACAGACGTTATTTTGACAGATTAACAATTATTAATCTGTCAGTGTAAATATAGTGGTAATTTAATTTTTATTTTTATAAACGAAAATAATGGTAGAAAAAGTATAGTACACAACTTGAGTTGTAAGCTTATTACATGCTTGTAAAATTACTGCGCTCGCCGCTACGCGGCTCGCGCGCAACTTTTTTACTCGCATGTAATAAGCTTCTTACAACTCTCGTTATGTAATATACTATTAATGTCATGGACGCAGTAGTATAGGCACTATGATTTAATACCTTGAGTTTGTTTTTAATCCGACGTCGAACGACGTCGCCCCATATCGGATCGGAAGAAATACAGTTCCAATGTAGGTGTACACTTACCTATAGGTGCTTATTTTTTAAGTGTACACCTATATTGGAACCGTATTTCTCCCGATCCGATATCGGGCGACGTCGGCCGACGTCGGATTGAAAACAAACTTATGGTATTAAATCATAGTGCATATTCTCCTTCCATGACGAAGCAATATAGGCACTCTGATTTAACACCTTGAGTTTGTTTTTAATCCGATGTCGGCCGACGTCGCCAGATATCGGATCGGGAGAAATACGGTTCCAATGTAGGTGTACACTTCGTATGCTTCTACTACTACTAAACTTTTCTATACCGCAATTTTGGGTCAATAATAAAATATCAATGGTTTATTCATAATGGTATTATTTGAACGAAAATGTACCTGATCTAGACTGGAGGCTTAACTAGTGGGAAATTCCTAACGTTTTTTTTCCAGTTTAACCCATTGATGTCCAATGGATCGTTAACAGCCCACGAACTATAAATAAATATAGTATGGGCTGTGATTTAAAGATATAGCCAGGATTGCCCCCATCGCTAACAAAACACATCAATGCATGAAACTCATTTTCACTCCACAAGCTAGTAGGTATTGCGATTGTTATCTAATAAATAAAAAAAACATGCTTTTGAATTCGTATTCGTAAATACCTTTTATTTTATTATTTTTTTATGTAGGTACTTCTAATAGGTGTTTTGTATATATCTCGTTGATATTTATTGTTTTTCTCATATTATTTAAAAATAATGAGCTACTATTTGTTGCTGGGACGTTAACAACCCCTTGAGCATTTGTAGGACTATTTTAAAATTGTGGGATAATGTTGGGAAAAAACCATTTTCACTTGCTGAACTGTTAGCGAAAGAGAAATATTGGAGAAGACAAGGAAGATAATGATCTAAATCATCCAAGTAGCCGACAATTTCGAGCAGAAGGAAAGCCAACCAAGGAGTATAGTAGAAAAAATAAGCGTATTTGATTAAATATGGAGGCAGATATAAAAGAAAAATGTAAATCACTTTAAATTTGAAATGAAAGTAAGGAAAATACATTTAATAATACTCAACCAAATACTAAAATCGTGAAACCTCCAAAAAAGGTAAAACCGAGATTTAAATTTCAAATTTTAATGGAAAAAAGGTAATCTAGATAGATCGATTTTCTCTTGGAATTTTACGTTTGGGCTATCATTTGCATTATATAAAAATAGTAATTCTATTAAATTTTTTGACCTTTTTATGTGTTAATCAGTCATTAAAGAGGTAGAGAAATATACTATTACGTACGCTCCTAAAAAATGTTCCAGATTTGAAGTATCAAGCAAAGAGTTGTATGTATTTATTAGAATTCTTTTGGTGAGCGGTTACGTCTCTTTACCTCATAGAGGAATGTTTTGGGAAGAAGCAGAAGATGTGCAGAAGACACTAGGATACCAATCAATGCGGCGTAATCGCTTTGAGGACATATTAGGACTTTTTCATACAGCTGATAACAACATATTGCCTCAGGAAGACCAAATGCGTAAGCTACGCCAATTTATTTACGCATTGAACAAAAAGTTTTTGCAGTATGTTCTCTTACAGTAAAATATATCAATCGATGAGTCAATAATTCCTTATTGGTTAAGACTGGCAACAAATGCTGAGTCATGTGGACCAAATTAGGCTATTGCTTACAGTTTGATGTTTATCAAGGACATTTGATCATGACATCACTGTCAGGCACTCTATATTGATCGAAGCTCTAAAAGACATTGGCTTGGACGGCAGAGATGTTTGAATAAAAGCAAATTTATATTGGAATCAAACAACATCAGTTTTAGTAGATGGTGTTTAATCACAGGCTATCAATAATAAAAGAGAAGTACAGCAGGGATGCCTCTTGTCACCCCTGCTTTTCAACGTTTACTCCGAAAGAATTTTCAAAAAAGCACTTTCTGAAAAACAAGAAGGAATACTTGTGAACGGTGAAGTCATCAATAATTTGCGATATGCGGATGATACCGTACTCCTAGCTTCTAGTCAAGAATATCTGCAAACACTACTTGATAGTGTCGTTGAGAGTTATAGGGAGGCAGGTCTGGATCTGAACATAGATCTTAAAATACTCGTAATAAGTAAACAGCAGCATATAAAACCGTCTATATATGTAAATAATACCAAACTTGAGCAAGTGGATAAAATAGTTTACCTTGGACAGCAATTAAATTGTAACGCAGAAATTCACGGCGAAATTAGATCTAGGATAGAGTGAGCTAGAGCTGCTTTTAGAAGGATATCTAAGGTTTTATGTTACAGAGACCTAAAATTGGCATTGAGGATCCGCCTACTTCGCTGCTACGTGATCTCGGTCTAACTTAATAGTGTCGAGTTCTGGACTGTGAATAAAATCGATCTAAGTCGCCTTAAGGCTTCCGAAGTGTGGTGCTATAGAAGAATTGTAAAAGTTTTCTAGGTGGCGAAGATTCGAAACTCCACAATACTGGAACGTCTCAACAAGACTTCTGAGATTATAAAAAGCATCAAACAGAGAAAGCTGGAGTATTTCGGGCATGTAATGAGAGGTCCCAAATATAGGTTGCTACAAAATATCATGCAAGGAAAAATAGCAGGCAAACGCAGTCCAGGATGAGCAGGCAAACGCAGTCCAGGATGAAGAAGAACCTTTTGGTTCATCGTATATAAATTGGTATGGTGTTAATACAAGGGTGGCGGTGAATAAAATTAAGATAGCTATGATGGTAACCAACGTTCTGAAAGGACATGGTATATGAAGAAGACGAAGGAAAAAAAAGCAAAGAAATTTTAAATAAATACCAGGGCCTTAGACAATCCGTACTCAAGCTTGCTGATGTTTTACAACGAGAATATCCTGGTTTGCGTTTTTCATTATATTTTTATAATTTTTTTACCTCCGCTAAATTAATATAAATTAATTAAAATTTTAAATATACCCATTTACGAAGATTAACCTCTTTTTTGTGATACGTGGTATACAGCCAGCTACAGGAATTGTTTTCCTTGTGGATTTTCTAATTATTATTGGTATATTTATTTCTTTACCTAAATTAAATAACAAAGACTTCTAGTGATTAACTCACCAAAATTAACTTTTGTAAAATTTCTACAACTTTAAATCTACAAAAGATTTTATCATTTTTGACTAACGCACACCCAAACCGCATGATATATCGCGTTTCATTTCAAAACATTGCTCTTTCCTAAAAAGTTGGGAAAGAAGAACCGAGACACGTCACTCCTTAAACTTCGAAGCGACATAATGACACAACATCCGCAAAGTCTTCCCAAAGAAGAGAAACAAAATGTAACGCACCGAATCTAATATATTAGGATAGGACGGGGATGAAAGGTTTTACTGGGAAATCCGGTTTAAGCTTGGCGTTTCTCAGTCGGACAAAGTGGTGGCGATCAGGGGTGCAGAAAAGTATGTCGCGGTCGAAAGGATTAAAATACAGACGTTTTTTATTTAGCCCTGCTCTAAGTCCGAAATTATGTGCTAATATTTAGGTTTATTTGGTCAAGCTTTAAAACAAATATGAAAAACTTACTGTTGATATTTATTTTATTGTACCTGTATCCTAAAATCAATTTGGATTAGTTCCAAGCAAATTAACCACATATTTAATTTTAACTGTAAGGAAATTAATGGGAATATGTAAGAATGAAGAAGAAACCGGTCAATGTTATTGATTTATCTTAAGAAAGGATATGTAGGATATGTAGATCTGGAAGATTATAAACAAACAAAAAGACAATTAAGTTCGGGTATTAATTTAGCTAAGAACGAGACGTGGGATAGGAAATGTGAAGAAGTTAACAATTATATCGGAGGAAGGAAATGCTCAGAGGTATGGAAATTTATATCAAATGTCAAAAATCCAGCAAAAGACAGAGCAAATATCCAGATAATTAAACTGAAGCAGTGGATACAACACTACAAAGGTTTACTACAAGAAACTAGACATAAACACATGATAGAATCTCCAAAACATTTTGTAGTAGAGTCTCCGTAATTTTGTCTCCAAAAGACAGTTTTGAACCTTAAGTTAGGGAAAGCTAGCGGACCAGAAGGGATTTTCTCCTACATGTTAAGATGGTGAACGGAAAAACTCTTTAGAAATCTAACAATAATTATCAATAAATGCCTAAATGGACATCATGGTCCAGAAGACTGGAAAACAGCTTATATATCATCCATCCATAAAAAAGGAAATAAACTGAACTGTAACAACTATCGAGGCATATCAATCACGAATACACTGAGCAGACTATACAGTAAAATACTGCGAGATCTAATTAAAGAAGACTATAAAGAGAAAGAAGAAGAAGATCAAATCGGTTTTGTGCAGGTAGATCGTGTACCGAGAACGTATTTTGTCAAAAACAAGTCATAGAGAAGAGATCTGCTAGACATCTGGAAACCCATCTTACATTAGTGGACCTACAAAAAGCATATGATACAGTCCCAGTATCGAGACTGTGAAAGGTATTAGAACAAACGAACATCAATCACAACTATATAGCTGCACTTAAAGAACTGTATGAAAATTCACAATTATGAATTAAGATAGGTAAAAAACTCATAGATGCCTTCATAGTGAATAAGGGACTATGAATCAGGGATGTCCTATCTCTCCTACACTATTCAAAATATATGTAGCAGTGGCACTTAAGAACTGGAAAAGAAAATTACACGGTATACAGATAGATGACAGATACCTGTTTACTCTTCAGTTTGCAGATGATCAGGTCATAGTGGCCAATGACAAAAGACGACATGCAATATATGATTAGAAAACTGATAGAAGAGTATGAGGAATGGGGCTTGACAGTTAACGTAAATATAACGAAATATCTATGTGTGGGCTTTCAGAGCGAAAATTTGGAGTTGGACAACGGTCAAGAAATTCTGCATTGTCAAGAATATGAATATTTAGGTATTACATTCGACAATACCGGAACAGATGTGAAAGAGATAGAAAAACGAATAGTTGGAGCTAAAAAGATAACAGGATGTCTGAATGGCATCTTGTGGAGCAAGGAGATAACAAAAAGGAGAAAACTTAATATATACGAGACAATGGTTAAGAGCAGCCTATTGTATGGAGCGGAAACATGGAGAATTCCAGACAGACAAAAAAAGAAGGTAGAGGCTGTCGAAATGGACGAGATAAGAAGTTCTATGCGAGTCTCACGAAAAGAAAGAATGAGGAATGACCATATACAACAACGAATGGGAATAGAAGGTACGATAATTTAGGATATCGAAAACAAACAACTTACCTGGTACGGACACGTACCAGAGTGAATGCAAAATACTAGATGGCCCAAAAAAATACTGAACTGGACCCCAATAGGGGATAGAAAGCGAGGAAGACCCAAACTAGAGTGGCAGCAAAACATAAAAAAGTCAATGAGCGAACGCAATCTACCAACGGAACATTGCCACGATAGAAGAGGATGGAAGTTAGGTGTCGGACAACAGAGAAGGATGTTCTAAACCGGCATATATGTATGTAGGATATGTAGTGTGTTATTTACAAATCTATGCGATTGGAACAAAATAAAGAGGAATATCTTGCAAATGTAATTAAAGGTAATTGTAATAATTTTGTCGATAATCGTTACCTGAATGATATTATTCATTAGCTGTTTCAAAGTCAGTCTTGTCCCATTGCAGAGTCGAGGTTGATTAATGTAACGCAGCATAATGATAACTGATCATACTTATAATTGTAAATTGTTAGGTGAGAGTCTAAGCAATTTCAATGAATTCAAAAACTTCCGCTTCGATTTACACCAGCTGTATACAATAATATGATAAATGTTTGCATTTAGTTTTTATTCGTTACTTTTGCAATTTTTGTTGGTAACTATAAGTCGATTTGGACTAAACATCTGTTGTTGGTAATATCTAATATTATTTTGAAACTATTAGTGCGTATACACTTCTAGCAATGCAAATAAGTAGTTTTCGTTGAAGTGACTATATTATAAGAAATATGTGTAACATTATGATTATTAAACTCCGTATATTTCGTTACTCTATAACGTTAGTCAGGTGGATGACTTCATCTTTCAGGACATTAAGTCAGCCACCTGACTAATATTCAGACATACTCAGGAGGCAAGTCAGACCATAACTCACTGCTTGGTAGAAATAAAACTGAGGTTCAACAAAATGCGACGAAGGGTAAACAAAAGTTACGACATAAAGCAACTGAAAGACAAAATTTGAAAGTCGGTTTCTCAAAAAAAAACAGCCCACATCTGTCGCTTCACACCCCTTTATACCACGCGAATCTTGTTCACTAAATTTTTTGTGAGTGTTAGTGTTTCTGCTCCCTAAGCGGGTACAGGTAACAAACACTGGTCAAAGGTTTTTCTTTTGAGGCATACGAGCAGGCCTGATTTAAATACATGGAAGACGTGAGGGTTCACACACCTAGTGATTTCTGCCCTACCAAATTTCGTATCCTAAGTCCGCAATCTGCATCCCTTTCATAAACAGTAGTATTTCTATTTAGTACCAGATTAGTAGAAGATGATCAATTGGGACCACAGAGGAGTAACGATAGACGGCGAAAAGCTTAACCATCTCCGTTTCGCAGATGACATTGTCCTTATGACAGATAATTTAGGAGAAGCTACAGATATGTTAAACGAATTGGATTTTGCATGTTCAAAGGTGGGCCTGAGAATGAACTTGACCAAAACTAAGTTTATGACAAATTTGGTCCCCAATAACCATTTGACTATTCAAGACAAAGTGGTAGAACTGGTGGAGAAATATACGTATTTGGGTCATGAAATAAGAATCAGCAGGGATAACCAAACATGTGAGATCCAAAGACGAATTACTTTAACATGGGGAGCCTTTGGAAAACTGCGAGACACACTTAGGGCCAACATACCAATCAGCCTCAAAAGAAAAGTGTTTGACCAATGCGTATTACCGGTCATGACCTATGGGGCGGAAACTATGACTTTAACCAAGACCACGGCTTCGAAACTGAGAGTGGCACAGAGACGAATGGAACGGTCTATGCTGAAAGTGACGTTGAGGGACCGAATAAGAAACGAAGATCTGCGAAGAAGGACGAGTATTACTGATGTTGTGGAACGCATAGCGGAACTAAAATGGAACTGGGCAGGCCATGTAGCGAGAATGCACGATTCACGATGGACGAGCAAAATTACAAATTGGAGGCCAAGAGCAGACAAACGCAGTAGAGGAAGACCACCTACACGTTGGGCCGACGACATCAGGCGTATCACTAAAAATTGGCAACAAAGAGCACAAAATCGTAAGGAATGGAGGAGCTTAAGGGAGGCCTATGTCCAGCAGTGGACGTGATAAATAGAGGCTGGATGATGATGATGATGACCAGATTAGTCATTATTTCCGTTTTGTTTATGTTAATCTGTTTGACCAGCGTGGTGTTTTATGGTCACCTCCCTTCTCAAATGGCGAATACAAACCCGAACGGAACTGGTCCCCAGGTAGGTGGTTCACATTGTGGCAAATCCTACACCTTATCTAATAAGATCAGTCTCATCGAATCTGGGAGAGACAATAGTTCGTCAATACAGACAACACAAATGTATATCTTAACTTTCAATGTAAGATCTTTGTCTAAAGACGAAAAACTCTATGAATTAGAGGAAAAACTTGCAATGAAAAACACCTGCAATGGAACATTATCGGACTATCGGAGATAAAAAGAAAAGGTGAAAACTGCATCCCTTTAGAGACTGGAAACATATTGTATTTTAAAGGTAGAGAAAACGAAAGTTTAAATGGATTTGGTTTTTTGATTTCGAAAAAATACGCTCATAAAATTGAGGAATACGTAGGAATAACAGAAGGAATCGCTTTATTATTCATAAATATCATCGAAAAGGTCACTTTAAAAATAATTCAGATTTATAAGCCAACATCTACACACACAGACGAAGAAATGGAAGAATTCTATGAACACCTCACAGAGTCCATGACGTATCGATACACTACCTACACGATTGTAATCAGCGATTTTAATGAGAAAATGGGAAAAAAAATGGTTAAATATCTAGAAAACAACAAATTATTTGCCATGAACTCTTTCTTCAAGAAAAACCCACATAGGAAATGGACGTGGATGTCGCCAGATGAAAACACTAAAAATGAAATTGACTACATACTAACAAACAAAAAGAACATTTTCGAAGACGTCACAGTAATAAACTCAATCTCTACTGGTAGTGATCACAGAATGATACTTGCTAAAATAAGTATTAAACACAAACAAGATCGAAGACAATATGTGCGCTCTAAGAAAAAAGTCCATCCAGAAAAATTAAAGGAGAATAAAGAACAGTACCAAAAGAAATTAAGAACATCTAAAGAACTAAATCTAACAGACCTAAATCTAGATCAACTAAATGAATCCATCATTGAATAACTTCTAAAGACTAGCTTAGAAGTAGCACCAGCAAAATCAGACAAAAAATGAAAACTAATTGTTATATTTTTAGACATGATACAACAACGGGAAAGCCTACTACAAGAATACTACTACTTAATAGAGGAAATAAGAAGACATATAAAGTAAGATCTCAAACGGCATCAAGAAGAACGAATCTAGAAGATTATAGAAGAAAACAGAAACTTAAGATCTATCAAGTCCCACCTAGGAATAAATAAAATCATAGAGATGAAAAATAAACAAGGTGTAATGGAAAAAAGCAGAACCCAAATATCTAAGATAACAAGGAAATATTATAATGACCTCTACAGCTCTTAGAACAGTCCACCTGATACAACTCAAAAAGGAACGAGTGGATAAGATGCAAAACCGAAACAATAGATGCTGTCGAACATGCATTAAAATTAAAATGGAAATGGGCTGGGCGTAGCGAAAGATATTAGGATGGACGATAAATTGGAAGAATAAAGAAATTGGCCGCTGGAGACCATAAACTGCAAAAAGATCAAGAAGTCGACCGCAAATAAGATGGAAAGATGACATTGAGCAAAGCGCAGGTCTAATGTGGAAAAGACAAAAAGAAGACAGAGACAAATGGAGACAAATGGGAAATGCCTATATTCAACACATAAATAGATTTTGGGCTATAGATAGATAGATAGATTATGTTATTCTCTACTCATACCTTCAAGGAAGCGTGATAATTATTTTTCCAAGATTATTGTTACATTCCAACACTCTGTTATGCTTTCCCTTTTCTACCTGCTTTGTGGTACCGAACCTCCTACTGGTCAATCTTGGAGGCAAATCTGAACAAATACTTTTATTACTTATGCGATAGGCTAAAACGATCCTACTATATATATATATATATATATATATATATATATATATATATATATATATATATATATATATATATATATATATATAAATATATACCATAATCGTTTAATAGCTTTGGAAAGACGGTGTCTCCTGGCCGTGCTTCGTGCTGTATATAAAATTTATTTGTTTCTTGTTCAAATAGTCTTACGCTAGCTGGGGCATTTTCGTAGATATATTTGAGTATGTTAGTAAAGCCACGGTCTATTGAGCATTTTGTCAATACTTTTATTATTTTATGCTGGTTTATGGTGGCGAATACTTTCTCGTAGTCCACGAGTACAAGTATTAATGGTTTGTTGTATTCTGTAGACTTTTCTATCAGGTTATTTTACACTAGTAAGTTGTCGCTATTGCTGTATTCCGGTCTAAATTCAGCTTGTTCCTAGGCTGATAAAAGTTAGCCTACAGTTTTTTTTTTAATTTTTGTAAAAAGTTCATATATGTCTGATAGCAAGCTAATAAGAAGGTAGTGTTTTAAACCTGTTATATCTCCTTTCTTGTGTAATAAAATAATTACTGCATTGATCTATGCTCCTTAGTAGATTCATTCGGTGGAAAGTATGGCCAAAGGGCATTCATTCTAATCCCTAATAATAAGGGTTTGTGATTTTGGGCAGGGGCTGACCTTGTCTTTCGTAAGAGCTCTCATACATTTTCATAAAAGAATTCGACAACCTCGAGAATTTCGGTACTGTCTATAGTAGTTTTCTGTACATATTTTTGTTGCCTATGTTGTTCGTATTTCGCCACAAAACTTTTAAAATTTTGTTTTCTTAAATTACTTTAATTATTTTTCTTGTATTGTTTTCTTTTATGTGCTTTCGTATTTAGCGGTGAATATTCTTAGTTAATTTCTTCTTCGTTGTATAGTTGAAGTTGTATTTTTCTATCAGCTGCCTTTTTTACCTATTAGCTATTTAGTATTGTTTTCTAGAATATTTAAGATGCTATCAAAAAATATAGAATTGTCTAGTGAAGTCTGAAACGCCAGACAATGTATACAAGCCGATGTTATTGACAGTTTGAACAACAATTTATTGTAACTGACTTTTTGAAGTATATAGTTGTCATTCCGTTAAAATATTATATATAAGTTGGTGTTAATTTTAACAAATTATAACAAGGAGATATTCAGTAATTGTTAATGATGAATACGAAATCTTGTGAATTTGATAAAGAAATGGATACGTCCGGACCCCTGCATGATTTTTAAAAATAAAAGAGAAAAAGGAGAAGTATAGATCTGGAAAATAAAATAGCAAAATATCAAAATAATTTAAAATCATATTTTAGACAGACAAATAGTTGAGTTAGAAACAGATACGCTGAGCAGATCATTTCAAAGAAAAATATTTCTCAACATTAAAGATTAAAAATGTGGAAACACCTAACGAAGCAAGAATTTGAAATTTTTTGAGTATGATTATTGGATGGGTTTGAACGAAAAACCTCGACTTTCAGATGATAATAACTAATATTAGGCACGTGGCATTTTTTAAATATTGAGTGCCCAAGAGATGATCAACTTTTGAAAATTCGACTTCTAATCGATCGTTTATTGGACCAATTCCAAACTGCTAGTATTCCGAGAAAAATGTATGCATTTGGGTGGCCTTCAGGCAATATATCGAAAATAAGAAACAAGTTTGACATAAAACTTTATAAATTATGTACAGAAAATGGCTATACCTTCAACTTGATCTGAAAGTTTACTATGGAATAGACATGACAAAGCAATGTGTTTCAGCGTCATCTTCAGCTGTTATGTCATTGATCAATGAATTCTTGGATTCGGGTAAAATAATATACACAGACAATTTTAATACAAGTGTCCCCTTAGCTCACTAGCTTTTAGATAAATCAACACATTTGATAGGTTCACTCAGATCCAACAAAAAATTACACCCTTAATATGTTGTGAAACCAAAGTTAACATGAAATTAAGATGATTTTTAGCACAGTTTACACAGATAATAAAGTGGAGATTCAGGGTAAAACAAATATGCTAGTAGAAAAAACGCAAGCAGTGATCAATTTTAATAATTGCAAAAGCATTTATTAATAGTTGAGATCAGCTGAAATCATATTCTAGTGTATTACGAGGAGGTGTTAAATGGTACCGTACGCTAGCAGTTGCGCTTCTTACTGGAAAAGCAATGGCAAATGCTGTTATCTTGTATAAATCTTTAAATAAAAATAACATTCAAATTACTGCTTTACTCGTAAACTATTTCAAGCAGATATTACTTAAGACCGGCCAGAAGAAGAAATGTTAAAAACTTGTTGCTTGAAAAAATGGAATCAGCAAGACAAAGGTATACAGTTTGCTAGGCGATTATGAAAAGAAAACACGGCAGAGAATTTGTCATCAAGAAAACTAAGCAGTTTCCGTATAAGTGTAATAATTGTGAATCCTTTTTTGTGTCGAGTATTTTTTTGTAAAACACAAATCTATGAAAATTTAAAACTTATATAGATGTCAAAATAAACTACATTTTATTTTTGAAAAAATAAATAATAATATACTAGAAATTGGGCGTCTTATTTTTAAGGGTTATTACAATATTAATTTTCATATAAAACAGCAAGCTAATTTTAGCCTAATACGAGGTCATGTTTAAATTATATGCATGTCAATAACGTATAATCTCTGAAATAAATTTGTTTCACAGAGCATAGAATCATAGTCAGTGGAATCATATTTAACTCACAGAGCACCTGGGTCAAACAGGGTGTGAGTTAAGTACGACTCAAGCTTATTAAAGCACTCGCAGCAAAGCATTTGTTATAGTTGGTGTAGCATGTAATGCTGTTTGTAGGTAAAACGTATAATATGATGAGCAATTTAAAAAAGAACTTTTTAAAATTGATGTACAAAATGACCTTGTAGATAAACGAAAGGTTCTAATCCAGAGATGTCAACTGTGACAAATGTTTATTTTTTCGATAACAAGAAGACAGTTGATAGAGTAAAACATGATAAAGTCATGAGTAAAGTGTGATAAGTAACAACAATCATGCGATTTATATACTATAAGTAACCAAACTACTAACATTGAAGCGAATGAACGATTGACAGGGGTAATCTCGATATATAGGTGAATTAGATAAGTACATGATGTTCCCGGTTGCTATTCAATATATACTATGAACATATATCTTCGTCCACACACTGGACAAACAAAAGTATTACATTTTAGTCAATAAATAACATAAGCTATGATGACAATCCAATAGTTCGTATTTAGTATAAATATAAAACAATGCATAGAACACATAAACACAGAGAAAAAATAGAAAGCATAAACATAGAGAAAAAATAGAAAGA
Source organism: Diabrotica balteata (assembly GCA_918026665.1). Classification (NCBI taxonomy): domain Eukaryota; kingdom Metazoa; phylum Arthropoda; class Insecta; order Coleoptera; family Chrysomelidae; genus Diabrotica; species Diabrotica balteata. The sequence goes on from OU898276.1 coordinate 108,272,789, forward strand.
ACGACGTACACCTTAGAAAATCTAGATAACGAGAGCACACAATTACTTTACTCCTGGAGACTAACACAAAAACTACAGGAATCACACAGATCAACGACGGATGAATACGGACATATAAAAAACTGCATGAAAGACGCAGCGCTAGAAGCCTTAGGGCCACAGGTACGAAGAGTAGATAAACCATATTGGTGGGATAAAGAAGTGGAAGAAAAGATAAAAAGAAAAAAGGAAGTATATCAAAATTTATTATAACAGGGAGACGAACAAACAAAACAAGAATATAAAAACTTGAATAAAGAAGTCAAACGAGAAGTCATTAAAAAGAAAAATAGTGCATGGGAACAAAAATGCCAATACCTAGACAACCATATAGGACGGACAAAGAGCTCTGAAGCCTAGAGAACGATAAAAATCATAAGAACAACGACAAAAAATCAAGTCATAATAAATAGAATACCAGAGAACACATGCATAGAGCATTTTGAGAACTTATTAACAAAAGAGAAGAGAAAGGTTTAAACAGACAAATGAACAAGTGCAAGTAGAAGGAAGAATACAACTATCAATAGAACAAGTGAAAAAAGTAGTTAAGGGAATGAAATTAAGAAAATCTCCAGGCCCAGGCGGAATACATCCAGAGTTGATTAGATATGGATCATCAAAACTGCTTGAAATGATCCGAAAATTATTCGAAAGACGCTTAAACGGAGAAGAAGTTCCAGAAGAATGGAGACAATCGTATATCTCGCCAATACACAAGAAAGGCACAAAAACGGATCCTAGAAACTATAGAGGGAACGCAGTGATTGCTACTATAGGCCGAATATACTCAAAAGTCTGAGAAACCTGATAGAAAATGATATTAAAGATAAACAACCCGAAGAACAAGCGGGATTTAGGGCCGGACGCTCCACTATGGATAATATTTTCACATTAAAAATTGCAATGGAAAAACGAGTGCAGAGAAATAGAAAAACCTATATAGCTTTAATAGACCTGGAAAAAGCATATGATAGTGTACCGATCTCCCAACTATGGATAGAAATGGATAACTTGAAAATAAACCCAATTCTTATTAACGCCACTCAAAAATACTACGAACATAACTTTGCAAGAATTAAAATGGGACAAGAAATCACCTCTCCTTTTCAAACAACAAAGAGACTAAGACAAGGCTGCTGTCTGTCACCCACCTTATTTAAAATCTATTTGGACAGATCCTTTGTGAAATGGGTAAAAAAATGTAGAAACATGGGAATAACGGTGGAAGAAAACACGCTATATACACTTTTCTTTTTCGGATGACCAGGTAGTAATTGCAGAAGATAGCTACAATCTTAGCTATATGGTAAAAAAGCTGCAAGAAGAATATGAGGTGGCAGGTATAACATGAATATGACAAAATGTGAATATCTTTCAGTGGGAACAGATGAAATATGAAGACGACAAAATCAAAGGCGTGTAATCCTGCAAATATATGTGGGTCATTTTAAATAAGAAGGGAAATAGCGCAGATGAAATCAGGAAAAGAATAAACAAGGGTAGAGCAGTGACCCATGCTTTAAACTCTCTTCTCTGGCAAAAAACAATTCGACGAGAAACCAAAAAACACATTTACGGTAGTATAGTCCAAAGTATTACACTTTACGGTTCGGAAGTATGGGACGTCACCAAAGCTAATAAAAACAAACTTATGACGACAGAAATGGATTATCTGAGATGAAGCTGAGGTAGATCGAAACTAGAAAGAGTTAGGAACGAACAAATAAGAAATGAAATGAAAATGGAGCGAAATATCAATGATGACATAGAAATAAAACAATTAATCTGGTTCGGACATGTTAAAAGAATGCCAGAGTACAGATGGCCTAAAAGAGTACTGGAATGGACCCCTTCTGAAAGAAGAAAGAGAGGACGACCACAGAGAAGTTGGCGCAACAATATTGATGAAGCAATGGCGCAAGAGACTTAAAAGAGGCAACTGCGTATGACAGAAAAAGATGGAAATTGGGGGCGGAGAAGCGGCGACAGCCGTAATCAATCCATTATTATATATATAAAACACTGCATAGAATAGGCAAGAACAGCACTCAAGACAAAATATGTCGTTAGTAGTCCTGATTTACAACTCTGAACAAGTCTATATCTAGAGATGTTATGTATTTTATACCTTATTAAACAAACTAGAAGGCTAAAACTCTTTTTAAAATTTATTTGAAAAAAGTTGAGGCCTTTGAGATAATGGTGTTACAGTCGCATATTAAGAATTCTACGGGTGACTAATGATAAGGACATACGTAGAATCGGAAAGAAATACATATAATGAAAGACCATAAATTATAATATATTTACCATATTTTGCAAAATGAGCCATCATATAGCTTGTTGTACTCGTTCTTCTGAGAATCTGAGAAAATGGGATAATTCGTCTAAAATCGTACTCTTCCAAATGGCTGACAGAAAAGGAAGGATAATCATGTTGAATATAATAACAGATAACATTGCAAGAAGATGATATGTAACTGTGTTTCGAGCCTGTATCATGTTTTGTTGTAACCTTCGCGCTTTGTCAGTTAATTTATTCATCCTTGCCAAGAAAATAATATAATTCCTTTGAAATTTTTTCCTGATCAGCTAGGTCTCCTTCTGACGTAACACTTTTCCAAATTTTCGTTAAATTCAATTTCTTTTGCAGTAATTTATCATCGGTGTCATTAAATGTATCTTCATTCCATAGACTTTTTCCATAAACTTGGATGTAGTCCTTAATATATTTAGTCATACTAGTATACTAGCCGTTATAAGCAATCAGCACCGTTACTCCCTGCTACAGTCTATATTGCAAGGTAAAGTCAAAGGTAAGCGAGGACCCGGTAGAAGGAGAATATCATGGCTGCGGAATTTAAGAACATGGTTTAAGAAAACCTCAACGGAGCTGTTTCGAGCCGCAGCGAGCAAGGTTATGATTGCCAATATGATTTCCAACATCCGAAACGGATAGGAACTAGAAGAAGAAGTATACTAGCCACACAGTATTTCTCATATCAATAGACATATCGACAGTGTATTTTACATATAAGGCTTCTTCTTCTTAAGGTGCCGTGCATTTCTGCGTAGGCGTCCACCGTACATCGTCTTGTCAGGTGAGATGTTAAATATTCTGGTTTAAATAATTCTGTTTTTTAGCAGCATTGCGAAGCATTTCATAGCTGTGGATTCCTGTCCATTGTCGAATATTGCGCAGCCATGACATTTTTTTACGTCCGAGACCTCTCCTACCCTCTATTTTCCCTTCGAGAATCAGTTGCTGAAAAGTGTATCGTTCTCCTCGTATAATGTGCCCCAAGTATGCAGTCTTCTTACTTTTTACATAATTAAAAAGTTCCCTATCCTGTAAGCCCGCTCTTCTGAGTACTTCCTCATTTCTGACCCTGTCCGTCCATGATATTCTGAGCATTCGACGCAGGCACCACATTTCAAACACTTCAAGTTTGTTAATGGAACTGGCCTTTAACGTCCATGCTTCCATTCCGTACAGGAGAACAGGCCACACGTAACATTTAAGCATCTTGTATCGGAGATTGAAGTCCAATTTGCGATCAGTCAGAAACTTACGAAGCCTCAAAAAAGCATTTCTGGCTTGTTCAACTCTGCTCTTTATTTCATTCTCGGGGTCCCAACTCTCATTCAGCAAACATCCCAAGTATTTGAATTGCCTGACTTGTTCGATTTCTTCTCCAGAGACATATATCTTTGCGTTGGGGTAATCATTTCTACTTATAATCATTGATTTTGTCTTCTTGATATTTATTTTCAAACCCCGAGCTTCACTTGCAAGAGTTAGATCATTTAAAAGGCATATAAGGCTTAAAATATTTGAAATTGCGCAACTACTACTCATGAATCTTGCTGAGTATGTGGAGAGAAGACAACCCCAAGAAATAGTGGAAATCTCCAAAGTATACTTGCCTTGTCATTGACATAAACTACAATGCATTCACATAAAGCTGTCAGATCACATGTGACTACTGATTGTTTAAATCTATGATCTAAATATTTCGAGAATTATTTTATATACGACAAAAATCGGTCCAAATAAAATTAGTTAATTTTAATTTGCTATTACAAGTTACTTCTGCAATTACTAAAAACAAATTTTATTGTGAGAACTGAAAATTCGTGAAAAAATAGTAAAATTTTAAACATTTAACACAAGTTAAAAAAATTATATCGATGATTATACAGAAAAATTATTACAATATTCAATGATGAACAAAAATGATTTTTACTGAAAAACAAAGCTAAATAAAGAGAAAAATACGGGAAAAATGTAATATATTTTTTTAAGAATGAATTTTATTCTCCAAGCTCACCTAATTAACCGATTTAAGCAAAAGTTTATTTGTTTGTAAAAAAATTGTTTACTTTTCTATATGCAAAAAAATTATCATATATAATAAATATAATAAATAACCTTAAACATAGTAAAGTTTTGAAAATTTTCCGTGCAGCTGGACTGCAGACTACAGTTTTTTTTCCGATTTCTCTTAAAAAAATTTCAAGGAAGTGGTAAAAACAGTAATTGGTACTATGATTTGTTGATTAGGTTTTCTGTATTTTTAAAATTCAAATAATATTTTTAAAATTAAATAAAGTAATTTTATTATTTATTTACTTTTTATATTTAAAACAATTTCAATAAATTATTAGGTTTCCTCCTAACGCTACCTGTTAACGTATTAACAAAACATACGTTACTTACTTCTGAGATCCCTGTAATATTCAGACCAAATACTAAATTAATTATAAAATATACATAAATATCAACTAAATAATAATATTTAAAAGTATTATTTGCATTTTTATGAAATTAGTTTAAAACGAAAAATATCATAAAAATTTAAACAGATGATTCAAGGTTGTTATTATTCCGATGAACTTTATGACTTTTTTAGCGTGAAATGAAGTGTGAAATTTTATCACAACAATCGTTACGAATCGAATTTTTTAATGACATACCTATTCTTTTATTTTTCTACTTCTCCTTTTATGTCTATATTTTATTAGTCAAAAACGTATCTTATTTTTTAACCGAAGCTTCGAGACTGCCGTTATATTATTTTTTTTCTACAGTAAAATGCTGAAGTGAGCATCACGAAAACAGCGTCACAAGATGGCTTCGCCACAGTAACGGAACAAAATAGCGGTTCTTTACATCGATTCACTACTCTTGATCTATTCGTATCTAGTCATCATATATTTACTCCTAACAAGTTTAAATTGAGAACTGCATTAAAATAAAATAATTTCATTTATGAAGTGTAAAAGAAACAATGTGTTTATAGAAAAAATATCTAAAATGTACCCTTCGCTATTTCAAGGTACCCCAGGTCAAGGCACTACGTCCATTATCTCGACGAATAACTGAAAGCGTTATCAGAATTGTTATTATATTAGAAGTAAAGGAGGAAACATTAGACATTAGTTTACGTTAGGTATCCTTCTGTTATTAAGGTTTTGTTAACTGCTGTTATTTTTATTGTTAATTTAGTATTGTTTCAGTTAAAACATACGTGGAAGTATAAAAACATCTACCTTCGTTATTTTTAAAAATATTAAGGAAATTAAAAAAAAACAAAATGTTCACAAAACCTGAGACTGCATCAAGATTTTGGTGTGTAACCACTCCTATACAGTGTTTTCCCTACAGAGTGTCTTAAAATTAACATAAGAAAAGCATGTACTTTCTAATCATAATCGCCCGATTTGTTGATTAATTATTGACCATTTTTATTGGAAGTTCAAGGAGAAATATATATATATATATATATATATATATATATATATATATATATATATATATATATATATATATATATATATATATATATATATTTCAATACAACAAATGCTTGATTTTTTTTTAAAACATCAAAATATATGTAGAGAAAGTCAATAATAAAAAAAATAATATTTATAATAATAAGTATCTATTCTATATTACTAGCTGACCCAACGAAGTTCGTACCAACTTAGAATTAAATAATGTGCCTAAACAATTAACAACAAATAAAACAAAAAACAATACTCATTAACATTTACAAAAACAAGCATATTATGCATTAAAAATTTTGAATCAATTTAATGTTTTCTAATAAACAATTTTTTTAATTTTGTTGTATTACATAAATATACAACGATGTCAGATTTCCGATGTGCGAATGATCAGTTCGTTTCTAGTCATCATATATTTACTCCTAACAGGTTTAAATTAAGAATTGTATAAACAATTACTAATAACATGTAGGCATTAAACGAGAAGTAAAAAATTCAAACAATACCAGTTGGAGGCGTTAGAAGCAAACATAATAAAATATTTAATTTGTTTAAAATATAAAAAATTAATAAATAATACAATTAGTTTATTCGGTTTTAAAAATATTATTTAAATTTAAAAAATAGAGAAAACAGGTTTCGGACTAGTCTACAGTACCATCTACTGTTCCACTTTGTTTTTTCCAAGAATATTTATTTATGGGAATGTGCTGTGAATTTTTTTAGCTAACTTTACAAGTAACTTTAAATAGGAAATTGGATTGCGAACAATTTTACTTGCAATCTATTTTTATCGTAGAGATGATACTTTTCGATATATTCTAGATAATGGGTTAAAAAATAGGGTCGAGTCGATTACAGATTGCAAGTTATTTAGCCATATTCTAAATTATAGTTATATATAAAGAATCTTAGGAAAATATTTGTATAAAAATATAAGATCCACTTAAAGTAAATTCAACCCCAAACACCTAACAGTATATTAATACAAATAAAACTAATAAAATAGAAAATATAACTTCAACAGAGAATAAGAAAATATCTTTATTATTATTAAAAATCACTGTTTAATTAAAATCAGCGAAAAGAAATGATGTTACTGAACAACTTTTCACGCAAAGAATCCACTACGACCTTGTCGAATTTTTAGGTGAACCGGCCAAGATAAAACTAAGACTTTCACCATTTGGATTATTGAAAGGCATTCCAAAAGACCAGTTCTTTCGAAAAGGTCCGACCCCGCAGATTACAGGATAACTTTCCCGGCCAAACGTCTTACGGATTTATTTTTGGGAGATTAAGGTCATGAGGTTTTTAAAAGTTTCGAATGTGCATCAAGGTGGCAACCAAAAGTTTTCAATTTAACAAAGAAAAAAACGTAAGTCAAGATCTTTGTCTGATTTTTATAAAATGTTTTAGTACGTTACTTTTTCCGTGTATTTGTTGCATTCGAGAAACGTCGATTTTAGTTTTAATTAAAATTCTACTGTACTAAATGCTATAAGAGTGTAGCTATATACTATTTATTTTCTAATCTGTATCTATCAAACCTAGTTCGAGTATTGAATACGAACATAAAGATATTTTCTACCTGATTGCGCAAATTTGGATATGTTGTTTCTGTAAGCCATGCCTCCACGTCTTCATTTAACTCTCGTTCTTACGTTTAATCCACATATACAGTTTTATATGATTTACAAAGTAGAATAGTTTTTTATAGGGAAAAATATTTGGAAAATTAGAAGAATGTATATTTTTGTTCAAAAAAGGAAATAAGATAAATATAGAAAGCTATAAATCGAAATGTCTGTTGTCCTACAGGCATCAATTATTGCTAACATGAATAATAACTAATCGGGTGATAGCAAAACGTGATTGTTATTTACAAGCCTAGAAAGCTGGATTCATTTATTTTAAAGACATAGACATTAAAAACAGAACAAAGGTCTTTGATATAATAGACAGATTTTCTTGTGTTAAGTGGAAATGGGTCACATAATTATCAGATAACTTTATACTTCAAAGTTTTCTTATAAAAAATAGTAGTTTTACGATAAATGAAGTTTAAATAGCTCTGGATGGTTTCTCAATGAGTTACAATATGTTGGATCAAAGGTGCAAAATAACATATTTGACATTCTAATTAGATTTCGACTAAACAAATATATTCAAGGATCTACAACATGGACCAAAAAATTGTATGTTTAAAATATTGTTAATTGAAATTTATTGGACGCTTATTAATCATGGTGGTGAATTTGACCGATATGGTGAAGAACTTACTTGTTAGAGGAAATTTCTTCAAACGTTCTTTATTGTGCTCATATGGCAAAATATGAAAACATACTGCCTGTATAAAATTGTAACGGCTTTGCCTAGCGCTTATAGGGTTTTCGCCTGAGCAAATTAAAGCTTATGGATAAAAATTTACATTTGCATAGAATAAAATATGTTTAAACAAATTTAAGGACCACTCTGTCCCTGCAGTGTTTAAAATCCATTCTTAAATAATATATTGGGAAACAAATAGGAAAGCACCACCATACGTGTCTATATTTACTCGCATATATTTATGTATTTAAGGTTGGCAAGTGTAGGAATATTGCCTTCAAAACTGTATCATTAGTTACAGTTAACTTTATTTTAACAAAAACTTCCACGTTGTATATTTCCCACATAGTTGAATATTGCAGACATACTATACTCAATCCGACAACCAAAGTTTAAACAGATTTACTCCTATTCGTTTTTTCGATACATTTCCATTTTTCATTCAGACAGTCATTTTTAAACTGTTTTATATAAATGTATTTATTATTACATTTTAATACACACTGGTTATTATTTCTCCTAGATTATTTGCAGAAAACTTTTTCATTTTATGCCGTCCTTACCTGTTCAAATGTTTTCCGATAATTCGTTATCTTGGCTAGTCTTATTAGATGGTATTTGTAAAAAAATTGTTAACAGTATAGTTTGCAATTATTAATAATTCAACTTATATCTATGTAGTCGTTTTATCTCTTAATATTTAATGTTCACATTGATTCCGGGTTAAATTACTATTTCTTCTAGATTTCACTCTACTATTTTTTCGATTCATTGTCCAGATGAATTCAATACTATTTAAAAGATATAGGTATAATTTAAAGTTATTTATGCATTTTCCACTGCAAAAATCATTGTTTATTTATCTTGTTCAATCAATATAATATGCCTCTTTACCTCACGAAAGCATTTCAAAACCCATTACTTCTTGACCCTCCGTCGGAAAAAAAAAGCGAAAAACCAATTAACAAACAAAGAAAAGCGTAACATTGTTAAACGAAAATTCATGGAAAATGTTGCACAAAAACATGTTTGTTCTTTTACACCCCCAAATGACCACTTAACGTCACTACTATCGTCCTACTCGTTCGCCCACTTTAAACACGATTCCTCCATTTGTGCATTTTGCCGATTAAACAAACGGGAGCGTTGTAGGACCCGAACAATAACAAAGTCGATTATGTAAAATTGCACGGTGTGGTGTTGATATAAGGAGTGTGTATTGTTCGAAAGGAAAAATAAATAAACAAACTGCTGAAAGTAAATCTTGCGTGCCGCATACATCAACGCAATCGTATAATTGAAGTATAGTTCGGCAAGCTTTTGTATGGACATCACATTTCCCTATCTGGTGGTACTCGTTTTGTATTGACCAGATTGTTGTTACTGGTGTTTGGTGCCGGTAACCCAAAGGCATAGTAACGAAAATGGACGGGTATAGTCTTTAAAATGTGTTTTAAATAAAACAAAGCTAAATAAACACTTTGTGAAAGTATGTACTATTTCTTTTCATATTTTTACATTTATTATTATTTTTAGTGTACTATAATGTGATCGAATGCAATGCTGTATTCTAACGACTTTGTTAAAATATATTGCTTCCTGTTATTTCGTAAAATTGTTAAACTGGCTATCTCATTTATTATGTACTAAGTATGGAGAATTTGACTTCTCTTTTGTATTTTGGGTCACAAATATAGAAACAAGTATAAAGTTTCGTATTACCTTAAATTGTCCTACAATGGGGTTAATTTATGTGATGATTTTGTCCACGAGCTGTTGACCACCAACAGTTAGAGGGTGGATTCTAACCTAACGATCTCAAGACACATTCACTTCATCCCAAGGCAGCGAATCAAACGGACCTAGTTTGATCGGTTCTCGTGCTATCGAGCCTCGGCGTCCCGACGCGGTACCAACGAGATTCCACTGGCTAAGAATACGACATCAATATTTCAAAGGGAAAGACTATATTCTTTGTAAAAACAACAATAATGAGTAAGGCTAGTTAACTTCGTAATTTATTCACAGCTGTATTTGTTATTTTTCGCTAAGTTATTTACAGGCAAATTATTGCATTTTTTCTTCATTATTATTTATCTCTAATTTAACCAGCGATCTCTTAAGTTTTATACAAAACATAAACAATAAAAAATGACAACAGCTAACAAAACTTTAAAAATAGGAAGAAACATACCACGTTAACTACTAATATTACCTGTTTCATTCTTTACTTCTCATAAAAGGTTCACATTGCCTAGACGTGCTGGATGTTAAGCCGGCTATTTGATTTTGGTCTATGACATTTCAGATATTAATACAATTGTAACATTAATACATCGTAACTATAGTTTTTATATCTTGTAAGGTGACATGGGATAGGTGAGCCTTGCGTTATCATGCATTAAAATGAAATATATTCAAAATGGTGTTCAAAATAATTTAAAAAAAATGGTGTATTCGTAGTCTGTAGAGTCTGGGTCTGTAGACCCAATAGAAGTAGAGTTGTAGCTTATGTTTCTTTTTTTTCAAATTCTAAATCAAATATTTTAATGCAAAATAAATAAAGCTAAAGCACTTTTTGAAGAAAACTGTAAGAGAAATCATTAAGACTAAGCGAGTCACGTTCAAAATAAAGTAAATCGATTTTTTTGGTAAAAAGATAGTGACAGTCACCTCATAATTAGCACCCCAAATAAAATTTATGTTATGTATTGATTATTGGATATAAAAGTTTGAAAAAAATACTTTTTTTTCCAAAAAAAAACAAAATAATTTAAAAAGTATTAGTGATACGAAATACCTTGAAAAGTAGAAAAATCTAGGTTTTGCTTCTCTGAGAATTTAAAGGCTGTTGAAAGTTTGAATACACTCATGAGTAGTAACCTGTTCAAGTCCTTTCAAGTACAATCCTTTCAAAATAAGAGTGTAAAAAAAATAAATTTAACCGTTTAACGCCCACGGTATCTTATTTTAGTGATTAATATATTTTGCATTAGATATTTATTAGTAATATGAATTGTAACAAAAGTTCAAATGTATAATAATTCAAAAATTAATTGAAACGAGCAGTTTTGAAACAGTCTCTCTCAATACAAAGGGTTATATTACACTTTTCACCACTCCATCTAGCTCTTTGATGACGCTGAGCATACCTTAATTGTTTAATAATTTTTTTTTGGAAAGTGACCTCCTTCACGTTTTCTTGCGGTAGTAAGAAGATTTCCGGAAGGTCTGGATTTTATTAGATTGATTTAGCATTACAGCCTAAATAATATCGTACACGTATTCTTTTAAAATTAAGAAGTCTAGTTTGTTGACCTTTAGCCAGCTGATACCATCTTCAACTATTTACAACAGTCATGTTTATAAGATTAGTAGAAAGCACCCACCGCCATTTTTTTCCTCTTATTCCGATGCTGTAACTGTTTAGTTGCTGATCGCGTAAGTCGACACCACCCATGGGCTTATTATAATTTTTATATAAAGCAGGTTGAGAAACATTTACTTTGGCCTTAGCAGTTGACCAACGTTTTACTTGTGCTACAATTTCGATAGAGTCGTAATTTGTAGCCACAGTCACTATGTTATTACTGTCACTTTCCATCTAACAAATAATATACTTTGGGCCTTTGGGCCTATTGATAATCAAAATAACCTCTGTCTTGTTTTTTTTTATTTATTTGGCAATTGATAGGGGACATTTTTTTGTTCTATTGTCTCTTACAGTTCCAGTAGCTCTAGTTCCTATTTTTTAAAATGTTTTCAACAGATCGTAACTTGTAAAAAAGTTATCAAAAAATAATGTATGGTCAGATGGGCAAGCGATGCAGTCTACCATATCCAGAACTACTTGGCATCCCAATGGTAGGCTATTTTTCTTATCAATATTTTTGGCTTCACAATAAGTATCTATGGCATAACAATAATCATTGGCACTATATAACAACCAATTTTTGTATCCGAATCTAATAGGTTTACTTTTTATAAATTGTTTACTGGTATGTAACCCAAAAAATTTAACCATATATTCATCAACACATAAATGTTAATGAAAAATATCCCAATGTCTGTAATTCTGATTTAGCTTTGTTAGCGGAGGTCGAACTTTTGCCATTTTATCATGTGCTGGTAATGCTGTATTGTCGGCAAGGTGAATGTAACGCTTTATATCCAGAAATATATTTCTAGAGATAGATACACGAACAAACATGACAATTAAATCTTCGGAAAAACTCCAGTACATTCTTTCACTGGGTAGTTGGTGATATCGTGTTAGTAATAATACAGCGAAAAATGTTTGTGTATCGGCCTTGGATACAAAGAAACTATGGTTCATCATCATCATCACTGGCTCGACAACCCTTTTTGGGTCTTGGCCTGTTCAAGGATTCTTCTCCATTCTGACCTGTTTCGTGCTTTTTTTTTCCAGTTTTTAATTCTTAATGTTCTTATATCATTTTCTATTTGTTCTACGTATTTCAGCTTCGGTCTTCCTTTTGTTCTTTTTCCTACTGGCACTTGTTTGAATATTTTGTTTGGTATAAGAAACTATGGTTGTTATATTGAAAAGAATATAAATTAGTTTGTGTAACAATGTTATCAAATATGTCGTCAGTCAATAATTTTTCATATATCTTAACTTCATTTAAGTCTTGTTATTCATGTTTAATGATTTTCAACCGCTTATTCAACCCTGATGTTCCTACCATACTATTATTCGTACAAGTTTTTGTCCATTGAGGACCTAATCTCTTTTGTTCTCGTACTCATTTTAACCACAGTGCCAAAGGTACATCATCTAAGTCTTCTTCCTCATCTGAAGAGCAATGCACTTCAATTTCTCCTACAACTTCTTTAGGTAGTGTCAAATTTCCTTCTATAAGGTTATCATTCTCAATGTCTTTCTCATCAGTAAGCAAATCTGGGTCTGAAAGAATAATAACGATATCCACTTCAGACCGCGAATTAGAAGCACGAATATCTTCTAAAGTAGAAGGTAAACCTTCGTACCTCTTTCCATAAAAATTTGGAACAATAATACTCTTAAAATCGTCTTCGGATGCCATATCTGTAACAAAATTGCAAAATATTAAACATACTTCCACACGCTCATTGTACTCATATGAGCACACCTAATTTTAACAACAAATAAATTACGTTATAATTAAAATTATGAATAATTAACCACTTAAGCACTTTACTAAACTGTTATAAACTAACGTAAATCATTTGATCGTAAAAAGAAGTAAATGAAAGAAACTTACTGTAAATTTACAATGTCGATGTCGAGAAAATAAACAACTCTCGTATTAACCTTACTTACTTACTCCGTGGCGTTACAACCCTTTTTGTGGGTTTTAGCCGACTCGACAACATGCCTCCACTGTTTTCTGTCGTGAGCAACCTCCATCCAATTCTCCACGCCCATAGTTCTTAGGTCTCCTGCTACATTATCTCGCCACCCGAGACGAGGGCGTCCGCGTGGTCTCCTTCCAGTTGGGACTTCCTCCCACACCAGTCTTACTGTTCGTTAGTCAGAATGTCTTCTGATGTGTCCTGCCCATTGGAGTCTTCTGGACTTTATTTCTTTTATGATGTTGGCATCTGGATAAAGTTCTTCGAGCTCTTTATTAGTTCTTATCCTATATTGTCCTGATGCTTCATCCAGCACAGTACCAAAGATTTTTCTTTCCCAAACACATATTATCTCTTCGTTTGCATTTGTTATTGTTCACGTTTCACTTCCATACATCACAACGGGTCGTATGATTGTTTTATATACCTGTATCTTCGTACGTCGTGTTAGTTGTTTTGATTTTATAACGTTTTGGAGGGCAAAAAGACATCTGTTGCTGGATTGAATCCTGTTGTTTATACGTGTTGACCTCATAAACAATAAATCAAAACTAACAAACCAAGCTAAATCATTTAACGAAATATGTTATAGTTGTCGTCTTAGGGGTATTTAGTTTCCTGTAATTACTAAGAATGGCAACTATTTTATTGTAGATGGCACTAGTATGTCAAAATAGCAGCTGTACTTAAATGAATACAGTGGGCGTTAATGGGTTAAATGATCACCATTATCATCATCATCAGTAGCTCAAAAACCCTTTCTGGGTCCTGGCTTGTTCTAGGATTGTGCACCATTCTGTTTTTTCCTCTTTGCTGTGTTTTTCCAATTGGTAGTCTTAAGTGTTTTCAGATCTTGCTCCACTTGTTCCATGTGTCGAAGTTTGGGTCTTCCCTTTGGCCTTCTCCCTACTAGTATTTTCCTCATTATATATTTTGGCGTTTCAGTCTCCAACATCCGTTCAACATGACCCATCCAGCGCAGACGTCCGATCCTCATGGATATTACGATCTCGGGTTCATTGTATGCTGTGTATAGTTCAAGGTTATATCTTCTGTGCCATCTGTCATTTTTCTTTACCCCCTTATATATGTGTCTAAGGATTTTTAGTTCAAATGTACCTAATAGGTTCTCATCGCTTTTCGACAGTGTTCACGTCTCTGATCCATATCCAAGGACCGCTTTTATCAGGGTCTTGTATATTTTGCATTTGGTTTTTCTTGTGATGTTAGATCTTAGATGTTTAATTAGTCCATTATGTTTTATTAGCGATATGTATTCTTCTCTTAACTTCTTCACTGATATTGTTATCTGCGGTAACTAGTGATAGATAGATAGATATGTAAAACTTTTCACGCTTTTGATGTTACAGTCTCGTATTGTCAGATTCTGTAGGTTTCTTTTTAATGTCGATTTACTGACCTTCATGTATTTGGTTTTATTTCGTTAATGTTGAGGCGGCTGTTTTGTGCCTCTCTTTCTATAACATTAAATGCTCCTATCATCTCTCTTTGGCTTCTAGCTATGATATCAACATCATCTGCAAATGCCAATATATGTACACTTTTTGTTATTATTGTTCCTCTGGTGTTGACTTTTGACTCCGTAATTATTTTCTCTAATCTCAAGACGAAGATCTGATCTGTTGTGGACTTCTGCCTGCGGAAACCCTATTGATATCCCCCAACTATTTGTTCCGCATATGGTCTCAATCGGTCATACACAATATTTGACAGTATTTTATATACCACAGTCAGTAGCGTTATTGCCCGGTAGTTTTTGCAATAAAACCGATTACCCTTTTTATGTAGTTGGATAATTACTCCGGTATTCCAGTCTTATGGCAGTTGTTTATTATTCCATATGTTCACTATTAGTTCGTGTATCGCATTCAATAGGGAGTCTCCACCTTCCTTTATTAATTCTGCGCTAATGTTGTCTAATCCAGGTGACTTGTTGTTTTTCAGTCTAGTAACTGTTTCTTGCATTTTACCTACTGAAGGGGGTTGTTTATGTGGTATCCGTTTAATCCAGTTTTGAATGATCTTATTTCCCTTAAAAAAAGCTACAAAATAATTTCATAACTTATAAGCTACCTAAGTTATGACTACGAGTAAAAAACCAATCACATATATTTTAGCAGATATCAGATTGCTTATATTGAAACATTGTAAGACACACATAATGTATATACCATTAAGGCACATACATGCTTTCACTTATCCTTACAAACTAGTAAGGGTTGTTACACGTGCCACACCCCGGGCAACTGCATTGGTCTGCAGGCTAAACTAAGTGAGGGTAGCCAGATATGGCGAAAATATTTACCGAGAAATTGCCGGTATAAGCGATCTCCCACTTGCTGTCCAACGGCTTCGGGCGGATGAGCTGGTAAGTGGTAGGGATCAAACTTGCACGCAGCGTCTGACCCAGAGTGGGCGGCTGCAAAAAGCGTCTGTGTCCAGAGGATCGGCTAAAATACAAACCAGAGAAGGCAACGGGAAACCACTCTGGTATATATTTCCCAAGAAAACTACAATGAAAGCACAAACAGAATTGGCCCCTAGTCCCCGGCAGATCTTAGATGATCAAGGGGTGCGAAGAATCCCCGGGAGGAATAGCCTAAATATTTTAAATACAAACTTTAAGATTGCAACATGGAACGTTAGAAGTCTGTTCGAAACAGGAAAACTAGCAAATGCATGCCACGAAATGAAACGTTTAGGGTTGCAGATATTGGGTTTGAGTGAAGTTAAATGGCCAGGTTCAGGTAAAGTTAAAACCATGAACAAAACTTTCTATTACTCGGGTAATAACGATCCGGCTCATCGTAACGGGGTTGGAGTAATTTTAGAAGACAAATATAACCATGCCGTCACAAACTTTGTGCCATTTTCGGACCAATGTCTTCTTATTCAACTATCCGGAAAGCCAGTAAATATTAACATCATTCAAACTTATGCCCCTACGGCCGATAAACACATAGAAGAGCTAAAAGCGTGGTATGCTGACGTAGAAAAACTAATAAAGATGACCAAAAAACGAGACCTAACATTTATCTTAGGTGACTTTAATGCTAAGTTAGGTAGAGAAAAAGTTTCTGGATTGATCGGAAACTTCGGACTTGAAGCAAGGAACGACAGGGGAGAGAGAATGACCGAATTCTGCCAACAACACAACATGGTAGTGACAAATACATGGTTTAAATTACACCCTCGCAGATTGTACACATGGACTTCACCACAACACAATGAAAACAGAGTAATCCGTAACCAAATAGATTACATATTGGTCAACAAAAGATATCACAATGCAATCATCAGTGCAAAAACATATCCTGGAACTGACATCAATTCCGATCATAATCCTGTTGTTGCAAAAGTACGCGCAAGATGGAAACTAATAAAGAAACAAAAACCTCAACACCAACTATTAGACATCCAAATATTGAAAAACGACACCATACATAAGACAGTAAATAAAGAATTAAACAAAAATTTAGGAAATATTGACCACAATAGAATTAGAGAGTACGATGACATAAACGTTCTGTGGAAAACTATTAAAGAACAAATGAACAATGTAACGGAAAAACATCTAAAAGTAACACCTAGAAATAACAAACAGGAATGGATGACAGAAGAGATTTTACAATTAATGAACAAACGAAGAGAATCTAAAGGAAAAAATGACAAGGACGTAGAATACAAAAGACTAAATAGAATAATTCGAAAAAAAATAACCGAAGCAAAAGAGAAATGGCTGGAAACAAAATGCGTTGAAATAGAAGAACTGCAACAAAGGCACGATTTTTTTAATTTACATAAAAAGGTAAAAGAGTTTACATCGACTACCAAGAGAACGACTTTTCACACCATGCTGAACACGGATGACAAACTGCTAGAATCAACGGAAGATAAACTGAAAGAATGGGAAAACTATATTAAAATTCTTTTTCACGACATACGAGAAGAACCAAGATTGGAAAATAACAACGAAGGGCCAACAATTCTGAAATCTGAAATCATAAATGCAATTAATCATCTCAAAACAAATAAAAGCTCAGGTCCAGACGGAATATACCCAGAAACGCTCAAATTAATCAGCGAAGAAAATATCGAATTATTTGTCCTTTTATTCAATCGCATTTATGATACAGGTAAAATACCCCAAGATTGGCTGGAGTCAATATTCATCCCACTACCAAAAAAGCCAAACCCACAACACTGCAATGAGTTCCGTCTGATAAGCCTTATGAGTCATGCTGTAAAAGTCCTACTAAAAATCGTACATAATCGTATCTATAGAAAGTGCGAAACAATCATCGGAGACGATCAGTTTGGATTCAGAGCCAGCATGGGAACGAGAGAAGCCCTGTTCAGTTTACTAGTTCTCGCCCAAAAATGCTACGACCAACAGAAAGATATATTTATATGCTTTATAGACTTCAAAAAAGCATTTGATAGAGTAAGACACGACCTACTATTAGAACGTTTGCAAGAAGTCGGTTTAGATGGAAAAGACATCAAATTCTTAAAAAACTTGTACTGGAACCAAAAAGCCAGAGTTAGGATCGAAGGTTCCACATCCGCAGAAGTAGAAATTAGGAGGGGAGTTAGACAGGGATGTGTTCTGTCGCCTCTGCTGTTTAATCTTTACTCCGAGTTTCTATTTAAAGAAGCATTGGAGGATTCCAAGGATGGAGTCAAGGTGAATGGCGTAAATATCAACAGTATCAGATACGCCGATGATACAGTGTTAATTGCGGATTCCGACTCAGGTCTACAACGACTCATCGACAAGACCAACTCGACCTGTGAGCAATTTGGTATGAAAATAAACATTAAAAAAACCAAGGTGATGTCAATCCGAAAAAACCAAAACGTACCTCAACCTTGCACAATAAATGGGCACATCTTAGAACAGGTCAATAGATTTAAGTACCTGGGATGTTGGATCGATAGCAGCCTAAATCCTGATCAAGAAATAAGATCGAGAATAGAACAGGCTAGAAAATCTTTCGAAAAAATAAAAAAACTGCTTTGTGATTCTCGAATAAAACTCGAAATTCGACAACGTTTATCAAAATGCTACGTCTGGTCGACTCTTCTATATGCAGTTGAAACGTGGACCCTTAAAACATCAACCGAAAATAAATTGGAGGCCTTTGAAATGTGGATCTACCGGAGAATACTCAAAATTTCATGGACATCGCATACCTCAAACGAAGAAGTGCTGCATAGAATAGGCAAGGAAAGAGAACTTTTTAACACAGTAAAAGTAAGAAAAACATCATACCTAGGCCACATACTGAGAAATAATAAGTACCAATATGCCCAACTTATAGTGAAAGGAAAAATCGAGGGAAAGAGAGGCCTAGGAAGGAAAAGACTATCATGGCTTAGAAACATCCAACAATGGACAGGGCTAAATTTTGAACAGCTAATAAGAACAGCTGAAGATAGAGAAGAGTTTAAAATTGTAGTAGCCAACCTCCATTGAGGAGAGGGCACTTTAAGAAGAAGAAGAAGGTTTGTTTTTTAAGTTGAATTAAAATAAATTCATAACATTTTGATTAAAAAATTATTGTATTTATAGTTTAAATTAAAAAGAAAATAGTACAACTTTTCGAATTTCGTCGCAAGGAGTGGTTTTGATAAAACTAGAAATTTTATGGTAAAAAATAAAAACAGTAAAGAAATCTAAATTTAATGTCACTGCATAATTAAATTATTGCAAACTGCTTGAATTTACAATTATATCATTTTTTTAGAGGAGTTGTTTTCACCACTAAAAAAACAAAAAGCAACCAATGGAACAAGTCTAAAACTAACGTGAAGGGTAAGTAGAACTTGATTCCAAATTTTTATGCAATTCGGTAGTGACATAAAAATTACACGGTATCGTCCTATTTCACGTTCATTTACTCGCCTATTAACTACAATATGAAAACGACGACCCATTATAAATTTAAAATTTATAATGTATTATCAACTTTGACTTATTTTGTGTAGTTACTAAGTTTACTGTTATACAATAAGAAATGAGAAATAAGTCATTAAGTGCTTCAGGCCCCCCGTCAATATTTGAATAGTTTTTTTCTTTCTTTTTAAACTATTTATACTGACTATTCTTAAGAGGATGATATATATTATATATTTTTTTTTTCATTTACAGATTAAAATTAATTTTATTTCGCACTATAAGGAGGTATAATATGCATATCATTCTGGAAAAAACCTTGAGTTAGAGGCTTTCACCTCTTCAAAGTATGTCTGCCACCAGTTTTTTTTGTTGCGGTGCGGGGGTTTGAATAGAAGATTTGCAACCATTAATTGTTTTGGACAGGAAAGTTGTGGTACATGTTTTGTGTCATGCATTTTTATGAACCTGCTTTGATCTGTTGTTCGAATGTGGTGGAGAAAACATATCTCTTTTTGAGGCTTAGTGTGGTATTATGTATAGTAGGAATATTATTTTACTAGTTAATGGATTAATGCTGAGGATAATCACGTTTTTTGCCCATTATGCCCCTCAAGATTTGTCTTTCAGTGGCTATGACTTGATTGAGCTATCTTATGTTGATCGATATGTAGATTTTAACTCTATACTCGACTACTGATCTCATAAATGTTTTATAAGTGTATAAGAGAAAAACGTGAATTACGGTACAATAACCCGAATTGTCAGCGGTATTGCAGTTCAATACTCCAGCCGATCAGCAGTTTCGACACATATTGCAGAGGGTCGTCATCAATTAATTTCGTATAAATACTGTTAATTTTTATTTCAAAGTCAGTTGTAATTATATTAAATAAAAATCTGTTACTCTGTTAGTTGTACCTTTAAAAGGGCCTTTTTAAAAAGTACCTTCGGGAGTGACAACCCTTAATTCGTGGTTGGTGTTCCCAAAATTTACCACTAAGTGATGTTAGGAGATTGGTTCTGTTTCTTATCCAGTTGAAGGTGTTTTAAAGGTGAGCGTTCCAGTTACGTGTATTTAAGCAAGTAAGTAGGACATTAACGGTTTGAAATCAAGCAGTTTTCCGTTGAGCAATATATAACAATCTTTATTAGTGGAGTCATTACTAGACGAAGAAGAAACTGCCTGTTCTTACGCAACTGTCTAATCTATAGGATGAGCTTTTAGTATATAAATGTTATGGTTGTTTTACATGCTTATTTTATTTAATTTTTTGTGAGCTTTTGACTTCAGATCAAATAGATACACATGATATACTATATTACTAATTGATAGTATACACATTTTTACGAATTACGAATTTACGAATAGTACACATTTTTTACTGATAGTATATTGTCTTAGTAAATATATCACTAATACATCCATCTACTCACTATATAACATCAATGTATATTTATCTTGTTTGATAGTAAATATAGAGACCATACGAGACCATTGATAGATTAGTCATTCTGGCACACCTTAAAGGTATATTACGTTCCATTTTTTAATTTACTTTACTCGATATTTGCCTTCTCTTTCCATTTTCTTGTTCCTAGAATTAAAACATCAAAGAGGTAGTGTGCCCTATTTTGTTATGTTATGTTTTTAATATATAGATTTCCTGCTGTCCTGGTATTTCCATTTAATATCTAACTTTTCTTAGCCATCCTTCTATTAAACTCATTGCAACAATCCGACTTACGCCCACATTTCTTTTACCATGAACAAAGCGGCCTAATATCTTCAATGTATCTGATCTGAACCGTATCTCTTCTTTCTAAAGTCTTAAATTTGCTGCCATTCGATTTCGGTGTCTGAACGTGTAAAGGTCGTTCTGTATGTTGAGAATCGTTATTTAAGTTTTATAGTGAATATTTGGATTGTAAATTTATTAAATTTTGGACATATAATCATAAAGGTGTAGTGTATTGGAAACTGATGTTAACTCTGGCCTACGAGTAAGCGTAAAGGTATTATTTAATATCTGACTATAATTGCTGCATTGAACTGTTTATTTTGTTTATCTCTGAACTTTTTGTGCTCATTAGTGAAACACTAATATCTTTCAAATCGCCTTTCGCTTTACGCCAATTTGATAGGCAACCAGTAATACGACATGGTGTGTTGTTGTTATCTTGATACTGGCCAATAACTACAACCAAAATGGATAATTCTAAACCTGTTGCTTTTGACTACAAGGGCAACAAAATTGAACAAACTACTTCAAACGTAACTAAATCCATAATGTTAACGAATGACGGAGAAAACAATACACCTACAACTTCATACGTTGCTGCAGCTAAAACAAGACCTAAACCTATTTTTCCAAAAAAAAGAACAAGCAATTATCATACATTCTCATCCCAATCTTGTGTTATTGGACTACGTTAAAGCAGTTGGAAACATCGTTAATCCCAAAAATGTTTGTTTTGCATCGAAAATATCAAACAACCGAGTGTGTATCTACTTATCAAGAACCGAACTTGTAGACCAACTTATATTAGAGCATTCCACTGTAACTGTAAATTCCATTGAGCTGAGTATAAGAAGACTAATTTCTCCAGCTAAGAGAATATTAATATCAAATGTCTGTCCATCCATACCTAATGAGGTCATAGAACAGGCACTCAAAGATTTCGGACTTCAAATGGTGTCGCCTATATCATTATTAAAAGCAGGTATCCCAGGAGATGAGTACTCGCATATTATGAGTTTCAGACGTCAAGTCTACGTCATTCCAGCCACTGAAAACTACGAGCTTCAAACGTCACTTTTAATACAGCATGAGAATATCGCATATAGAATATTCTTCTCTACAGATCGTATGGAGTGTTTTCTTTGTAAACAGCCTGGACATACAGCAAACAAATGTCCTAACACAAATACACAAACAACCTCATTACCGCAATCAAATAATTTATCATCAACATTGTCAACAACTACAATAGTTGATACAAATTCTGAGAACCTTCAAGCAACTACATTATTACCAGCACCAGGTGTCAAACGACTGCATTCATCAACTAATGACACAAATTCTCTTGAAGACCAGACATCCGACGTTGATGTAATGCCCCCTCCTGAGCACTCTTCCAGCACTGATAAACCAAAATTAGTTAAGAAGAAACCTAGGATGCAGTCCACAAACGAAGCTATTCTATCAGACAACACAAAGACAATTATACAAAACCTCTGTAACACAAATCCGAATGACTATTCATTAACAGCTGATCAAATTATTGCATTCCTCGAGAACTCATTTGGCAACGGCAACCCAATAATTGAAGCTCTGCAAATTACTACAGACATACAGGTCCTGTTGGACGATATGTATAAGATATATCCTTCTCTAACAGAAAGATCTGTTAAGGGTAGAGTTACTAGAACAACGAAAAAATTAAAGAAATATTTAACCACAGATAATAGCAACGCTGAAGTATCACAATCATCAACTGACGACGATTATCTCTCAGATACATCACAAAAGTCCCAAAAATCTACTTTTTAATTAATTAGTTAGTTTTCAAATTAATTCAATGGAATTGTGACGGATTCTATCCGAGATATGAAAGAATCCAACAATTGATCGCAGAAACAGAAGCAGATTTTATATGTTTACAAGAAACAAACTTTAAAGATACCAACATTGGACAACTTAAAAATTACGAAGGTTACCATTGTCTACGAAAGGACTTCCTGAGAGCCAGTGGCGGCACCTCAATTTTTGTTTCCAGAGATCTGTTTTCTACACATCACATACTCACTACTGGCATTGAAGCAATCGCAGTCTCCATCTGGTGTCCCAGCAAAATTACGGTATGTAGCATTTACGTACCACCTAATTACAAACTTTCAGAAGAGGAACTGTATGATCTAATCCATCAACTCCCCGCTCCTTATCTTCTTGTGGGTGATTTCAATGCACATAATATTATGTGGGGCTCTGATAAAACATTTGGAAGGGGAAAAGTCATTGAAAATGTATTATATTGTTCTAGCACTTGCCTATTAAATACCGGATCAAGTACATACTGCAATATATCTTCTGGCACATTTTCAGCAATTGATTTGAGCTTTTCTGACCCAAAGTCATCATCTCTATTAAACTGGCATGCCCTCGACAGTCTCTTTGATAGCAATCACTTTCCAATTCTGATTTCAAATAGCGAGAATAAATCTAGCAATTATAATGTACCCAAATGGCGAATCGCCAATGCAGATTGGATTGGCTTTTGCTCGTATCTCGAAAAACAACTTCCACTTCTGTCTCTTTCTGATGACGTAGACGAATCTCTGAACCTTCTTATCCACTGCATTATCTCTGCAGCTGAACTACATATTGGCAAAACTTCTACGACCTATACACGGAAGAAAGTACCATGGTGGAATAAGGACTGTGAATATGCAGTTCGTCAATGCAAAAAAGCATTAAACAGATATCGAAGAACTCGAAATGATGAAGCAAAATACGTTCTAAAAGAAAGCAAGAAAATTTCATGGAGAGAATATACTTCATCACTAAAAACCAACACACCTTCTGCCGAAGTATGGACGAAAATACGACAAATGCAGGGCCGTAAGACAAGTTTTGGTATTCAAAATATAAGTTATCAAAACACCGTTATCAATGACACACAACGCATTGCCAATTTACTAGCTGATACGTTTGAACAAAAATCCAAAAGACAATACTCATCTAACATATCATCAGGCACATTAACTGGAGAGGCCTCCACAATAAAAACTGTAGAAGAAATCGATTCTATTAACACACCATTTACCTTAGAGGAACTAATGATGGCACTCGATTTGTGTAAAAACACAGCCTCTGGTCCAGATGACATTCCTTTCATATTCTTAAAGAAATTATCGACTCCTTGCATCATTATTTTATTAAAATTTTACAACTGTATTTGGAACAGTTATAATTTTCCTAAGCGATGGCGAGAATCATATATTATACCAATTAAAAAAGTTCACAACCAAACACAAAGTTTATCTAATTCATATAGGCCAATATCGCTGACGTGCACCATGTGCAAATTAATGGAGAAAATGGTAAACAAAAGGTTGGTCTGGTTTTTAGAAAAAAATAAAATTATTTCACCGGCACAATCTGGTTTTAGATCTCATCGTTATACATCAGACAATTTGGTAATTTTACAATCACATATTTCCGACTCTATGGCCTGTAAACAAGATTTATTAGCAGCCTTTTTTGATGTAGAAGGAGCCTTTGACACTGTTCAAAAATCTGTAATCCTCCAAAATCTTCAACAATGTGGACTGGGTGGAAACATATACTATTTTGTGCAGAATTTTTTAGACAATAGAACTTTTAAAGTTATTTTAAACGGAAAGCTGTCATCTACTCGTATTCAACATAACGGAGTACCACAAGGTTCTGTTATAAGCACAACTCTATTTAGTTTGGCATTTAATGATGTAGGCAAAAGTGTTCATCTTCCAGTTAAATACGCATTATACGCTGATGACCTTATACTTTTTTGCAGAGGAAAGAATACCGAAACAACCTGTCGACTAATGCAAACAGCCATTGATAATATAGAAAGGTGGTCGAGGAATATTGGGCTTTCCTTCTCATCTCAAAAAACTAAAATCATGAAATTTAGCAGAAAAACGACAAAAGATAATCCAATTTTGACATACAACGGAGTATTACTAGATGTTATTGATCATCATAAAGTCTTAGGACTGACCTTTGACTCCAGACTTACTTGGAATACACACCTACAGGAAACGAAAGGCAACTGCTTAAAAAATATTAATATCCTAAAAAGTTTAGCACATTTTCAATGGGGAGCCGACGAAGAGGTATTGCTCACAGTTTACAGATCCATTATTCGCTCCAAAATAGACTATGGTAGTTTTGTCTATATGTGTGCCTCCAAGTCACATCTGAAAGCTCTTGACTCCGTACACAATACGGGTCTTAGGATCTGCTTAGGTGCCTTCAGATCTAGCCCAGCTCAAAGTATGTACTGTGAAGCTAACGAACCACCACTCTGGTTAAGGAGACAACATCTTCTTTTGTCATATGCAGCTAGCTTATCAGCCAATCCACAAAATCCAGTCTATCAACTACTTATACAACCAAATAATCTCATTCATCATTCTCAGACCACTAGAGCTGCACAACCCCTCTCTTACATACTAAATTCTATTCTCGACGGTTTTGATCTTTCTGCAACTTCACCCTTTCATATCTCTACACATGCTCCGTGGCATAAGCAACTTCCGAATGTCAACACCTCTCTTTACTCTTTCAATAAACATGATACTCCTAAAGCTATAATTAAACAATTGTTCCTAGACATACTTAATCGAAATCAGTTTCATAAAGTTCTTTATACAGATGCCTCTAAAAATGATGTAGGGGTGGGTAGTGCTGTTGTTTCCTCTTTTAGCACTACAAAACTAATTAAACTTCCTGCCGTTTGTAGTATATATACTGCAGAACTATACGGTATTGTCGAGGCTTTTCGTATGTTGAAACCAACTGACCGCAATGTAGCGATTTGCACAGACTCCTTATCATCAATACAAGTAATTAAAAACATGTTCTCAGATCATCCTCTGGTAAATTTAATACATGACATATACAATAATCTTACGGATCATGGAGTAATTGTCACTATGGTCTGGGTACCTTCACATGTAGGAGTTGTAGGAAATGAGGCTGCAGATGTAGCCGCAAAAGAAGCTTCTACTTTGGATATACCTATATCAAATATCCAGTTGCATAATGATATTAAAAAAATGTTTAAAAAGCGTATATATGATAAATGGCAAGCTAATTGGAACAAAACTTCGAGTCATTTACACGATATACAACCAGTTATACCTTCCTTAGAGCTACCATCTATGCCCAGAAGACACAAAGTTATTCTACGAAGATTAAGACTTGGACACACTCGTCTTACACATGGCTTTCTAATGGCATCTACCGATCCACCTGCATGCGGCCATTGCAGCAGTCCCTTAACAGTCAGACATTTCCTTAAAGAATGTCCGCTTCTTTCTGCTAAAAGAAAACAATACCAATTGGGAGATAATATTAGAGAAATATTGAGTGAAAGTCAGAAATTTGAAAACTTGTTTAAATATTTAAAAGACATTCAAGTGCTTAGTAAACTCTAAATTGTAATAATTATGTGTAATGGTTAAATTTGTAATTTATGTGTCCTTTTGTACTATGTATTGTCAAATGTAAAACTGTATATACCTTATACTGTATTATACTGTCATCGTGTCAATGACCTCGTAGTCGAGACACGTTAATTAAAATAAAAAAAAATAAAAAAAAAAAAAAAATTTGCTGCCGCTATTTCAAACTTACCGATAAACTCGTCTTAGTTATGCACCTTAAAAACAGTGACAGTATTATTTGAAAGTAATTCATCGAATGTATAATATTTTTTTAAATTGTCAATATGAATGGGAAAAATATTATTTATTTATTTATTTACGGGATGTCCCAATTTTTACAAAATTTGACAAAAATAAAATATGCTAACCATAATACAAGTACATACTAAATCTAAGTATTTAATAATGATTAAATAATTATTGTTAAACAAATGATTAAATCAAGTAAATTAAGAAATGATTAAATTAATTAAATTAAATTAAATTTCCTGAATATCTTAATAAAATGAAATGATCTTAATAAAATAAAATAAAATTAAATGATCTTAATAAAATGAAATGCAATGAATATTCCAAGTTAAATGTCGTAGGTCTCATATTTGATTCCTAACAAACTCAGTCAAACAGTGCATAAATTTTACAGATTTTTTATCCACTAGATCATGAGATTGGCTTAAGTCATTTTCCAGGATCTGAGTTCTGTTAATAGGAGAGAATTTGACATAGTTAGTATGATAGCGTTTTATAGAAAACAAAGGCATGTCTCTAAGAATTCTTGTGTTACTAAAGTTAATAAGACTTAATTAATCAGAACAGTCAGTGGTGTAGTCTAGTAGTTTATAGAGAAAAACTAAATCACATTTAGTTTTGTAGTCTTCTAAGGAACTCATATTTAGCCTTGACCTTAGTTCTACCGAAGACATGTTTCAATTTTTTTAAGGGTGTGAATATGATTAAAATAGTATGGTGACCATACTATAGAAGCATAAGACAGGATGCTATGGACGAAAGTAAGAAATAAAATTCTATATGTGGGTACTGAAAGATCTCGAGAGTTTCTTGTGATAAAACCTAGATTTCAGTAAATTCTATTTGACAAATTGTTGATGTGGGGGATAAATGACAAGGAACTATCAAATAACACTACCCTACCAAATCTGTTATTTCAGTCACTCTTAGTTTCAGTCAACATTATTTTTAGATTTGCTAAAGGATATAACAAAACACTTATCTTTATTTAACTAGAGACCATTAGAAAGAGACCAATTATACAGGGAAGTAAGGTCTTTCTGGATCCTTAGACAATCAGATTTAAATTTTTAAAATATAACTGAAGGTCATCAGCAAATAGCAAAAACTAGCAAACCCTTGTTACCTCAGAAATATGAATAATAAACCAATAAAAGAGAAAAATACCCACATGCGAATCTTGTGGGATCCCTGAACTGACCTAGCTAGGAATTGAAGTGAGCCCTTTATAAAAACAAACTGAATTCTTTCATCAAAATGACAGTAACCTACTTAATCATGAAAGTAACCACTCAGGAAAGCCAATACATCTTAATTTAAAAATGAGTAATGAATGGATTACTGTGTCGAAGGCCTTTGAGAAATCAGTTCAGATCAAGTCCACTTGTTACCCATCCAGTTTATCCTTTAGACAATTTATAGGCTCAAAGACTTTAGAAAGTGAAAATTAGATAAATGGAATGTCAATAGAATTATTTACTTTAAAATTAAAGTTACTTAAATTAACTTTGTCTGAGCGATAGACACTAGAGAAATGGATTGCAAACAAGTTTGCTATTTTCTCACTTGATTCAGCATTGTCAAGTCATTAAAATGCATGACATTTGAAATTCCGTGGCTTTTATTCAGAGTTTATATGGTTCCAATATTGTTTTGAGTCTGAGTGAATAGATTCCCAATGAACCTCTTTATACTGTACCGAAACTAATTGATTTGGTAGCCCCTCTTACTAGTATCACTATATTGTATTAAATTTCTGTCACTTCCTACCGTTCAAAGAGCATACTAACCTTAAATTCTTTCTGATACTGTACATAATACTTCGGTAGCTTTCTTTAATGAAACTGGTTTAAAATATGGAACAAGTATTGAAACCATGGAAAAATAAATATCAAAACTCTTTTTTATTATTAGAACCATAATTCTAATCACATTAATAACATATAATTTTTTTGTAATGTCAACTTTAAGTTTTTTATTTGTCAAACGTTTTATCTAAGTTATGTACATTAGGACTTCATTTCTATTCCGACTAGCTTTGATCGACGGACTCGCTTCGACTGGAACCATTTCAATTAGATTATTTATAGAGTAGTATCCTCGAGGAATTTTTAATGCCTCCCACATTCTTTATTCACCGTCGCTTTACATAAAATTCCACACCTCTGAAATATCCCAAAAAGTCTTCTGAAAGCTTCGGGTCTGTTGAAGGGGGATTAACATAAAACGTTTTAATCGAATTAGGAGAAGGGGAAGTTTTCTGATGTCGCGATCAGCACTCGACCGTCGGTAAGATTTTGAAACAGGGTGGGTTACGACACTTTAAAAAGGTTGTTACAATTATTTGTATAACCGTCATTTCCATCATAATTATTGTTATTATGATCATCAAAATTGTTGTTCGTTTTGCATTTTTACTAGTATCTTGTTTAAAACAGACAACAATCGCGGATTCGATAGAAAACAAAAATACTTTTAAATAAATAAACCCAAAGCATTACAGTGGTTATGCAAAAGGATTTCAAATATTCTCGACACTCGTAATCTTCACAAGGACACAGTTGTATCGGTATCTTAAACAGGAAAATTATTATTTTCGTAAAAATTAACAAAATGACGTTTGGTAAACTTTGATCTGATCATAAGAATTGGATAAGAATTGCAAATATGCATTTGATGTGCATGTCTAACTCAGCTGTAATACGTGCAATTGACTTTCAAAACCACCTCCATTTTAAAGGTAATTTTATCAGCTTTAAAAAAACTTTGAAAAATTACTATACTATAAAGTTACAAATTCATTTGTTTGTAAGCAAAATTAAGCATTAAGTAAACTTTAAAAATCGAGCTAGTGGAGGTTATAGAACGACCCAACATAAAAGCGACCCAACATGAACATTTTAAACTTCGGTAAATATTTCTATGTTAATTTTTGAGAAAGATTTGAAACTTTTTACTAGGCACCTTTAAACTCTACATTTTAAAGTTAGTTACAATCTTACAGGGTGTTTTATAAGATGGTGGCAGACCAAACTTATGTTTTTTTTTTAAATAGAGTACCCTATATTTTATTTTAAATTTGAAATCTGCTTCACTTCCACATCACAACAATGTAAAGTTTTACACTTCTCCAAGAAATTAACGCACCACTTTAAAATATTAAAATATTTTATTATCGTTAATAAAATTTTCCATTGTAGTGTTATATTTTGCAAGCCCCTTGTATATGCTATTCGTACATCTATATTTATTGACTGTGTTTTATCGCTATAGTTTTTTTTGCAACAAAACAAAAAGAAGCAAAAAATGTACTAATTCTATAAATATACTAATTTCCAAGTGTTCACGAATTTTATTCGGCTACTGTATAATTGTAGATTATTGTTGTGTTTATTATGGAGCGTCAGTTACGTAATTTAACCAATGATGAATGTGCTCAAGCAGTGATACTGTCGGAAGAAGGTTAGAGTTACCGAAGAATTGGTCGTCGGTTTAATGTGTCCCCCACATCCGTCTCACGGGTGTCGTAAAGATTTCTTAAAACAGGGGATCATACTCTCAGACCAGGACAAGGACGAAACCGGGTAACTACCCCTATTCAAGATCGATTTTTAAGAATTTCTGTTTTTCGACAAAGTTTTGTAACACATCGAAGTCTACAAATTCAGCTTCGAGACGTGCATGCTATACAAATTAGTACTAAAACTGTTCGCAAACGATTTAGGGAATACAACTTAACACCTAGGATTGCCGCCCGAGGTCCTTTATTAACTGCAGAGCATCGAAGGGGAAGACTACATTTTGCCAGAGAACACGTTAATTGGTTAGAGGCTGACTGGGAACGAGTGCTATTTACTGATGAATCCCGATTTTGTTTGTACAATAACGACAGACGTGTTCGTGTGTTGCGACGACCCAACGAACAATATGCTCACTGCTCAGTCTAACTTCTCACATACCACATTTTTTGGTGGAGGATCCGTTATGGTGTGTGGTGGTATTTCTTTGACCGCACGTACCGACCTAGTAGTCATACAAAATGAAACTGTTACAAGGACAGGTACATATTGGAGATCCTGGAGCAACAGGTAGTACCATTCGCTCCTTATATCGGTGAACATGTCTTACTAATGCAAGATAATGCCCGACCTCACGCTGCACAGATCGTCAGAAATTATCTAGAAGAGGTAGAAATTAACACCATGGAATGGCCAGCACATAGTCCGGATTTAAATCCGATTTAAAGTATCTGGGATATACTTGGTAGGCGATTAAGAGCGACACCGCTTCAACCAAACAACTTACAGGAAATGGGAGAGATGCTGATGCAGATTTGGAGAGAACTAGACCAAAATGAAATACGGCAATTAATATTAAGTATGGGCCAACGATGTGAGGCTTTTATACATAGTAGAGGTGGAAACACTCGTTATTAAGACTTTTTTTATATTTTACTTTACTTTTCTTATCATTATTTTTTTTTTTAATTTTCCGTTTTATTTTTTTTTTCTCCTGTACTTCAACATTTTCTGATGATTAGACAAATTGTTATAATTAGTAATAAAATGTAGAATAAATCTGGTGAAGTTTTATTTTTTATTCTTTGCCTGTTTACAAATAAAATTGATTAATTGAAGTGGTGTGTTCATTTCTTGGAGAACTCTATTATATTATACCGGGTATTTAAAAAGTTATAACCAATATTAAATAAAAATCGTATCAAGTTTAACTCCCTGCATAATTAAAAAGGATAATAGGGACATTGATCTATTACAACCATAGTTTTTTAATAATCGTTAAAAAATATTTGTTTTCATAATATTTGTTAAATCAAATACAGGGTAAGTCAAAATGCAAGTACATTATTTTCTTGGTAATTTTAATTAGGATACCCTGTATTTTATATCACTATCGAAAAGTACTAATATAGTAATTCAAATTTTATGAAGTACTCTCCATACCTAAATTTATCAGTTTTCTAGATATTTTTATTTTTCCATCAAAGTATTAATTTGGTAGATATTTTAACGTTTACCAATAATTGTTGTAAGTTGGCCATGATTGATTTCTCAGAAACTGACAGTTTGCCATTATTGTTTACTAATTCAGTATTGGAGTACACAGCAAATTAGCAACAATTATTATTTAGTTATTTTATAGTTATATTATGTGTTTATATTATAAAAAAAACATTTGTATTTTAAGACTGATTTCCAAAGTGGAAATTGAAACGTCAATAAACGTGCCTTAACCTTTTTTATTATTATTTAAATAGTAATTAATTTGTAAAACTTGTCTTGAACAACTTGTATAAAGAATATTGTTTTTGTATTTTTTGTAAATATACAAATAAATGACACTTTGTTTGTATGTAAGTACTTATGTTTTAATTTTGTTTTCAATGCACAATCAATATTTTGATATAAAAATTATGCCAATTACTGGGTTCCAATAATTGAGTACACTGCCAATTTACTACATGGCAATAACTATATATAGGTTACCTATACTTATTCGATATATAGTTATTGCCATATATTCATTCAACCTCATACTTTTTTAATGAGTTTGATCCTCATTTATAGTTCACTGTTGAACTTGAGGCCACTGTCACCAATAGTATTCCCTTTTTAGACATGCGTGTCATCAGAATGGGAGATAACACCCTAACCACAAGTTGGTATAGAAAACCGATGGCCTTTAATAGGTTTCTTACCTACCATTCCTGTCATCCTATGAAATACAAATTAAACCTTATTAAAGCTTTAAGCTGCCGATTAAATAAATTGACACATCCAATTAATCGAAGGGAATCCCTTAAGTTATTAAGAAATATTCTAATAGAGAATTCATATCCTTCCTCGATTATAAATAAATACCTTTACTCACAAAGCTATGGATCCTCGTTTGATGACATATCCAATGGTGACCAACTTAGAACTATATCAAATAATTCAATTAATAGCATTGTTCTGCCCGATACTGATCTTGAGAATCCTACCACCCATTATTCATCTTTACATTATTTCCCTCAAGTTACTGAGAAGCCTATGAAACTGTATAAACAGAATAACATACCTGTCAAAATTGCGGTCAAGAATGCTAAAACTGTTAGAAATTTGTTTTCAAAAACTAAAACACCCTTGTCCAATTTGGAACAAGTTAACACGATTTATCACATTCCTTTTGATGAATGCGAGTTATGTTATATTAGTCAGACCGGGAGATCATTAAAAGGTCGTCTCATTACACATCGTAGTGACATTAATTTATCAAAACACACTTGTGCTCTGGCGTAACATGCGATCAATACCAAACATAAAGTGGATTTTAATGAAGATAAGATTGCTCTAAATAAGAGAACTGACATAAGTAAATTGAGTCAAATATATCATGCGTCAATTTTGCAGAATTAGGCTTTATGATCCATTCACTATATAAGTGTCGTGTACGGTGTACAATTTAATACATTTCTTTATTAAATAATTAAAATATATATAAAATAGAAACAAATAAATAATTAAATAAAATAATTCAATATTTTCGCTTAACTCATTTAAACATATGCAACTTACATTACATGTACTTACACTAATTCTCATACTAAGATTAGTGTGAACTGTCTATTGTTTAAATACTATAATACAAATAATGTAATTGATTCGTAGAATCCTTTACAAATTACAGTTCCAAGTAGATGAACCTTGGACTGTGGAAATTATTTTTCGTTGATCACCTGTGGCGGATTGTCCAGTCATAATGTTTGACGTTTATTAATTATATATGAGGTTGAACGAATTTCGCCTGTTTGTTCGTTCTAGACTGGTTAATGCAAGGAATTGCTGTTATCATATCAATTTCTTTCATTGGTTTGTCTCTTACAAGCGGGTTGTCATCCAAACTCATTTGAACTTTTAAATACACCGCCCAATTATTTGGGGTGGTACTTCTACCTTGCTGTTCTGTCAAATTTTTGACCTCAAGGTTGGCTGTCTTTTCACGGTTTAGTTCGGTCTGTTTCAATAAACGCCATTTTCCCGGCGGTAGCTGTGAGGTTTTGAGCGGTAACTTCATTTACACTACATTTTTTAAAAAAATTTTTATTAAAATTACTTTAATAATGCTACCTAAAGTTAAAATCAAAGCTTAAATAATTATCAAATAGTTGGAAGTGAATCTATGATATTCTTAGTTCTTTTTCACTGCTTAATTATAAAATAAAATATTACGTATACTTTAGACCATATGTTCTGTTGCTGTGCTAATTTTTTAATAAGTTGCTAAATGTTGTTAGTTAATTGATTGTTTATACAATATTACCGTATATTACCGTATAATGTCCATTTACTTGAGTTTTACCCACAAATCTGTTAATATCATTGAATGCTACATGTCTTTTTAAGGTAACACTTATAATATCTTCTCCATGATTGTGTGGTTCTCATATTGTACTTTTTAGATAAACTGATCATGCTTTTAGAATACGAAAGCGAAACGTCTTCAAAATATATAAAGTAGCCTATCAACTTTGTCTTTTATTTCTCCACCTTGAGACCGATATAAGAACCCACCTCTCGTCTGAGTGATCCTTATAATATATATATATATATATATATATATATATATATATATATATATATATATATATATATATATATATATATATGTATATATATATATATATATATATATATATATATATATATATATATAATTTATAGAATATAACTGCCAATAATTAGGAAATGTGTATAATGTCTAAAATAACTTATTTTGCATTATTTTCGTCAATATTCATAATAATATGACATTTAATTTATGTTCAGTAATAATAGTAAATTAAAAAAAAATTCAAAATATCTCCCTACGATGTTACCTATATTAGCAAATCTAATTGTTAAACAACTCTTTTCCTTAAAGTACCAATAACTGGGTGGTTTACCCTAACTTTGGAAGTCAAAAAATACAATTTGTTGTAATATATTACTCACTCAGAGAAAGCCAGGGATACATATTGTAGTATGTAAAAAAAAGTAACAATTTGGTCTATTAAAAAACATGTTT
The DNA here is from genome assembly GCA_918026665.1 of Diabrotica balteata. Taxonomy (NCBI): domain Eukaryota; kingdom Metazoa; phylum Arthropoda; class Insecta; order Coleoptera; family Chrysomelidae; genus Diabrotica; species Diabrotica balteata. The sequence goes on from OU898276.1 coordinate 108,307,759, forward strand.
TTTATTTAAGAGGACCATATTGATAAAAGTTTTTATATCCCTGTAAACGCTGACAAAATAATCATTCATATTCTTGCCAAAATTTTAATTTAGAAATAACACAGACGAATTACGCTCCGGAAAACAACCAACCGGTACGGTAACCGCATCCCCTTTGTGGAAAAGCGAGGTCTTAACCCTCGTTGCAGCGGCGCCTTAGTTGCCGTTTTAAAAGTTTCCGTTTTCGAAGAACTTCATTTGAATACAAGATGTTCATTTTCTATTGAAGGAATCACAAAGTGAATTTTAAGGCTATTTAAAGAAGGCATTTCATTTGCTGGCAGTTGTTGACGCAATTTGTCTTGTCAGGAAATGAACTCTTTTATGATTAAGTCACTTCTTGTGGAATTTAATTCCTGCCTTTCGGACAACCTGAAAAACCAGGATATTGTGCTCGTTGTGTTTAATGACGAGGTAAAATTAGAGTTCGTTTTTTCTGTTTGAAGTGGGATGAAACAAAAGGGTTTAAAAAGGAGTGAACATCTCTTTCACGAATATACTTGACAAAAATAAATTGTGCCGTATTTATGCTTTTGTTGTAGACTATTTGGTATATTAAAGAATTTTGTTAAATTTTATACCCTGGAGCAGATATCCCTTCTGACCACGTACTATTAGTGGCCGTCATAAAAATCGCTCTTTCATGCAATAACAATCCTGAAACTCAACAAAAGATAGCACTGGATAAACTGAAAGACCCAATGATACAAGCAGAAATAAGCAATGAAATAAAAGCACAAATTCAAATATTGACGACAAACATTACCGAAGATCTAACACCAACATGGAATAAGATTACTATATTGTTACTAGCTAAAGTTTTTAACATCATAACTCGACATTTCTAAAATTTACGGTAATGTAAATGTTTTTTATTTAATACTATATGGTAGCTAATTATAATTTATTCTCTTTCAGCCCTGAAGAAGCCAAATTAATTCTCTTTGGCGAAAACGTTGGGCGAAACAATTGATACACATGAGAGTTTTTTTTGCAGATTTCCCCAATATTTAAGAGTTTACTATATATATATATATATATATATATATATATATATATATATATATATATATATTTATATTATTTGTAGTCTCAGCAATTGGTCTGTATGAAGTAAAACTCTATTTGTTATTTCTCAATATTTCGTCACGATTTTGTGACTTCTTCAGGAGAAAACTGTAAATTTATTATAATTATTATATGTTAACAAAATGAATATTTCAATACTTACAACTTAAGATTAAAAATTTAAATTTTGATAACATATCGCATTTAAATAAATGACATTTTTTACAATTACATATTGTAACAGTTTATTGTTTACTAAAACTTATTCGCTAAAAATTGTACAATGAGAATTCACTCTATAAAATATTGCGGTTACCATAACTCCCAAATAAATTAAAATAAAAAAAATGGCATTTATTTAAATTGGATATGTTATCAAAATTTAAATTTTTAATCTTAAGTTTAAGTATTAAAATATTCATTTTGTTTACATATAATAATTATAATAAATTTACAGTTTTCTCCTGAAGAAGTCACAAAATCGTGACGAAATATTGAGAAATAACAAATAGAGTTTTATTTCATACAGACCAATTGCTGAGACTACAAATAATATTTAACACAGTACGGTCGAGAATAATTTGATAAATAAATATATATATATATATATATATATATATATATATAAAGAAGTAAACTTTAAATATTGGGTATGCAGCAATAAAAATAAAAGGTGTACTGTTTTAAATTTTTAATCCAAGCTTTCGGACATTGGTTATGTCCTTCATCAGGGAGCTACAAATGTGATGAATAATTTTTAAAAATTTTTTTGTAATTAATTAAAAATTCGATACTCACAAACTTAATGAGGTTGTATCATAAATGATTTTATAAAATGTTGATAAAATTTATCACAGTCTGGCATATCTGTTGAGTCTAAAACCTATTCCTATATTTAAAATTTTAAAAATTACTTTACATTCACATACTCTTAATTATTATACACAAATTTATGACATTGATATTATTAATTTTATTGTATCGTCATTAGTTTTTGTCACGACAATCCGGTGTTTTTTATTGTTGGCTTTTTAGGAAGTCTTCGTACGCAAATTTAAAAACATTCGTCTTGACAAGTGAAAATCCCGCATCCCTAATATCAAGCAACTGCTAGTACAACAAAGTGTAGGCCTATCATTAGGTATATCGTGGAAATATAAGTTATTTTATATTTGTTAATATCATTAGGAAGTGAAACTTCAACCTGTCAATGTTTTAAAACAAAGCCTATTAAATTAACATAAATAAATAAGGTCATAATTCTAAAAACGTTACAATTGATTGTGATTTTGTTTTGTATGACCCCAGTATCTGTGTGTATAAAAAAATTATAAAATTTAAACAAACTAGCTTTGTAAAAAAATTAATTCCTCAAAAAAAAACTTTTTAATTACTGAAATGTCAATTAATAAATTATTGTTTGTCTTATTGTTGCATTTATGTAGTAGTAACAAATAGGAGAACATTTCATTTAGATGGCCAATATCTGTTCTATGATTCATTGCATTATTATTTTGGCAAATGTAGGCCATTTCCAGAAAAAGTCTTTTGGTGATTTTACTTTCCTGTTCTACTACTTTGATGTTATTGTATTCTATCCAATGCCCATTTGTAAATGCATGTTCACCCAATGCACTTCTTTCAGGACGTAGTCTATTATCAGATATGTGGGATGTAATGCGGTCTTGAAGGCATCTTGATGTTTGACCATAGTATACTTGTTCACATGAGCCGCACGGTATACAATAAACAACATCCGTTAAGGATAAGAGTGCGGATTGGTCTTTAAATTTAGAAAAAACTTTGTTAACTGTTAGTACAGTTTTATATGCAATTTTGATATTATTAATTGATGAAAAAATTCTACTTAGTTTATGCCCAATGTCCTTAATGTATGGAAGAGATACATATCTAATTGTGGTTTGTTTTTGTAAAGGATCTACAGGTCCAATCCTATCTTGTGATAAACACATATTTTCCTCGTTTCTCAAATGACTATTTAAATTTTGTGGAGTGTTAAACAAAATTTTCTTTAGTAGTATACTTGGGTATGAGTTTTCAATGAACGGGTTATAAAGGATTTTTAGATTTTTTGTATGGAAAAAGGTATCACTGATTTTAAGGACACGATTTTTCATTTCTTTAACTAAATTAAGTTTCATTGAATATTTATGGTATGACCAATAATTGAGATATCGACCTGAACTGAGAGGTTTTATATACCAATCAACCAGCAAATGGGTATCTTTTCGTATTAACGTCGTATCTAAAAAAGGTACTGAACCTGTAGCATCTTCACATTCTAATGAAAATTGAATGTAGGAGTTGTAACTGTTGAAATACCAAAGTATATCATTTATTCCTGTACTTGGTAATGCTGATATTATGTCATCAACATATTTTTTTATAATACTAGTATGTGGTCCATTACATAACAGGAAATTATTGGTGATATAGGGTTCCCCATAGGTGTACCAAAAGTTTGTTTGTAAAATTTGTTGTTAAATGAAAAATAATTATTTTAGAACAGAAAAGTTAACAGTTTGAAAAAAGTTTCTTTATCAATGTTACAATGTTGAGCAATATTCTCCCATTTATTACTAATGGCAAGTATACATATATCAAGATAAACATTGCTAAATAAGAATACTTCATCTAGGCTCGCAATAACGTAGCCCTCTGGTAATTGTATGTTATCAAATAATTTATTAACTTGAAATGAGTCTTTAATATAGTATTCATTCTCACAATTATATGCATTCTTTAAAATATCTGTTAAGTAGTTAGCAATGTTTTCTGTAGGTGTACCAATAGAGGCTAAAATGGGTCTAACAGATAATGGGGTTTTGTGTAATTTTAGTAGACAATAAAACTTTCCAGATACACCTTTGTAGTTACATGAACTCTTTTTTGTTGCTTTATCTATTTTTTGATTATCAAACAACGATTTTACTACTTTATTACATTTTTGTTTAATAGATGAGGTTCGATCATTATTTAATGTGGTATACCACATTAAATAATGATCCAACTTTTTTGACTGCTGCCTTAAAATGGCCGGTTAAACTATTTTCGCAGGTTATGCAGCCAGAATATTCTTCTTGGTATTGGACCTCTTTTTCCATGCACTTTACCTTGAAGTATGGTCCGAAGTAGATCATATCGTTGTTTATTGCGCATTATATGGCCCAGATATTCCAGTTTGCGACGTTTTATGGTTACGACTAGTTCGCGCTCTTTACCTATTCTATGTATTACTTTATCGTTGGTAACTCTGTCTATCCATGAAATTCTCAATATGCGTCTATAGCACCACATCTTAAATGCTTCAAGTCTCTTCAGTGATGCTTCAGTTAAGGCCCATAACTCCACGCCATACAAAAGAAGGGAGAATCCGTAGCATTTTAGAAAACGAACTTTTATTTGGCGATACGACTAGTGACTCGTTTGGAAAAAATATAAAACTGTTTTGGATGGGTTGGAGTTAATAAAAGAGGCTACTTGTTAATTATTTTTTACTTGAACTTTCAATTGTGTTTACAATTATTATCAAGAGCTGCTAAAAAATACAAAATATCTTACAAAGTTGAACTAGAAATAAAAATTTTTGTTATCTTACCAAATAAAATTAGTTTTCTATAAAAAAATGCTGCTAACATATTATAAAAAATATTAATAAAAAAATGTTCTATTCTAATAAATGTTTCTCTGAAATTTTAATTTTGAAAAAGTTTCTTAACAAAAACAATTGAATTTGTAAATAAAATTGAATAGTTACAAATAAGCCTCAATGTCATAAATATTAACTTAAAAATTTTTATATTTGACAATTATATTGTCAAAAATAAAATTTTGTTTAAAAATTCTTTTTTGTTTAGTAACAAAAAAAAAAGAAGATTTATTCACCATTAATAGATGCCTGAAAAAATGTAACAAGTACATGGAAAATTAAATCAAAATGTGATATTTTTCTGATTTCATATATAAACTACATATAAATATTTCTATATAGTTTATATGTTTTATGTTTATGTTTATGTTTATATGTTTATATGTTTATATGTTTATATGTTTATATGTTTATATGTTTATATGTTTATATGTTTATATGTTTATATGTTTATATGTTTATATGTTTATATGTTTATATGTTTATATGTTTATATGTTTATATGTTTATATGTTTATATGTTTATATGTTTATATGTTTATATGTTTATATGTTTATATGTTTATATGTTTATATGTTTATATGTTTATACGTTTATATGTTTATATGTTTATATGTTTATATGTTTATATGTTTATATGTTTATATGTTTATATGTATATATGTTTATATGTTTATATGTTTATATGTTTATATGTTTATATGTTTATACGTTTATATGTTTATATGTTTATATGTTTATATGTTTATATGTTTATATGTTTATATGTTTATGTTTATATTTATATGTTTATATGTTTATATGTTTATATGTTTATATGTTTATATGTTTATACGTTTATATGTTTATATGTTTATATGTTTATATGTTTATGTTTATATGTTTATATGTTTATATGTTTATATGTTTATATGTTTATATGTTTATATGTTTATATGTTTATATGTTTATATGTTTATATGTTTATATGTTTATATGTTTATATGTTTATATGTTTATACGTTTATATGTTTATATGTTTATATGTTTATATGTTTATATGTTTATATGTTTATATGTTTATATGTTTATATATTTATATGTTTATACGTTTATATGTTTATATGTTTATATGTTTATATGTTTATGTTTATATGTTTATATGTTTATATGTTTATATGTTTATATGTTTATATGTTTATATGTTTATATGTTTATATGTTTATATGTTTATATGTTTATATGTTTATATGTTTATATGTTTATATGTTTATATGTTTATATGTTTATATGTTTATATGTTTATATGTTTATATGTTTATATGTTTATATGTTTATATGTTTATATGTTTATATGTTTATATGTTTATATGTTTATATGTTTATATGTTTATATGTTTATATGTTTATATGTTTATATGTTTATATGTTTATATGTTTATATGTTTATATGTTTATATATTTATATTTTTATATGTTTATATGTTTATATGTTTATATGTTTATATGTTTATATGTTTATATGTTTATATATTTATATTTTTATATGTTTATATGTTTATATGTTTATATGTTCTAATTTTACTTAGATTTTGAATTTCTGACCTTTTGTTTAAATTATTATCACTTTTGCTAATACAAACCATTTCCAAAAATGTTCTTTTAAATTTATTACGTTCACTATATAAAATTTTAATATTATCAAAATCCATAATATTTTCTTTGTCTATTACATGCTCTGCCAAAGCACAAAATGGTTTCTTAATTCTGCAATCACTTTTGTGAGAAATAATGCGATTTGAGAGATTTCTTTCAGTCTCACCAAGTTGTACTCACTGAGTACAACTAATGCTGTATACTACATTTGTTTTATCTAATTTGTCTATAGGATACTTAGTTTTGGAATATAAGGATGAAATGGTTTTGATGTTCTTTGTTGCTATTTTTATATTGTCAATAACCTTTAGTGTTTGTAATAATTTAGGTGTTAATGATGATATAAAAGGTAGTGAATGATAATAGATGTTCTGATTGTTGGATACAATGTTCTGAGATTTAGCAAAAAATGGTGTTAAGTTATTTATATTAACAAAAAATAGAAAAAAGCATCCTATGTAGCATACTTGGATGATAAGAGTTTTCAATTCAAATATTTTTTAACAATTAAACATGAGAATTTTAAGAAATACTCTCATCATCCAAATAAGATGAAAATGAACCTTATAACAGGATTAAAAGAACTTATTTATAACTTTCTCGTCCAGACTATCTACAAGAAGATCTTTAAACAAACCATTACCAAAATATATTAAAATTTTTTTTTAAATAACTATATTGTCACTATATATGTCATTGTCATGTTGGTTTGATTAATTGACATATATGAATACATATACACCAGTAACAATAGTTTTTGTGCCAACTTTCGCGCCAACCCCCACCCCAACCCCCACCTAGGCCATCATCGACGGTATAAATGAACCGTCTCCTGTTCCCAGCCGTAGTAGTGATAGCGTAGTGAATAGTGAACAGTATAGTAGTGTCTGGGGACTCGGGAGACTGAGACCTCGGAAGCCCTGAGGAAGGCATCAGAGAGGATGCCGAAAGCTTGGCAAAATGGATTACGACGCGGTTCAACCCGGAAGACTTTTGAGTTTGATATTAATTTTAGTAATAACATTAATCTTAGCTCTAGGTTTTATTGTACTAACCGCGGAAATCTTTCCGAACATTTTATTCGCCTCTACGGGGAGGAATTTTACCAGCTCACTAAATCATATAGCAACCTACTACTACGTAAGAATCGTCATCTTTGTGATTTAACTTTCCTTAAAGCCTGCCGAGACCATAAAGTCATTCCCAAATTTCTAAAACTTAAACACCACACTTCTTCTTCTTCTATCTCCCAAATTCTTAGGAAGGCCAGTTTTTCGTTTCTGCGTGAAGCTATTCATTCCACTAGACGAAAACTAGATGTCACAAATAGCAATCTTTTCAATATCTGGTCATCTATTTATTCTTTCAATGTACATCCTATATTATGGGATAGTTTCGACCGTATCAATACACAATCAGCCCTAAACACTTTCGAATCTAAAAGTGAAACTCAGAAACGCAAATCATTGAATCTCATTTCCGCACAAATTCCAAAATCCTCAACATTGGAACCCACTACAGTGGTCCACAACTTTTCTGATACCCCTATTTCAACCATTGCCACTCAAGCTTTAGCAAAAGGTTTCAATTACTCTGTCACCCCAAGTCACATTCCAATTGAGACAATCATCTGTCAAACTGAAGAAGCCATCTCCAGTTTATCTTCCGAAGATGCTTAAATAACCAGGCAAGACATCTCTAGAGTTCTTAGAAACTCAAAGCCGCCTATTCAAAATATTAGCCAATCCGAATAAAAAGCCCTGAAAGAACTTCAGTCAAATCCAAATCTAGTCATTCTTCCTGCCGATAAAGGAAACGCCACCGTCATCCTAAACACTTTTTCTTACATTAATAAACTCTCAAATCTCGTTAATACTTCAGACTACAAACCAATTCCTAATAATCCAACAACCTATCTGGAGAAAACAACAAAAACCATTATCAATAAAACCTCTCTTCCTGTTGACATCAAAAAATCTCTAATTCCTCGTGAAAAATCTTCAAGAACACCTCGAATATATGGCCTACCCAAAATTCATAAACCCGATATCCCTCTTCGTCCCATTGTCAGTGCATACAACTGCCCTACACAACCCTTGGCCAAGTACTTGGCCAAAACTCTACAACCTTTTGCCGAAAATGCTTCATCCTTCGTCAAAAACTCTTTTCATTTCATCGAACTTCTTACACAATACCCTATATCACCGTCAGACATTCGATATTGTCTCATTTTTTACAAACATTCCAATAGATGAAACTTTAAACATTCTTAAAACTAAATACAATATTCAACAAGATCACTTATCTCCCATTAAACATTGTATGTCCAACAGCTATTTCATCTTTCAAAACAATTTCTACAGACAAATAAATGGTGCCCCAATGGGGCGCTATCTTCAGTAATTGCCAATATCTTTATGGAAGACTTCGAGACCCGAGCACTATCCACATCAATGCTCAAACCCACATGTTGGCTACGATATGTTGACGATACATTCGTCATTTGGCCCCATGGCAGGGATGCTTTAGTATCTTTTCAAACTCATCTGAAAGGAATGGAATACATCCCAGTATCCAGTTCACGATGGAGATGGAAACTGATTCATCCCTACCATTTCTCGATGTTTTCATCAAGAAAAACCAATCCCAAGGTTTCCATTACTCTGTTTATCGAAAACCCACACATACCAATCGTTACTTGCATGCCAACTCTCACCATCCACCTTCACAAATTAATTCAGTCATTAATACCCTTGTCTCTAGATCAATACGCCTTTCCGATGATGCAAGTAGACCCGCTGAGCTCTCTTGTTTAAAAGAAGCCCTAATCCAAAACGGTTACCGTGAAAATCACATTTATAGGAGCATTCACAGACATCAATCTCCCACTCATTCTCAACCCAAAGACTCAGACCCTTATCATACGAAAGCTTTTCTTCCTTACATCAAAGGTGTCACTGACAAAACCGACAGAATTCTGAAACCAAGAGGAATAAAAACAATATTTACTCCCCAACTAAAGCTTTCATCTCTTGTCCGATCTATCAAAGACAATATTCCAAATAAACAACACGGAGTTTATGAAATACCTTGTGCAGACTGTCCCCGATCCTATATAGGCCAAACAAATCGTAGAATCCAAAATAGGATTTATGAACATTCCATTTCTGTTCGCAATTCTGATTTAATTTCAGCTCTCGGTCAACACCATCTTCATACAGGTCATAAAATTGATTTTGAAATCTCCAAAACCATAGCCCCCGTCCGCTTCTATAAACCAAGAATTATCCGAGAAGCCATAGAAATAGAAAAAAGACCAAATTGTCTTAATAAAAGAGATGACGCCATACGGTTACCTTCTACATGGACACCTCTTATATATATATATATATATATATATATATATATATATATATATATATATATATATATATATATATATATATATGTCACAGTTCACGTCTCTACATATTTGAAAGAGAACTTGTATTGCAAAAAGTGCTTCTCGAGTACCCAATGCATCCCTGAAGTCTAATTGTGCGTTTTTCATGTGTATTTTTTATACACATGCGAGATTAAATATCAAGGTATGATAATTGATAAACGAATAACTTTCTTACGAATTCTTTATTGTGCCCTTATACAATCTCAACTTATGTATAATCCTTTATGATGGGGTGGAATACAAAGTTATTTGCATTTTATAAACATTATTCTAGCGAGCTGTTATATTAAGAAAATATATTGTTAACTGTACGTAAATTATTTTGTTAGAAAGCCCTTATACATATACATACAAAAGATAATATTAAACTTAACAATAATGCCCATGAAACATAGGTATTTAAGGAAAAATGCAATTTTACCTAAATGTACTAAATCCATAATCTAGAGATTTGTTGGTTACATAGTGCCCAAATTATAAAATTGTCTAACGGAGAATTTAAAACAAATTGTCTTACCGGAGAATTATAAAAACATAGATACATATAAATATTACATTAAATAATGGATTATTAACTACACAACACATGGACAACAGTAATAAATGTTACTTATCTAAGTAGATTTTTATTACCAACTCTAACATTGCTTGAATTTACTGCAGAATAGCATCTACATTTTTTACATTTTTATGTACTCGAATTTGTGTCACATGCTATATTAGAATTAAAATTAATATATTTTTGTTAGTGCGTATATGTAAGTATCTATTTATATTTAAGTACACATTCGTTAAATATTTCTATGCTTAAATACATATTTCTAATTCTCACGCACAAGGTGTGCAACTTTTATGGTAGCTCTACTTCAGTGAGTTTTTAAGAGAATATTTAGAATTAGAATTAAATATTCATTTTGTGTTTTTAATCTATAATATAACGTAAGTTTCCTCAATAAACATTATTATTATTATTCTTATAATGACAAAAAATAATACAAAATTATATAGAAAATATTATAATAACCAGCAATAAACCAAAATTCATATCCAGAGTTATTTATGCTATAGCACACTCAGAACGCACTCACACGTTGTTGGTCGCACTACATCTGTAACCGTGATTACCGCTCGAATGATAACGTCATAAATTGTTTTGCAAATAGCTCGTTCCTATAAACCGTCTGGAAATAGTGCCTGAGTACGTAATCCGGATGTAGAAATGTTAAATGTCGGTCGGATGTGGACAGGCTGATTCGAGGACCAAACTAAATTTACTGATAGTGTTAAACTGGGCTAAACACACACCGAGAGACCAAACGGTAATAGTAATAACAAGATGAGTCAACTGGAATGGATGTTGCTTTGATTATAATCGATTGAGTGTCAACTTAGTTACTAACTTATATGTTATACACATTTGCTCTTAATTGTAAATGTAATTAAAATTAATATGGTTACTTTTCGTTTTTGTTTCATATTGGCTCAAATTTTTTTTCTGTGTTCTCTCGTCTTATGATCACCGCTTTGTATTTTTATTTTCAAGCATACTTCTGTTGATTCCTTTTATGTCTACTCTTTATAGAACTCTTCCTTTTATTTTAGGTAATTCTTTGCATATATTATAGACCTGACAAAAGCATTCGACAGGTTAAATGGAAACAGTTCTAGCAATTCTTTAACCAATATACTGCTTAAAGACCAACAATACTGCCGTATTAAACAAAAACATTGCAGTCTTCACTCTGGGATATAGGCGTAAAACTCTGTAACTATGGTTTGCGATAAGATGACGCAACAATAATAACTGGACCATAGCACGGCGTTTGCCGTGCATTATGCATTATTAATGGGAACTCTGCCTTGACACGTTTTTAATCATTGAGTCTATTATATTTGCTACCTTTTTAAGCTTATTTCTATTAAGTGCGTTGCTTAATAATTTTTATTTGGCCCAACACTGACTTTTCTGTTCTGCCAGGATACCGAAAGAATTTTCAACGTACCATTCCAAAACATTTTCTTGTCATTTTTCTAATTTCCTCTAGTATTTAGTATTCTGCATAATATTGATTTAATTAATATTTTGTTTATTATAGTTTCAAAAATTGTTAATAATAATTTATACGTATTGTTTCTTCAGCTAAAAATATTTCCCCTAGGAAAAAGTCCTCACAGCATCGTCGTTGTCATCAACGAAAAAGGTCAAGTGTCAGTTCAATTAAAAGGACAAGTATCGATTGATCGAGTTTGGCAATTGTACTAGTCCTCGTTGTATCACATTGTGTCATCATCCGGCGTTGTCAGGTCTCTTTATTGTTTTGGTTGGTCCACTTCATCACTACCGGTTACAAACCGACCACTCTATTCACCGATTGTTGATTAAACACGCGCTCGACTCATTGTTTCAGCGGATAATTGTGCAAAAAGTGGAAGGACATTGATATCTAGACACCTGGGGAAAGAGGGAAATGACAAAAATTAACCGTCTCGATGATGACGAGGGTAACAAATTATAAACAAGTACGAAAAGCCAGAAATATATTTTAATTAACTTTTAATTAACTTATTGGGGAGGTAATATATCACATTCCCGAGAAAAAAAAACAAGTGGAAAAAGATGAAAAATATGCCAGAAGACCATAAGAAAAATATTAGATAGAAAGAAAATATATAACATTGGTACAATATTACAAAAGAACATAGAATAAATTAGTTGAACGTCTTGTTTGAAGCTTAAACTGCTTCTGAAAAATAATTCGTTTCAAAAAGTTATTTATATTATAGTTATTACTTTTTTTTTATCATCCTTAGTAAGAAACTGGGCTAGTTCTGGTCCATCAGATTTTATTCTTCAATTGAGGCTACCCTAAGAACTTACAATATTTACGAAAGTTCTTGCCGTGCTCTAATTTTCATCTCGAGCTTGTTCCAAAAATAAAATGCCCATTTGAATTATGATAGGAAGATTTATGGTGGAAATAAAATGGATGACATTGTAGTCTAATGACATTTTCGGTTTCCAGAAAACCTACCAATTCGTTCGGTTTGCAGAGATATTGTCATCCATAAAAATAAATTTTAAAGCAACAATGATTCGCCATAGTCGCAAAATGTGTTAAATAATAGTTTAATGATAAAATTGATCATTCGTGTTGACAGATATAAAAATTAACGTGATTTGATTATGTATTACAAAATTTTAGTATTCTACAAGTCACCACCACAGAATATTACGGATCCTCCTTGGTAAGATAGATACTCTTTTAACAGATCGGTCAACTCTATTCATCATGCCACTCTAGATGTTCATATGCGCATTTGACTGGCGGTAATTTTAATCGAAATGTAACTTTTGGAGTGTATAAAAGTCTTCTTGCGATAAACTATCAAAAATGTAATATGTTTCTAATTTTCTGGTCACAAAGTGTATTGTTATGAGTTTGCTACACTTACTGTCTAACGGTTGGAGTGCCCATGGTGGTTTCTCCGCGCAGTTAATATCAGAAACTAATTTTGGATATCTGTGATTATTCTGGGTCTTTTAGTTTCCGATATGTTACTAACATGCTTTGTTTTTTGAATTCTTTTTCACAATATCAGAGATATATAGAAGGATAGATGGCGATAGTTCCAAGGTATTGTAATAAAAAGAAGAAGCGATATTTCAGCTGCTTTGTAAGGATAGTAACTTTTAAGTGATAGATTCGACAGTTAGTTGACGAAAATTTATTTTATATAACAATAAAACACTGAAATCTTTTGTTTTGGTCAATAATAGAAAAACAAATTCTACATATGAACTTTACCTACTGAACCTGAATTATTCGTTTAATGACAAACTGTAAATTCTTTACAACCAAAATAAAGGACTTAGGCCTTAAGCTACCTTTATTAGAATCTATAGAAACCAAAAAATTAAAAAATACAGACCTAACTTTGAATGAACAGCTTGAGACAAACAGTTCTTTCTTCCTCAACCTATTCAGTTAACGACTATAAAGTGTAACATAATAAAAAAAATAATATAAAGTGTAAATACCAAGAATAGATTATTTGAGAAAGACACGCTGCCGAAACAGCTGTAGTGATAAGATTTTATAATAAATTTTGTGGAAGTTTTGAAAACAAAAGATTTTAGTGTTTTATTATTACATTAAGTACCTTTTGTTTAAAACGGTCATATCGAGACTCATAAACTGATGATGATTTCAAACAACTGGTCCATAACAGGCAATTAACTATCATTTATGGCTCTATATAATACCCCAGTAATTGCACTAATTAGATAAAGCTAAAATAAAATAGAATACTTTGATATGGCGAAAACATTAAACAGTTTTAGCTAACGGTCTCAAAACTAAATACAGGCCAGAGTAGCAAAGACGATTAATTGTGTCTTAAAAAACAAATGGTGACGTACTATATAAAAAAATATCTGAGGAAGGCAAAGAGGAAAACATCTCATTATTGTCCCTACATCGTTATAACGTATGGTACATACGTATCGTAACATAAAATTCACATAATTATCATGAATTTTGAAAATCAAATTCAGATATAAGGAGTATTTTTACAACAACATCATGTTAAGTTCAATTGGTGCAAAATAAAATACTCTGTTAAGAATAGCTGAAGACAAAGACAATCTTGCAGTGCTAATCTCCAACGTCAAGGAGAGGCACATTAAGAAGAGGACATACATATAGGAACAAGGAATGTCGTTAGTAGACAAAACGTTAAGAAGACTCATAATATTGCACAGAAGATGGTATAGATTAGACATTTACATCCAAGAAATTCGTTTTTGCAATTTTTCTGTAGGCGTTAAAAATAATGCATTTTGTTTTGACTTAGCATTCTGCTGATTTTGTCTTTCGTACCCTTTATATAGGGCAGGATAGTTTTTTAGACTGGTTTTTCTTCTTTTTCTAGATCTTTGCTTTCGTTTCAAGATTTCTATTTCTTCGCAATCGTAGATATGGAGAAGCCATTTTTGCTTAGAACTGTTTTGACTTTGTACATTTCTTCGTTCTTATTGTCCTCATCTGCCAGTTTCTCAGGTCTTCTTTTTATAACATCGATAAAGTAAATTCAGAGATGCTAAAGCTATATCTCACACTAAGTGACAAAGTACATCCGACTCTGTGGAATATCTTTGACAAACTCACAAACTTTCGATTGGAGACACATAATGATCTCACAAAAAAAAAACAAATCAAAAAGTTTAAAAAATTGATACTACAACAACGACTAATTGTCTTTTACCATGCAACGACAACATTTAACGTTGGACGAGATGAATAGAGCCATGGGCTTCTTTCAAGCTGGTATGCGACAAACTCAAGTTACTGACCATCTAAGTGTCTCCCAAAGCGTCGTAATTCTTTTGGGGCATCGGTTTAGAGACACAAAGAGTCCAGCCGAGCAAGATCCAGTCTACGATCTACAACGGTCGCTCAAGACCGATATTTAATTTTAAATGCCAGAAGGCAGCAAACAATCACATTACCCGAGCTAGTCATTGAATTATGGCTTGCACATAATGTAACAATTAGCAGCAGTACTGTGAGAAATCTTCTCCATAAAGCCAATCTTCGTAGTCGGCGACCACTGAGATGTCAAGAGTTTCAGAATTGGACTGACAATGACTGGGCCACAGTTTTTTTTTGGTGACGAGTCTAGATATGGATTTCATCCAGATTATAGTTGGACAAGAGTTTGGAGACGACTCGGAAATGAAGAACGATTACGACATCTAACATCACATCACAAGAAGTGTAATGCATACAGAGGTAGTACATTAACGGTATGGGGCGGAATCATAATTGACGGAAGAACTGACCTCATTTTGACCTCAATGTTGAGTGTCATAGCTTAATATAAATAATCTTAACGACTAGTAAGTTGCACTGACAATATTTACATATTTTTCTTATTACAGTGTCTTGAAAAAGAAATAAAACAATTCCAAAAACTAGACCAAAAGTTAAAAGAGTGTATCTGCAATATTCCGGCAAAACTTTTGACTGCAGCCCTAATAAACTTTGTTGTTTGTATATATATATATATATATATATATATATATATATATATATATATATATATATCCTCTTTTAATTTAATATTTTTATATAATTTTTACCATACACAAATCTCTTTCCCTCCTTTTTATTTCGTGCCTTTGGTCTTATCTCATTCTACGGCACTCCCGTTTTATTCAATAGTTTAGTTATTTTGATTTTACAAGTTGCTTTTGGTCTTGTTCTCTCTCTTTTTTGTTAGTTTTACTCAGCATCCTTTTTTGGTTTGTCTTTAATTGTCTAGCCTTACCAAGTATCCTCGCCAGCTAAATTGTCCTTTCTCAAATATTGCTTCTTCCTATTTTTTTAATTATATGTACATGACATTTTGTCTGATTTAAAATTTGGCTCAAGAAAAATATCATTTCATCGTTTTCAAGTTCATCTTCCTACAGGGGAATCTTCTCTCGCCCTCTTTACTACTTTCTTTGTTGTCATTCTGCTCATCTGATTGTTCCATTCTAGTTATTTCCTTCCTACGCAGTCGTTGATGTTCTTTACACTTTATATCTTCGTCGTATACCTGTCCCATAGTGTCTGATCATCAATTTCTCCAAGGGTTTCCATCTCTTCTATTTCTAGCATTTTTTGTCCTCTCTATGTCGGGTCATGTTTCTTCTATGTATGTCATTATTGGTCTGACAACTGTTATGTAAATCCTGCCAATCACTTTTTTCCCGATGTTTTAGTTCCTGATAATTGTTTCAATTAGACACTCGCGGCTCTGATTGCTCTATTTACTTGATCTTCCACTTTTGTTTCGAGTTATTCGTAGCTAGACAGTGTGATGCCCATATATTTAACTCGTCACTTGTTCTATTATCTGTCTCTCTGTATCTGTACGATTATCATGTCAAAATTTCTAAAAGTTATGTTAAATTGGTAAAGCATACGATATATTATTCATTATCTTCACTTTGAAAGATAAGTGTTGCGTCGTCTCATAGCAGATTGTTTTAAGTTGTTTTTCTTACCTGTGGTATTCTCTTTTCGCTTTTACTTATTTTATTATTTTATTTATAATACGTAGACCTTAATCGGTCTTTTTTGGTCCTAATTTAAATTTGTCTTATGTTTATTATCCGGTTTATGTTTTATGTTACTTCATTTCTATAACCTTAATCTTATTTTCTATCGCTGGAAGAATGCACCTGTCTTGAATCTGTAAATGATTGTTGGGAAATTGATTTGTATATATTTAAAATAATAATATACAGAATATTAAACACAAGAAAACTAACGAAACATTTTCAAAAAACCATAGGGTATAATAGAATGGAACTAATAGGTACAAGTAGACGCATTTATGTACGCAGACGATCTAGTTCTTCTGTTAGACAGTAAGGAATCTGAAGACACTGATATTTATAGATAAATATTTATACGCAGATGATACAAGATGAAAATATTTAATAAAAATTAACACAGAAAATAACAAGATAAAATCTAATGTATTGTAAATTAAGAACACAAAATAAAACGATCAAATAACAAAGGAAAGAATATTGGATATAGTAGAAATATTTGAAAACCTACAAAACATAATTTCAAATAAAGGAAAAAAACAAGACATAGCAAAAAGACGAAGAAATACTGATATATACTTGTACAACATTATATTATAAAATAATATTGGAAGAGAAAGAAATATTTAGGTTTCACACGTGCGAATGAAGCATGTAATGAATATTTAGAAGTATTCAAATGATTACTATTAACCATATAAAGTCACAATTTGGAATTTTTTCAACATGTTAAATATCAACTTCTAACGAAATATGATATAAGGAAAGGTTGTGGGACAAAAGTGTAAACGAGAAAGAAAAATATCATTACTGCAAAGCTGAAGAGAGTGGTTCGATTGCAGCTTCAATCAAATATTAAACTTCGAAACGAAGAAGACACTGAAGAAAAAGAAGAAAGTTAAACCATGAAGTAAACAGTCAGAGCACAGACAAAAAAATTATAAGGCGCAAAAATGAGATGACTAGTAACTATGCACTAATTAGCAGGAGAGGAAACAATAACGAGAAAGATATAATTAAAAAAAACATTAAAATTAAATTTTTCACCCTAGGTCTGCGAGGAAAGTTAAGAATTAGACATAATATATGAATATTGATTTTTTAATAATATCAATATTCAATATTTTTGACCCTATTCCTTAGAGACACATTCATATTTGGTCTTAAAGAAGAATAATATTAATCTATAAAACAAACTATGCTCCTAGTTTCGTACTAAATATTTAGTAACAATTAAAATTTCCAAGGACTCTAGTAAAGCTCCCTTTCCATCTCCGTTCAACGAAAAATTTCATTACCCTCTCCAGATATCTCTACTGGAAAGGGTTATAAAGTTTCCTGTTTCCTAAACCTCTTAAGCACAGTAAAGTCAGAATATATAATACTACTTACTTACTTAAAATTCATAGAATTCCATAATGTGAAAATACTCTACGTTCTCTGATATCCGAATTAGCGACAAACAACTAAAACTACAACTTAAAACTTTTATACGAAATATGCTTAGAAAATTGTTGGCTAAACTGATTAAGGTATTAGCGGAAACGTATTTAATATAGTTTCTATTTTATACATAAACAACAATAATTAAAAAAAAACTGAAAATTATTAGTTTATTTTCTACAAAACTATAGGTTAATATACGTAAAACAATATGGTAGCAAATTGGTAAATCAGATAATATGCTGTTCTGAAGCTATTTTCTTGTGGCATTGTATATTAATTACTATTTATAACTGGGAATAAACCACAATTAAAGATAAAAATACGTTTATTGACGTTTCAATTTCCAATTCGGAAATCGTTCTCAAAATACAAACAGTAAATTATTAATCAATTTACTGTTTGTATTTTGAGAACGATTTCCGAATTGGAAATTGAAACGTCAATAAACGTATTTTTATCTTTAATTGTGGTTTATTCCCAGTTATAAATAGTAATTAATTCAGATAATATGCATATCTTAATTATGTGTGAAGATGGATATCGATAATAGACTGTGTATACAGATTGAACGAAATAAATTCGGAACATACGAAATATTATGTATTTCGGCTCAATTCTGTTCTAGGTGGTTGACCAACAAAAGGTTGTCAAATAATTATATTATAAAAATCCAATACTTCAGCGGGATGCTGGATTCTAAAATCATAAAAATTGAAAGTCCATTAAAAATTTTTTCGTCCTTCGTCGACTAACGTGAAATTTTAACAGAAGGTAGATAATAGCCTAAAGATCAAAATCTATATCCAACCAAAGTGCGCCAAAGCCTTGGAGGTGGTTGCCACCCCATCTCGGGGGTAAATTTTTTTTTACGTTTTAACTACAGGTTTCGATTAAAAAAGTGATTCTAAACAAAAAATGTTCTACACATTTTTTTTTGTAAAACTGATATTTTTCAAGTTATTCGCGATTGAAAGTAACAACTTTTCTACAAAATTGTAGAGAACAAATATGTAGCTTTTACAAAGACAAATACAATTCATTTTTTAAAATGTTTTTGCGATAAAATAGGAATCGAAATACGGCCTATCAATGTTTAGCGGTTTTCTTCAAATGCCAAATTTGAAAGATTCAAAGTCAAATATCGGGAAAATGATGAATATTTGGAAGAAAACTCACAAAACCTTTTTTAAAGAGCATAAATAGACCTATCATAAAAAAAGACTCTAGCTCAAAAATTGAGTACTTAAGTTATGATAAAAATAAGGTCAATACCTCATTTTTTTACGAAAAAATCGATGAAAACAACCCCCTAACCACGCCCATAATTAAAATCGATCTTCACCCTTCTGCAATTCTCTTTATACATGTACTGTTAATACGTCCAAGAAGTTTGGCCCGTTTAAAATGCTTAGTTTTAGAAAAAGTACAGCTTAAAGCGAGAAACGATTTACAATTTTAAATTTTTTACCTTTCTTTTTTAAATATCCCCGAAAATACTGCATATATAAAAAAAATAAAAATGTACTAAATTGTAGCTTTTTTAATGACCAAAATTTTCCTTTATTTGGATTTGTTGTACAATAAACATTTGGCGAGATATAGCAGTTTAAAGCATCGATTTACGATCAAGCACCATCTTTTTCGACCTCTTAACAATAAACACTCTATCCTTAAAAATGAAGGAAATACGTTAAAAAAACCAATTAATTTTTTTCCGGAAAATTCCATTAGTACAGTACAGTACATTTCGGAGCATAATAATCTACAAAACCGGTATATTAGTTAGTGGGGCGTTATACATTCGAAATTTTAAGCGTTCTTATTTTGAAATCCCATACAACAGAATAAAATATCTGCTCATATGTCTATAGCTTGGCAATGAAAATATCAGAGCAACAGATTGGGGATGGTATTTCAAAGATGGTTTGTTATTACCCGTACGCATGAACAAACACCCTGCACCCGATGAACTTTTGAAAATTATTTTTTGCCAATGCAAAAAAGGATGCGGCGTTTCGTGTGGGTGCAGAAAAGTTGGTTTATACTGTAACTCTACTTGTTCTGGGTGCTCAGGTGAAGGGTGCAATAATAGTCCACCGATAATTGAAGAAAATGAGGATGACATAGATCACGTTGAAGATGTAATTGATGACGAATAAAATTCTTATTATTATTGTTTTACCTATAAACGTAAATATTTTCAACTATTTATGTAAATGTATAAGAATATATGGTACCTTTTTATGTTGATAATTTTTTTGTATTTAATTCTACTTTTTTCATCTATTAAATTAGTTTATAAAAACTGCAATGTTGTAAAGGGTGATTTTCAAAAGTTGCAAAATTTTGGCGAAAAATTGTTTTCACCTATAGCACTCATAACAATTGATTTTTAAGGGTTGAAAATGTATGAAATTGTATTTTAAAGTATTAAAAAATCACTATTTAACTAATCCAAACCAAATTTCACTCATCTTAAGATTTGTAATGTTATTTTACAATTTTTGAAAAACTGGGGTAGTTTTCACCCCTAAGAACAATCAGAGTTCATCGGCATGACATAAACTATAAAGCAGAGGGTGAGTGGAGCTTACTTCCAAATTTTTATGCAAATCGTTCCAAGGCGAAATCATTTTCTTCGCATTACTAATTTTGTTTACATTAATCTCTAACAAGGGTCGCTTTTTAAGGGTTGAAATATGATGGAACTTTATTCACAAGCACGAA
Source organism: Diabrotica balteata (assembly GCA_918026665.1). Lineage (NCBI taxonomy): Eukaryota > Metazoa > Arthropoda > Insecta > Coleoptera > Chrysomelidae > Diabrotica > Diabrotica balteata. The sequence goes on from OU898276.1 coordinate 108,328,895, forward strand.
ACTATCATTATTTAATTAATTCAAACCAAATTTTACCCATATTCAGGTTTAATATGTTATTTTATAATTTTTGACAATTAGGGGTAGTTTTTACCCCTAAGAACAATCAGGGTTCGTCGACATGACATAAACTATAAAGCAGCGGGTGAATTGAGCTTAAATCCAAATTTTTATCCAAATTATTTTACAATAATCTCTAACAAGGGTTGATTTTTAAGTGTTGAAATGTGATGGAACTCTATTCAAAAGTATAAAATAATCATTATTTAACTAATTCAAACGAAATCTTAGCCATATTCAGGTTTAATATGTTATTTTATAATTTTTGACAATTAGGGGTAGTTTTCACCCCTAAAATCCTTTAGCGACTTCGGTTCGATATAGATTTTGATCCTTGGGCTATCACCTACCATCTGTTAAAATTTCAACTCTATTCATGCAGGACGAAAAAATTGCGAGGTTTTAACTTTTTTCGAGTTTCATTTCCTGAACTATTATCGCTTCCTTAGACAAGCCCTTCTTTGAGCGGTGGTGCCAACCTCATTGTTAAGGTGTTAACCAGAAAATATATACAGGACGGAAAGGAAATAACTATAAACCATTAAGTTTATTTTTGTTATTAGTCTGTTGTAGTAGATTGGTAAATACAATGAAAAATATAGGCAAATATCCGATTTATTTAAAGATACGAAGAAGATATAACTCTCAAAAAGATAAGCAAATCAGATTATTACACGGCGATTGGCAACATTGTTACGCAAACAACATTGTTGCGAGACAGATAGTTGAACGATATTTTATACAATGTCTATACCCAGGTATGGATTTATTTTTGTCCAAGTTTTATATTGGTCCACTATTTCAAATGCAGTTCAAACAGACATATATTAAATTGTATGATCCGTTTTAAATTCGTTCAATCTGTATGTGATTAATAGTAAGATGTTGAAATTAATTAAACACGAACATCTATGTGTGTTACTTAACAAAACAAATGTTGTATGTATATGTTGTAGAAGTAGGGATGCACACGGGATGTTCCGTCTCGCACGTTGTACCGCATTTTTCCCACGGTACGGGACAAGAGGCGGGACGAGTCCGCGATTTTTGCTGCGGGTCAGGACGCGGGACGAGACATCCATTTTCATGCAGGACGGTACTGGCGCTGTACGCTCAGGATGTTCCGCATGTCCCGCAAAACCGCCCTTTTATTATTATCGGAATAATTTGGTAATTAAAGTTAAAATCTGGTACGTAAAACATGGTTTTTAGTTTATATCATCCTAATAAACCGCCACCCGATATTACAGACACAACAGTGGCAGCTGTAGCTCAGTGGCTATGTTACTGGCTTAACAAGATGGAGGGCCCGGGTTCGTATCCCAGAATGGACAAAATTTTCAATCTTAATTTAACTGAGCTGCCACCGTGCTTCATAGGGCACGTAAAGCCACCAGTCCTGGCTACAAAAGTAGTCGTTAAGTCATGTTAGGGGCGCCTGCGCGATCTGAAAACTATAAATTACTATTAAAACTACTATTAGCTTTGATACGTGAACCTGATAAGCACACATATCTTTTCTTTTCTTGCTTTCTTCTGTTTCAGTAATTAAAATTGAATACCATTCAAAATCTAAAAAGCAAAATGGGATATACTAAAACCATTTAAAGGTTTCTTAAAAAACTGTAAACATGTTAAAAATTTACTATGAGGGGAAAAGTATATCACGCTTCCTGTGTGGTCATCTACATAAATTTATTATTAGTCTACCTCGCAAAAATTAAAAATCAATACTGACCAGAACAATCACAAACAATTTAATTTAATAGCTTTTATAGCAGCAGAAAATAAGATTATCAAATACTACAACGTTTTATTGTAGTAAATTGGGTGTACTGCATTGCTCTAGTAAATGATCCCCGTCACAAATTGGAAGCTTTCGATTTATCCGAGTGGAGCCCTTCCTTGACACAAAAAACAGAGACAAACGAAAATTATATAAAAAATATAAAAAAACCAATGTCATCCTGGAAGCAACAAGGAAGTTGGATAATCTTATGGGTTCTCTAGTGGCAAGGACGGTCTCAAAATTTTGTTACTGTACATGAATAGGGTGCGTCTTGTCGATATCTAGCTGAAGAACGAGAGAACAAAAACATTAACATCTTGCTAAGACAACCAGAATAAATTTCCTACCATGGATTGTTTGACCGGTGATATCATAATAATTCGAGCTACATTGGTCTCTGCAGAAAAGCTCTTTTCCAGAGCTGGCTTGACCATGAAAAAAGAAAGAAGTTTGTTCAGAGAGAATTCAGTGAATGCGATACTTTGTTTCCAGTAATAAACTAAAGATAAAATATTTTTTAACAATTAACATTTCTAAAATAAATGGATACTGAAATAAGTAACTTTTTTTTAAATAAATGGCTTTTTTTAATTTTAGTTTTATGAAAAAAATATTAATATAAAGTTGTTCATGTTCTAAAACATAAAAATTCATTGGTTTTTCAGTGCATACTAAATTAAATATCGAAATTTTAAATTAATAGGAAATTTAAAAAAATAATAATAAACATATTATCAATAATATAATATAATAAGGTTGGACCAAAATTACTCATTAAATTCCAACATGCCATTTAAAATAAAAAAACTTCCAGCAATTTTTAGTCTAAAACATTAAAAGTAATAATTATTAAAAAAAAGTAATACTTTAGAAGGTGGAGCATCTTTTTTCCAAAATTTTTATAAATATACGACAATAAAACATTAAAAACTTCTACTTCTAAATTGTTAAGTAAATAATCCTAACTATTAATTGTAATAAAAATAGGCGAAAATACAAATCCCATCCCCATTAAGAGAGGAGTGAGACAAGGAGACGTAATATCGCCAAAGCTTTTGAACCTAGCCCTAGAAGACGTCTTCAAAACTACAAATTGGTCAATCTATGGCATTAATGTTAATGACAACAAGTTAAACCACCTCAGATTCGTTGACGATATAGTGATTATACCGAGCACATTCGAGGAACTGCAAATTATGTTGGGAGAACTAGCAGCCAGCTCCCAATACGTCGGCCTAAAAATGAATATGAAAAAAACAAAAATATTGACAAACACAGATGACCCTAGACATACAACTATAAATGGAATAGAGATAGAACAAATCCAGGAATATATCTACCTAGGCCAAATCCTAAGACTTGACAAAGAGAACCAAAGTGCGGAAATTACTAGAAGAGCAAGACTAGTATGGACAGGATTTGGAAAACTTAGTTGGATACTTAAGAACCGCAAAATACTATATTACTTGAGGAGCAAAGTGTTCAACCAATGCATCCTTCCTATCATGACATATGGATGTCAAACCTGGACCCTAACCAAGGCAAACATAAATAAACTAGCCACAACAGAAAGAACAATGGAAAGAGCAATGTTAGGTATACGACTGTCAGATAAAAAGAGGAACGACTGGTAAGATCCAAAACAAAAGTCAAGGATATAACAACAAAAATTGCCAAACTTAAATGGAGCTTCGCGGGCCACACTGCTAGACAGAAAGATCAGCGGTGGAATACTACAATACAACATTGGAGACCTTACGAAAGTAAACAACTAAGAGGAAGACCACAGATGAGATGGTTTGATGACATTAAAAGAATAGCCGGAACAAATTGGAAATATGTTCCTCAGGATAGAGACCGATGGAAGGAGTTGGGAGAGGCCTATGTCCAAACATTGACAACAGAAGGCTAAGAAGAAGAAGAAGATTAATTGTACAGAAAAACTTGCCACGTGTAGTAACTGAAGTAATTATTACATTTTTTTAATAATATAATTGTGATGTTTTCTTGTTAAGAGAATTTGTGAAAACAAAATAAGCTCAGAACAAAATATAAATATTAAATTTGTCTTTATATCATTATTATAAAAAATACAACTACTTATTTGAAAATTATTCAAGTTAGCTTTTCGGGACAACGGGACGTCCCGAGTGAAAAGGGTCGGGGCAGAGAAATAGCCGCGGGACGCGGGAGAGGTCAGAGGGAAAAATGCGGGAAGGGGGACGGGACAAGAGCCTATCCCGCGTGAAACCATATTTAAAAGAAAAATATCATCTAAATAACTGTAATCTACGTTAATCCCTTTATCAAAAAAAGTCATCGCGTACAATTATAAAGACTACAGTCTTTAGATTGAAAGAAAAACATTCAAATAGAAAGATCAGGTACAAGTACTTGGGAACATGAATATTGCAGGGTAAATTCAAGTAATTAAAAGTCATTTTGACATCGTTAAAGCCAAATTTGTAAGTACGAAGATAGTACTATGCAATGACCACAGAAAAATAGACCTAAGGGCTGAACCTCGTAGACCTAGGACCTAAACAATCAAAAAGATTAGAGGCATTTGATCGCTGGTGCTAGTGTAGAATTCTACGTATATCGTGGATATAAAGAGTTACCAATATTGAAGTCCTACGCAGAGTTAATAAAAGCAAGGTACAAATTATTAAAAAGCGGAAAAGCGGAAATTTGTTTTGGACATGTCATGAGCGAATCAATATACAGAATACTACAGTTGATTGTGGAACATAAAGGGATATAAGAGGAAGGCACAGTTCTTGGTTGCTAAATCTACATAATGGTCCAAATTTTTAGGTCTGTCATAAATAAAGGGAAAATTGCCATGTTGATATCCAACCCAAGGAATAAAAATAAACGAAACATAAGTAATATACTTTATACACTGCCAATGACACTGCTGTATTCACACACAAGTTGAAGGATTTAAAAAACGATTCTAAATGATGTCAACAGAATAAAAAAAATAGTTGAACCAGGAAATATTATTGATGAAACAAACTTTGGGTATGGAATCATATATGTTCAATAACCCACTTTATAGAGAGTTAAAGCCTTCTTTTCTAGTGCTCGCATGGATAATTATTACCTGACTGGTGCACGTCGCAGGGGTGCATACATATCATCTTAGGTACCTGAGTAAATATGTGACAAAGCGGCCTAAGGCTTTGGCATCCTGGTACATGCAAAAACAGCAAAGGGCGAACATACAAAAACCAGGACGAAAAATCAGGATGTAATTTTTTGGGTGCTAATCCACACCTCCAACAGAGAGAACCCCATCAGATATGGTGGAAGATAATTCTGCGTTTAGTAAGAGAAGCCTAGTCTTAAATTTAAACTAACATCAAAAACAATAAAAACAGGGAAAGAGAGAGCGTGAAATTAAGTGTATCACTTGAAACATATTGGGATGGAGAATCTCCTTGGTGGAGAACACAGGTGATCTGTCTCTTTCATACTGACCCCCGGAGAGAGTGTATTGGTCATCTTGATGTCACAGAGGTGATAGAAAATTGAATTTAAGAGGATAAATCTTGATATTTTGGTAATCTCTGAAACCAATAAATATGGGTTTTATCACAACTTTACAGTAGCAAATTCTTCTTCTTCACGTGCCATCTCCGCTACGAAGGTTGGCTATCATCATGGCAATTTTGACCCTGGAGGCTGTCGCTCGGAACAATTGTATGGAAGTGCAAGCAAACCACTCCCTGAGATTTCTCAACCATGACATTCTTCTCCTACCTATGCTGCGCCTACCTTCAATCTTTCCTTGCATAATTAGTTGTAACAGTTGATATTTATTCCCACTTGTAATATGTCCCAGGTATTGTAGTTTCCTCATTTTAACACTCAATACGACCTCCTTTTGTTTGTTCATCCTGTCTAATACAACTTGGTTAGTTATCTTATCCTTCCAGGAGATTTTTAACATTCTTCGGTACGCTCACATCTCAAATGCCTCCAGCTTACCCATACATTGCTTATTTAGTGTCCACGCCTCCACCCCATATAACAGGACCGAGAAAATATAACATTTAAGCATTCGTATTTTCAGCTTTGGGCTAAGTTTTCTTCTACACAATATTTGTTTCATATTGTTAAAGGCAATGCGGGCTTTCTCTATTCTTATTTCTCTGGTGTATTCGTTTGACTCGTTAATATTTGTTCCGAGGTAATTGTAATTTTGTACTCGTTCAATGAGATTCTGTCCTACATGTAAGTTGATAGTATTGATACGATTCTTTGTAATTATCATGAATTTGGTCTTCTTTGTATTCAGTGACAGACCAAATTCTTCACTTGCTTCTACCACTTTGTTTAGTAATCTCTGTAGGTCGTCAATATTTTCTGCTATGAGCGCGGTATCATCAGCATATCGGATATTGCAAATGGGGTGACCGTTGATCTTTACTCCGGCTTTTTCGTTCATAAGAGCTTTTTTAATAACTTCTTCCGCGTAGACATTGAACAAGGTTGGAGACAACACACAGCCCTGCCGAACACCACTTTTGATCTGTATTCTATCTGATATCGAGCTGTTAATTCGTACTGTAGCTTCTTGTTTGTAGTATAGATTCCTTATCAGTAACAAATGACACTAGATAATATATATTCTCCTTGGCGATTAAACGCCAATTTATCAACTCAAAATTGACATTCTTAGCAAAATTCAACTTTGTTCGTATGATTTTTAGATATTCCATGGCATTTTCGTCTTTGACTACTGGCGTATACGTAAAATATACAATAATAAAAAGAATTACTTATTAAAAGGCAATTAAAACAAATTGTTTCAAATAATATTTAGCAACAGACCTTGTAGATCATTTGTGATACAAATAGGACCTATTAAAAAACATTAAAAAACTTTGTACAAACAATTTACCTTTATTAAACGTCAGCAGGAAGTAAAATATTTACCTGAAACAAAAATGAATCGTTAGTAAAGTTAGATTTTCGATAGTTTTGCAATTTTAGCATAAATATTTTTATTATTATTGAGTTAATGCCTCGACAACTAAGATCATTGACATCGTACAGTCAGGTACCTAGTGTAGTGTGTGTGTGTGTGTGGGTGTGTGTGTGTGTGTGTGTGTATGTGTGTGTGTGTGTGTGTGTGTGTGTGTGTGTGTGTGTGTGTGTTTGTGTGTGTGTGTGTGTGTGTGTGTGTGTGTGTGTAAAGTAATTGTCTTGATACTTAGCAAAGTCGACGTCATTGTCTTTGCTAAGAGACGCTAATTGTATCCGAACGTCTGCGGTCCCTCCGGTGAGTACCGATCGCACAAGGATAGAAATTATTTTCATTCACAAGGAAAAAAATTCCTGTAGCTGGCTGTATACCACGTATCACAAAAAAGAGGTTAGTCTTTGTAAATGATTATATTTATTTAAAAAAACCCTAAAAAGGGCTACATCGATAAAACAAACGTTTTCGGACCACACAGTCCATCATCAGGTTTTAAAATCGAAAATTGCCTAAAAATAAGTATAAACCATTTAGTTAAAACAAACGTGATTGTGAAATTATGACTATGGTTGAAAAGCAAAAAATGGTTATACTTACTAGGTGACACTGCCTGAGCCACCAAAATACTAGGGTAAAAACCCTTTAAATTACATATAGTTATAAAAGATTATACATTGTGTTGTAAAATAACTGTGATGTTCAGTATTAAATTAAATTTGGCAAGAGGTAACACATGGCTGAAGCGAGTTCCAGAGCCGGTGAGAGAGAACCTCTACACGCGGAGAACAGCTGGGAACTGATTGACAAGATACTTCTGAAGGATGTCGAAAACAAAATGTCAATGTAACAAAAAACTATATTAGTTGTACATATACAGTGTACATGTACAGTGTTAATTGCGGATTCCGACTCAGGTCTACAACGACTCATCGACAAGACCAACTCGACCTGTGAGCAATTTGGTATGAAAATAAACATTAAAAAAACCAAAGTGATGTCAATCCGAAAAAACCAAAACGTACCTCAACCTTGCACAATAAATGGGCACATCTTAGAACAGGTCAATAGATTTAAGTACCTGGGATGTTGGATCGATAGCAGCCTAACTCCTGATCAAGAAATAAGATCGAGAATAGAACAGGCTAGAAAATCTTTCGAAAAAATAAAAAAACTGCTTTGTGATTCTCGAATAAAACTTGAAATTCGACTACGTTTATCAAAATGCTACGTCTGGTCGACTCTTCTATATGCAGTTGAAACGTGGACCCTTAAAACATCAACCGTAAATAATATGGAGGCCTTTGAAATGTGGATCTACCGGAGAATACTCAAAATTTCATGGACATCGCATACCTCAAACGAAGAAGTGCCGCATAGAATAGGCAAGGAAAGAGAACTTTTTAACACAGTAAAAGTAAGAAAAACATCATACCTAGGCCACATACTGAGAAATAATAAGTACCAATATGCCCAACTTATAGTGAAAGGAAAAATCGAGGGAAAGAGAGGCCAAGGAAGGAAAAGACTATCGTGGCTCAGAAACATCCGACAATGGACAGGGCTAAATTTTGAACAGCTAATAAGAACAGCTGAAGATAGAGAAGAGTTTAAAATTGTAGTAGCCAACCTCCATTGAGGAGAGGGCACTTTAAGAAGAAGAAGTTGTACATAGTATTATTACAGCCAAAAGATTCAATAAGTTTTGATGATTTTAAAAAATAACAGCAATCTAGGTGTTGATTTAAAAAAAAAAACTATTTTATTTATTAATTTAGGGTATAAAAGATGTGAAATCAATGATGGTTTTATAGTCATTATTAATAGAATGACCTGTGTCTTAGGCAACTTATGTTGCTTTTTGTCATATGGAATGTGGTCTAGAACTGTATTTTATGTTGGATTAGCTTATATATATGAAAATTATCCTTTTATGTTTATTACATCTAGGACAAGGTAAAAATTAAATAACAAATATTTGAAGCTAATATCAGATCTCATATTTAAATGACTTTATTTAAGACTGCTCCTATGGTGAAAAAATTAATAAAATTAAGTTTAGTAAAATGAAAATCTACAGGCTGAAGAAATTAAAGTAATAACCTATGTGATTGAATTTAAAATTGAAGAGGCTGGGTTCCTCAGAGACTTAATGAGAATAAAAGTAAAGGAAATGACTGAAGAAAAGGAGGGGGCGGTTAAAGGAGAAAAGGAGTTAATCAACAATTAGAGATAATAGGGGCCCTTTATACTTAAAGTATCTAGCACCCTAAACAAAAATACCACCAAAATAGATTTTGGTGGTATTTTCGGCAATTTTCGATTTCAAAACCTGATGATGGACTGTGTGGTCCGAAAACGTTTGTTTTATTGATGTAGCCCTTTTTAGGGTTTTTTAAATAAATATACCCATTTACAAAGACTAACCTCTTTTTTTTTATTTTCATTCATTAATTTTTAATAAACGAAAATTTCTCCACCCAAATGAGATTCGAACTCACGAAATTTAGGTTTAAAGGTAGGCGCTCTAACCACTGAGCCACAGAGGGGGTTAGTATAAATATTATAAATTTTTACTTGCCTAAATTTTTTGCTGGTATCAGATGAGGCGATCTTTATTTGATACGTTAATATTCTTTAAATACAAATTTAAAGTTTTGTAGTAGATGTAATAATATACTTTGCGCTGCGATTCACAGACTCAATTTTATTATCTTTCAATATTGAATTTGTTAATATTTATTTAATCCCATTATATTAATCATTTTTTTGTATCAATATAGGATAGACACCTAAGGAGAGGCTCTAATATAGTATTTCTTGTAAAGAAAGATAACATCAATTTACACCTAATTACATATTAATTACACTGTTTTTTCTTTCCATTCTCTGTATGAGTTAATATACACCAGTAAAACATGCCATCAATCAAGTTTTACTATTTTTACAACAAATTTTAAAAATTTTATGATGTATATGTCCATAATTGTATATTTTAATGTGTTGTATAAATGTTGAGTGTTCAATGCTTACAAAAATAATCTCAACGACTAGTAAGTTACACTGAAGAATTGTGATATTTTTTAAATATTTACATAATTATCTTTTACAGTGTCTTGAAAAAGGAATAAAATCATACCGAAAGCTCGACAAAAAGTCAAAAGAGTGTTTTTTATTTAACATCCCGGCCAATATTCTGACTGCAACCCTAATAAACTGTGTTGTTTGTTTATATCGACAGTCAATAATATCCAGTTTTTCTTATATATATATATATATATATATATATATATATATATATATATATATATATATATATATATATATATATATATATATATATATATATATATATATATATATATATATATCAAATACACCATTTTTAGTAATATTTGTAAAATTTTTAGACATTTGCTATGAGTAAATGTATGTTTAACTAATATTATTAACTCCAGCACATCGTCAGCAAAGGATATTTTAAAATAATATAAAAGACGTATTACATATCGTGTCGGGTAATCTGATATTATATATATATATATATATATATATATATATATTATATATATATATATATATATATATATATATATATATATATATATCAGCACCTCAGAGGTAAAGTGTACTAAGTCACAAAAGTGAATTATTGAGAAAATGACGGTTGAAGTTGTTATCTATCTTCAAAGCACTATTGTTAGTAAGTAGTAAAATAAAATATTTTGTAATTCGGCCAAATGTTTCTGTAACAGTTATATTTTTTGACACTAAACATAAAAAAACATTGAACCTAGAATTTTTTGAAAAAAATGACTTAATACATTTTACCTCGATTTTATTTATTCAAAAATATGACTTAATACTGAAGTAATAAAGGTGTCTTCAACTATTCCTCTGTCTTTTTTTGCTAAACAGATGCTCATCAATACCTAGCTTCAATATTCTCCAATATCTCGAGTCACATATTATTTAGTATTCCAACAATTAAAATTATCTGTAAGTGAAAGTAATAGAAGTAAACAAGCAGTGGTGGATTAATTTTTATTTCGTAAATTATACAAACATACAAACATTTTACATTAGACTTAATCGTAATCGTCATCAATAGTTTCATTTGATAAATTATTAGAATGTGGTAAATTAATATAAAAACTATGAAATACCTTGGGAACCCATTTTAATAAATTCTGCAAATATTGGTATTTAGTAGAGGGTAATGGATTCAGTCCTTCACGGATAAGAGGCAAATTAATGTCACCTAATTTTGGATTTCTCCTAAGTCTATTGAGATCCAGCTCATAAAAGTCACTTTCAAAATCTGTTTGATAAAATAAATAACCAGGTGCATCTGCTCTCACTTGCAATTGAACGGCCTTAGATATTAAAAACTGTTCTCCATTTGTCGATTTTTTACGTGCTACATAAGACGACTGTTTAGATGTGTACATACTTTTAAAGTTCTTAAAATCGTTCGTTTCCATTGCTAACACTTCATAGGGATTTTTTTGTTACACATTCTGGCGATCTGTTGCCAATCCCAAGGTGTCATGATATGAAACTGTGGCTGATTTTTTGATTCACTTTCTATTCTTGCATGATGCGAATCCACCTCTAAATGTGTATGTCCTCTCAATAAGAATTTATGACTTATACTTTTAAGATTGGGACAAATTTGGAGGATATAAAAGTAGCACATAACCATACCGAGGTTTTTATTTTGTGATGGGCAATTATCGGACCAAATTACTAAATCTTGAACAGTAGGTGATATGTTTGAGAACAATATCCATTTCAGCAAACAGGAGGCCATCTCGTTGACTCCTTTTCCAGCGATTGACTTATCCCACATACAGCAATATACATTTTTGTTACTTGTATCGTGGATGGTGTAATTAAATGTCTACAGTTTTAGACTATAGAAACTCTGTGCATTTTTTAACACAGGAGTAGGTAGGCACTTTTCAAGATCAACCATTATGAGTTTTAGACTAGGAATTGTGGAAGACCTCTCTTTATCAATTTTTTTGAGATTGTATCGGTTAGATGCCTCTACCAGATGTCTATCATATTCATCCTGTAAGCTTTTTCTTTCTTCCAGCGTTGACGAATCACGCAGTTTAATTTGGAAACAGTTACAAGTGTCGCACGTGTCATTAATTGGCGATTTAAAGGAATAGTTGAACTCTGTGTTAAATATTTCATTATAAAGCCATGGCTTGGCTATATTTTCCAATGAAATATTCTGTTCCTCACACTGTTGCTTGTAGAGTTCATACATCTTGGAAATATTTAAATGCGACCCTAGATAATTTTTATTTGTCTTTTCACGCCGGTAATGAGACTGTTCAACAGGAAATTGTAAAATATGTTCTCTTACACTACGCCTTACTTCTTCGTTAATTTTGTTGGGCGGAACCTTTTTTCCTCTTCTATCTTCAGATACTACACCGCTAGTTCCTTTCTTACAGTAAAATATTTTACACACTACTATGTATGTTTGGTCTTTTGCGAGTGAATATCGTAATGTTTTGTTTCGCTGATTTCTTCTTGTTCCCGTTCTTTCGCGTCGTGTATGGATGGGCTCGACTTTAACAGTAGATGCGACAAATTGACGTTTCTGATTAATGTCAATTTGAGCAGAACAAAACTGTTTTAAAATATCGTGACGATTTTCTTCTGAAAACTGCTCAGTACATTTCAATTTACACGTTTCTTTACATGTTGGACCCAGTACCCGTGGTTTCATTAACTTATTTTTTTTTAATTACTATTTATAACTGGGAATAAACCACAATTAAAGATAAAAATACGTTTATTGACGTTTCAATTTCCAATTCGGAAATCGTTCTCAAAATACAAATAGCTTCAGAACAATATTATTTTTTTTTGATACATACTGTTCACCACCTGCTCGTTTTTCTTTTCTCACTGTCGACTTCCATGTTTTATAATTTCTCTTACGTTTACGTGTCTTGATTTTAATATTTTCTTGGGCTTCGTTATTGAGAACATTGCCGTTTTCATTATTATCTTCTTCATTTGTACCGGAAATACTCGAATTATCAGACAACTGGTAATTTGGATCTTCATCTGAGTCGTCAAAGATTTCGTCTAATTCAGCTTCAGAGCAACTATCTCGCTCATCAATTGGGTTTGGTTCCGTTGATACTATGTCAGATGTTTGCTCATTTTGTGTATGCTCAGTTATGCTATTAAGTGATATAGCACCATTATGATCTGCTTCAGTCACAAATTGATTAGAGTTATCATGTAATGGTTTTTCTGGCGGTATCATGTTTTCTGTTAAAATAGATTAGCAAGTATCTGACAATTTACTGGAAACACATACTCCCGTTGCAATATTTCTAACATGTCCCTGTTGTAGGTCACCTGAAACAAGTCTCGTATAAGTAGGAGTACTACGGTAACATTAAAAATGCAAAGCAACTAAAATATATTCAAAAAGTGGGCACCAAAAAATTTATTTAAGGGAACTGATTGTTCTTACTCTTTTTTGAATGGTTATCTTGTAATTATATTGTTTAAAAATGTTTGTAAATGTTTATAACTTTTCGACCTACAAAATAGAAATTTTCACTTTCAAAATTGCTAACTAGAATAAAAGTATCATGTCACATACATCGACCAATAATTTTAGAAGTGCATTGTACTAAGTCACCCAAATTATTTCATTTACCCAACTTTTAAGTGCTTTAAATATTTGAATTTTTCTCGCAATAATTATATTGTTTAAAATGTTTTTTGTGTAATATGCAGATATCTATTTATAGTTTTTCAACCTATAAAAATAGTAATTATCATTTTCAAAATTGCTTACTAAAATAAAAGTATCATGTTACATACATCGACCAATAAATTGAGAAGTGTTGTGTACTAAGTCATTCAAACTGTTTTATTTACCGAACTAGTAAGTGCTTTACATAAGTACATTGATTAAATTTTACTTGTTCACTTTAATATGATGACAACGATTAGTTAAGTATTAACGAAAAATAAAATACAAAATAATTACCTGATATATTATTTCCAAGTGAGGTTATGTTGGCACTTTCTTCAAATCATTCTTCTTTTGGGGTCATCTGAATATCATTTATATTCTGTACTAAAGCACACAAACGTTGTTCACGGCTCATTTTGTCAATACTTTTTTTAAATATCGTATAACAAACACAGTCACTAAGTTCAAACTTATCTTCAGAATATTTATTAATCACCTAGTACTCGTAAACGCAATGACAATTTAATACCAAGTCAGACAAGTGACTACAGACATTCGAGGTAAATAGTATTAACTGACATAATACAGTTTACTTTTAATAAACTCTGTGGGTTAGTACTGTTTAACGCCACCTATCTTTAGAATAGAACAGAATTGAACGGAGATCTGTTTACCACAGAAAATAGCATGAATATTAAGTCATATGGTACTGAAATCTCATTTTTGATAAAATAGTGACTTGGTACTGTTTACCTCTGAGGTGCTGATATATATATATATATATATATATATATATATATATATATATATATATATATATATATATATATATGTATATATATATATATATATATATATATATATATATATATATATATATATAGATATGTATATATATATATATATATATATATATATATATATATATATATATATATATATATATATATATCGGTTTTAAAACCTTCTCCTACGTCTTCCGATGCCTAGTCGCCATTCACTTCGGTCCATCCAAAGGTCTTCATCTAATTATCTTTCTCTCATACTTCGATTTATGCCTTCTCTCCAGCTAAGGCGGGGTCTTCCTCTTTTTCGTCTACCATTAGGGGTCCACGTTAGGATTTGTTTCGGGAGTCGTTCTTCGGACATTCTTTGTACGTGTCCATACCATCTAAGCTGTTTGGTACTAATGTCATCTACTATTGTGTGTTTCACATTCATTATTTCCCTAATTCTGTTGTTGGTTACCCTTTCTAATCTTGATTTTCCTGCTGAGCGCCTCCAGAAATCCATTTCTGTCGCTTTAAGTTTTCTCTTGTATCTTTCTTTTATTTGCCATACTTCACTGCTGTAAGTGATTATACTCTTAACAATTGTATTGTATATTCTATGTTTGTTGTTGTTTGATATTGCCTGGTCCCACAGTATGCTATTGAGAAGGGTAATTGCTTTTCTTCCCTGGTTGTTTCTTTCTTCTATCGTCCGGTCTACGTGTCCTTCTTGTGTGATGGTCATACCCAGGTATTTATATGCGTCGCAATGTTTAATAATTTCGCCATTCCCCAGTGTAAGGTCCTGCTGTGTCCCACCGATACACATCGGTGGTGTCTGATATTATCACTGGGCCAATTTAGTGTATAGCCAGATGGAATTTCGATCAAATTATATATTGATTTAAATGGTTTTTTAGTTACCTTTTTTTGTTTCTTTAATATTGTGTTGCTAAGTTCTTATTAAATTTCTTTTGGTTAAATATTATTCCAAAGCCTTCATTGTTACTTTTATTTTTATGATTATTTTAAACATGGTAGTTGTTGATTTTTTACCACTATAACTTGTTTAACCTGATTTAATATATCTTCATTTATTTCAAAGTTATATAACAACATTATCCCCTTTTTCATTTTTCCTATCATCTAATTTAGTTTCCAGATTATTCAAAATTTTAAACATCCCAGACTTTTCATCCGGTTTATCACACAAATTAGCTGTTACAGGACAGGCTTTCGGTGCGAAAGGTAACATTATTTTATCATTAGCTTTAATGATAAAATTTCGATTGTTGGATTTGAAATCAACATATAATTGTCAGTGTTTTTTAATCCATGTAAAAAATTATAGAATTTTGCTTGTTCTATTACTTGCCATCTTTCCAAAAACCTATTAAGAAATTAATATGCTGGTGCGACAAAAGCTGTTTATACGAACTCATAAAATTATTGTAATACCGCCCTGATTTTAGTAATTTGCCAGTCCTTTTATACGTAGATATAACGCTAAAGTGTATTTAAAAACATATTTTCAATATACATAATATGTCTTGATAGAAAGTTATATATTGCCTAACTAGTTATTGTATAAGTTAAGGAAACAGTCATTACAATCAAGGTTTACTTTACTTATTTTAATTTAAGCCCAAATTATAAGTTAAAGTAGGTTTATTGACGTTTCAAATTCCACTTGGTAAATTATTTACTGAAATATGAAGCTTACTTTTTCTTTAAACATAAAAATAATGAAATCTCAACCGAAACCTACAAAATAATTGAGAGAAAAACACAGTTTAATATAAACAGACAAACAAATGAACGTATGACAAATCGCTTACTTTATAAGTAGTCGACGATAACACCAATACCACAATCAACAAAGAATTTTTGAAACAATGGCTATAAGACGTAAAAAATCAAAGATGGGAACGAAAATGCGAAAAAGTAGAATCATGTCTAGGCGGAAGCAAGTCTTCTGAGGCTTGGAGATTCATACGCAATCTAAACAGCGAGTATATAAATATAACAAACTTACAAACCGCCAACAACAATAAGTATGTTTAAAAGTTACTACGAGAATGCACTACAATAATCTCTGAATATGTCGAAAAACACTCAGAATATACCAAATGCATGGACCAGAAAATAACATCGCAGACGACCTAACTGTCAAACTTATACAAACCATACAAAATAAAAAAAAACCTATGGAAGTAATCATAGCTGAACTTAAAAAAAAATGCAATACTAACACTTGTTAATATGCTGACAAAAATTTTAATAGATACCTAAACAGAAATAATATACCTAAAAGCTGAAAAGAAGCTTGATGGATTATACTGATTAATGAAAAAGGGGCTGACTGCAAAATAAGAAAAGACCAGAGATTTAGTAACCAGAACTCTGAGTAGATTTAACGAAAAAACTATAAAAATCCTAATCGTCGAAAATCGAATATGAATCATTTGAGCTGGACCACATATATTATTCATCTATTATTTATGAACTTGGCAATTACCTGTATATGGCAAGTAATAGAAAGCTTATCTATCAATATTAAACTTGTGAAAAAGATACAAGGATTCTACGGTAATCGTTGATAAAAAATAAAGGTTAACAACCAGTTCTTCAAGAATTTTAGGGTAAATAAGAGACTAAGGTAAGGCTGAGTCTCTCTTCAATACACTTCAAAATCGACCTTAGTAAGGCACTGAAGACATGGGACAGACCATGTTCTGAAATGGGTATAATATTAGACGACGAAACAATCCCATATGCGCGTTATTTTGTGGACGACTAAGTAATCATCTCACAGGATCAGGATGATCTGCAGTTCGTCACAAAGCGATTAACTAGTGATAAAGACTAAATGTTAACTTAATAAAAATAAAATACATGTGCATAGGGGGAGGAGTTGAAACGATGAACTAAACTTAAAAGATGAAAACGTAATTTCGCCGTGTTCCGAATATATCTATTTAGGGACAAAGATGAAAAGAAATAGACGTATTGAAACAGAAATCGAAGAACGATTTTTAAAAGCACTATCCCACTACAAAAAAGAATAAGTGCACTTATCTCACTACTCTATTCAAAAATTATTCCTAAATAGAAGAAGATACAGCTATAAAGGAAATATATAAAGGAAACAAAAGACAGAATGACCTGCCATTGTCCATAATGCAGCAACCTAAACACGATGACTTCAACGAACAACGATAGCATTAATAAACCTTACATCTATTCTACTTCTGTCACTAGGCAACAACATACCGCATTTCCATCAAAAGAACAAGCTATTGTTTTTAATTCCTTAAACGGTGTTGAACTAGAAGAATATCTCTTAGCCATTGGAAATAATGTTAATCCGAAGAACATCTTATTCTGTTCAAGAATATCCAACAACCGAATATGTATGTACTTATCAAGCAAAACTATCGTAGATGAATTCATGAAACAACCTCGAGCAATAATCGCCGTAAATGGAGAAGAAGTTCAAACTCGTCCATTAATAATACCCAGTCAAAGATTACTATTATCAAATGTCTGCCCCTCTATTCCACACGATATCCTCGAACATGAATTAAAACAACTTGGCTATACACTAACATCATCTCTGAGCTTCTTACGAATAGGTTTCTCTAATCCAGCATACAAACATATCTTAAGTTTTCGTCGTCAAGTGTATATGTCTCCACACTGCACCATCGTTCCTGATTCTGTAGTTGTGACATACGATAACACAAGTTATCATATCTTTATGTCACATGAAAGTCAAGAATGCACTTTTTGTAATATAAAGGGCCATTTCGCTAATAACTGCCCAAATCCTTCCAATAGGACCTTACCTCAGAATATCACTACAACTCCTGAAACACCTTCTGCAACTACTATTTGATCAAAAGAATCGACAAAATTACCTAAAAATTTGAACAAAAATTACTTAAATAAAGAAAAACAGGAGACAACATCCCAAAAACCAATGGAAACCGATATCACAAGTGCTAAACGAAACTTTTCCGATGCAAATACACTACCCGCCGTTAAAGTATTCGCAGAGCCTTTCATCGCTTCAAAGGCAAAACCTATCACAAGACCAAAAACTTATAATGAAGTAGAAAAGTTATTAGAGCCAGAAAAAACTATATTTAAAGAAGAAACTCTCAAATTAAGCTTTGATCAGATCGTGGACTTTTTGAAAACTCATATGAACACAAAGACCTTGTCAGTCTAGTGAAAACATACACCGAAGATATTCCGAGCAATAATCGCAGTAAATGGAGAAGAAGTTCAAACTCGTCCATTAATAATACCCAGTCAAAGATTACTATTATCAAATGTCTGCCTCTCTGTTCCGCACGAAATCCTCGAACATGAATTAAAACAACTTGGCTATACACTAACATCATCTATGAGCTTCTTACGAATAGGTTTCTCTAATCTAGCATACAAACATATCTTAAGTTTTCGTCGTCAAGTGTATATATCTCCACCCTGCACCATCGTTCCTGATTCTGTAGTTGTGACATACGATAACACAAGTTATCATATCTTTATGTCACATGAAAGTCAAGAATGCACTTCTTGTAATCTAAAGGACCATTTCGCTAATAACTGTCCAAATCCTTCCAATACGACCTTACCTCAAAATATCACTACAACTCCTGAAACACATTCTGCAACGACTATTTGATCAAAGGAAGCGACAAAATTACCCAAAAATTTAAACCAAAAATTACTTAAAAAAAAAAAAACAGGAGAAAACATCCCAAAAACCAATGGAACCCGATATCACAAGTGCTAAACGAAACTTTTCCGGTACAAATACACCCCCTGCCGTTAAAGTATTCGCAGACCCTTTTATCGCTTCAAAGGCAAAACCTATCACAAGACCAAAAACTTATAATGACGTAGAAAAGTTATTAGAGCCAGAAAAAACTATATTTAAAGAAGAAACTCTCAAATTAAGCTTTGATCAGATCGTGGACTTTTTGAAAACTCATATGAACACAAAGACCTTGTCAGTCTAGTGAAAACATACACCGAAGATATTCCGAGCAATAATCGCAGTAAATGGAGAAGAAGTTCAAACTCGTCCATTAATAATACCCAGTCAAAGATTACTATTATGAAATGTCTGCCTCTCTGTTCCACACGAAATCCTCGAACATGAATTAACACAACTTGGCTATACACTAACATCATCTCTGAGCTTCTTACGAATAGGTTTCTCTAATCTACCATACAAACATATCTTAAGTTTTCGTCGTCAAGTGTATATATCTCCACCCTGCACCATCGTTCCTGATTCTGTAGTTGTGACATACGATAACACAAGTTATCATATCTTTATGTCACATAAAAGTCAAGAATGCACTTCTTGTAATCTAAAGGACCATTTCGCTAATAACTGTCCAAATCCTTCCAATACGACCTTACCTCAAAATATCACGACAACTCCTGAAACACCTTCTGCAACGACTATTTGATCAAAAGAATCGACAAAATTACCCAAAAATTTAAACCAAAAATTACTTAAAAAAAGAAAAACAGGAGAAAACATCCCAAAAACCAATGGAACCCGATATCACAAGTGCTAAACGAAACTTTTCCGGTGCAAATACACCCCCTGCCGTTAAAGTATTCGCAGACCCTTTCATCGCTTCAAAGGCAAAACCTATCACAAGACCAAAAACTTATAATGAAGTAGAAAAGTTATTAGAGCCAGAAAAAACTATATTTAAAAAAGAAACTCTCAAATTAAGCTTTGATCAGATCGTGGACTTTTTGAAAACTCATATGAACACAAAGACCTTGTCAGTCTAGTGAAAACATACACCGAAGATATTCCCGACTTCTTAAAAACATTGTCAAAAATGCACCCGAACTATAAGGATCGAGTCATAAACAACAGAAGTACCAGAATACGAAAAAAGATAATGAAACAACTTGACATGAATCCAGCTGCCATAAAACTGATTATAGAGGACTCTGATAGCTCTGTAGAGTCTTCACTAGAATAAAAATATATA
The DNA here is from genome assembly GCA_918026665.1 of Diabrotica balteata. Lineage (NCBI taxonomy): Eukaryota > Metazoa > Arthropoda > Insecta > Coleoptera > Chrysomelidae > Diabrotica > Diabrotica balteata. The sequence goes on from OU898276.1 coordinate 108,349,278, forward strand.
ACAATAATAACATTAGTTGAAATTCAGATATCTTGACGACCAGGTTTTTTTGGTGTACCATGAAGTAGTTATAGTGCTGTGTTCTCCATGTAAGGTCAGGTCCAGAAAATTAATTTGATATTTTTTTTTCAATTTCTAATGTGAATTTTAGTTTTTGGTAAAATTATTGAATTCATTTAGTAAAATATCCATTTTATCCTCTAGTGCTGCCCTCAAGCAGTCATCTATATAGCGATAGAAAAAAGGTATATCAAATTCTATTTTATTTAAAACAATTTCCTCTAGATGCTCTAAAACTAATTGAGCGATGGCACTGGATATGCTGAATTTCAAATCTCATCATCCCCTGTCTCAAAAGAAATCAGTAGTTATCGGACTCGCCGATAGAGCTATTAGATTATCCGATCCTATCAATAGACCTCAAGCCATTAAAAAAGCAAAAAGAACACTAACACTTAATTCATACCCACACCACCTTATCGACAACACTTTCAAATCGCGACTGTATAAATTTTACAATAACAATAATAACAATGAACCCAACACAGTAAAAAAAACTATATGTCTCTCCCCTATATAAAAGCATTATCAGAACAAATTGCAAAATTTCTGTCTAAACATAATATTACGGTTGCTCATAAAGGGCACAATCTTTTGGAAAGGAATTTTACAAGATTAAAAACAAAAACCCATCTATTAAAAAGATCGCATGTTGTATATGAAATTCCCTGCTCGAATTGTAATGGAGTTTATATTGGACAAACCAGTCAGCTACTAACTCAAAAATACGTTCCCACAAATATGACAAAAAAAAAACTCTACCGCCCTCACAAAACATGAAAACGAAAAAAAAACATAAATTTGATTTTGAGAAAACCAAGATCCTAAGAAGTGAACCCAACAGGAAGAAGAGGGAGCTTCTAGAGTCTATACAGATAAAAAAATAACAACGCAATAAATGATAATTTATTGCGTTGTTATTTTAAAAAATTTGAAAAAAATATATTTTAAATTAATTTAAAAACACATAAAAGGACAATCTCAGAACGCCTATGATGTTAAAATAACTGATTGTTTAAACAATAAACTAACATCAATAAACAACACATTAGATTTAAAATACATTTTACATGTAGTGACTTAGTGGGTATGTCCTATGTTTTTAATATTATTTTAATTGTGACGTCTACTTGTTAGTACCGAATTTTTACAAGCTTGGTAAGTCAAAAGTTTAACTTTTAAACCGTATTATGTCTGTCATAAAATGTTTTTTTAGTCAATATTACTTTTTGAAAATGGCATGAATTTTCTGCTGAAACGTCGAAAAAATATATAAAAATGTCTTAGTATCAAATTATTTTTTTTATGAACCTAAGCCCAAGAAAATCCACTAAGAAATATATATTAAGGTCAAGAACTAAACTCAAACTATATATATATATATATATATATATATATATATATATATATATATATATATATATATATATAGAAGATTTAGAGGATATAATATATATATATATATATATATATATATATATATATATATATATATATATATATTATACCTCCAAACGAATCAATAACAAAAAAACATGTCTTACAGATTTATTGGATCAAATTCCAACTCCGAGAATAATTACAGGTGATTTCAATAGCCATAATCCAATGTGGGGATCTATAGGAACACATCCTAAAGGAAAAATCTTGAAAAACTTGATAATTTTTAAAAACTTAAACCTGCTAAACGACAGTCAACCAACCCGATACAATATTCACATGGGTTCCTCATCAGCCATTGATTTATCAATTTGCGATCCTGCATTATCACCAAAGCTTTCATGGGATGTAATACCGTTTTTGTATGGTAGCGATCATTATCCCATTAATATATCTATAACAATTAATGAAAAAAAGATTAATAAATCCCCGTTTCCAAAATGGAGCTTAAAAAAAGCAGATTGGTTTTCGTTTAAAACCTATATCCAATGCAATTACCAAACATTAGAAGAAACCGCAAAAGATCAATCTATCAATGAAATATTAAGTTTATTTATATCAGTATTATATACCGCTGCTAACATTTATGTAGAAAAAACAAAAATTTTGAAAAGAACTTCCCTTTCATGGTTGAATACAGATTGTAGCCGAGTTATTAATCAATATAAAAATTCTTTTAACAAAATGAAGCGTTGCAAAACTGTAGAAAACATTATCGAATATAAGAAATTACAGGCCCAAGTTAGATATGTTACAGAAACAAGTAGAAAAAAATCTTGGTAAGAATTTCTGTCTATTAGTATTAATACTTCTATTTTTTTATTGAGTTAATAATGCCTCGACAACTAATGGTCATTGGCATGGTACAGTCAGGTACCTAGTGTAGTGTGTGTGTATGTGTAGAGTAATTGTCTTGATACTGAGCAAAGTCGACGTCATTGTCTTTGCTAAGAGACGCTAATTGTATCCGAACGTCTGCGGTCCCTCCGGTGAGTACCGATCGCACAAGGATAAAAATTATTTTCATTCGTTAATTTTTAATAAACGAAAATTTCTCCACCCAGGTGAGATTCGAACTCACGACCTTAAGGTTTAAAGGTAGGCGCTCTTACCACTGAGCCACAGAGGGGGTATAATAATATTTTAAACAAATTGTAAATGAGTTTAATTTACTTATATTAATATATAAACAGGTTTTACTTTAGTTATTAATAACACCATATTGTGAAATTAATCTTTTGTTAAATTTAATTAAACCCAAACTTGAACTCTTTTTCCTTTTGGTTTAGACACTATGCCCAACAGGTTGTACAATGTTCCAGAAAAAGTTGGCTCTTAAATAATCTGGCGGACACCTCTAGGCAACGCCTCAGTTAAAGCCCGTGCTGCAATGTTTGGTTTAAGCAAGTTAAGTCCTAAATTTTTTTGAAAGAGTCTTCTGTCCTTGCAGCATTAAAGCATTAATTGCAGCCACATTTAGCAGTCCATAAAATGTTACCACTGTCCATCTTTTAGTTTCCTAAATTTGCCTACATTATACGTTGAACCCATTTTATCTACCACATCTAAGGGGTACAACTTTTTGTTAGGTTGTAGTAAGATATTACTTCTGGCTTTTGGGAATCTTCAGTTGACGGATCGATGTTGTCAATATTCCGATAACAAGACGATACTTATAAGACATTTTTAGATTTCTTAGAGAAGTAGGTAATTGCAGTGGAATACCATTGTAGATGAATTTTTAAAGACCGGGAAACCACATGATTAATATGTATTTACTTGTGGAATTACCCACATCTAATTTAGTGCTTAAACGCTAGATGGAACTACATTGTGGATATTACCAAAAGTTTTACAACCGGACGGGTGAGGCTTGCCAGTCCATTTAGCAGTAAATATTAAATGTTTATTATGTGTTTTTTATTAAAAAAGTGTGTATATATGTAGATTCTTAAATTTGAGAAGTACCTAGAATATCGTACAATTTTAGCAAATAGTTGTTGATGCAAAAAAATAAGTTTCCCCTGGACTGACAGGCCTCACCCGTGCAACGGAGGTTGTACTTAATATTTGTCATTTATTTGTAAAAAATGGGTAGCGGGTAGGTACTCTTCCACAATCCCAGTGGAGGATAGACTTACTTCAGGGATGCGATCCTGCCCTACGCGAGCCTTGATTCTCTCTCAACTCCTGTGGAGAGAAATCATGTCCTAACCCCATTCCTACCCAATACCTACTATCCTACCAATTTCCCAAACCAACTCACCAACCCGCCTGGCAAGCGTGGTGTTTAAATGCCAAAATCCCCTCAGCATGAACAGACATTCAAGAAAACGGCCCTCAGTCCCCGGCAGCTCGCTAGTTCCCGACCAAGGTAGCGGTAGGACTTACGGACAGCTGGTAGAGGGTGCGAAAAATCCCCGGGATGTAAGAGGCTACCAAGAACGACGAACGATGCACATAATTACGTATAATGTAAGAACTTTATCTAAGGATGAAAAAATGACAGAACTGGAGGAAGAACTCAAACATGTGAAATGGGATATTATAGGAATTAGCGAAGTCAAAAGAAGAGGTGAAGATCAGGTCAAACTAAAATCAGGAAACATATTCCACTATAAAGGGGAAACGGAATCGATAACTGGAGGAATAGGTTTATTAGTACACAAAAAAGTACAGAAAAATATACAGAGCATTGACTGCATTTCCCCAAGACTTATGTATATAAATCTAAGACTAAATAAGAGATACAATCTGAAAATAATTCAGGTATACGCCCCCACCAGCGATTACGAAGATGAAATTGTTGAAGCCTTCTATGAGGAAATCGAAAGAGCAAAAAAGCAGGAACCGGCTCATTATACTCTGATAATGGGAGATTTTAACGGGAAACTCGGAAGGAAAAAAGACGAACAAGAAGTGGCAATCGGAGATTTTGGAGTCGGAGTAAGAAACGAAAGAGGCGAAATGCTTACCAACTTTCTACTGCAACACAAACTATATGCAATGAACACCTTTTTTAAGAAGAAACAGAATAGAAAATGGACGTGGGCTAGTCCAGAAGAACTAAGAGCGAATATGATTATATAATAACAGACAAAAAGCAAATTATTCAAGATGTCACTGTACTAAATAAACTATCAGTAGGAAGCGACCACAGACCAGTAAGAGCTAGAGTAACGATTAATCTACAAAAAGAACGAGCAAAGATGATAAACAGTTGCAAACGCATAGTTTGGAATTCACCAAATCATCCAGAAGCATACATAAGAAATATAGCCGAAACTTTACTGAGTAATAATCCCAAACCTCTAAGTATCGACGATCACAATAAATTAATAACAGACTCAGTTATAAACGCACAACTCAAATTTTGCAAGAAAAATGACACCAAAAGTGAAAAGATTAGCAAAGATACAAGAGCTCTCATGGAAATACGACGAAACCTAAGCGAGAACGAAAGGGGAAACAAAGAAGAATATAAAAAACTAAATAAAAGAATTTCAGCGGAAATTAGAAAAGATGTAAGAAGATATAATACTAATGTAATTACTCAAACAGTAGAAGAGAACAAAGGTTTAAAGATAATGAAAAGAAAACTTACGCAAAGTAAAAAAGAAATATACAAGCTGAGAGATAAAGACGGAAAGGCAACAACAGATAAACAAAATATTCTGAAAATAACTAGAGAATTTTATAAAGACCTCTATACCAGCCAAAGACCACAAGACAATTTCCCGACACGAGTAAAGACTCTCATAAATCAGGGATCGGAATTACTTTTACCCATTACTGTGTCAGAAGTAAGAGCTGCTTTAAAGGAAATGAAGAACCATCGATCGCCTGGTGATGACGGACTCGTTATCGAGGCAATAAAAGCAGGTGGAGAAATTTTATTAAAATCAGTAAGCGAACTGTTTACTAAATGCTTACATGCGGGTATGATTCCAAAAGACTGGAACAATGCAGTAATAGTCTTGTTACACAAAAAAGGCGATATTACTAAATTAGAAAATTATAGACCCATCAGCCTCTTCACACATATGTACAAACTCTTTATGAAAATCTTAGCAAAGAGGCTAACACCTAAACTTGATTTCTATCAGCCCAAAGAACAGGCAGGCTTCAGGGCAGGATATGGCATAAATGACCATTTGCATACCATAAAGATCTTAATAGAAAAGTGCATCGAGTACAACATACCACTGGTTCTAGCATTTGTCGATTACGAGAAGGCTTTTGATTCTGTAGAGTTTGAAACAATACTGGAAGCCCTAAATCAAAGCCGAATAGATTACAGGTACACGACACTAATCAAAAACGTCTATCAGAACGCTACATCAAGTATATGACTGCACGAAGACACAGAAAAATTCAGCTTAGGTCGAGGAGTTAGACAAGGAGACAATATTTCACCAAAATTGTTCACGGCAGCTTTAGAGTCAATATTTAAGGGTACTCAATGGCAAGATATGGGCATCAATATAGATGGAGAAAGATTAAATCACCTAAGGTTTGCAGATGATGTTGTATTAATCGCAGATAACTTACAAGATACGGTTTCTATGATGCATTCGCTTAAAAGTCTGTCTGAAAGAGCAGGATTAAAGATAAACTTTGAGAAAACTAAAATTTTAACAAATCTCGTAATAAGTGGAAATATAACTATTGACAATAATACCATACAACAAACAGACACTTACAAATATCTGGGACACGAAATCAAAATAAGCAGAGACAATCAAACACATGAAATACAGAGGCGAATAGGTCTAACATGGGCAGCATTTGGCAAATTAAGCCATATTCTAAAAAGTTCAATTCCCATGTGTCTCAAGCGAAAGGTTTACAACCAATGTGTATTACCTGTACAAACTTATGGAGCAGAGACATTAACACTCACGCAAAAATCTGCGAATAAACTTAGAGTTACACAACGAGCCATGGAACGTGCAATGCTGAACGTGAGCCTTCGAGACCACATAACAAACCAACAAATTAGGCAAAGATCAGGAGTTCAAGACGTCATCGAAAGAACCACGACGCTTAAGTGAAACTGGGCAGGGCACTTAGCCAGAACACAAGATGGACGGTGGACAAGACGTATTATGGAATGGAGGCCCAGAAATTATAAAAGAAGCCGAGGACGACCACCGACTAGATGGACCGATGACATTAAACGTGTAGCGGGAAACTGGCTACAAGCGGCCCAGTGTAGAGAACACTGGAAAGAACTGAGGGAGGCCTATGTCCAGCAGTGGACGCGATTGGCTGATTGATGATGATGATTTGTAAAAAACTAAATAAATATAGTTTCATTTTAGCTAGTATTATTCTGCTGTCGATTACTGTCGAGTTCTTAATGGCAATATTTTCCTTCTCAAATTAAAAATAATAAAATGCAATCTAATCGTATGCATGTAATTACCCCTTTTAGTTTTCAACGTCACTTATGCAAAACGAATTTTCATAAATCTGCATAAATAATTCAGTGAGGGAGCACACTATGCGTGATCATATTTTCGCCCTACTTTTACCGTCGGCTCTTTTCTCTGGAAACTAATCCGCAAATTGTGACCTTTGCTCATTAATTATGAAACAGTGAAAAAAATCGTTGGTGCTTGCGTATCACTTAAAGGCAAGAGAGTTAGCTTCTAATTACATGCATTATTTAACAGCCATTCAAGACATGTGTACTGTGAACACATAGAGAGTGTGCCTATTAGATTTAAGTGCTGTATACTGGATGAGGTAGTTTGTGCTTATTACACGAACAATATATAAATATATTTATGCATATCGGTTTATTTAGTTACTTGTATTAAGATTTATTACATCAGATTTATCATAGATATCGCTGACATCTCTATATTCTATATATTTTTTTTTATTACTAATTAACATCTAAAGGCATAGATAAATAATGTAGTATATACAGATAGATAAGTAACTTAGTGTTTAAATTTCGTTTATTAGAACCACTTGCGAGTGGAATCATAACTAATCATCATTTAGCGGGAAATTCAAATGGACACCCCTTTCCCTTTGTCCAAAAATTGATTGGAAAATTAAAAATATCTTATTATTTTCTGAGGAGACAATTCCACATATATTATTAAAAAATAAAATGATATAAAAAAAGTAAAGTTTTTCTAGATATACGTGTATTTATTTATGTTTGATAAAACAGTTATAAACTAATTATATAATGTTTTTAAAATTGACGCTTCTACAAGGAGCTATTCAAACAATCTTTTAAAAATAATTCACAATATTTGATACTGGAAATGACATTTCTAATGGCTAATTTTTGATTATTAATTTTAACAATCCAAATTTGACATAACTGCAATATATAAAATCATATTAATAAAATATTATTGTTTATTTTAGAACCGAAAAATAGTTTCAGTGACAACTTACTATCATCATTCATGGAATCCTATGCATTTTTGTAATGTGTCCATGATTTGTACCCAACGGTACAAAAAAATAATTCACCATTTTTCCTAGCACGACACAAAAACTTTCCCACAATCCCACAATAGGTAACTAAGACTAAACTATAAAAACCAAGTAACCAACTTATATGAAAATTACTAAGAATAAATACAAACGAAAGTTAAAGATAATAAAATAAAATTAAAAGCTGTAAACCAAAAGAAAATCTCTCATTACTTTTGACACAGTGTATATTGCGGAAATAAGCTTCGTTTGATTATTTTATTTGTGACACTTCCAGATTGTGTTAAAATAAAAAATGATTGGTTAAAATCTTCGTGAGCGAGATAGACTGTCATTTCTCTTTATTATCTGACTGGGGTCAAAGTAATGGAGAAATGTTCCAAGGTCATGCATATAAGTTTCCGGGGCATGATCTACAGGTTAATATAGTTGCTTAATTTATATTTTTATAATATTTTTTATAATATTTTTTGAAAACAATTTATCAATTAAAAATTAAAACGACAGAAAAATGTAAAATGTAATTTTCCTTATAATCAATGTCGGTTAATCCCATATAAACACCTAACAAGTATTTAACCAAATTTTTCTGTCATATGATTTTGACTCTTCTTCTTCTAGGTAGTTCCTAATAGTTCCTAGTAGTCTCTTTCTGTCCTCGAGAAAAATATCTACCCCAAATTTATCTCTATTTCTTTTGTCACAAACTATTTGTATTAGCTTTGACAACATCCTATTTTACCGAACTAAACCATATAGCACTATAGTCTGGGTGTTTAGTTAATACTGTACATCAAAGATTTTAATTAAATAAGAACAATTCCCAAACAATATACAAAAATGTAAGTAAACCTTTACCACAAATGTTCTTTAGCAAATCTGACATTTGACTTCTGACACAAATCATGTGTCATATGATTTGTCTGTAACCCTCTTTAATGCTTCATCTCATATCTAATTTTCCAGTCCATTTAATACAGTACTGCATCTACTTGCCAATCGATTTTTCACAGTCAGAATTTTCGTTGGCCCTATATTTTACTACATTAAAACAAATTTTCATCAATTCCAAGTCAAAAATAAAATTCCTGAATCTTCTAACCGCGTAATTGGACAGCGCAGTATGCGGCGAGCCGAGCTCTGGATACAAATAGATCTATTTATCAGGAATGATCCATTTGGTGATTCATATCGTAATTTGGACGCCATAACGAGTTCCTACATTAAATTAATCGCTTCCGAAATTAATTGCTGTTTTGTTCTCCGGGGTAAACTAAAAATTATTCTAATTGCGCGGGGATTATGTGTAATATTTCTGAGTCGTTATCCTCGGTCCCACTGAGGCCATACCGTTGTCCTTTTTACACTAGTTTCTAGATCGCTAAACTAAAGGGCCCTAATTTATTATCTTCCAAGTTATCCAGTATAGTTTAGATTTTCCTTTATTTTTTTTATTGGCATATTGACTTTCTCTGGTTTACTTGGTGAAAAATCCTTCTAATTTCATTTTATCTGACTCATTCATATTTACAATCCAGACATATATTCTACATTTCAAAGTAAATGACTTTCATCATCTGTTTCTCTTAGAACGATACTTAAATCATTTTATTGAACCCTACGTTTATTTTGCCATGCGTGTTTACATAGTTGTGATATATCAAATTCTCTATTTTTAATAAGATTAAACCCCTCTGTGACTCAGTGGTAAGAGCGCCTACCTTTGAACCTAAAGGTCGTGAGTTCGAATCTCACCTGGGTGGAAATTTTCGTTTAATAAAAATTAATAAATAAAAATAATTTCTATCCATGTGCGATCAGTACTCATCGGAGGGACCGCAGACGTTCGGATACAATTAGCGTCTCTTAGCAAAGACAATGACGTCGACTTTGCTAAGTACCAAGACAATTACTCTACACACACACACACACACACTACACACCTGACTGTAAAAATTCAGTGTACCATGCCAATGACCATTAGCTGTCGACGCATTCTCAATAAAAAAAAATATATAAGATTGATATTCACTTATTCTAACATTTAATGGTTTTGATGTTTCACTTAAATAAAAATCGTGTTCACAAGCTATTAAAAAAAAAAACAATTCTTTGTTAGTTCTCGTTCATTGTTTGGTGTAGTCTTATATAAAGCAGGTCTCAATGTGTTTGTTGTTTCTAAAGTTGTTGAAATGTTTAATTTATTTTCTATTGTTTTAAGTTCTTCCGATAATCCTTTTGTGTATGGTATAGTTATTTTCCTTGTGTATGCTGTAGGATCTCATTCTAGGTTGTTTCGTTTCATTCATTGGCATTCATTATTTATATACAATAATATATACATTAATACAACAGATGTTATCGAATAATGATTCTCCTCTAAGAACCAATTTTCGCTAGAACAAGCAATTTTGGCTCTATCGTATAACGATTTAATGATTTCTTTTTTAATGTTTATTATAACCAAATTAATTTAATTATAACCAAAATAACAGTCAGGGTACGCTAGCAGTGACATCTAGACGAAAAAACAAGAAGTCGAGAGACCTCTCTGTTAGCAAATTAGGTGAACCGCAAATTCAAAGCCCCTTGCTAGAGGCTTCTAACGACGCTAGAAGTATCCTTGTACTTCGACATGCATCTATGATTCACCTTTGAAAATTACCACCTTTTTCGCTCTTTACGTAAAGAAAAACGTTTAAATAAAAGTAAAATATTGCATTTCATTTCAATCGGAACTCCATCGTCAGGAGCACTTGTGGAAGTACAACTGAAATGAAATGCAGTCTAGTATTTGGTCATTATAACCAAAATAACAGCCAGGCTACGCTAGCAGCGACATCTATACGAAATAACAAGAAGTCGAGAGAACTCTCTGATAGCAAATTAGGTGAACCGCAAATTCAAAGCCTCTTGCTAGAAACGACGCTAGAAGTATCCTTTTACTTTTTTACTTTTATTTGCTAGAGGCTTTTAGCCTCTAGCAAGAGGTTTTGAATTTGCGGTTCACTTAATTTGCAATCAGAGAGGTCTCTCGACTTCTTGTTATTTCATATATATATATATATTATATATATATATATATATATATATATATATATAGTAAATATTGGGGAAATCTGCAAAAAAACTCTAATGTGTATCAATTATTTCACCTAACGTTTTCGCCAAAGAGAATTTGGCTTCTTCAGGACTGAAAGAGAATAAATTATAATTAGCTACCATATATTATCTAATACAAAACATTTACCTTACCGTGAAATTTTAGAAATGTCGAGTTATGATGTTAAAAAACTTTAGCTAGTAACAACATAGTGGTGTTTTTTTGTTACTATGTGCAAAAAAGTTTATTTGTTAACGTTGGAAATGTATGGTAGCTTTGAACTTAAAACGCAAAGGTTTACCCAAGGACAATCGAAAAACCCAATGTAACTACATTTAAAGGAAGTAATTCTTTAAATTGTCGGCAATAACTAAATTTTTAATTGTTGTAAAGTTTGAATGTGAGCTTCTGTTTTCATAGAACGCAAGCGCCGAAACAATTACAAGTAGTTCTTTTGATATCAAAGTCGTTAAGGTTCATTGGTAAAACCGATGAAGTTATCTCCCTAGTCTGGGGAGATATTAGTTTAGAATTTCAAATTGAAATTCTTTTTTTTTTTAATTAGTATATTGTTCATGTATTATTGTAATAATATTTTATTGAGATGTATCTAAGAAAAGCACGGGAATGTTATCTTTTTTTGTTAATGAAAATTATTATGAAAGTAGGTTAGTTGTTAATAGATATATCAGTCAAGTTGGTTATCTGTGATGTTGTAGTGTTCTTGGTATCTGATTTAAGTAATATATATATATATATATATATATATATATATATATATATATATATATATATATATATATTATTATGATCCGAAAAGGTATATATTGAAAAATTAAAAGATAAAAAGAAGAAAACTCTTCTTATTGAACACTATTGAATATAAAGGTATTTTTTGAACTCTAAGAGAAAATCTGAGATTAGAAAACATATGAATTATGAAATTGGCGTCGTGAAAATTTATTTACATATTTGTAATAAAATTAATTAAAATTTTTTTTTTGTTTTAATTACCTAATTGGATCATAATTTAATTATTGTTGTATTCTATTTCAAAATTTTCATATTAACTGTCTATCAACGTAGAGGGCTGTAAAGAAATACCTAGTAAATAGTGTAAAATAGAAGAGGAATATATGTTAAATGATTGGATATTCTTCTTTTTCTCTTAAATTTTAAATTGTTACCTGTAAATTTAGAAACATTCTAAAGCACAAATTTATTTCAAGGGATTTAGTATATTTGATAGAATTTGGAAAAATTTTGATCGAAGTGAATGGTTTGATTTGGCGTTTTTCTAAATAAAAGAGATTTTTGGGGATACTGGTAAAACATGTTAAAAAAGTCGGTCATAAGACAACAAAGTAAAATGCAGGAAAGCATTTTAAAAGCATAACAAAGAGGAAGAAGTAATTTTAAAAGATGTATCTAATAATGAGCAAAATAATACCGTAGTTGAGAAAAAACAAAAACAGGAATATTAGAAAAATTAATGATGATGATGAAAACGCAGCAAGAAGAAAATAAAACAATGAGAAAACGCAGCATGAAGAAAATAAAACAATAATGAAAACGCAGCAAGAAGAAACTAAAACAATGATGAAAACGCAACAAGAAGAAAATAGAACAATGATGAAAGCACATTAAAATGAAATTAATGAATAATAGAGTTTGATTTTTTTTTAATAATTATTTCTTGTTTATAGATAAACAGAAAAATTTGAAAATAAAAATCAAAGGCGAGGATGTTGATATAATCCAAAAAGGTATATAATGAAAAATTAAAAGAGAAAAGGAAGAAAACACAAAAATATTTGTAAAATCATGTTATAGTTATATCATATTTAGATATACGAGTTAATGTTGTTATGTTGTGAAAATATATTGTTTTGTGAAGAAACGAGACTTTTTTAAATTTAAATTGACGGTAAATTTCGGACTTTTCCAAATTAGGTTTTGATATAAGATTAGTATAAGTAAATAAAATAATATATTAAAATATCAAATCTACCTAAATTTTTTCAAAGATTAATTTCGGTTACCACGAAACAAGTCATTAAGAGATTTTAAGTCTTCCTACGATTCTTCTGCCTTGGATTTTACCTTGCATTATATTTCTTAATAGTTCGTATTTTTCCTCTCTCATGATGTGCTCCAAGTAGTCCAATTTTCTAATTTTTATGGAATTTAAAAGTTCGGATTGTTTTCCTAGTTGTTCGAGAACTTGTTCGTTTGTTTCGCGATCCATCCATGATATTTTCATAATACGTCCGTAAAACCACATTTCGAATGCTCCTAGGTTTTTATTGTTGGATTTTTTAGTTGTCCAAGCCTCAACCCCATACAAAAGGGTAAAGAAAATATACCATCGAAGCATTCTTATCCGGAGCGATATATTGATATCGCGATTACGAAAAAGTTTTCTCATTCTATTAAAAGTTGACCATGTAATTTTAATGCAGCATTTTATTTCTTTTGTCTTAAAATTATTAATAATTAAAACTAATTATTATTAATCATTTAGCATAATTTGGAGGATGAAGCAAGAGTAAAGGAAAGACAACATATTGCTGGTAGAATTATTCTTGTCGGATTTCGTTAGTTATTTAATCTATTTATAAATATATCAATAATAGATTCATAGCCATACAATCCAGTTAAAAAAATGTTTATACAAATTGTTACCATCTTTTGAAATAGGAGACCTACATATTCGTATTCAGCGATATACATAAGAGAGAATAGTTTTCAACTATCCATCCTTCCATGTATACAGAAAGGTACCTGGCTGCCGGGCTAGAATGACTTAGGATGCGGTGATTTTTATGCTGTTTCCCAGTCCTGAGATCGAATATCATCGTGTTAATTGGAGACATGAAGTAGCAGGAAGTATCGCCTATGTCGCAGGAAGAGAGCTGAAGAACTTTGTTTTAGTAATCTAGATCCTACAGGCAAAAATTAATTACAGTAAGGTAGCTAAGATAGAACTCACTATTGCCTTGATAACGTTAAATTTAGTTTTGATACAGAAGCCCAAAGTATACCAGGAGTAAATAAAAGGTCTATCAGATGTTTGTGGAGAGCTAATATATAGTAGATCTGCTGAAGTCCCAAGGTCTGGTTTAATAGTTATTACAAATTGAAACTTATATTCTTAAAATTTCTTATCTAGTCAAAGACTTTTAATTAAGTTTTAGCAGAGTTTTTGTTTATGTATGGAAGGAAGCTGACTCATCGGTACAACCTTTAAAAACACTGTAATAAATTGATGTCAGTAGCACTACATAAAGATTAGGGAACTAGACTAGTCATACATATATCCTATAATAAATAATAATAAATAGGGAGTTTTTAGATAGATAAACAGTATACAACTGACAGAAAGCCCACTGAATAGAAAAACAAAAAAAAATGTATATTGATACGTTCTAAGTGCGATTAAAAAATCTAAGAGCAACAAACAACTTTTTTTCCTATATTGCTATATAAAACGTTTTTTTTTTGTCATACGAAATCCTTTTTTATTCATGTAGACATTCCGTCTAGAGTGTCCCTCACGTCGGTCGGTCCTGTTATCCTATCCGGAATAACAGTGACACACTTTAATTTCACCGCTCTTTTGAAGCTTTAATTGAGCAACTTTTTCTACGAAGTAACATGCCGGTGATAGATATTAAAACCTTTTTCTGTTCGCTGTTGTCAACGAACACAATGGCGAATTCTGATATAAAAGGAATCCTTTCTATGCTAGTCTCGTACCAAATTTAAAGTTGGTCCTTTGGCTTGATCTTTTTTGTCGAGAACGCATTCAAAATGAAGTCTTATAAGTTTCTTCTTTTTACTGTAAGCGGACCTTGTACAAAGAATAATATTAAATGTTTCTGTCTTTTACTTGTTTAAATTTTATTTTAGGTTATCTACAAACCGCTGTTTTATAAAACTGTTTGGACTATATCAGTGATATTATAAAAACAAAAAATTTTGTTTGAACTTTATTTGAAAATTACTTGAACTTTATTTAAAAAAATGCGATCCCGACTTACAAATTTTTTATAACTGAATAAAAACAATTAGCGAATCTGTAATTCTCGCTATGATTACTTTAAACTCATTTCTTGCCTTCCCGTACTTTCTGTATGGTGGAATAACGGATGTAAAACTTTAATATCTTGTCGAATAAAAAAAACTTTTCGAGGGTATAATATTGTCTCAAATCTTATAAATTATTTAAAATTTAAACACATTCAGGCCAAATGTAAAGTTGTTTTTACAAAAAATCTAAAAACATCATGGATTAATTTTGTAACTGTCAATAAAAATATACTGCTCGATAAAATATGGACTTTTTTTATTAAACTGGCTACTAAATGTCATTTAAAAACAAAACCAACTCCAACAGAGATGATTAAAGATTTACTTGACAAATTCGCCCCACCATACGTTTAAGACCAATTAAAATACGTAATATTATTAATTTCTAGTAAATTCAAATTACTAGAAAATTCTATGAACATCCAAGAACTGGATTTAGCTAGTTAAATATCAAAATCTTCTGCACCAGGAAAGATTATATTGCTTATTCGATAATTAACCAACTCCCCGGTAAGGCTATAAATCATCTAAGTAATACAAACATTTAATCGTTGTGTTAAAACTTTAAATTGTTTGAAGACGGCCCTGTCGTCTTTAGAACGACGCAAACATAGCTTAGCTTGACGACGGCTTGTCGCTAAGGGAGATTATAAATTCCCGTTACGATATATTTTGGAAAGTACCTACCTTTGAAGGAGACCTACTAGCAACCCTCATTCAGCATTATTTCGTTTCCAGTCATCGATGTAACAACATGTAGTTTTAATTTATATTTGTAATATTTTTTAGTTGTATTAGTACAAACAATTAAGTTTTCTTTTTTTCTGTATTATAACAGTCACATAGAAGTATTAAATAGTTTCATGTACGATCTTTTGTTCTTTACTAAAACCACGAGAAGTCCAAATATTATTTAGCAACAAGTAACTGGAAGAACTCAAGATTCCCATTTTCCATTGAACAGTTACCAACACGTTGGCTTCTGGAAGGAAATCCCATTGGCAAAATAACAAAAAAAAATTATATGCCTTTTTATCAAAACCAACAAAGACAAAATTCTCTCATCGTCTTAAGAACCCATTTCTCTTTTGTCTTGTACAAAAAACTTTAGAAAGAATTATTAAAAATGGTCTTAATTGAACAGTCGAACACTATAATCTTTTGCCAAACATCAGCATGGATTACAATCCGGTCTTGGTACACTAAATGTAATAAACAATAGTTACCCCAATCAATTTTTCTAAAAAAAAAATATTCAAAAGATTTAGACTAAGAAGACTAAGTAAGTGCCTTTAGACCTTAAATGCACTTACGACTGTGTTAATCGTAATGCATTCAAAGTTACGGGAGCTAGGACTATCCACAAATTTATCCGCTAATATGGTAAATCTTTTTAGTAACCGCCTTTTAAATATCAGACACCATAGGAATCAGTAACATGGTCTAAGAATAACTTATACAGGATTTCCACAGGGTGTTTATTAAAACCGAGTGTCTTCAACATGTTTTCGGTACGTATACACAGCATTTTTACTGATTTCTTAAAATGTATCCAGTATGTTGATAATATATGTATTTATTTCATCCGTGATTTATATGACGATCGTGTTAGTGTTCTGGAACATATCATAAAACTAGTGAATAATAGGATTAAAAACCCTAAACTAATTATATTCCCAAAAAAATCATTATGATATTTACAAGACATAGGATACGTATGCCTAATAGTATAAACCTATAAGGATACGTTATATCTATTTTTAGTGAGTATTAATCTATTTGTTAGATCTTAAACCCTAAATTACTAAGGTCCAACCCGGTCAAATATATACAAAAAGTTATGAAAAGAATTAAAAGTGAAACTGGAACAAACCATAAAGTGGAGATATCCAGGAGTAGCTAGTATACCTGTTGAATACAAAGCAAGTGGTGTTCGTGTGTATTAAGGTATAAAAAATGTTTATTAAAGCTTAAAATTTTTATTTAAAAGAAGATCTTTTCGGAATTGTATCATTCCATCACGTTTAATAAAAAGTTGTTAAAAACATTGTATGGCCACACAAAAACATTGGAAGGATATCCGTATTAAAAAACAATCCTCATGGTATTTATAAATGTAAATGCAATAGACTGTAAACTTGTTGATTAATAAAAACTGAAAATGGGGGCATCTTACATGACCCCCTGTAGCTGGAGAGGTTTTATCGACTTACATTACCTCTGATCTGTGCTGGAGTCTAGGGCTAAATGTCGATAAAACCTCACCAGCTACAGGGGGTCATGTCAGATGCCCCCATTTTCAGTTTTTATCAATCAACGACCTTAGAGTTCGTATGATATCTTGCTACATATTTCCTGTCCTGCTGTATGGAGTATAAGCGTGGACCCTAACTGAGGCTATGCTTAAACGCTTGGCAGCCTTTGAGATGTGGATATACAGACGACTACTGAAAATAAGCTGGGTCGACAGAGTTAGAAATGAGGAGGTCCTTAGACGGCTGAACCAAACAACACAACTGGTCAATATAATAAAGAAATGCAAGCTGGAATACTTCGGTCATATTATGAGACACCCTGAAAAATATGATCTTTTACATCTGATCATTCAGGGAAAGATCCAAGGTAATCGTGGTCCTGGTAGAAGAAGAACATCATTGCTGAAAAATCTAAGGCAATGGTATAGAAAATCAACTACATCGTTATTTAGAGCTGATGTCAATAAAGTCACGATAGCGAGTATGGTAGCCAAGAAGAAGATTAATCAAGTTAACAGTCTATTGCATTTACCTTTATAAATACCATGAGTATTGTTTTTTAATACGGATGTCCTTCCAATGTTTTTATGTGGCCATACAATGTTTTTAACAACTTTTTATTAAACTGATGATGGAATGATACAATTTTAAGCTTTTAATAAGCATTTTTTATACCTTAATACACACGAACACCACGTGTATTATAAAAAGAAAGCCATCAATATCCTTATATATGGTGTTTGTAGGAGATGGGGTGCCGATTTCAAATTGTACTAAGGCTTTACAGGACCTTCGTGCGATTATTTCTGCATTACAGATGTATGTTATACGGAACAAGACACAATACGCATTTAGTAAAAATAAATCATAAAGGAAAATAAGTACTTTCTCTTTACCAATATTCTTTAGAGCATCAAACCTTCGTGATGACCTATCGAATTTGTGTTAGAGGATTTTGTGTGGTAGTTGATCCTTTTTGGTTATTTCTTATGGGGGTCAAATTAACACTTTTTTTTTACCGGTTTATTTTAATTCGATAATTATCGGTAATAACACGGTATATTTAACTTATAAACTATAAAAAGAGCGAAACATGTCTTGAGCGAGTTGACCACTTGAATAACTACAGGTAACTGTTTTTGAATACAATAACAGGTACTGATTAGTACCTACAAAGGAGTATACGGGCTGGAGAGGTGTAAGTTAAGCTGACAATCGTCTAGCCGCTTTACTAATAACAGGTAATATTTCAGTTGCAGGTGTCGCAAAGCGTTCACTTCACTACTACAGTAGAAGTGAAGTCAACAGTGAGTATAGTAGTGTCTGAGACCTCGAAAGCCCTGAAAAAGATATCAGAGAGGATGTTGAAAGCTCGGCGTCGTGAAAATCAACGCGGTTCAAAACGGAAGACTGGTGAGTTTAATAATAATTTTTATAATAATACTAATCTAAGTTCTAATATAAATATATATATATATATATATATATACTGGGTTTCCCAATAGGGACGTCCTGGTTTTTGAAAATGGTAAAACTGTTACTTATTGACGTTTGTATTTAGTATACTCTAACAAATTACCATGGCAAGATATACGCTTGAACAACGTTTGAAAATTATGCTAAAACTTTATGCTAATAATCGTTCTTTTATGAATACCTATCGTGCATTACGTGAAAGTTATGGACCAAACCATCGTCCTGATGTGCGTGTAATTCGTCGAATCGTGGAAAAGTTTGAACGTAAATTTACTTTACAGGATACGAAACCACCTACTAGACGCGAAATGCAAGAACTCAGGACAATATTGCTGCTGTAAGAACCAGTGTAGCAGAGAATGCAAATGTGTCCGTAAATCGGCGTTTTAAGGAACTTGGACTCACCAGAATGACAACTTGGCGAATTCTGAGAAAAAAATTAGACCTAAACCCTTACAACATTGTTATGACTCAAGAACTGAAGCCTCCAGACAAAACTCGAAAATGATGGCGATTTTTTTAAAAAAATAATCTTTCCCGATGAAGCTCATTTTTGGTTAAACGGCTTTGTGGATAAGCAAAATTATCATTTTTGGAGTGAAAATAATCCACATGAGATCCTTGAGAAACCTTTGCATCCTGAAAAAGTCACTGTCTGGTGTGGTTTATGGCATGATGGCATTATAGGACCTTATTTTTTCGAACTTGGTGTAACAGTTAACGGTGAAAGGTATCGAACGATGATAACGGATTTTTGGTGGTTGATTGGGTGGTGGGTGATTGAAAACAATAATTAAATTAATTATGATCCAATCAGGTAATTAAAAAAATATTTAGTAAATTTTATTACGAATATGTGAATAAAAGTACAATGTTTTCTTATTTCAGTGTCTTGTTTCAGTAATTAGAGTTTAAAAAATACCTTTATCTTCAATAATGTGCGATAAGCAGAGGAGTAAAAGGTATAAATAAAAAAAACTCACATTTGTGCAATACAATTAAGATATAATAGTAAAATAAACCTTTTAAAACTTTTTATACAAGTAATGAAATCCGTCAGAAATAAATGTTTCCAAATCATATAGTTTCCACATATAAAATTGCAATAGGAAAATTAGTTCAATATATTGTCTCGTTTTAATACATTTTTCTTTGCACTTTATAATCGAAAGACTCCTTCCCTAGTTCTGCTAATAAAAACAGTCCTGTCGATGAAAAGAACGTCCTGACTCACGTTTCTACCTCCTTTTGGGATTGACCCTATTTGTTTAACTACAAATATTTCTCCGGAAATAATAATTTGTTTGTACTTACACATTCTTCGCTCTTTTCTTTCAGCAAATCAGCTTCTAAAACTTACTGACACTATTTTCACAAAATCTATACTTTTCTGTGAACGTTTAAAAACAAAAAACACACACTTTCCTTACTTCGATTTAATCTTTCCTTACTTCCCGTCCAATTGCAGATGATCACTTTTTCTCCTTCAAAAATCATTCTCTCTCAATCCCTTCCATAATTGTGTGTTGATCAATCAACATCCTTGACTCAATTCTCCAAACGCCAACACTTTCCAATTTTCATTATTGTGTACAAAAATATGAGACAAATACTTTCCACTCTCTACTAATACTCTTAATAACTTTTTTTTGTGATAACCGAAATTAATCCGTGAAAAAATGCAGATAGATTTGACATTTCAATATAACATTATTTTATTTTCTTAAACTAATCTTAAATACCTAATTTTTGAAAAAGTCTCTTTTCTTCACAAAACAATATAACTTCACAGCACACTAAAATTAAACTGTAAATATGATAATAATTTTTCTTTATATACATTTTCGGATCATCTCAATATATATATATATATATATATATATATATATATATATATATATATATATATATATATATATATATATATATATTGTTATGAAATGTAGAATTAAAAATAATATTGGTTTGGTTTTAATATATGTATTTCAAAGTACAAAATAAAATTTTAAATATATCAAAGGAACTGACAATATCTTGGTTGATGCATTGACGAGAGATGAACAATTCTGCAATGAGGATCACAAAACTCTTCACGTCGGCATGACCATAATGAGAGAAGAAGCAGGCTTATTTTCTTTGGCTCAGATCAGGACAAATCAGGAAGAATTAGAAGAAAGAGAAAAGCAAAGGGCTGAATAAGAAGATAACTTATATTTTAACATTCACGACATCTATCAGTATCATGAGTAGATTTTAATAACATAGTGAAATAATTTGATTCTGGAAAGCTTGTGTCATTTAAAAAATTAACAAAGAGTTTTCGGCAAATCAAATGGCGGGGAGTTGTTATGATATGTAAAATTGAAAATAATATTGGTTTGCTTTTAATATATTTCAAAGTACAAAATAAAAGATATTTCAAAGAAATGAAAGTCCATTATCTTGGATTACCTGTAGTAAAAAAAAATTTAAAGATCTGCATAAATTATTTTCTTTGTAAAATATATTCGAGTGACGTGTGTGAGCTTAGTGAAATCGTGAACAATGCGAGCGGGTTTTCCAAATAGAATTGTACGTCGATATAAAGTGAATAAGACGATAGAATATAATTCTCCGTTAGTTCTTAAGAATTTGCAGAAACCGATTAGCATGTAAATAGTTTTTAAAAAATTTATAATTGTAGGTAAAATTGTTGTTTGTTATCTAAATGGTAGATGGGGATAAGTGTGACGAACTTTTATTAAAGGAGATTAAAAGAAGTGGGGTAGGTATGTAGGAATGAGAGTTTAGCTAGATTTTTGAGGAAGAAAAGATAATCAGTTGTTTTTCCAAGGGTGCAAGGCGAACAGTCGTTGTTCTCTGGTGGTTTCCCAGAGGTAGTAAGCAGTAGAAGTGAATTTTTGTGAGTTTTCATGAAGTAAGTGTATCTGACAGAAGCTGATCCAGTAAAATATTAAAAGTTATATTTTTCTACTTATATTCTAAGAGTTACTGTTCAGACCAGAACGAGAGGTTCAGTTTGTCGGGAGGAGAAGAGGCTAGTATTATTTGAACGATACGTGCATTTGAAGGAGATCATTAAAGAAGATAGGCTCGCAATAATTTGTTGTAAGATTGCTTATTGCCTAGGGAACTGCTAAGAATAGATAGTGTACGCTACAAGGAACAAGGACAACTTATCATTGGAGAGATAGTTTTACCATTCGTTAGGTTTTCTGTATTAATAACACATTTTTTTAACACCTGCTATAGAAAAGATAGGAATATTTTGATTATAATTTATTTAAGATATTTGAGTGTAAATTTTAGTTCAATATATAATGTTGTATCATATGTTTTTATTATTTCGGTATTCTTTGGACATTACCTATCATATGTAAAGCATAGATATTGAATCACGAGTATAACCCCGAGATAAGATAATTAAATAGTGTGATAGAATCATAATTGCATCCTTTAAATAAGTTTAATTAATTAATTAGCTAATTAATTGCTTGGCGCACCTCAGACTTTTAATATCACATTAATATATATATATATATATATATATATATATATATATATATATATATATGTATATATATATATATACATATATACATATGATCCATCATCAATCATAAACAAATACCTTTACACACAAAGCTATGGTTCCTCGTTTGATGACATACCCAATGGTGACCAACTCAGAACTATTTCTAATAACTCAATTAATAGCATTGTTCTGCCTGATACTGAGTCTGAGAATCCTATTATCCATTATTCTTCTCTACCTTATTTTCCTCAAGTTACTGAGAAACTTATTAAACTGTATAAACAAAATAACATTCCTGTTAAAATTGCTGTCAAGAACGCAAAAACTGTTAGAAATCTTTTTTCAAAAACTAAAACACCATTGTCTACTTTAGAACAAGTCAATACAATTTACCACCTTCCATGCTCTGACTGTGAAATGTGCTACATTGGCCAGACCGGTAGATCTTTAAAAGGTCGTCTTACTTCCCATCGTAGTGATATTAATTTATCAAAAAATACGTGTGCTCTCGCACATCATGCTATTAGCACCAAACATAAAGTGGATTTTAATGAAGTTAAGATTCTTGGCACTGAACGTAATCTATTTAAAAGACAGTTTTTAGAAATGTGTTCAATCCTTAAACATCCTAATTCTCTAAATAAGAGAACTGACATAAGTAACTTGAGCCAAATTTATCATGCTCTAATATTGCAGAACTAGGCTTTACTTTCATTTTCAATATAATTATCATGTAATTTACATATTTGAACACAAATTTTTCATTGAATAATATAACATAGTAAATAAATAACTAATATAAAATAAACTATAACACTCAATTCTTTATAACAATTACTTAAATATAGGCAACTTTCATTACAAGGTTACCTCTACATTATAATTTGTCCATATGAGTGTGAACCAGTCACTAATTAATAGTATAGTAATAATATTAACATTGTAATTGATTCATAGAATCCTTTACAAATTACAGATCTAACTGTATGAAGCTTAGACTGTTGGAAATTATCTAATTGTTATTCACCTGTTGGCAAAAATTTCTTCAGCCACAATGTTTAACATAAATTTAAATATAAGAGTTTGAATGAAATTCTCCTGTTTGTTTGTTTTTAGACGGGCTAATGCGAGTGATTGTTATTACTATATCAGTCTCTTTCATTGGATTGTCTCTTACAAGCGGGCTGTCATCCAAAGCTCATTAACTTTTAAATAAACCGCTCAATTATTTGAGGTGGTACCTCTGACCTTGCTGTTCTGTTGAAATAATTTTCAACCTCAAGGTTGGCTGTCTTTTCGTAGATCTGTGTCAGTCTGTTCAATCTAACGCCATTTTCCTGGTAGCAGGTGTAAGGCTTAGACCGGTAACTTCATTCTTTTACACTTATTTTATTTTTAAATTATATTAACATCTTTTAATAATGCTACCAAAAGTTAAAATTAAAATTTAATTATTATCTATTGTTGGAAGTTAATCGTTGATTTTCTTAGTTCTTTGCATCAACTACGTTATAATTTAATATATATTTTTTATACTTCTGACCACATGGTCACGCACTGTGCTAATTTTTTAATAAGTCACTAAATGTTGTTAGTAAATTAAATGTTTATACATTTCTACTTTATATTGTCCATTTATTCAAGTTTAATTCATAAGCTTGTTAACATCTTTGACTGCTACATGTCTTTTTAAGGTAACACCTGTAACATCTTTTCCATGATTGTGTGGTTCTTATATTATACTTTTTAGAATGAACTGATGATGCTTTCAGAATACGAAAGCGAAACGTTTTCAAAATAGATAGAGTGGCACATCAACTTTGTCTTTCATTTCTCCACCTACAAATTGACCGATATAAGAGCCCACCACTCTGTTGAGTGATCCTTTTATATATTGGAATTTGACGGTCGTACTCCTTTTTCCGATGCTATATATATATATATATATATATATATATATATATATATATATATATATATATATATATATATATATATATATATATATATATAAAACTAAGGATCACTCGAAAGAGTGGTAGGTTTTTTTCGGTCAAATGGTGGAGAAAACAGACAAAGAAGATGGCTACTTCATCTATTTATTGAAGACGTTTCGCTTTCTTAATCAGAAAGCACCATCAGTTCATCTAAAAAGAACAATATAAAAAAAACCATATAAGCATGAAAAAGTTGTTAAACGTGTTACCCTAAAAAGATATGTAGCAGTCACTGATATTAAAAATGTGAAGACGCCTAAGTAAATTGACATTATAAGTATACAATGTATAAACAATAAATTGAACTAAATACAGATAACAATTTGTTAAAACTCAGCACAGCAAAAGAACATGTGGTTTTTTATATATGTATAAGTAAAGCAAACTTAGGTAAAAAACATTAACATGTGATCGAAGAACTAGGAAGATCACAGATGCACTTCCAACAATACATCAATAGTTACAATTTAATTTTAACTTTAGGTAGCATTATTAAAGTGATTAATATTGAAATTTAACAATTTAAATGCATAACGAAATTACCACTCCAAGCTTCTTGACTGCCGTCGGTAAAATGGCGGTAGGTTATATATATATATATATATATATATATATATATATATATATATATATATATATATATATATATATATATATATATATAAAATGTCGTATACAATCCATATTATATATATATATATATATATATATATATATATATATATATATATATATATATGTATATATAATCCATTCACTAGAGCTTCTTTACATTTTTAATATCTTTGACTGCTACATATCTTTTTAAGGTAACACATGTAACAACTTTTCCATGCTTGTGTGGCTTTTTTTTCATATTGTTCTTTTTAGATGAACTGATGATGCTTTGTGAATATAAAAGCGAAACGTCTTCAAAAGATAGATAAAGTAGCCATCAACTTTGTCTTTTTTCTCCACCTATATATATATATATATATATATATATATATATATATATATATATATATATATATATATATATATATACAATAAACCACATCAAATTTGTAAATAATGTGTACATAAATTAATTTTTAAACTTTGTCCGTGTTATTATGCGTAGCTTTATTATTATGCTCCATTCAAGCATGATAATAAACGAAAGTGAAAACGGTCCATTGGCTTTTGTCGAAAGTTGCCTTGAATCGGTTCGGGCTGACACAGCCGTTCCTAATCTAAACATTGACTCTTTCACCCCAACAGTATCAACTTCACCAGCATCAGCAGCGGTAGCAGTAGAAGCACGATCTCTTTTGTAGCCCATTAATAATAATTTTGCCGATTCACAAACCTAAAGAAGTTAAACGATACTTTAATTTTCAATTGAGTTAACAACAAACTTTGCCGGGAAAGTTGGGTGGAAATTTAAATTATCTGTATTCAGCAAAGCGTGTAGTAATTCTCTCAAATTCTGATGTCTATTGCAATTTTCCCTGCCAGCCATTCCAATTTGAAGTACTGAATAAGTTATAACAAGTTAAAGAATTACATTTTGCATCTACTTTCGAACACTTTGAGTCACTTTGATATTTAAAGTCGAGTATTGCGCCTTTTCCAAGTGCTACTATCGGAATTTCAAAGAAATTAAATGTTTTCGAGAGAGACAAAATAGATAATTTATGTTACACGAAAACCGTAGCAGCAAGGCATACTTTCTTAGTTAAAGGATCTCCAGGGACGTTCCAGGAGAGAGTAGAGGACGTCAAATCAATATTAAAAATAATACAACTAAATACCGGTGAGAGTTTCTAACAGTTCATCAATAATCCAAAAAGTAAAAACAGAACTTTCACATTTATTAATGATATTTACTGGTTTATGATTGTTGGCAACAGTGTGATAAACATCAGCTCCAA
The DNA here is from genome assembly GCA_918026665.1 of Diabrotica balteata. NCBI lineage: Eukaryota > Metazoa > Arthropoda > Insecta > Coleoptera > Chrysomelidae > Diabrotica > Diabrotica balteata. The sequence goes on from OU898276.1 coordinate 108,375,596, forward strand.
TAAAAGTTTCAATATTTTGTGAATAAATACCAAATTTATTGAATCAAAGTTGATAAAAGTGTTAGTGAGAGGAGATAAATCACATCTCGAAAAAGTAAGAATAAAAAACTCTTTTATATAATTTTATTATATAATTTGATGAAGAAGAAAAAAAATTCGTAAACAAGGTGAATTTAATCTTTAGTAGTTTAGTGAAACTACCTAATTAGTGGAACCTGTAAAAAAAGCAGATCCGGCTTTAAAATTTTTTAAATGAAACAATTTCCGAATCAACAATATTATAAATGATGACTTCAACCAACAACGATAACATTAATACACCTTACACCTATTCAACTGCCCTCACTTAACAACAACCTACCGCTTTTTCATCAAAGGAACAAGCTATTGTTTTTAATTCCTTAAATGGTGTTAAACTAGAAGAATATTTCTTAGCCATTGAAAATAACGTTAATCCGAAGAACATCCTATTCTGTTCAAGAATATCCAACAACCGAATATGTATGTACTTATCAAGCAAAACTATCGTAGATGAATTCATAAAACAACATCGAGGAATAATCGCTGTAAATTAAGAAGAAGTTCAAACTCGTAAATTATTAATACCCAGTCAACGATTACTATTGTACCGTTTTAAATAAAACGAGCGGTTCGAATTTATGTAAATATATTTATTTATAACTTTACAGTTCGGAATTCTCTTATCAACTAAACTTATTCCTAAGATCGTTACATATATATACTAAAGTTACTATTTTCTAGAAAGTTCCCACCTCTAGGCGAACGCGACTGATCTTTCTCGAAATATCGAGTCGCTTTCGAGATGCCGCCGCGCCGCATGGAAGCATGAGGTGCACGTGCATAAATGCACGTTCGTAACACTGCTCCCCTCTTAGATCTGAGCGTCCCGATCAGCAACTCTATATGTAGGCACAGGATGGCGGAATCTACAGGACTCTCCAGCTCTGCATGAACCCCTCAGAAAGAAATAACAGTCTACTGTCTTTGAAGGACACAATCTCTTTGTGTAATTCTTACACCGGTTTCTCGGAAGATCACTTCTAGCATGCTTCTGACAATCTTCCAATCCAGATTATCTAGTGCATGGCCTATCTTGGGTAAGGCCAAATTCTTAATGTCGTAATTGCAGACGATTTTCTTCAAATTAGTTAGAGCACACCATATATCCTCGTAGGTTGCCCTGTCTGTATACGACTTCCTGGTCACCATATACAGCAAAGATCGAGAACCATCTTCTAATCTCAGCACTTTTCCAACTTTAGGCTGCTGGTTTTTTAACTCGTCCAAGCGACCAAATTTCTTATAAAATACGGATGAGATTCCTTTAGTCATCTCAAGATCTTGGGCAACACAGTGGGCTAGAGTGACGTTATGCGGAACCCTAAAAAGATCCTGCTGAACTTGTGTCGTCACGCCGAATCTAGCACTCTTTCTCTCTGCGTAATTTGACATAAACTCATTAAAGCTTGGTCGCCGATCATCTTTGATCTCATGTTGAAGGGTTCGGACTTCTTCGGTTTCGTTTGAGCCAGCATAAGGTGCAAGACGATTTATGTGAACTACTTTAGGTTTACCTTTCGGCAACTTCTTAATTCGGTATATTACGTCATTTATTCTCTTTTTAATTTCATACGGACCCTCCCATTGTCTTTGCAGTTTAGGAGACAAGCCACGACGACGTTGTGGATTATAAAGCCAAACAAGATCACCTACTTATAGCTTTCATTTTTGCATCGAGAATCATATTGATCTTTCATTCTGTCACTGGCTAACTGGATGTGTTGTCGGGCAAGTTCATGAATGTTGTTCATTCTTAACTTCAGGCGGTCGACATAATCTTCGCTTGCAACATGTTCTTCGGAAGGTCTGGAGCCAAACTCTAGGTCGCAGGGCAAACGAACTTCACGACCTAACATCAGGCAGTTTGGAGTCTGGCCGGTAGTTTCATTCACGGCCGAGCGGTAGGCCATTAGGAATAAATGAATGTGCTGGTCCCAATCTCTTTGATGTTCTGATACAACTTTGGACAGGTGTTTACCCATCGTTCGGTTCATTCTCTCTACCATTCCATCTGATTGAGGATGCAGGGGTGTCGTTCTGGTCTTATTGACACCAATCAATTTACAAACGTTTTGGAAAAGGTTTGACTCGAAGTTTCGCCCTTGGTCGGAGTGGATCTCCAAGGGAACACCAAATCGGCTAAAGAATTCTTTAACAAGTACCTCTGCAACGGTAGCAGCTTCTTGATTTGGTATCGCATAGGCCTCAGTCCATTTCGTAAAATAATCCATGGCTACCAGGATATATTTATTTTCCATCATTCGTCTCTGGAAGTGGACCTGCAATGTCGATTGCTACTCTCTCCATAGGACTACCAACATTGTACTGTTTCATGGGTGCCCTCTTTTTACCAACTGGACCATTACTAGTTGCACACAGTTCACATTTCCGACACCATCTTCTTACATCATCTTTACAGTTCACCCAATAGAACCGTTCTCGAACCTTTTGCAGAGTCTTCGTAATACCAAAGTGTCCACCTGATGCACCGTCATGCAACTGACGCAATACTTCTGACACTTTACTTTTAGGTACAATCAACTGAAGCTTAGTTTCTGTACCATCATCGTTCTCAAAGGTTCTATACAGAAGATCATCTTTCAGCACTAGGCAATTCCATTGGCTCCAGTAACACTTGACTTCGGGACTACATGCACTAATGTCTTGCCAAGAAGGTCTTTCACTTCGACGCACCCAATCCAATACTCTTTTTATACATGGATCATCTGCTTGTGCGTCTTGTAGCTGTTGAGGCTGCCATTGATCATTAATAACGGTGGTTCGCCTCACGGGGCAAAGTCTTTCTTCTAATTTAAGACAGTGATTACAATGTTCACTGCACGGCCTTCTCGAAAGCGCATCAGCATTTAAATGAACTCTTCCATCCCTGTGTTCGATCTCGTAATCATATTCTTGTAATCGTTCTAACCATCTTGCCATCTGGCCCTCTGGATTACGGAATTGTAGGAGCCATTTTAGAGCAGCGTGATCCGTGCGAAGAAGAAACTTTCTGCCATACAAGTATTTATGAAAATGCTCGCAAGCCTTTACTACGTCTAGCAATTCTCTTCTGGTAACGCAATAGTTTCTTTCTGGTTTCGACAAGACTTTGCTAAAGTAAGCGATGACTTTCTCCTGCCCATCTTGGATTTGGGATAGAACAGCTCCTATTGCACTGTTGCTTGCATCGGTGTCCAACACAAATTTTCCTGCCTGTCTAGGGTAGCTTAAAATCGGTGCGCTGATCAGAGCCATTTGTAAGTGTTCGAAAGCTCTTTGGCACTCTTCGCTCCATGTATATTCTTTGCCTTCTTCTGTCAACTTTGTTAATGGCTTGGAGATGTTGGCAAATCCTTTCACAAAACGTCGGTAATATGTACAAAGGCCAAGAAAACTTCTAATTTCGTGTTTGTCTCTTGGTACCGGCCAATCCTTAATTGCTGCAAGTTTTTCAGGATCAGCTGTAACACCATTACTTGCTACAATATGTCCCAAGTACTTCACTTCTCGTCGAAACAAGTGACATTTCTTCGGACTCAACTTCAAATTTGCTGCCCGCAATCGTTGAAAGACTTCTGTCAAATTATTGGCATGTTCATCGAAGGATCTTCCTACTACAATTACATCATCCAAATAAACCAGGCATGTTTTCCATGTTAGACCTCTTAAAACTGCCTCCATTAATCTTTCAAATGTGGCTGGGGCATTACATAAACCAAAGGGCATAACTGTGAACTGCCATAGCCCTGATCCTATCGAGAATGCGGTTTTCTCACGATCAGCTGGCTCCATGTCTACTTGCCAATATCCACTTTTTAGATCGAGTGTGGAGAACCAACGAGAACCAGAAAGTGTATCCAATGTATCATCTATTCTCGGCAAAGGATAACTATCTTTTTTAGTTACCGCATTGAGCTGTCGGTAGTCAATACAAAAACGTGTTGAACCATCTTTCTTCTTTACTAGCACTACTGGTGATGTCCATGGACTGTTTGATGGTTCAATTACCCCTTGTTTGGTCATATCTTTGATGATGTCTTCGGCTTCATCTCTTTTCGCAAATGGAAGTCGTCTAGGTTGTTGTCTGATTGGCTGAGCGTCTCCGGTATTAATTTTATGCTTTACTATGCTTGTTTTGCCGTTATAGTTCTTATCAATGGCGAAAACATCTTGAAATTCTATCAGCATAGACTTCACTTTTTTAGTTCGTTCATCATCAAGATCTTGGCACGTTTTAATCATCGTCTCAACAAGCTCCTTTGGATACTTAGATTTCGACGGTTTCTCATTAGTACTCATGGAACAAATCGAAGCCACGGGAACACACTGTCCGATCAAAGTTCTTTTACTTAACTTAATAGCAGTTCCCTTTAAATTCATAACTCTTACAGAAACGACATCTCGAATTCTCACCAAAGCTTTTGCCGTTAGGAACTCGGCATTGTTCACATCTTCGACCATCCTTAAACTTCCCTCTCGGCAGTAACTATCAGGTCTGGCCATCAAAATTTTCTCACTATTACCGGGTATTGTTACGTCACAAGTAGTTATTAAGCTGATAACATCTTCTTTGTCTTCATGAAACGGCAACTCTTCACCACCGATCTCGAGAACTCCATCTTTGACATTCAATACAGCCCCAACTTTCCGTAGCAAATCCATCCCCAATATGAACTCATCGGAGATCTCTGCAATTAATACTCTATGTTTCACTGTGGTCTGGCCAATGGATACTGACATATTAGCCTCGCCATATGTATTAATTATCTCACCAGTTGCTGTTCTAAGCTTTACTGTTGCAGGCGATAATTTAAGATGGTCTCGTACTACTTCTGGCCGTGCAATAGTTCTTGTTGCACCTGTATCTACCAAAAACGATCTACATTTATTGTTAATACGACCCTCGATGTACAAGCTATGAATTCCACCGGAGGACGTAATGTTCACAGTTACTATGGGGGCTGTGTTTCTCGAGGTCGGCAGTTGCCACAATACGTCACCACAATTCCAACATCTGGGCTCGCGTCTCTTCGGCATCGTGTTATGAACTATTTTTCTTACCATTTCTTCTAGACGTTCATCGTTTAGTTCGTCGCCTTCTTCGATGGTTCTTACTCGATGGCTCCGTGAAGTTTGACTAGCTGTTTCATGTTCTAAGGCAATAGCGAGCGCTTCATCTAAAACTTTCGGTCTTGCTAGTCGTAAAGCTTTCTGTAATTCACTTTCTTTTAACCCATTGACGAAGGTATTGTTACGATTTTAAATGTTATGGCGTATAGACCTGTAAATATTTTATGACTAATCCTTTTTTTTATTGATTCTCGTAATTTTTAGGTCAAAATATACCTGAGCTTCGATACCAGTTATTTACAGAAATATCTAGACCCTTCTACAAGAAAGGTCGAGTATTCAGGAATGCAGTCGACGGCCGAGAATGACTCACCTAATGGATGGAAAGATCGATGCCTAGCCAGATTTCTCTAGATAACGGCATTTTGATGTATAAATAACGGTGATCCTCATTGAGGGGAGTCAGTCAAAAGAAGATCGGGAAACCGCGATATTTAAATGTAACGAAACGTAACAAATAAATTTGTATTTAATAAGCTATTTAATAAATTAGTAATTAGTTATCGTGAGTTTTAATAAATTAGAATATAGACAATAAATTAGAATAAAGACAAATAAATTAGAACTATATAAATATATAACATTTGGTGCCAGAAGTGGGATTTCAACATAAATCCAGCAGTGACTTTTGAAAAAGACTTTAAAAACTTTTGAAAAGTATTGTTCGTCGGGAACATCCGCGTAGTTCGGTAGTGACCTTTGTACAAAAGAACATTTATAAAAGTACGTGTGTGCCTGTACAAAGATGCTGCTAGTACAACTCTCGGTAAAACAGTTGCGTGAGCAATTAGAAGAACGCGATGAAGACTGCAGCGGGTCCAAGAAGATCCTCCAGGAGCGACTGAAGAATATTCTTAACAAGAATGGAGATGACCCAGAGACATTCCAGTTTCAATCATCAGAAGAAACAGTTTTAACAAAAATAAATGAGAAATTTGAAAATGTCTCGCAAATGATTGAAGAATCTTCTAAAAACACTGATGGAAAATTCGAGACTGTTTCCAAAAGATTCGATGAAACGTCTCAAATGATCGAAGAAACTTCTCAAATTATTAAAGAAACAGCTAGACAAAATGACGAGAAATTTGAAAATGTTGCTAGAAGATTCGACGAGACTTCTCAAATAATTAAAGAAATATGTATTCAGAATAGTGAGAAGTTTGAAGAAGTCTCTAAAACATTTGATAAAGTTGAAGAGAAAATCAAACAGTTAGAGACCATGATAACTAACACGAGAGTGCTACCACCAATTAATACGGTAGCTTTAGATCCGGTAGAGATAAAAGAAGACGAGACAAAATGTAAGTTGGAAACACGGCCAAAATTTGAAGGAAGTGGAAGTTCCGTTCATGTCAAAGTCCCAACTTTCGACGGAAAATCATCATGGAACAACTACATGAAACAGTTCGAATCAGCTGCAAGAGCGAATGGATGGTCTGAAAAAGAAAAGGCTGTAAACCTGACTATCGCTCTTCGAGGAGATGCCTTAGATGTGCTCCAGACCATAGCCGTAGAGGAGACGGATGATTTCGAACAACTGAAGAAGAGGTTAAATATGCGATATGGCCACGAACACTTGGAGCATGTATATCAGTCGCAGCTCAAAAATCGAAGACAAAAGAAAGATGAGGCTCTTCAAGAATATGAAGTAGATATCGCCAGATTAGTGCGATATGCTTATCCAACAGCTCCCGAAGACATAATGGAAAAGTTGGCCGTTCAAACGTTTATTGATGGTCTTCGTGATCATGAGATGCAAAGAACACTACGATTAGCTCGTCACAAGACGCTGGTTGATGTCTTATCCGCCGCCCTCGAATACGAGTCAGCTACGCAGGCCTCTTGCGGTTACAGTAAAGTTAGGACTGTAAAAGAGGAAGAAGATGAAGATAAACTAAACCAGCTCGTTAATATGATGAAAAGCATGACATACAAGAAGACGAAGACCATAAGATGCTGGAATTGTGGCGAAATAGGACACGTACGAAGTTCATGTAAGCATCCTAGGTACGACACAAATCAAGAAACTCACCATCAGGAAAACTAGAACGGGTCGGCCTTAGGGGGGCAGCTTCGACCCAGAACTTTTCCAAAGACCCTCTCATACTAATAGCTTCTTTGAAATGTCGTGAAGATAGTGTATATGTAGATGGAGAAATAAATGGTAAAAAGCATACGTTGTTGGTGGATACCGGAGCGACAAGATCCATTATTCGCCCGACAGTTATAAACAGCCGTAAGAAACTGTTACCAACGAGGTTGCGACTGCGGACCGCTACAGGTGAAAATGCCAACATTCATGGAGAAATCCAGGTACAATTAGGAATTGGAACAGAAAAGTTCGTCCATACTGTTATAGTTGCTGACATCGAAGAGGATGTTATATTAGGAATGGACGTAATGAATACGCATGGGTTCCAATTGGATTTTAAGAATAAGGTAATCAAAGTTGGTAACGAGGAGGTATTTCTCCATCCACATGATGACAACACTATGCAAGCAGCCGTTAAAGAAGATACAGTCGTGCCTGCGAGAAGTGAAACGATAATAGTAGCGCGGCTACAGGGAATTGTGGACGAAGGAACACCTGTTATGATGGAGCCTTGGAATCATGACGACGAAGTTGGCCGTGGAATCATAATTGGAAAAGAATTAGTGACTTCGGCTAAAGAAATTCCTGTGAGACTTATTAATGTCAATGACTACCCAGTGACCATCAAGAAAGAGACAAAAGTAGGAACTTGTGTACCTGTCACATCCATAATCCGTCAAACGACAACGTCTGATAATTCCAACGATAAATTTGATCAAATGGTTGCGGTTGCTGGACAGTCTCTGAATCAGATCGAGAAAAGGAAATTAAGGGAATTTCTTCGGCAGTATCGTGATATTTTCGTACCGAAAGGAGGAAAGACGGGAAGAACTACCGTTGTTAAGCATAAAATCGATACTGGTAATGCTAAGCCAATTCGTCAAACAGCTCGACGATTACCACAGGCGAAAAGAGAGGAAGCTGAAACGATTGTTCAGGAAATGAAGAAAGACGGGGCGATAGAACCTTCTACGAGCTCATGGGTCTCTCCGGTGGTCCTGGTTAAGAAGAAAGACGGAACAACGAGGTTCTGTGTGGATTACCGTTTGCTGAACAACGTTACCAAGAAAGATAGTTATCCTCTGCCTCGGATCGATGACACATTAGACACATTGGCTGGAAGTAAATTATTTTCTACTTTGGACTTGAAGTCTGGATACTGGCAGGTAGAAATGGACCCGGTAGATAAAGAAAAGACAGCCTTCACCACAGGATCTGGATTATGGCAATTCAACGTTATGCCATTTGGACTTTGTAACGCTCCTGCGACATTTGAGAGACTTATGGAAAATGTGTTGAGAGGGTTATCTTGGAAAACATGCCTAGTTTATCTAGACGACATAATCGTCTCGGGGAAGACATTTGAAGACCATCTGAAGAATTTAGAAAACGTTTTTAATCGACTTAAAGCTGCCCAATTGATGTTAAACCCCAAGAAGTGCCAGCTATTTCAAGGTAAAGTCAATTATCTGGGTCATATAGTCAGTAAAGAAGGAGTGGCCGTGGATAAGGGAAAAATCGATTCTATTAAGGAATGGCCAAAACCAACTGACAAACATCAAGTGAGAAGTTTTCTGGGACTGTGTACTTACTACCGGAGGTTTATTAAGAAGTTTGCAGATATCGCTAAACCATTAACGCGACTTACAGAGGAAGCAAGAGAATACCGCTGGGATGTAGACTGCCAGAATGCCTTTGAAACCTTAAAAAAGCATTTAATCACAGCACCAATTTTAGGGTATCCACTGCCAGAAGGAGAGTTCATCTTAGATACAGATGCAAGTAATGTGGGAATTGGAGGAGTGCTGTCTCAGATTCAAGGAGGACAGGAAAGAGTCCTTGGATATTTTAGTAAAGTTCTCTCAAAACGTGAGCGAAATTATTGCGTCACGAGAAGAGAACTTCTGGCAGTAGTGAAATCAGTAGAGCACTTCTATCAATACCTCTATGGAAGAAAGTTTTTAATCCGAACCGACCATGCCGCCCTTAAGTGGTTGATGCAGTTTAAGAATCCAGAGGGTCAGATAGCCAGGTGGATCGAACGACTTCAAGAATATGATTTTAAGATTGAGCACCGGGCCGGAGTTAGCCACCGAAACGCTGATTCTCTTTCCAGAAGGCCATGCCCAGCAGAGTGTTCCCACTGCAACAAAACGGAATCCAAGGAAGCAGCAGTGCTAAGAACGACGGTGATCAACGACGACTGGACGCCTACCAAGATCAGGGAAGAACAAGAGAGAGATCCAGTTATACAGAAAATCCGAAAATGGAAAGAGGAAAACCGTCGACCACCTTGGCAAGAAATATCGAACCTAGGCTCAGTAGTTAAGACATATTGGGCCCAGTGGGACTCATTTATCATGGAAGATGGCTTGCTCAAACGAGTCCTGGAAAATGATGACGGTTCAGAGAAGAGAAGACAGTTGGTGATTCCAAAGAGCAGAGTAGCCGAAGTACTTCGTCAGTTACACGACAGTCCATCAGGAGGGCATTTTGGTGTGAAAAAGACCCTTCAGCGAATTCGGGAACGGTTTTATTGGATGAACAGTTCCGACGATGTAAAAGACTGGTGTAAGAAATGTACTATTTGTGCTACGAGTAACGGGTCTTATCGAAAAAGGAGAGCTCCTATGAGACAATATAATGTTGGAAGCCCGTTTGAAAGAATAGCTTTGGATATTGCTGGGCCATTTCCAGAAAGTGATAATGGAGGCAAGTACATGTTGGTAGTAATGGATTACTTCACTAAGTGGGTCGAGATTTACGCACTTCCAGACCAGAAGGCCGCCACCGTTGCAGATAAGTTGATCCAAGAATATATCAGCCGATTTGGAGTGCCTTTGGAGATCCATAGTGACCAAGGCAGGAACTTCGAAAGCGATTTATTCCAAGGAATATGTGATAGACTAGGTATGAAGAAAACAAGAACTACGGCTTATCATCCGCAATCGGATGGTATGGTAGAACGAATGAATAGAACAGTTGGCAAGTATTTGACAAGGATGGTGTCCGATCATCAGCGAGACTGGGACCAATATCTTCCGTTCTTCACAATGGCCTACAGATCTGCTGTTAATGAATCAACAGGCCAGACACCAGCCAGAGTCCTATTCGGACGCGAGATGCGACTACCTTGTGATCTAGAGTTTGGGTGTCGACCTGGAGAAGATGTAGCAGGTGAAGATTATGTGATCGAATTACGAAGAAGAATGGACGATGTACACGAGTTGGTCCGTTCCCATCTCCAAATCGCTAGTGACCGAATGAAGAAACGGTACGATACACAAGCCGAAAAGGGGTGTTTTAAGAAGAACGATAAAGTCTGGCTTTATAACCCCAAAAAGCGAAAAGGTTGTTCTCCCAAATTGCAGCAGTTTTGGGAAGGTCCATACCTCATTATGGAGAAGATCAATGATGTTATTTACCGAATAAGCAAGATCCCGAGAGGAAAGCCGATGATAGTACACCATAACCGGTTGGCGTCTTTCGAGGGTGACCACGACGTAGATGAAGAAGTGGAAGTAAACCAAGTCCAAGATGTGTCTGACCTCACGTTTGAGGAATTCATGGGTGCCTATGGAGGTACCGGTAAAGCAAGACATGGTGTTACCACTGAAGAAAGGCAAGATCTACTCGCGCTTCCCGATGACTACTCACTGGCCCTTACCATCCCGGCCAGTATCAAAGATGCACCAGGGTTGGCATCCGTCTTTCAAAGGAAGTTTGGTCGAGTTGCAGAACTTCAATGCCAAGTGCCAGCTCCTGGTAAAACCTTGAAACTTCAAGATGCATCACGTTACCTTTTCTACCTGGTAACAAAAGACACTGCCCGTGACCAACCTACCTACCGAGATGTATGGGAAGCCTTACTTCAGTTGAGAGAGCACGTACTAGAGTCCGACGTGCAAAAGTTAGCCATGCCAAAGTTGGAGTGCCGCCAATTAGATTGGAGGGTTATACGAAACATGGTGGAGGAAATCTTTAAAGACACCGAAGTCCAGGTGTTAGTCTGTTGCAATCCGCATAGTTACTGGTGCGGAGAGAAAACCGTCCCTTGTCATTTCTATACAACTGGAAGTTGTAAAAGAGGCTCCAGTTGCCGATATCAGCATGTCGTTCCAGTTCCAGTCCCGACAAGGTTCCAGGAGGAACCATCTTTTAAGAGGGGGGCAATGTTACGATTTTAAATGTTATGGCGTATAGACCTGTAAATATTTTATGACTAATCCTTTTTTTATTGATTCTCGTAATTTGTAGGTCAAAATATACCTGAGCTTCGATACCAGTTATTTACAGAAATATCTAGACCCTTCTACAAGAAAGGTCGAGTATTCAGGAATGCAGTCGACGGCCGAGAATGACTCACCTAATGGATGGAAAGATCGATGCCTAGCCAGATTTCTCTAGATAACGGCATTTTGATGTATAAATAACGGTGATCCTCATTGAGGGGAGTCAGTCAAAAGAAGATCGGGAAACCGCGATATTTAAATGTAACGAAACGTAACAAATAAATTTGTATTTAATAAGCTATTTAATAAATTAGTAATTAGTTATCGTGAGTTTTAATAAATTAGAATATAGACAATAAATTAGAATAAAGACAAATAAATTAGAACTACATAAATATATAACAGTATCTACGGCAATTTCATCCAAAATGTTGTCTGGTACCTCCGGATAAGCCAACCGCACTATACGAGCAACATCTGCTTCAAACTCTTGCAAATTCTCACTTGCTCGCTGAGTTCTACTTCTAAGTTGCGCCTTGTAGACTTGTTGTAGATGGGCATCTCCGTAACGTTTGTCTAGTCGAGTAAACAATGTCTGGTAACATTTTTCTTGACCCTTAGGAATCGATCTTAGGATATCCGCAGCATCACCTCGTAAAGCAGCAGTCAAGGAAACGGCTTTTTCTTGTTCTGTCCAATGATTGGCTGTCGCAATAGCTTCAAATTGTCTAAGGTATATGGACCAAGAGGACTTTCCATCAAATGGTGGCAATTTGAATCTCATATGATGTGTCGTTTCGTCTCTCGGTGATTCTTCTTTCACTACCGGATCTAAGGCTACTGTGTTAACTGGTGGTAGCATTTTTGTGTTAGTTATCATGCTCTCTAACTTTTTGATCTTCTCTTCTACGTCTTCTATCTTGTCGTTTACATTTTTCTGTATCTTATCAAATGTTTTAGAAACTTCGTCAAATTTTTCATTGTTCTTTTTACAAGTTTCTTCCATCATTTGAGAAACATTTTCAAATTTCTCGTCGAATCTTTGAGATACATTTTCGAATTTCTCATCGAATCTTTTGAAAACGTTCTCTAATTTATCATCATTTTTTTTAGAAGTAACCTCAATCATTTGCGAGACGTTCTCAAATTTCTCGTCGAATCTTCTAGACACATTTTCAAATTTACTATCATTTTTTTTAGAAGATTCTTCAATCATTTGCGACACATTTTTTATTTTCGTTAAAACTGCTTCTTCTGCTGACTGGAACTGGAATGTCTCTGGGTCTTCTCCATTCTTGTTGAGAACAGTCTTCAGTCGTTCTTGTAGTATCTTCTTGGACCCACTGCAGTCTTCATCGCGTTCTTCTAGTTGCTCACGCAACTGTTTCACTGAAAGTTCTACTAGCAGCATCTTTGGTCACTCACACACGTACTTTTTGAAATGTTCTTTGGTACAACGTTCACTACCGAACTACGCGGATGTTCCCGACGAACAATACTTTTCAAAAGTTCAAAAGTCTTTTTCAAAAATTCAAGTCTTTTTCAAAAAATCACTGTTGCATTTATATTCAAATCTCACACCTGACACCAACTGTACCGTTTTAAATAAAACGAGCGGTTCGAATTTATGTAAATATATTTATTTATAACTTTACAGTTCGGAATTCTCTTATCAACTAAACTTATTCCTAAGATCGTTACATATATATACTAAAGTTACTATTTTCTAGAAAGTTCCCACCTCTAGGCGAACGCGACTGATCTTTCTCGAAATATCGAGTCGCTTTCGAGATGCCGCCGCGCCGCATGGAAGCATGAGGTGCACGTGCATAAATGCACGTTCGTAACACTATTATCAAATGTCTGCCCCTCTATTCCACACGAAATCTTCGAATATGAATTAAAACAACTTGGCTATACACTAACACCATCTCTGAGCTTCTTACGAATAGGTTTCCCTATTACAGCAGACAAACATTTTAAATTTTCGTCAAGTGTATATATCTCCACCCTGCACCATCATTCCTGATTCTGTAGTTGTAACACACGATAATACAAGTTATCGTATCTTTGTGTCACATGAAAGTCAAGAATGCACTTCTTGTAATCTAAAGGGCCATTTCGCTAATAACTGCCCAAATCCTCTCAATACGACCTCACTTCAGAATATCACTACAACTCCTGAAAGACCCTCTTCAATCTGCAAAGTAGAACAATTATTAGAGCCAGCAAAAACTGTATTTAAAGAAGAAACTCTCAAATTGAGCTTTGATCAGATCGTAGAAATTTTTGAAAACTTATATGAGCACAAAGACCTTGTCTGTCTAGTGAAAACATGAAGCGAAGATATTCACGACTTCTTAAAAACATTGTCAAAAATGCACTTGTACTATAAGAATCGAGTCATAAAAAACAGAAGTACCAGAATACAAAAAAAAATAATGAAATAACTTGACATGAACCCAGCTGCCAAAAAATTAATACTAGAGGACTCTAATAACTCTGTAGAGTTTTCACAAGAATAAAAATATATAACAATAATAAAAATGGATTGTATACTACAGTGGAATATAAACAGGTTTTATACTCACTACGAAATGTTCAAACACTTGTTCAGAAATCCTACTTCATATGGGTTCCTCATCAGCCATTGATTTATCAATTTGCGATCCTGCATTATCACCATAGCTATCACCAAAAAGTATTTTTCTTCAAATGTCAAATAATGTTGACATTACTTATCTAACTTGATCCTGTCAAAGTTTGATGTCTTCGCCGGCAGCAGTTTTTTTTTTCATTTCTTTACGGCGGAGGGAAAAATATGAAAAAATATGAAACATGTCACAAAGCAACAATACAAATGTCTTTAACAACAATTAAACATCATTTTTATTTATAATAATATTAAAAGTACAATTAGTTAATGAGGCATTTTTAAAATTGAAACCGTGCAAAAATGTTCCCGACTCTTGATACGCATTGGTAATTGTTGATACTGACGGTCTAGAACAATTTTCAGCAATCATTCCCGATGTTGGCGCATCATGAGGGTTTAAAATTTTTTGAGGATTATCGTTCTTATTTCTTATTGAATCCTCTATATATCCTTTGGCAACCGTGCTTGATTTCCAGCCTCCATGTCGTTTGAGGCATTCTAGATTTCCGCCTCCATCAATTAAAAGTATTGCTGAAGTTCGTCGTAAAGAGTCACCCGTGTATGCGCTTGCATCGTTTAAATTTAAATAACTAGCTACTTTTTGGGCTATTGCGCTGATCGAAGGTATTCCCATGACGCTTTGGTAACTTTCCATTTTGGTACCTGATAAAAAATCGGTTTTCTGTGAAATTTTCAGGCCGCAGTGATGCATACTTTTCATACAGTTTAATGTAGTTTTGACCAATTATCGTAAAAGATCTAATTTGTCGTGTTTTACTGTCTGAGATTTTAATAATTATTACATTTTCTTTATCCTCAATATCCACAGTCTTCATTTTTACCATTTCGTCGCATCGACAGGCGCCGGTAACCCCTATTAAAAAGCAATCTGAAATATTTTTATAATTTTGTAGAGTATACTAATGCTTTGCAATATAATTTTTTTTTACCTTTAATCCCAACTACAACTTATCTGGCGCTTCAAACAAAAATTTATCAAACTCGTCTTGAGTGAAAACTTTAGACTTCTTTGCAGTATATCCTTCGCTTGGCAACTCCCATAGTTGCTCGCATACAGTCTTTGTAGACACACTGTCTCAAGACTAGCAACTTCAACGTGGAGTCATATGTCGCCATGTTACCTAATCCAACGGTAACTTTGACATCCTAAACCGTTATAGGAAAATTTTTACTAAATGTAATTAATTATTTGTTACCGGGTTTTTACCCATGTATTTAGTGGCTACATTCATGTACTCTTAGACACTGATGATGGAATATGGATTCCGAAAACGTTTTGTCTTTTTAACTTAGCCCGTTTGGGTCTAAATATATACCTTTTACAAAGGATTTTAATAAATTTTTTAATATATGGTATACAGCCAACTACAGGAACGTAGATTCCTTGTGGATGTTATTGATTAATTTAAGATGTTTAATTTACATATAAGTTTACATTCTGATCTGGAAAGCCTAAATGTTAATAAAATTATTTATATAAAAGTTAGATTTATCTGGAACATTCAAATAAGACGTCAATATAAGAAAGTTAACCTTATATGCGTAGTAGAATATTCGAGACCATTCATCTATCACCACCATCTATGAAATAGAACAATTCGAATATTATTTCTTTCAAGAATATTCGGGAACGTAAAAATGATATAAATACGATGTAATTTGGAGCAAGGATTCATTAAGCAGTCAATCATTCAGTCAGTCAGTCAGTAAATGGTACAAGCAGTTCATTAGTAGATAGTATACAGTGGTCAGTATTGGAGTATTAATTATACAGTACAGTAGGAAATAATCAGTGATTCAAAGTTTTATAGTAGGTATTAAAAGTGTATTACATGGAAAATAAAAATTATATTATATATATGGAGGTTAGAAGAAATTAAAATTATAATATTTATATGGTCATTGGACATTGGAAGAAGAAAAAATAAGATTATAAGAAAGAAGATTATTAAAAAGAAGAATAAACAAGAACGAAGAATATTTCGCCCATTTGTAAATGCCATTAAGAAGAAAAATATTTTAAATTGGTGGAAGCTGATAATTAAAGCATTGTGGTGTATTTGGAAAAAGCAATTTCACAAAAACAAGGATAACCGAGGCCGATAACGAAGATTTTGAGTGGTGATCAAACCCTTTAGTTTAGAAAACAGTTTCATTTAAGTATTCAGTGACAGGAAGGTATCAAATTTTGTTAATATAAGTTAATTATTGTACGAATTTAAATTTTAAGATAGGTTGTTCTAAAGTTGTCTATAGTAGATATATATGTGTGTTTCCTAATAATTATAATAAAGATAATTTAAAAAAGTACTTACAAACTAATTCTTTAAGAACCGCGACAAAAACCCTATACTTATATATGTTATTTTAAAATACTCATTGCTCATACACAAACAAAACATCATAGCAATATATATATATATATATATATATATATATATATATATATATATATATATATATATATATATATATATATATGTATATATATATATATATATATATATATATATATACCTATATATATATATATATATATATATATATATATATATATATATATTGTTGTACTTTTGAATGTCTGTTAGCAATAAAAAACCGATATACAAATTTTATTACTTAAATAAAAATTAAAATTATTGATATTTCATAATGACACGGGCATATAAATTTTCAAACATCCTGTATAAGACAAAATATGTATTTTAAGTTGTTCAAAGAATTGTTCATTAGGCCTCAGAGACAAGACTTTCAAATATTATCGATAAGAAATTTAAATAAGTCGGTTATTGTGGAATGGATTTACCCGTAATAAAAGTGTATATAGAAAGTGTTTAAACAATAGAAAGGGATGTGCGGTGGTTTTTCCCCCCGAAAGATTATATCGGTAAAAGTTTATTAACAAAAGACATTGAATTGAGAAACAGGTATCGTTTGTAGCTATTAGTAAGAAATATTTGTAAAGCAGATAGATTTAGCTAGAATAATTAAAGAATGTTGTTTTCTGGAATTACCCGAATGACGTTTTATAGAGAGAGTTGGTTGGTAACGATATACGTGACAGAGGTAGAAGATTTTTATTGGTCAATTTTTGAATGCAAGGAGGGAGTGGTTTTAGCTATGAGATAGGAGAGAGGAAAGGAGTTAGTCAGTTTTCGTCGCCCAAGAAGGAAGGAGCTTTGTGGTTTGTGTTTGTTTTGAAGTCCCGAAGACGTAATTTACCGGGTGTGTTTATTTGCTGTGTAAAAGCTGATCAGTGTGAGGAACGGGGTACAGAGAGATAGAAAAACCAAAGGGTATAAGAATATTAATATCAGACGAAGCCGGAAACATTTGAAGTTATAAACAGGCGCGGAGATTGGTTCAAAAGGAGGCTGCATAGAATTACACGAGTTGTTGGGTTGCAGATACAAGGACAGATAGGAGAAAGGTGTACGTCTTCTGGACCAAAATAGGAGCAGAAGCAGAGAAAGGTTTTTTTTTTATGGCGTGGCCATAGAATTGCAACGGCAGATAACGAAAGGTCAGTCAATTTTCATTAGAGCAGGAGTGTGGTTTTCATTTATTAATTAAATAAATTGAATAAATAATAGAGACAGTTAATTTTGCGATCATTTAAAGAAAAAAATTATAACGAGAGCTTAGTTATAACACATATTAAAAATCAATGTAAAATAACATTTAGGTCCATGATAGAAAACAACTTCTCATATATTTAAAGTATTGTATTGCAAATATTACAGGATTGATTGTTATATAAAATTTCAATAAAATAAAGGACATCTCACATATACTTCAGTTGAAATTCTGTGTATTTTATTCAGGTCATATTACCTATCCCAATTAGGAAGCCAATTGGAAAATATTTTGAATCCACGATCAAAGGTAAATAGTACAAGTTAAATAGCCTGAGATTGTAATTAATTAATGCTGATTTATTGTGATTAATTGGAGATTAGATCATTTAATAAATATAGACAGGATCTTTTCTAAATAAGCAATAGAATACAATTTAAATAGCATAACAATATATATATATATATATATATATATATATATATATATATATATATATATATATACATATATATGTTGTTTTCTAGTAATTTTAATACTTTTTTTGTGTAAGGTCCCTTTGTGAACAATTCTTTGATTTTCTCCTGATATTGAAATTTGTCCGCAATACCAGTTGGGTTGTCCTCGTCGGCTGGTAATATTATCATATACCCATCTTTTAGAGTTTGATAACTTTGAGTTGCTCTTTGCTAACCCTTGATTTTGATTTTGATTTTTTTCCAGTTTCCTTTTGCACAGTGTTTTATATTCTTCCATTTCGTGTCTTGTTGATTATTGACATACATTTTTAACTAATTATATCTAGCTAAGATAACGTGCAAATGAAAATTACCCACCTGGAGGGTGCCGGTTTACAACATCCCTTCCATGGAGAGGCGTATATGCAACAGTGTCTCTTTCAGCGGCTTTGTTCTTGCTGTAAGCCCAATTAGTCCGCTAGCCTTCGACAGCTCAGTAGAGAAACTAAAATGGACTTTCAAAGTTGCTTTTATCTGGCCTGTTGAATTGATTTAGTGAAATAAAACAATTACTTGTTTAGAAAGAAACTGTAATTGAAATAAGAAAGGGCAAGAAGTAGAACTTATAAAATTTGAGTGTGTAACTTATCGTAGGAACTTAATTTGAATATTACAATTTGCAAACGAAAGCGAAAACACCATAACACTTATTCACATATTAAGGCTTCCCGGCCAATAGCGTAAACTGCAACGTGGAGAATCCTCTCCGAACTTTAAAATATAGATAAATCACTAGCCCCGCTGGAATATTTTTTTGTTTATGCATTTTGAAAAGCCGGTCTGTCGTCAAGTAGGCGCTGTGGGCGGGGATTAACATTCTCAGAAACAAGGTCTAGGTAGACTGGATTTATTTAGGTAACCGACGCGAAAATAGAATTATTTGATACAAAATAGAATTATTGGTTTGGAATAGTTCTCCAGTACTTTGGAACACCACCCATATGAACTGTAACACCACTGATAATGACTTATAACTAGTTTAGGAACTGATGGGCATCCAACATTCCCCCCGGCGTTAGAGCCTTGTGGTCTAACCTACTCTTCTTTATCTTGCATAGGGAGAACTGAAATTTTAGTGATTGCCCTTGTAAATTGGCCATTGAGGGTCTTTAACTTGACCACTCCGACTTTGCCATCTTGACCGGGCATTGTATCAACCACCCGCGCTAGAGGCCATTTTAGAGGAGGTACATCGTCCTCTCTCAGAAGAACTAAGTCATTGACTTTTATGTTATCCCTTGGTCGGGACCATTTTGGAGAGTTTTGTAAGCTGTTTAAGTAGTCAATAGACCACTTTTTCCAGAAACTTTGTTATACCTTTGCAATTTGCTGAAACATGGATAGTTTATTTTCCGGGATATTTTCTAAATTTTGCTCAGGATGCGCAGTCAGGCTGGAGCCTATTATAAAGTGTCCAGGACTGAGAAAAGTGTAATCCGAAGGGTCGCTGGACATGGCACAGATAGGCCTTGAATTCATCACAGCTTCAATTTGAACCATGACAGTATAAAACTGTTCAAAAGTAAAAGAAAAAGAGCCTATTAGTCTACGCATATGATATTTAGCGCTTTTTACTGAAGTTTCCCAGATCCCAGCCCAATGAGGAGATCTAGGGGGAATAAACTTCCATGAGATTTGATTTTCAGAAAGGTATTCCACAATGGTTTGAGAATTTGACTTATTTTGAAAGAATTTGTATAAGTCATAGAGTTGGTTTCTTGCACCAGAAAAACATGTGGCATTGTCACTGTAAATGACGGTTGGGTTACCACGTCGAGAAATGAACCTTTTGAGAGTTAATAGAAAGGAAGAAGTTGTTAGATCAGAAACAACCTTAATGTGCACAGCTTTGGTCACCATGCACACGAAAATGGCTATGTATGCCTTGATTTTTGGAGCTTTACGGAGTGAAGAAGATTTTAACAGAAAGGTTCCACCATAATCTACACCTATTTTTTGAAAAAGTCTTGTTGTAATAGACAACCTATCTTCAGGTAAGTTACCCATTAGCTGTTGTGCAGGAGTGCACGAAAATCAAAAGCATGTGGTGCAGTTGCGAATAATTCGTTTTCAAAAGACTGATATTTTTTTGTACACACTTATGACAAGTCGAAAGAAAATGCAAAAAAGTATTTTTGAAGTGTGTATATTTTAGGCAATTCCTAGCTGAGCGCTTTCGGCTTTACAAAGCCATCATCAGAGCTATGGTCAATTTTTTTAAAATACCACTACAAAGAAGAGATCTCATTTCCTTAAGTTTTAAAATTATGATATTGTAGGAGTTGGAATTCTTAAAACACATAAAAAACATATAAAAAGTCGACACTGGACTTCACAAACACGTTAAAAAATTGAAAAAATTTTTGTCATGGTACGGGTTTTAAGACCCGATCTACTGATGTGAGGACGTAGACTGAATAGTATTCAGTCTACGTCCTCACATCAGTAGATGGTCGGGTCTTAAAACCCGTACCATGACAAAAATTTTTTCAATTTTTTAACGTGTTTGTGAAGTCCAGTGTCGACTTTTTATATGTTTTTTATGTGTTTTAAGAATTCCAACTCCTACAATATCATAATTTTAAAACTTAAGGAAATGAGATCTCTTCTTTGTAGTGGTATTTTAAAAAAATTGACCATAGCTCTGATGATGGCTTTGTAAAGCCGAAAGCGCTCAGCTAGGAATTGCCTAAAATATACACACTTCAAAAATACTTTTTTGCATTTTCTTTCGACTAATAATTCGTTTTGCTTCCTTTAGACCGGTGAGAGGCCAGAATTTTAACCGAAGGTTTGAGAGAACTGTTTGAGCACCAGCATGTCCCAATCTGAGATGTTTATTTTTGATGATAAGATTGACGGTATGATTTTTGGATGGAAGCAGTATCGGATGTTTTTGCAAGTAGTCTATGTCGGGGCAGTTTGTAAGTCTGCATCCAACTCTAAGAAAATTAGAAGAATCTACAAATGGTTTTAGTGAAACGATGTTTTTATTTGAAATAAATTTGTTATTTTTAAGCTCCGAAATTTCTTTTGAGAATGCTTCACACTGTATTTGCTTGATAATGAAATCCATAGCATAATTTAACTCCGCCACAGAACGAGGTTCAGAAATTTTTTGTTTTTTACAATTAGAGATAAAACGAAATACGTACGCTACGGTACGTTTTAAGCGTGAAATATTTGAAAAACGTGAAAAAACTCTCATCCAGAAGTTTTCTCCGTTAGAATTTACCACGAGGCTTATTTTTCGTTCCTCCGGCAGGTTTTCGAGAACTTTGTCATTTGCTAGATTGGAAACATTGAAATTTTTATCTTGTAAGCATTTAGGGCCTTGCCACCAGAAATCGCTATTGAGAATTTCAGAACCATACGTTCCTCGAGATAGAAGATCTGCAGCATTTTGCGCAGACTTTATGCGAAGCCATGTAAAGTTTTGAGTCAACTCTTGGACAAGTCCTACCCGGTGAGCCACGAAAACCGACCACCGACTTGGGTGACTTTTACACCACGACAGAGCTACCTGGGAGTCTGACCAGAGTGTGACTGAATGAAATTTTACAGGTTAATTTTCAAAGATAGAAATTACTTTTGTAACAAGTTTTGAAAGAAGAACCATTGGGCACAGCTCAAGCCTAGGAAGTGTTACCGTCTTTAACGGAGTTATCCTTGATTTGGAAGAAACTAATGCACAGGATATGGTCTCATCGGCATAGAACGTTCTCAGATATACGCATGCGCCATAAGCTGCCAAGCTACTGTCTGAGAATCCATGAAGCTCAACCTTTAGAATAATTTTTTCAGAAAAGTAGAAACGAGGAATCTTTAAATTTTTTTAATTGTGACAGGTCCTGTAGAAACTTGTTCCAATCGTTTAGAATATTTTTGTCCGAAATTTCTGTGTCCCAGTGTATTTTTTGCAGATAGAGTTTCTGCATAAGCATTTTGCCTTTAACAATGAAAGGATTTATGAGTCCCAAAGGGTCGAAACATTGTGCTAATGCAGACAGAATTTTTCTTTTTATTACTGGTGAGCAGAAATTATTTTCGGGGACGGAAATTGTTATTTGGTCTTCCGCAGTGTCCATTTTAGGCCTAGAACCTTGCTAGAAGTAGAATCGAAATTTAGGTCATATTCCTGAATAGTATTTTTAGAATATTCTGAATTAATTTGTTGTAGGAATATGGATGAATTTGAATGAAATTTATGTAATGTAAAACCATGGCGGTTTAAAACAGAATTTAAGTGCTGAAGTATTTCGAGCAATTCTTGAATATTATTTGACCCACATAAACCATCATCTACGTAGAATTGGGTTTCGAGAAAATGCGAGGCCAATGGGAATTGAATTTTATTTTTATTTGAAATCTCTTGCAAGACTCTCGTCGCAAGAAATGGGGCACTGTTAGTCCCGTATGTAACAGTATTAAGTTGAATACATTTTATAGAATCGTGGCGATTGTCCCTCCACAGAATGTTTTGTAGAAAGCGTTGATCTTTGTTGATCCACGTCTGTCGAAACATTTTTTGAATATCACAGGAAAATATGAATTTGTATTGCCTGAAACGAACTAGAATATCGAATAGATCAGGTTGCACCTGATACCCTTCTAGTGAAATATCGTTTAGACTTTTTCCTGTAGAGCTTTTACAACTAGCATCCATGACGACACGCAAAGTTGTACTTTTATTTTGTTCGTTGATGACGCACAAATGTGGAATAAAATATTTTTTGTCATAATTTTCATTTACGAACGAAGGAGGCACATATTCAGCATGCCCTGAAGAAATATATGTGTCAATGAAGTTTTTGTACTCGACAAATAATTTTTTATCTTTTTGGAATTTATTTTCGAGCGAGAGAAAACGCCGTTTGGCTATAGAAAATGAATCACCCAGTAACTGGTGTCCTTGTGCACTTTTTAAAGGAATATCTACTACAAAACGTCCAGTTTCAAGGATCGTTGTAGTAGTTTGAAATATTTGTTCGGCCAGCTCGTCAGCTTCCGACAGAATAGGTTTTTTAGAAAGTTCTTCCATGTTCCAAAATTTTGTGAGCAGCTCGTCTGTGCTATACGTAGAAAGTAGAGCAACCTCTCCAGAAACATTGTTTGCTACTGTAGGGGCCGTCAAGTGAGGAGCTATCACGCCGGCGATTAGGTACCCCAGATGCGAAGCCTGCAAAATTGGAAGCCTGGGGCCAAGAGGAATTATTTCTGGAAGAATTAGGTCGTAGTACAAATCTGCCCCAACCAAAATGTCTATTTGACTGGGTTTGTGAAAGGAATCATCGGCGAGAAAAACGTCCCCTGGAATTGGTAATTTTTTTGTAAGAATGCGGAACTGTGGAAGATTGCAAGTAATATTTTCTAAGATAGCACATGAAATTTTGAAAGATTTCTTATTAAAGTTAGAATGCATTTTTATGTTGACCATCTTTTTTGAAATAGAATTATTTTGGCCTATGCCAGAGATATTTAGAGAAATGTCATATGGCTTATAACCCAGCCTATCAGCGAGACACCGGGTACAAAAGCTATTCTGACTTCCTGTATCGAGTAACAATCGCGCCGTTAAAGGGTTCCCGTTTTTGTCGAAAATGGTGACTTTGGTCGTAGCTAGAAGTATGTTTGAATTTTTTACGGACAAAGGAGAAAATGAATTTGTAAGAGGTTCTTGCCCTTGAACCGAAGGACCTTGAAAATTTGAATTAGACGAATGTTCGCGTTTGTAATTGTTTGAAATTGTAGAAGTTGACGGACTTTCATTATTATGGGTCGTAGGAAAAGTATAATCTTTACCCGAAATGTGAAGAACAGTGTTATGGCGCTTTTTACATATGGTGCATCCATGTTTTGAGGAGCAGTTTTTTGAATAATGCCTACCTAGGCAGTTTACGCAGAGACCTTTTGAATTTACGAATTTTATCTTGTCATCATGCTGAATGTTTTTGAAAAATTGACATTTATAAATTTTATGTCCTTGTTTTTTGCAGTAAATACAATAAAAGTCAGAAACTAAATTATTTGAACTATTATTTTTATTTAAATCCTCTGATGTATTATTACTGTATGCATGATGTGAAACTTTTACGTTTTTGGTTTGCTAGGATTTGTATTTTCCAGGCTTTCCAGAACAATGCACCCTTTTTCTAGAAATTTAAGAAAAGCATCTAAATTTGGTACATCTGTATGATTTCGCTCAGTTTCAAAAAGTCTCCTTGTTGAAAAGTCTAATTTGCTTTCTAGCAGAAAAACTAAAATTATATCAATGAGCTCTGAACTTGAAAATTGCAAATTTTTCAACAGTTGCATATTTTTTGTTACAGTAGTTAGAAAATTTCTGAGAATCTGCGGTGAGCGCTGTTTCTCAGTGTAGGAATGTCTAGAATTTCTGTTAAATAAGAATTTATGACCGTGACCTTATTTTGATAGCGGTTTTTTAGAATATCTAAAGCAATTGAAAAATTTTCATTTGTGACTTTCAAAGAATCCACCAACTTTAGAGAATCACCCTGTAGATAACTTTTCAAGTAAAGAAATCTTTGGATGTCAGAAAGGGACTGATTTTTTATTATCAGTGTGTCGAATAGTTCGTAGAAGCTTTCAAAATCACTTACGTGTAAATTTGTTTATACTGATTTCTGGGAGTTTTACGGCCATTTGTTTATTGGCGCTCCCTGTATTAGTAATTTCCAATGATTTAATTGTATTTTGAAGTTTTGAAAGAGTCGCGAAATAATTTTCTTCAAATAAGGCACGGTCACATGCTTGAGTACCGTCCAGGAATTAAATTTCATCCTGTACGCTATTGAAGTCAGAAAAAAGGTCTTTTAACCTTTCTTCTCGTGTTTTGAATGAGAAAATATCTTTTTCTGAGTCGTGGTTTAGTTCTAGCCACGCTTGAATTCTAGCAACTGAATCTAGAATAGAATGCTTCTTTTTTGTTAATTTATTTAAACCTTTATTGCTCATTGTAATAACTTTAATTTGTTTATTTTTGAATAAAATAATTTCTTTTTGAATTAATTAATTCTGAATGATTAGTTTTGAATTTATAATATAACAAACATGCGATAAGCTAAACAAAAATTTAACTGAATAGTTCTTTTCTGAAATAACTTTGAATTTATATAGAAAAGTTTGTGTTTGTATGTCACCCCTGGGTTCTTGGTACTTGAATGTGGGCTGCTTCTTCCTCTCTGGAGTCTGGAATCAGCTAGTCCTGGAACTGCATTTCTTGAGATTGTCCTGGTTTTTTAAACTAACACTGTTTTGTTCATTAAATGTTTATTTGTCCGTAGAATAAATAACGCACTCACTATGTCTCTAGAAATTATTGTCTATCGACAAGAATATCCGAAATACGCGAAACTTTTAATGTCTTTTTGAATGCGTAGAATGAAGAAGAAACTTGTATTGAGTGTTTTTAGGCCAGAAAGTAGTAGGATCAGAATACGGTTTGAAGTCATTAAAATTCGGCTCGAAGTGAACAAAATGGAGGGTGCCGGTTTACAACATCCCTTCCATGGAGAGCCTTATATGCAACAGTGTCTCTTTCAGCGGCTTTGTTCTTGCTGTAAGCCCAATTAGTCCGTTAGCCTTCGACAGCTCAGTAGAGAAACTAAAATGGAAACTAAAGTTGCTTTTATCTGGCCTGTTGAATTGATATAGTGAAATAAAACAATTACTTGTTTAGAAAGAAACTGTAATTGAAATAAGAAAGGGCAAGAAGTAGAACTTATAAAATTTGGGTGTGTTACTTATCGTAGGAACTTAATTTGAATATTACAATTTGCGAACAAAAGCGAAAACACCATAACACTTATTCACATATTACGGCTTCCCGGTCAATAGCGTAAACTGCAACGTGGAGAATCCTCTCCAAACTTTAAAATATAGATGTTAGCCCTACGAAAGTCGCTAAATCACTAGCCCCGCTGGAATATTTTTTTGTTTATGCATTTTGAAAAGCCGGTCTGTCGTCAAGTAGGCGCTGTGGGCGGGGATTAACATTCTCAGAAACAAGGTCTAGGTAGACTGGATTTATTTAGGTAACCGACGCGAAAATAGAATTATTTGATACAAAATAGAATTATTGGTTTGGAGATATAGTTCTCCAACACCACCCATATGAATTGTAACACCACTGATAATGACTTATAACTAGTTTAGGAACTGATGGGCATGTCACAGTATAATTTGGACCTTTTGATGGCATCAGGCTCTTTATTGCGTTCAACTGTCTTAACTCAATTGACAACTGTTGTGCTGTTTACATTATGTCGTGTTTGGT
Organism: Diabrotica balteata; assembly: GCA_918026665.1. Classification (NCBI taxonomy): domain Eukaryota; kingdom Metazoa; phylum Arthropoda; class Insecta; order Coleoptera; family Chrysomelidae; genus Diabrotica; species Diabrotica balteata. The sequence continues at coordinate 108,402,198 of OU898276.1, forward strand.
TGTTATAATTCGTGATGCTAATGTTTTCTAATTGATTGTTGAGTTTCAATAATCTCATTGCTAAAATAAATTTAATACAACAGACTATAAAACGTTTTTTGTATATTTTAAAGGAAAATTATTCAAATGATAGTTGTAGATCCTAAAAAGTTCCTTTTAGGATCTACAGCTTTAGGATTTAAAAAAAAATTGCGATATTCTAAATTAAAACAGGAACAATTGATCGAGAATTTTAAAAAACCCTTGTTTTTGCAGTAATTTATAAATGTTATTAACTTTGTTTTTTATATATTGACATGTAATATAAGTACTTTCGATTATGGTAATTATTAAAGTATAAGAACTCTAAAAGGCTTCTCGCATACTATCGATTTATTCACGACCAAACAGTTTAGTCGAATCGTGAGGGAATTGCAATTTGTTCTCGACTAAACTATTTAGTAATGTAGGGTGCGCTTACAGTTGATAGTTGTATTGGAGATTTCAGTGTGTCATCATGTCGTATAATAAAAAAGTACTTGCTTGTTCATTACTATACATGAAAGATAATGAAAAGAGGAAGAGAAAGTTCTGTGTACATCCCATACTCAGCGACATATTAAAAAATGGAAAATTTCACACGCTACATTGCAATCTGAAGACTTACCCAGATAAGTTTCTTCAGTTTTATTGAATGAGCGAATCAAACTTCAATGAAATTATTTTATTAATTGCTCCACTTATAAAACGTCATGATCCCTTTATTTGGTAGTTTTGATAAAAAAGAGTACAGTGTCTTGCATAAGACTATATCTAAATTATACTTTGAGTGTTTTATTATTTTATATTCTTGTCCATCAACATGAATCTGATATCCTGATTTTGCTCCTACTAAAATAATAATGATCTACGTAAGTTATTGTTTTCTCTTTTACAATATTCATCCTTGTTTTTGGTTCTGCTTGATGGTTAGGTAATATATTTCATGGATTTGGATCACCTACTTTTATGTATGTTGGTCAACAAAAACAAATCGTTGGTAATCTTGAGATGGTTTCTTGAGGTCTTGAGATCGTATTCACATGTCGTTTAGTCTTCTGCCGTTTGCTCTCCATTTTCCGAGATGTTTTGTCATTTTAATCGTCTTGACAAAATAAAATTTGGAATTAAAAAAGAGAGACTTAATCTATTTTCATCCATTATAAAAATCTAATAAACTAGCAACCTGATTCAGAAAAAACTTGAAAATAACAAAAAACAACAAAAAACAATAACACAATAAAACGTCATTAAAGACTACAGTCTGCTGATGATTTGGCTAATAAAACAGATAACTTTGGATAACACTATCAGATATAGTGAATACTGTAAAAAGAATGGGAAGTATGAACTCAACATGAACGTTGCAAAAACGAAGTTGATTAATACAATTAAAAATAAATCATAAAAACAAATAAGAAATTTAAACATCCTGGAGCTACACTAACCAGTAAAGTGACAGTGCGATGAAGAAATAAGGATACGTTTAGTAATGGATATAAATAGTCCCACTAAATTTAATATCTATCCTCTTTTATCTGGTAACATCAAACAAGATAGGTATACTGATTGATACTATTACTTCGAAGATAAAACCATTTCGCAATCGAATTTTGTACGTAGATGCGCATGACGTCACTTGGCGATAAAAGTTTATCTTTAATTTAATATTCTGAAATATATTTTATATAAAGTGAACACATTTATTTGTCAACGTACTAGATAAACGATAAAACAATACTAAATCTGACAAAACTCCATGCAAAACAGAACATTTCTGGTGATATTTGTCGCCAAATGACGTCACACGTGCAAAAGAAATAGACCGATCGCGTGCGCGTGGGTTTATCTATAGTTCATAGTATCATGAGTAGACTGTATATAAAAATTCAAAATATGATAGCTTTGAAGGTTACTCAAAATTTGATGGTTGAATTACAGATGAAGAGCTCACAAGAACAGTTAATCTCAAAAAAGATTACAAACTAAACTTTGAAAACGTCAAAAAACTGTCAAAATTTTTAGACGCATTTCAAAGTTTCTCCTGAAAATTTTAATATTTAAACTATTATTTTTTCAATTCTGAAAGTGTAAATAGTGAATAATAATAAAATTAAAATCCTATTTGCATTATTAAATTCGACTCTGAACAGAGTAGCTAATACATGTTTTAAAACCGAGCTCTTAAAATTAATTTAAAAACTAGTGAAAGGCTAAAAATCTTTTCCTTAGTTAGTGATCCAATAGAGTATTAACAAAAATAAATACAACAGAGACAGTAAGTTACTTTAATCATAACAGTTTTTATTATTATCAAATATTATTTCGGATTATAATCATTTAACCTACAAAATCTCGGACATGTATATCAAACCTGTTTCATTACAGACTACCTAGGTTTTTATCAGGACCGTACTCCAATTACAAACGGATAAATCTATTTATTCTGAAATTCTTACAAATAATAATACACCAAACAGCTCCTCATCAAATCAATTTAATGGATCTCGTACATATTCTTCCGTAACCCATTAAACATCAAAATCCAATATATTTCCATCAAGAAAACAAGCAATTATTTTTGATTCAATTAAAAATACCAAACTAGATGATTACTTGTCCGCTCTGAGTCGTCTGATACAACCAACCCAGATCATCTGTTCAGAATTATCAAATAACAGAGTATGTATATATTTAGCAAACAAAAAACTAGCTGAGGATTTTATAAACAAAATTGAAAAAATCCAAATAAACCAACAACTCTTACAAGCTCGTAGACTAATTAGCCCCAGTCAGCGATTAGTATTGTCCAATGTGTTTTCCTCAATCCCACACTCAGTCCTAGTATCTGAACATTCGGAACATTCCTAAGAATATTCACAGCAACACCACAATTCCAGCATATTTTAAATTTCAGATGACAAACATACATATCTCCACTAAATAACCAGCCCTTATCTGATTCTTGTCTTATCACACATGAGGAAAAGATATATCTACAGAATTTACCTATCATTAGATAACCAAGCTTGTCCACCATGTAAGCAAACGAACCACTTAACAAAATTTGCCCAGTGTCTAGTGCGATTATAACAGATAATTCAACATCAAATAATCCAGTTCCAAATATAGAACCAATTGAAAATACAACCAATCTAACAACTCAAAAAACCCAGACAAACACTAAACAACACCAATTAAAAGAAGAAAGCACACAACAAGAAATACAACCACAAACTACCCAACAAAGAAAAACCGCACATGCAGCCAACGAAAGAAAATTCACAAACAACAAACGACCCAAAAATAGATCTAGATAATAAGAAAACGCGTATAAAAAGAGACAAAACACTTAACAAATGCACAATTTTCCAAATCTTTCCACCAGCTACTACATCTACAAAGGAACCTGCTTTTATTACACCAAAAAATAAAGAGAAGTAATTAAAAATCAGATCAAAATGTCAAATCACAAAAAAAAAACATTAGAAGAAATGCTAAGATACTGTAAAACTTTATTTAAGAACCCAAACTACAACTAGCCTATAACTTATGAACAATTATTACGACTTACGACTTTTCTGAAAACTGTGAGAACTTACCGAGAAAATGTATACAAAAGAAACAGCGGAGGTCACAGATCTTTTAACTAATATAAACCCTTACCTGAAGGATCGAAAAATTAAAGTCAAATGCACTCGAATAAAACATAAAATCTTAAAGCAAATCAACGCCGACCTTCAAACAGACTTATTACACAAACTTCATCTTTCTTTCACAAGACAATATCTAAGCCTAACATATGCAGCAGCAGTGTCATCAAACCGAAATAATCCAGTACTGCATAACGTTTTTGCGGATCGATTTACAATTAAAATTTCAACAAACACATCAAATTGATCATCCTTTTTACTTTCGTATACAATCATACTTATCTAGATTATATTTTCAATTTCCAAATATCTATGACACCTCTTCAATCCGCAACCCTGCACCATGGACAATATCTATTTCTGCTATCGACATCAGTCTAACAAACCTAAGAAAAACAGAGATATCATTGACCTTCATTAAAAAAAAGTTTCATACACTATTCAACAGATATGGAATACCTACAACGTATACACCGATGCGTCAAAAAATGAAGACAGAGTTGGAGCAGCAATTTATTTGGAAGACTCCTCAGTTGGTATCAAATTCGTCAATTACAACCATCTTTTCAGCTTAATTATTCCCAATTCTAAACGCACTATCGTTAATACAAAACAAAAACAAGGAAAGATGTATAATAATTACAGATTCTCTACGGTTATTATCCTCACTGACTCAATTGTACTGTGAAAACCCCCTTCTATTTCTTATTAAACAAGAACTTAAAAACCTTTCAAATAAGAACATCTAAGTTCACTTTTTAAGGGTGCCTTCTCATGTCAGAATTGAAGGTAACCTTTAGTAAGTTGTAGATAACCAACTAACCCGATGTTCGAAGAAAGTAAAATATTGGTACACAACGATTTAAAACCATACCATAAACAAAAAATAATTCAAAACTGGCAACAAACTTGAAACAACACTCCATTAAAGCCGAAGTCAACAAACATCTACATCTTTGGAAACCAAAAATAAAAGACAGAAGATAGCAACTGATACTTACCCGTCTCCGTATCTGCCATATACGACTTACTCATGACTATTTATTACAGCGCAAAAATACACCAGTGTGTGAAGTGTAAAACAATGTTCTAATGGTAAAACATTTTTTATTACAGTTTCCCAAATATAACAGTGAACGACTCACATATAAAATACTCAACTCCCTAAGAGATGCCCTAGAAGAAAATACAGATACCCAAAAAATATTTTCTTATCTTAAAGACTGTCAACTTCTTCAAAAGATCTAAAACATACATTGTGATACACATACATATTATTATTATTATTATTGTAAACTGATGTATATTACGGTAATTGTATCAAATGTCACATTAATTATATTGTGACATTTGATACAATTAACGTAATATAATTAATGTTATTATAATAATAGAAAAAACTAAACTTTCTTAGAAGACGCTTCATTTTTTGATAGACATCTAGTTAATTTTATCGTTTAAACCCCTAAAACTTAATTTTGTTCTTTTTGTAATTAACCCTCAAAGGTCCCACCGGCCTCAATATTCAAACTCAGTAGCCACATCGTACAGGGAATATCCTTCAAATTTATATCTTTCTACGTCACGTCTTCGGAGAACTAACTCCCTGTTCCAAAACAGAGAAAGTGGAAAGCAATTAAAAAGTAAATGATGATTATTAAAGGATAAAAGGGTAGATCTGGCTCACTCGGTTCAGATTATGAAAAACTTTGGCGATTTGTCATACGAAAACCTTCCCATTATTTATAACGTTTGTTATCTCCTCAACGGACGAAATCCATGATAATTTTTTAAGTTTATGGGAGTTAATATATCAAAGAAGAGGATGTATAAATAAAGATTAATATACAGGTTTGTTTCGGCCGTTCATTTGGTAAGGTTATTTTGATAAATAATTGTTTTTTAAATTTTGTTATTCTAGAATAAAAGTGTAAAATTACCAAAATCGTATATATATATATATATATATATATATATATTATATATATATATATAGATATAGATATAGATATAGATATATATATATATATATATATAGATATATATATATATATATATATATATATAATATATATATATACGGGTGGTCCTTAAGTAATTGTACGAAAAGAAACCGCACATTCTTTAATTTAAAATATTACGATTTAGACCAACTTACTTTAATAAAATGTTGATATTAAAAAAGATACAGGGCGTTAAAGTAAAAATTTAATATATAACTTTCATGTTTGTAAACACTTATTTATAAAAATTTACAGTTAGGTACTACTTAATATCAGTAATTATAATTTGATACATACTTTAATATAGTTAATAGAGGGCGCCACATATGCCACATACGTAGCATACATTTGCACTTAACTTTTTTGTTCATCAAGTTATCAGTATTTTTGATATAAAATATTAAAAATACATTATTTTACAAAAAAAGGTATACTTGTTAATAACTTCAAAACTCAACAGTTTTCGAGATAATCGCATTTTACAAATCAACTGCATAATTCTGATTTAACGCAATTACTCCAGGCAATGAAAGAAAAATAGATAAAAACATCATACTTCTGAATTTTGTTATAAAATACCTTAATAAAGTCAATATTTAACGAAATATTAAATAAAATAAATACATCAGCAGGATAATTAATAATAGGATTTGATAAAATAACATAATAATTGGATTTTACATCAAACATTTTAAGGTTTTGTATTAAATTAAATTCATAATCAAAACATTTTATTTAAAAACCAAATTAAAAAATAGGTAAACTAAATAACATTATACTTTTTGTCAAAGTAAGTGTTCGATATGTCCACCATTTTCTTTAATTCATTTGTCAATACATTCCATAAAATATCGTCTCATATTAAATAGCATCATTAGTTTTAAAGAAACTGCTGCAGTATTTATTACACTTGTTTTAAGTATAATATTAAGTAATCTTTTGAAATTTTTATGAATTAAATAATTATATTATTATCTCAACACAAGAATATAACTACCACGAACAATCCAACGTCCAGGAAAGTGTATTTAAATACTGTCTCACTCCGCTTTCACTGTAATGCAATGGTATACCATCTTATAGAAACCACATATTACGCCTTAAGTTTGATTACAATTCTTCCAATAAATCAATAAAATTATTTTATAAAAAATGTAAATAAATCTAACCATTCAAATTGAAAGGTTATTCGCATACCCGTAAAATATCATTCAAAATTCATATTTAAAATGCATGTCCTATGGTTTGGAACCATTGATAATTATTTTTTACGGATATGCGAGTTACGTTGCAATTTGAATGTGAGAGATTTATTTACATTTTGTATAAAATAATTTTATTGATTTATTGTAAGAATTGTCATTAACCTTAAGGCGAAATATGTGGTTTCTAAAAGATGGTACACCACTACATTACAGAGAAAGCGGAGTGAGACAGTATTTAAATACAACTTTCCTGAACGTTGGATTGTTCATGGTAGTCATATTCTTGTGGTGAGATATTGATATAATAGTTTAATTCATAAACATTTAAAAAAATTACTTATTATTATAATTATAACACTTATAATAAATACTGCAGCAGTTTCTTTAGAACCAATGACGCTATTTAATATGAGACGATATTTAATGGAATGTATTGACAAATGAATTAAAGAAAATGGAGGGCATATTGAATACTTAATTTGACAAAAAATTTAACGTTATTTACTTTAACTATTTCTTAATTTGGTTTGTAAATAAAATGTTTTGATTACGACTTCAACGACTAATTTAATACAAAACGTAAAATGTTTGATGTAAAATCCAATTATTCTAATATTTATCAAATACTATTATTTTATCCTGCTGATATATTTATTTTATTTAATAATTCATTAACTATTAACTCTATTAAAGGCATTTTATACCAAATTTCACAAGTATCGATGTTTTTCTTTAATTTTCTTTTGTTGCCTGGAGTAATTGCGATAAATCAGAATTATGTAGTTGATTCCTAAAATGCGATTATCTCGAAAACTGTTAAGTTTTGAAGATATTAACAAGTATACCATTTTTTTTTGTTAAAATATTGTATCTTTAATATTTTTTATTAAAAATACCAGTAACTTAAATAGCAAAACAGTTACGTGCAAATCTATGCCAAATATGTGGCATATGTGGCGACCTCTATTAGTTACATCAAAGTATACATCAAATTATAATTTCTTATATTTAATAGTATCCAGTTGTAAATTTTTATACATAAATGTTGGCAAATATGAAAGTTATAGCGAAAAATAATATTTTAAATTTCCATTTTAACACCCTGTATCTTTGTTAATATCAACATTTTATTAATGCAACTTGACTTAAATCCTAATATTTTTAAAGTGTAGAATCTACGGTTTCTTTTTGTACAATTACTTAAGGACCACCCTGTATATATATATATATATATATATATATATATATATATAATATAATATATATATATATATATATATATATATATATATAAATATATATATATATATATATAATATATATATATATATATATATATATATATATATATATATATATATATATATATATATATATATATAGTAAACTCTTAAATATTGGGGAAATCTGCAAGAAAACTCTAATGTGTATCAATTATTTCGCCTAACGTTTTCGCCAAAGAGAATTAATTTGGCTTCTTCAGGGCTGAAAGACAATAAATTATAATTAGCTACCATATAATATCTAGTAAAAAACATTTACCTTACCGTATATTTTAGAAATGTCGAGTTATGATGTTAAAAACTTTGGCTAGTAACAACATAGTGACAACCCCCTCTGTGGCTCAGTGGTAAGAGCGCCTACCTTTAAACCTAAAGGTTGTGAGTTCGAATCTCATCAAGGTGGAGAAATTTTCGTTTATTAAAAATTAATGAATGAAAATAATTTCTATCCTTGTGCCATTGGTACTCACCAGAGGGACCGCAGACGTTCGGATTCAATTAGCGTCTCTTAGCAAAGACAATGATGTCGACTTTGCTAAGTATCAAGACAATTACTCTACACATACACACACACACTACACTAGGTACCTGACTGTACCATGCCAATGATCTTAGTTGTCGAGACATTAACTCAACAATAAAAAAAAACATAGTGGTGTTTTTTTGTTACTATGTGCAAAAAAGTTTATTTGTTAACGTTGGAAATGTATGGTAGCTTTGAACTTAAAACGCAAAGGTTTACCCAAGGTTAATCGAAAAACCCAATGTAATTACGTTTAAAGGAAGTAATTATTTGAATTGTCGGCAATAACTAAATTTTTGATTGTTGTAAAGTTTGAATGTGAGCTTCTGTTTTCATAGAAACGCAAGCGCCGAACAATTACAAGTAGTGTTTTTGAATATCTATGTCGTTAAGGTTCATTGGTAAAACTGATGAAGTTAGATCCCAGTCTGGGGAGATATTAGTTTAGAATTTTCCTAATTGAAATTCTTTTTTTAATTAGTATATTGTTCATGTTTTATTATAATAATATCTTATTAAGATGTATCTAAGAAAAGCAAGGGAATGTTATCTTTTTTAGTTAATGAAAATTATTATTAAAGTAGGTTAGTTGTTAATATATATATATATATATATATATATATATATATATATATTTATATATTATATATATATATATATATATATATATATATATATATATATATATATATTATATATATATATCAGTCAAGTTAGTTATCTGTAATGTTGTGTTGTTCTTGGTATCTGATTTAAGTAAGATTTAAGTCTTAAAATTAATTATTTATGGCAAATTTTTAATAAAAGGAAACAACGATTATCAATTTAACTAGCGGGGACCAACTCGACATCGAGTATTGATGTAAGTTTTGCTGTTATTTAAGGGGGGCAGAGTATAATGATCCATCGTTTCCGTCGCCTGGTGTAAATATTCCAAAAATCCTAAAAATAAACTGTATCGACGCCAATTTTTTTTAAATGAAAATCAATACAGTAGTTTCATAGAATTTTCAGGAAGATTTACATAAGGAAACGGAAACAATATGATTGTTAGACTGACTATATTAATATTTTATGTAATTAATATGTAAGCAGCAGTTTTATATAAAAAACTAATTTTATTTGGTGAGTTAACAAAAAATTTTTATTTTCTAGTTCAACTTTGTAAGATATTTTGTATTTTTTAGAAGCTCTTGATAATACTTGTAATCACAATTGAAAGCTCGAGTAAAAAATAGTCAACAACTAGCCCCTTTTATTGACTCCAACCCATCCAAAACAGTTATATATATATATATATATATATATATATATATATATATATATATATATATAACTGTTATATATATATATATATATATATTATATATATATATATATATATATATATATATAAATAGAGTGTGTGTAACGACGCTAAGAATACAATTCTTTGGAGGGTAACTTTCGGGAAAGCGTCAAAACAAGATCAGCTAGAGATGGTATAAGCCAGCTTGGTGTAGAACTTTATTCTATATGTGAAATTTTCGGTGATATGTTGTCACCTTCATCAGCACCTAAATGGAAAACCTATTATAGTACAGTGGTGGAAATCAACATTTAAAAACCTACATTGAAAATGTTCAGTTGGTCCTAGTTGTAAAAAACACTGTCACAAACATGTTAAAAATATTAAAAAATACATTTAAAATTTTGAATAAAAACATTACAAACAAACAGGGTAGTTTTTCAAATACAAACACAACAAAAAATCTAAAATTTACAACCTACAAAAACTACAAATAGAAAAGAAGAATTAATCTTCTATATCTATATATATATATATATATATATATAATATATATATATATATATATATATATATATATATATAAATATATATATATATATATTTGGAGGGTAACTTTCGGGAAAGCGTCAAAACAAGGATCAGCTAGAGATGGTATAAGCCAGCTTGGTGTAGAACTTTATTCTATATGTGAAATTTTCGGTGATATGTTGTCACCTTCATCAGCACCTAAATGGAAAACCTATTATAGTACAGTGGTGGAAATCAACATTTAAAAACCTACATTGAAAATGTTCAGTTGGTCCTAGTTGTAAAAAACACTGTCACAAACATGTTAAAAATATTAAAAAATACATTTAAAATTTTGAATAAAAACATTACAAACAAACAGGGTAGTTTTTCAAATACAAACACAACAAAAAATCTAAAATTTACAACCTACAAAAACTACAAATAGAAAAGAAGAATTAATCTTCTTTTTTGATGACATATTTCTGTCAACATCCGGGTGTCATATGTAACGAGGTTATAATTTTCACTTTTGCACATCACAACCACATGGATACGAAAAGAAAGAGCCCTAGGCAACATAATAAGCAAGGAAATAAAGTCCCCTCTAAAGCACAGGTAGGTAATCTATGCATGTCATGATAAGTTCCCCACATTTTCCAGTTTGTTACTTCTTGTCAAGTCCTGTTGAAGTAGAAAGGAATAAATACAACTTAAGTTTTCAACATCTTTCTTACAGTTCATAGGAGAGCTGCAGTTATGGATGTAGCACATTTCTATGAAGTTTCTCTTAAATTGGTTGTCAACCCTCTTTAGTACTTGCACATTTTCATAGTTAGCAGTGTGTCCAGTATTCTTAATATGTTGGCTAAAGGCTGTGCTGGTGGGCTTCCTCACAACATCACTCCTGTGCAAAGCTATTCTTTTTGAGAGTTTCTGGCTGGTTTGACCGACATACACTTCTGAACAAGAACCACATGGAATAGAATACACTACATTGAAGTTATCCAGTTTTTTTAACTCTTTCTGTCAGGTGAGTAAAGTATGTCCCTAATCTTTTGTAAACAGAATTTGCTATCACTATGTTGAACTGTCTGAAAAGGTTTGTGATCTGTGGTGATAAACCTTTGATGTAAGGCAATCTCCCATAGAACACTTCTACTGTTTCTCCTTCTAATGTTTGTCTTTGCTGTGTTCTAACTGTTGGCATATCTTGAAACAGCAATTTATTAAGAAGCATCTTAGGGTAGTGATTTTTTCTAAGAATCTCATACAATAACTTTGAACATAGGGGGATTTTATTTCTCCCCCTGAATATGTTGCTAACTGCTTATTGAAGCAGTACCTTCGATTTTGGTTCTATGTAGTTATAATAAAATAAAATTGGTTACCTTATATTTTGGCGATCACACTCTCGTAATTACTTTAAATTACACTTAATAATTAAAACTATATTTTTTTTTTATATAACACAAAATCTTTTGTGGAGAAATGAGCGATTTATTTTAAAAGTGACAAATATTAGAGAGTTATTAAAAATTGACAAATATTAGAGTAATGTCAGAAATTATAGAATGACTGTTGTCGACGTCATAAAGGTTAAGAAGGGAATTTCTCGCAATTATGTGCAGCAAATAGAAACAGCATCTGTCTTGCATTATCGGCAATTCGACCTATGAATTTTTTAGGTTGCGATATGCAACATAGTCCCCCCCTTGATGTGAACGCATCAAAAAAAAAAAAAAAAAAAAAAATGTTTATGTACAATTTGAAGAAAGGTATAACTGAACTAACAAACTATTAATATTCTTGAAGGTGAGTCATAGGAAGAGGACACAGTTTAGCAATAGAGCGAACATATAAGCCTTCAGGAGTTCTGACCTTAACAACTCTTACCTTGTTGTCCTTTCCCGGATATGTCTCAACTACCCGTGCTATAGGCCATTTGAGAGGAGGCGAGTTTTCGTCCTTAAGCAAGACGAGATCACCAGGCTTTATGCCTACCTGAGGAGTGAACCATTTAGGTCTATTTTGCAGCCTATTAAGATAATCGCGGGTCCAAACCTTCCACATATGCTGCTGAATTCTTGTGCATTTATTCCACAAAGACAATTTATTTTCTTGAATATCAGAAAGATCTGATTCAGGATAAGACATTAAATTAGATCCAATAAGGAAGTGTCGGGGAGTAAGAAAGGAAAAATCGGAAGGGTCATCTGAGAGCGCACAGATAGGGCGTGAATTGAGCACTGCCTCGATCTGCGAAAGTACAGTGGATAGTTCTTCGAAAGTAAAATTGGAGTTACCCATTATTCTTACGAGATGGTATTTGAAGCTCTTTATGGCAGCTTCCCAAATACCACCGTGGTGTGGTGAGCGTGGAGGGATAAACTTCCATTGAATTTGACACGAAGTAGCGAAAGAGCGAATAGATTCAGAGGTATCACCTTTAAGAAGCAACTCATAAAGTTCTTTCAATTGGTTTTTCGCACCTAGAAAGTTTGTGCCATTATCGCTGAAAATGATATTCGGATTACCCCTTCGGGCGATAAACCTTTTCAGAGTCAATAAGAACGCTTCAGTAGAAAGACTGGAAATTAATTCCACATGCACGGCGCGAGTAGCTAAACATACAAACACTGCCATATAGGCCTTAGTAAGGGGAGCTCTCTTGAGTTTAGAGGTCTTGATGGGAAACGGACCACCAAAATCAACTCCAACATTTATAAATGGACGTGCAATTTGAACTCTTTCCCTCGGGAGATTAGCCATGATTTGAGACGCGACTTGTGCGTTAAAACGGTAACAAGTGAGACAATTTTGTATTATACGTTTGATTTGTCGAAGACCATCAAGAGGCCAGAATTTCAATCTAACATTAGACAGTGTATTTTGAGGGCCTGAATGTAGAAGTCTTCGATGTTCTCGGGTAAGTAATAAATTGACAATATGTGATTTTGAGGGTAACAGTAGAGGAAATTTCTGATCATAAGGAACATCTGAAAGGAGAAGACGACCGCCTACTCGTATCATTTGAGACGAATCTAGAAAGGGATTCAATTTACAAATAGACTTATCTTTAAGCAGACGATTATCCATTAAAAATTGGATTTCCGAACTGAAGAAATGTGACTGGGTCAATTTGATGATCATTAACTCAGAACTAGAGAGTTCATGTGGAGTGAGAGGACCTGTACGTCTATGAGACTTAGCTCTTACATTGTGAATAAAACGAAGGCAGTATGCAAAAACTCTCTGAAGTCGAGTGAAACATGAAAATTTGCAGAGGGCATCATATACTTGTGAATCTGGTTTTCTGATCAGATGAGTAACCCTTTTGAGTTCAGGCAGTTCATCAACATTAATACTCGAAGGACCATTAGATACAAAGAGGTTGAAATCAAAGTGTGGATCTGACAAAAATTGAGGACCATTAAACCAAAAATCACAATCAAGCAACTGCAAGGGTGTAGCACCACGAGATAATATATCCGCGGGATTGTCTTTCGATCGTACATGTCTCCATGTATGGTTGGAAGTGAGTTCTTGAATTTGAGTTACTCTATTGGATACAAAGGTAGACCAACGAGAAGGGTGTGATTTAATCCATGCGAGGACGATTTCTGAATCTGTCCATAAATTGACAGAATTTATCTGAGATTGGGATGGAATCAAGACAGAAAGAATCTTCGTAACAAGATTAGAGAGTAATAATGCTCCTAGAAGTTCTAATCGAGGAAGAGTCACAACTTTTACAGGACTAACACGACTCTTTGAGGAGATTAGATTGCAAGATATAAAGCCATTTTCATGTGACGTTCTTAAATAAACACAAGCACCATACGCGCTAAGACTTGCATCCGAAAACCCATGTATTTGAGTACTTGTTACATTGCTAGAATTTTGCAGCAACCTAGGAATCTTGAGATTGGAGATGTGAGGAAGTGTTTGTAAAAATAGATTCCATTCGGTAAGCAATTTTGGACTGAGAGGGTCATCCCAATTCGACCTTTCTAACCAAATCTTTCTCATAATTAATTTGGCAGATACCACTAAAGGGTTAATCAATCCTATAGGGTCATAAATGGAAGCGATTAAAGAGAGAACTTCTCTTTTTGTATATGTATCCTTAACGGTAACCTTTGGCACAAGAACTGAAAAATGATCGGAGTGAAAATTCCAACATAGGCCGAGAATTTTGTTCGTGTGATTTTCAGGATTGATTACATAACTAGCTTCATTAGAGATATGAGAAATACCTGCGAGAAATTCAGGTGAGTTTGCACACCATTTATGAAGCGAGAAGCAAGCGAGGTTTAAACATTCCGTTAATTGACGATGAATTTCGAAGAGTGTTTCGAAATCGTTACAGCCATAAAGCACATCATCGATATAACAGCAATTTAAAAGAGCTTCACTAGCCAAAGGAAATTTGTCGGAATTGTTTTGAGCTAATTCCTTAAGACATCTAGTGCTAAGAAACCCGGAGTTATTTAATCCATAAGTGATAGTTTCGAGTTGAAGACATTTCAAATCCTCTTGAGGTGAATCACGCCACAAAATGTTCAACAGAAAAACCTGTTCGGGATTTACTCGAATTTGTCTGTACATATGACGTAGATCTGCTACAATACAGTATTTAAATAATCTAAAATTTATCAAAATATCGAATAATTCGCGTTGTACCGTATAACCAGGAAGCATTATGTCATTAAGACTTAGATTTGAGGTAGTTTTCATACTGCCATCAAAGACGACACGCAACTTATTTGTTACGCTATCCTTTAAAACGCAATGGTGAGGAATAAAATATTTTAAATCAGAGTGAATATTTCGAGTGGAGAGAGGCACATATCTGCAATGTCCAAGTGCAATATATTCATGAATAAATTGTTTATACTGTACATATAATTGATCTGACTTGATCAGTTTCTGTTCGAGGTTTAGGAATCGCTTCTTTGCGAGGAAAAACGATTCGCCCAATTTTTTATATTCGTTGGGAGATTTGAAAGGGAGATCTACTTGGAATCTACCAGATGATAATATTTTAAGTGACGATTTAAAAATGTCTTCGGCCTGTTGCTCCGAAGGAGTTAGGATTTTTGGAGTACAAGTAAAAGACGAGATTTCTTCTACTTCCCAAAACGACCGTACGAGTGAATCGGTATTTTGAGCTTGAACGAACAAGGATACTTCATTTCGAGGTTGAGTATTTTCTTGAATGTTAAGTATGGAATATGAGTCAATTAACCCAGAGGATTGAGGTACATTTCCACCTACAAGATATCCGAGATGAGTATTTGTTAAGGTAGGAAGATTAGGGCCTAATTTTATTAACCCATAAGTGAGTAAGTCGAAATAAACATCTGCTCCAAGCAACATTTGAACTTCGGCAGGAGTACAAAATTCTGGATCAGCCAGGTGAATGTTTGGTGGAATTTTGAGGGCATTAAAATCCAATGTAATTTGAGGGTGCTTACAAGTGATGGTTGGGAGAATCGCACAAGAGAGTGTAAAATGTTTTGTGGGATTGACATTTGAGAAAATATTTAAATCCACCATTTTATTCGACGTCGAACAGATTTCGGATATCCCAGAAATGTGAAGACTTTTTGTGTAAGGAATACATTTCAAGCGACTTGCTAATTTCTCAGTGATAAACGAAAGCTGACTAGCTGAGTCTGTAAGGCAGCGAACCTTAACGGGATTATTATGAGAATCATAAATTGTAACACATGCTGTTTGGAGTAGAACCTCCTTTTTGCCTGAGAGTGCAGAGAGAGATGATGCTCGGTAGACATCATTAGACTGACATTGATTTGCTATTCGTGGAATTGCAGGAGAACTTGAAGTTTCGCCTTGAGTATTGGGATCACGAGATACATTAGAGTGAGTACGAGAATTTGAAGTATCATGTATATTGTGAGTCTGGCGAGTATTTTGAGAATTACGATTTCCTTGTGAGTCTTGAGAGTGACGAGTATTTTGGAAGTGAGTGTTTCTAGTGGGTAGACTACAAGAATCTTGATTTGTTCTTGAAATGAACCGAGAACTATTTGAGTTATGATTAGAAGCGTTAGAGAAATGGAGCAATGTGTGATGTCTCCTGTTACATTTGGCGCAATTCGACGAAGAGGTACATGAACTTGCTGAATGACCACTAGCCAAGCAGTTGAGACACGCTTTCTTTGCCTTGACCGTTTGAAAACGGTCATCTTCAGACATATTTAAGAATTCCTGGCAAGTGTATATTTTATGAGAGTTATTTTGACATAAGAAACATTTAAAATACTGATTATTACTACTATACTGCAAATTATTGCTAACTGTGTTAAGAGAAGTAAAACGAGAAAGTTGTTTTTGTTTCGGAGAATGGGAATACTCAGGAGCAAGATTTTCGAGAATTTTGCATTTTCTTTCAATAAATTCAAGGAACTCCAATAAACTTGGGAGTTTGTTTATATTACGATCGGTTTCAAATGATCTTTTAGTATTATAGTCTAATTTTTGAGTAAAGAGATTGATGAGAATTAAATCAGTGAGTTGATTCGAGATGTTGAGGTTTTCTAAGGCGGCGAGATGGCTTTTAATTTGAGTTAAGAAATCCCTTAGAACATGTGCATTGGGTTTTGTAATGAGTGGAGCATTTAATAAACTGTTCAAATGGCTGTTTACTATTAAATATTTATTTTCAAATCTATCGCATAAATTTTTTATTGCAATTTCGAAATTGGAATCAATTATTTCTAGATTGTCAATTAACTTTAACGGTTCATTCCTTAACACTGATTTGAGATAAATAAGTTTTTGAGCATTAGATAACTGTTTATCATTTGTTATTAATTTGGTAAAAACTTCAAAAAAACTGGGCCATTCTGATATTTCGCCCGAGAAAAAAGGTATTTTTAATTCTGGCAACTTTACATTTTGAATTGTGCTGACAGATGGTGTTACATTTGTTACAATAGGTTGAGTTTCAACTGGTTTTGCAGATAATTGCGTGATTTTCTCGTGCAAATATGAGTCTAAATTATAATACTGTTCTTCAACTATGTCCCTATCTGAACAATATTTATCAAAATCTTCTAATTCAAGTTCCTCTTGTAAGTTGAGATACTTGCGATAAGTTTCATTTAATACATTTTGCGTGCAATATATTGACCGCAATCTAAAACTACATTTTGGTTTTTTGAGACAAATGTTTGAATTCTAGTAATACAAGCTTTAGTATGCCCTCTTAACTTTATAATTTTTGCAACATCAGTCATTTTGAGCGTGAGAAAAAATAATACAAATTTTAAATATAACAAGAGATACTTAGTATTAAGAACTAAATAATATTACCATAAAAATCTACTTATAAGCACTGCGAATCTAAAAATAAAATAAAATAACATGCGACGATACAAAAAACCAATTCGTAAAAGTTACAATAAGTGACCAAACCGCACAGTCCAACCGCGACCGAAACATAAAACTTCTTATCCCTTCAAAGTGACGAAACCAAACCTTCCGGACGGCGCCAATACGAAGAACCTTGGATCGTGGAACCGCCAAAACTGCGATGTGTGAATATGAAAGAATAAAAACTATGTCTTTTCTTTGCGAAGAAATGAGGAAACGAGTGATTTTTTACGAATAATGTGAGAGAATCTTGAGAATTCTTGCGTGAAAGCGTCTTTGTAGAGACGAGAAATGATCGCCTTCGTGGTTTATCAATGAAAAATCCAGCTTCCAGCTTTACAAAGACGGGAACAGCTGCTGTATCCGGCTCGTTAGGATCATGAAGAACATAGGGGGATTTTATTTCTCCCCTGAATATGTTGCTAACTGCTTATTGAAGCAGTACCTTCGATTTTGGTTCTATGTAGTTATAATAAAATAAAATTGGTTACCTTATATTTTGGCGATCACACTCTCGTAATTACTTTAAATTACACTTAATAATTAAAACTATATTTTTTTTTTATATAACACAAAATCTTTTGTGGAGAAATGAGCGATTTATTTTAAAAGTGACAAATATTAGAGAGTTATTAAAAATTGACAAATATTAGAGTAATGTCAGAAATTATAGAATGACTGTTGTCGACGTCATAAAGGTTAAGAAGGGAATTTCTCGCAATTATGTGCAGCAAATAGAAACAGCATCTGTCTTGCATTATCGGCAATTCGACCTATGAATTTTTTAGGTTGCGATATGCAACAAACTTGATGTTCTTATTGTAGTTTGAAGGGTGACAAATTCTTTTTATTCTGTTTTTCAGAACCTTTGATGATGTTAATCTTCTGTTCGTCTGGATGATACGAGTGAAAAGGCACATATCTACCTGAGAATGTTTTTTTTCTGTACCAATCTAACCTTACTGTATTGTCCTCATGTCTGGTTACATAGGTGTCTAAGAATGAAACACTATTATTTTCTCTGTTTCAACTGTGAATTGTAGGTGAGTGTTATATGAGTTGAAAATGTCAAGAGTGTAGTTGATTTTGTCTGCAGGGACTGCACATATGAGGTCGTCTACATATTGGTAAATGAAGGGGAACTGGAAATCAACTTCTTGAGTACAGTAGTGAAGTAGGGAGTTCATTACAATTTCTGCCAAAGTAGGGGATATGGCCATGGGTGGAGCTATATCCCCTACTTTGGCAGAAATTGTAATGAACTCCCTACTTCACTACTGTACTCAAGAAGTTGATTTCCAGTTCCCCTTCATTTACCAATATGTAGACGACCTCATATGTGCAGTCCCTGCAGACAAAATCAACTACACTCTTGACATTTTCAACTCATATAACACTCACCTACAATTCACAGTTGAAACAGAAGAAAATAATAGTGTTCCATTCTTAGACACCTATGTAACCAGACATGAGGACAATACAGTAAGGTTAGATTGGTACAGAAAAAAAACATTCTCAGGTAGATATGTGCCTTTTCACTCGTATCATCCAGACGAACAGAAGATTAACATCATCAAAGGTCTGAAAAACAGAATAAAAAGAATTTGTCACCCTTCAAACTACAATAAGAACATCAAGTTATTGTATGAGATTCTTAGAAAAAATCACTACCCTAAGATGCTTCTTAATAAATTGCTGTTTCAAGATATGCCAACAGTTAGAACACAGCAAAGACAAACATTAGAAGGAGAAACAGTAGAAGTGTTCTATGGGAGATTGCCTTACATCAAAGGTTTATCACCACAGATCACAAACCTTTTCAGACAGTTCAACATAGTGATAGCAAATTCTGTTTACAAAAGATTAGGGACATACTTTACTCACCTGACAGAAAGAGTTAAAAAACTGGATAACTTCAATGTAGTGTATTCTATTCCATGTGGTTCTTGTTCAGAAGTGTATGTCGGTCAAACCAGCCAGAAACTCTCAAAAAGAATAGCTTTGCACAGGAGTGATGTTGTGAGGAAGCCCACCAGCACAGCCTTTAGCCAACATATTAAGAATACTGGACACACTGCTAACTATGAAAATGTGCAAGTACTAAAGAGGGTTGACAACCAATTTAAGAGAAACTTCATAGAAATGTGCTACATCCATAACTGCAGCTCTCCTATGAACTGTAAGAAAGATGTTGAAAACTTAAGTTGTATTTATTCCTTTCTACTTCAACAGGACTTGACAAGAAGTAACTAACTGGAAAATGTGGGGAACTTATGATGACATGCATAGATTACCTACCTGTGCTTTAGAGGGGACTTTATTTCCTTGCTTATTATGTTGCCTAGGGCTCTTTCTTTTCGTATCCATGTGGTTGTGATGTGCAAAAGTGAAAATTATAACCTCGTTACATATGACACCCGGATGTTGACAGAAATATGTCATCAAAAAAGAAGATTAATTCTTCTTTTCCATTTGTAGTTTTTGTAGGTTGTAAATTTTAGATTTTTTGTTGTGTTTGTATTTGAAAAACTACCCTGTTGTTTGTAATGTTTTTATTCAAAATTTTAAATGTATTTTTTAATATTTTTAACATGTTTGTGACAGTGTTTTTTACAACTAGGACCAACTGAACATTTTCAATGTAGGTTTTTTAAATGTTGATTTCCACCACTGTACTATAATAGGTTTTCCATTTAGGTGCTGATGAAGGTGACAACATATCACCGAAAATTTCACATATAGAATAAAGTTCTACACCAAGCTGGCTTATACCATCTCTAGCTGATCCTTGTTTTGACGCTTTCCCGAAAGTTACCCTCCAAAGTATATATATATATATATATATATATATATATATATATATATATATATATATATATATATATATGTTTATAATAAATAAACTATCTAATAAATGACTAATAAATAACTTATAATAAATAATAAATAATTATCTATCTCTATGTTTTGTCATTGAAGCACCTTTTTTATAAATATTTGTCACCTTTAGGTTCCCATTATCCCTTTAAATTATTTTTTAATCAGGTTTGAACATTAAGTTCCCCTATTAGTTTGAAGCCCTCATGCAGACATCCCAGTCGGGATTTTTAGTGTGTCCAAAAGGGTGGCCAAAGTTCGTGGAACCAAAGATACTTAGGTCACTCGAGCTGACCCTCACACACCGCCCTATTACCATGGTGACGTTTTTGTTCAGGAAAATTAAAGAAACAAACTGCCATTATCCAAATCTCTTTGACAGAAAGAAGTCTGTCGGGTAGCCTAGTAAAAAATAAAATTAGAAAGAGATGAGAGATTTAGAACAACAAAATAGCTTTTTTGCAGGCAGATCCCATATAGACACCATATTTTCTCTAAAGCAGATTATTGAGATTGGAATAGCCCACAACGTTTCAACTCATGAAGTCTTTATAGACGTGACAAAGGCATACGATAGTGTACCTTTTTCAATGATCTGGCTAGCATTGAAAAAAAAACTAAATAAAAAAATATATGAAAGCGGTACATTAGCTTTAAAAAACATGATCGCAAACATTTAAGCTGGAAACAAATTAACTAAAGAAATTCCTAGAAGTAAGGGTTTAAAGCTAGGTTGCCGCATAGCACCTACACTATTCAAAATATATCTGAAGGAGGCGCTATCAGTATGGAGAAGAAAATGCTGTAATATAGGCATTCCAACCGAAGGCTTCAATTTGTACATGATACACTGTGCTAAAGACCAAGCCATTCTAACTGAAGAAGTTTTCAATATGCTTAGAAAATTTGAGGAGGAGTACAACAAGTGGAATGTTACAGTTAATATACAAAAACCCAGTATTTAGTTACAGGAGAAAAATCAGAAAGCCTACACACTGAAATGGGAACTATAAAATCAACTGAAACCTTTAAACACTTGGGAGTCTCAATAACCTCAAAAGCAGGGAGTAACGAAGGAATATATTCTGGGATGAGCCAATCAAGATCACCAACTAGACAGCTAAATGGACTATTATGGAATAATAAAATAACAATAAAAAATAAAAGCAGAATTTATAAAACAATAACAGAAAAATTTAGAACAATAATAAAAAAAAATAAAAAAATCAAATAAAAAAATAAGGCAATGGAAATGTACTATTGAAGACGATGCTGCTGGCACAATAAACTTGATAGAGTCAGAACCGTAGACGTTGGGAGAGAAATAAAAATTGACCTAGACATAACAGATAATATCAAAGCCAAAAGACTAAACTGGTATGGAGACCTGCTGGGAATGCCTGAAAATAGTTTGCCAAAAACGATAGAAAAATAGACTTCACCCACCAGAAGAAAACGAGGTTGACCAAGCTGTAAAAGTCTACTTCTATCACGCCCAAACATTGATTCATGCTTAAAATAATATTACAAATGCTCTTTTGGTCTGGACAACTCCAGAATTCAAACAAAAGTCACTCCAATTTATGGGACCTGTTCGGTTAAGATCGAAGTTGCCTTTCAAGCATAACCCAGATATATGTTCTATGGAATTATGGTTTGAGCTACGTCCTTATCAAAACTTCCAAGAGGTAGTCCTAAAATACTAGTACTACAAGGTTTATCAATATCGTGCAATAACAAACCAATTATGGCCAATATGCGACCAAAAGGCAGTACATGATTGTGAAGAATGTCTAATATGTTACACTTGTCGCCAGAGCGGACGAATCAGGGCGTAGATTACTGTTCTGGCCAATTACAATAAATATTGTTAACTTTAGTTTCGTTGGTCTCTCAACAGAGAAATAAATGCACACATACAAATGCAGTGCATCTTTCGGTCGAGAGGGACGCTAGTCTTAATCTCTATAGCAAGACCAATTTTGGCTGAGTAACTCATTTCAAATAACTCTGCGTTTTATTTTCTTATCTACTCCAATCCTTGAACCTTTTGGACTTCGTCGATACAGCTTTCTTGCTAATTACCAATTTGTGTATGATAAACAAAAAAAGTCCCACGGCTTTTAATTTATCTTGTAAATAATAGAAGAAGTGGAAATTCAGCACCTTGTTACCAATTTGCTATTTTAACGGAAAAAGAAGTGTCTAAAAAGAATTTATAATTATTCCTTAAAAATGGCAAAAAGGTGTTGTTGACAGTGTTCGTTAGAGGTAAATATAAGACCGGAAGACTTTAAATTATCTCATGAGTCATCTTAATTCATCACCAACATTGGCAGAACTAAATAAAGGTTCTAGCGGACTTAATATTGTTTCTCCAATTAGTGATCGATTAGAAATAACCCTTTGCGGCAAACTTATTATTTGATCGAAATTAGTAAAAGTCTGGACCGGACTGGTTTTTGTTTTTCAAATAGTAAACAACCCGAAGAGGTCAACCTTAACCAACTCAATTATTTAATATATTATGAGAGAGTCTAGGGATTTCCTCTTGCCGATATTCGTACTTACTGAGAAAGAAGATAGTGCCGATTGCGCATTAAGACTCGAAAAGATTGATATATGTGCATAACAATCGAGGTGCTTTCTGAGCAGAGAGTACTCCTTTAACTTTGATACGTAAGATAAATATGTATACGTAAGAATTTTGATTTTTTAAAGTACTAGATATTGCCAGTAACAACCATTTAACACAAAAGCTTAAGTATATCTTTAGTATTGTTCTGAAGCTATTTTCTTGTGGCATTGAAAATTAGTTACTATTAAACTGGGAATAAGCCACAATTAAAGATAAAAATACGTTTATTGACGTTTCAATTTCCACTTCGGAAATCGTTCTCAAAATACAAACAGTAAATTAAACAAATTTTGTTTTTTGTTACATAGTGGAAAATTCTTCTAATAATTTAATTTTATCTGACTCATTTATATTGACAATTCAAACATACATTATGTATTTTAAAGTAGACGACTTTAAAATGATATTGCCAATATTGTTGAGTTACGCTCCTGGGACGACTTTACTTATAAGATAGTTCATTCGATTACATTAAATCAACTTTAACTTGAGAATCTCCGTCAGAAAAAAATCATAGCATGTAATTCGTCTTTAAAAAGACAAACACATGACATGATGACAGTAAAATTCTCCTGTTAGTGATTCTATAGTAAATTATGAGGGAAAACCAGGAAAAAACCTCATAATACTATCCCGACATTCTAAGTATTTGTTCGTGAATTTAGTTTACCTTCAACAAACATCAAAATTCTGATTTTATATGTTACGTTATTTAAAAAACATAAATGATGTATCCTCTATATGTTACTAACTTACTAATACTGGTATATTCTTATTAATAACTTCCTCTTTCAATATTGGTAACCAGATCCTACTACATTCTGCCGAGGAATTTGCGACACCATTGGCCTCATTTAGCATAATTAGAGCCGCTTCTTTGATTTTTCTTTTTTTAATATCCGTTTCTTTAAGGACTACATTTAATTTATTCCATTGAACCCTATGTTCATTATCCCATGCGTGTTTACAGATTTGAGATCTATCAAATTCTTTATTTTTAATATAAGATTGATGTTCACGTATTCTAACATTTAATGGCCTTGATGATTCACCTAAATAAAACTGATCGCATTCACAAGGTATTCTATAAATGCAATTCTTTGTCCTTTCTTGTTCATTGTTAGGTTTGGTTTTGGACAAAATAGATCTCAACGTGTTTGTTGTTTTGAATGTTGTTGAAATGTTGAATTTATTTCCTATCCTTCTAAGTTTTTCTGATAGTCCTTTTATGTACGGTATTGTTATTTTCCTCATATTATTCCTTGTGTATGCTGTAGGATCTCGTTCTAAGTTGTTCTGTTCTATTCAGTTCTATTCAAGGATAATCATTTTTTAATAAAACAGATGTTAACAAATGTTTCTCCTCCAAGAACGAATTTTCATTAGAACAAGTAATTTTGGCTCTATCGTATAAGGATTTAATTATTCCCTTTTTTACAATAATATTGTGATTTGATTTGAAATTTAAATATCTATTGGTGTGTGTTGGTTTTCTATACACCTGAGTCTCATATCCAGTATCGTTCTTAGAGATTAAAACATCCAGGAAAGGTAGCGTGTTATTATATGCCTTTTCCATGGTAATTGTTATTGTCTCTTCTTTATCGTTTATATCATTTAGGAATGTGTCCAACAACTCTGACCAATGAGGCCGTATTGAGAATACATCATCTACATTCTAATGAAAATTCGTTCTTGGAGGAGAAACATTTGTTAACATCTGTTTTATTAAAAAATGATTATCCTTTATCGTTTATAAATAAGGAATTTTCAACAATCGATCGAATAGAACAGGACAACTTAGAACGAGATCCTACAGCATACACAAGGAATAATATGAGGAAAATAACAATACCGTACATAAAAGGACTATCAGAAAAACTTAGAAGGATAGGAAATAAATTCAACATTTCAACAACATTCAAAACAACAAACACGTTGAGATCTATTTTGTCCAAAACCAAACCTAACAATGAACAAGAAAGGACAAAGAATTGCATTTATATAATACCTTGTAAATGCGATCAGTTTTATTTAGGTGAATCATCAAGGCCATTAAATGTTAGAATAAGTGAACATCAATCTTATATTAAAAATAAAGAATTTGATAGACCTCAAATCTGTAAACACGCATGGGATAATGAACATAGGGTTCAATGGAATAATTCAAATGTAGTCCTAAAAGAAACGGATATTAAAAAAAGAAAAATCAAAGAAGCGGCTCTAATTATGCTAAATGAGGCCAATTGTGTCGCAAATTCCTCGGCAGAATGTAGTAGGATCTGGTTACCAATATTGAAAGAGGAAGTTATTAATAAGAAAATACAAGTATTAGTAAGTCAGTAACATATAGAGGATAGATCATTTATGTTTTATAAATAACGTAACATATAAAATCAGAATTTTAATGTTTGTTGAAGGTAAACTAAATTCACGAACAAATAGTTACAATGTCGGGATAGTATTATAAGGTTTTTTCCTGGTTATCCCTCATAATTTACTATGGAATCACTAACAGGAGAATTTTACTGTCATCATGTCATGTGTTTGTCTTTTTAAAGACGAATTACATACTATGATTTTTTTCTTACGGATATTCTCAAGTTAAAGTTGATTTCATTTAAACGAATGAACTATCTTATAAGTAAAGTCGTCCCAGGAGCGCAACTCAACAATATTGGCAATATCATTTTAAAGTCGTCTACTTTAAAATGCATGATGTATGTCTGAATTGTCAATATAAATAAGTCAGATAAAATTAAATTATTAGAAGAATTTTTCACTATGTAACAAAAAACAAAATTTGTTTAATTTACTGTTTGTATTTTGAGAACGATTTCCGAAGTGGAAATTGAAACGACAATAAACGTATTTTTATCTTTAATTGTGGCTTATTCCCAGTTTAATAGTAATTATATCTTTACTCAGCGTCAATCCGGGTCGAAATATAAAATCTCAAATAATAAAAAGATGGAATCGAAAAACCTTCATTTCACTTTAAGAGCGGCGGCTGGAAATCATCTAGAAATTTAAAAATAGGGGAGGATGACCCAACCCGGTACGACACCCTCAACAGTAAGATTTCGTTATATTACAATCGTATTCCTAGTTGGTCTTCTAAACACGAACGTGTCTATCACAACTATGCAAGTAAAATAATCTATCTGAAAGTAAATAATCTGTCCACAAAACTCGTTTCTAACTGTTTTTTTTCGCAATTCACATTCTCCCTGCCACGGTGCTCTATGATGATTTCTGGTTAGAGCTGAACATCAAGCACCAAGGCGAGGATGCAAATTTTTGGTAGTAACTGATCACACTTAAATGATTGCCAACTCTGAAATCGTCGACGAAACACCTATTTTGGCAGAGCTTTGTTATTAACAAAGTTTAATCAAAAGTAGTGAATTCATTGGCGTCTGGTAAATGAACAATTTTTATCCGGTATAACTTAAAAATTTACCCAACCAGAACTTTTAGCATATTTTTGTGTTGATCACTTTTAAACTTTTAAAGTTAACGTATAACATTTATTTGCATAGAAGCATTGCTTTCGACTAAAAGATTATGACTAATACTGATTTGCATTTTCACTAATACAAAAGTCTATTCACGAAAGACTACTTAAAACTACAAAATTAAATGTCATCAAATACAAAAAAAATGTATATGTTAATATAATAATAAGAGTAATAATATAAACATATATATATATATATATATATATATATATATATATATATATATATATATTCCTCTTCTTCTTCAGATGCAAATCCACTAATGGATGTTAGCGATCACATTTTCCATTAACTCTCTATTTCTTGCAATATGTATCAGAGATTGTATGTCGTTAATCCCTGTCCATTGCCTTATGTTTCGGAGCCAGGACATTTTCTTGCGTCCCATTCCTCTCTTGCCTTCAATTTTACTCTCGATTATAAGTTGGAGGAACTGGTATTTTTCATTTCGCATGATGTGACCTAGATACGCCGTTTTCCTTTTCTTGATGGTTTCGAAAAGTTGGCGTTCTTGGTTTATTCTTTTAAGGACATCTATATTTGTGATTTTCGCTGTCCATGGTATTTTTAGGATACGGCGATAAAGCCACATTTCGGAAGCTTCCAATCTGTTTATATCCCTCGTTTTGAGTGTCCAGCCCTCTACGCCATATAGCAGCACTGACCATACGTAGCACTTAGTAAACCTTAGTCTCAGTTGAAGATCGAACTCAGAAAAAGTCAGTACCTTCTTGAATTTTACGAAAGCTTGTCGAGCTTGCTCAATGCGACATTTTACTTCCCTGTCCGATGTCCAGTCTTCAGAAAGCCACGATCCCAGGTATTTAAATTTACTCACTCTTTCTATGGATTTACTATTCAGTGTTATGGTGGAGTTTTCAAATGCATCCAAGTTTCTGGAGATTATCATGAATTTGGTCTTTTTGGTATTAATCTCTAGTCCCATTCGCTCACTGTATTCTCCGATTATAGTGACAAGTTGTTGAAGATGGACTATGTTGTCAAAAATTACGACACCATCATCAGCATATCTTATGTTGTTGATCAATACTCCATTCACCTTGATTCCCATCTCTGCATCCTCCAAAGACTCTTGAAATATGGCTTCTGAATAAATGTTAAATAAAAGAGGGGAAAGCACACATCCCTGTCGAACGCCTCTTCTTATATGTATGGGCTTATATATAGAATTGTCTATTTTTAGCTGTGCCGTTTGATGCCAGTACAAGTTTTCAATGCATCTTATGTCTTTTTGGTCTATATCAACTTTCTTGAGAATCTGCATTAACTTGTGGTGTTGGACACGATCAAACGCTTTTTTGTAATCTAAAAAGCATAGGAACACATCCTTCCTCTGATATATATATATATATATATATATATATATATATATATATTAGGGTGGGCCGACAAAATTTTTTCTGAAAAATAACAACGCCTGTGGTCAAAAAAGTTGAGTTATACTAAAACACAAATTTTAAGTCCAAAATGAGTAGCTAAAAATATTTTTTTCCACTGCCACCAAGACTCTATACTTTTTTAATATAAAATGTCATTGTGGCAGTGGAAAAAATAAAAAATAATAATTATTTTAAACGCAGATCTTCATATTTTTTTATTATATAATTTTTGAAACATCAGGATTATTTATTTTGTAACTTAAAAAAATTTAAATAAAATCTGTATTGTTCTGGCGGTTTGATGCATACTTTATAACGTATAGTAAACTTTATTTGCGTATTTTTCCACTAACTAATAAGTAGAGAAAAAATTATTTTAGGGACTTACTTCAAAGAGTGTGCCGAAATTCTCCAATAACAATAAAGTAGACGTTAGTATAAACAAAGTTAATATTACCGATTATAATATATTATCATTCTTAATTACTATTTATAACTGGGAATAAGCCACAATTTTTTATCTTTAATTGTGGCTTATTCCCAGTTATAAATAGTAATTAATTTACAATGCCACAAGAAAATAGCTTCAGAACAATATTATCATTCTTAAAATAACGTGACATTGGAGGTCAACGCTTCGCTTATGCTGCAGATTTTGCAGTGGTGTAAGTGTAAACCAATATTTCAATCAATTAAACGGCCTAGCGACACTTAAATTATTTTTAGTGTTTTACCGACAGTTGAGTAAAATACCTGTACGATATTTGTCAAGCAGTGAAAAGTGGTGCTTGTTCAGAAAAACTTTCTAAGAGACAGCCTGGAAAAATGGTTCATTCTCGGTGGCTTACCACTGCTTCCCGTATCCTTCGGTATACGTAGCATTCAGAAACCCATCGGAAAATTTACAAATACTAAGCCATTTTGTAATGAAAGTGTATGCGCCCATGTGATTTTGTATTAAGACTCACCCGTCATGCATTTATGGTGCAAGGCATCTATTCAAGACAATAAGACTCTGCGACTATTTACTACCAGAATTGAAAGACATAGTCTATAAATGTATTCAAAGAAATGGATACTTTGGGAGCCCAGAAAATATTATTTTGGCTATGTTGTTTGATAAACGTTAACACATAAGACAATTGGGGTTCCAAAGAATTTTGAAGAGCAGACAGTTAAATTACAATGATCAGCGACATTTCGTAGTACCAGCATTATTTTTTGGCAGTAAGGATTACTTTGAGATTATCGAATGCCAGAAAGTTTTATGGACAGAGCCTCCTGTAACTATGAAGCTATCAAAAGACCAACTAAGGGAAGTTGTTGAAAATCCTGAAACCAGTCTTTTGGCATACGTAAAATCATACCCTTGTCACACACAAGCGGCTGAGAGGGCCGTCAAAATAGTAACAGAAGGTTCAGCTTCTGTCTGTGGAAGTGAAAAAAGAGACGGTTATATAAGGAACAGGCTGAAATCAAGGGAAAATATGCTGAAATATGAATTAAAGAAAGACTTTTTTTTAAATAATGTGATTGTTACTTTTGAAAGACATTCTGTTTTGTATCGTTATATATTTATAGATAAACTATTTTTGTATTTGTATTGTTGTATTATGTGTTCAAAACCAATTTAGCTTTAATATAAATAATTTTTTTGTATGCAAAAAATAAATCTACCATACAATACATTTTTTTTTGAAAAATTATTAATTTTATACAGCGCTGTGGCAGTAGAAAAAAAATTAGTTGTCAAACAAAATAATATGATCAAATTTATCGTATAAAACACTTTTTTGACTCAGGCAACCATAATAAATTAAAAAAAAAACGAATTTGACATATTATTAAATGATTGAATTTTTTCGTAAAAATCTCGTTCTTATATAGCTCTGTGGCAGTGGAAAAAAATTAAATTAATTATAAAAAAAACACTGTGAAATAAGTTATCTTATCATACATCTTTTCTGGGGTCAGGCAACTCAATTAAAAAAATAAAATAAAAACATATTACTCAACGGCCCACCCTAATATATATATATATATATATATATATATATATATATATATATATATATATATATATATATATATATATATATATATATGTTTATATTATTATTCTTCCAATAATTATTTTTATACTGTTGATACTGCTGACACAAGAATCGATATAGATGTAAACTAATAAATAGTTCTAATAAAACAAAACAAAATTCCTACACCAAATTGGAATATTCGCCGCTCAAATTTAATCAACAGCCAAACTTGATCAAAACTTGGACGTCATTAGCCCAGTTTTCAGGCTTGATAACGTAAGATGGCATGCAGAACTTGGATCGTTACATAACTATATGTAAAACTCGTGGAGGAACTGTAAGCTATAACAATCATTAAAGTTGATATCAACATTTTGGTACATTTCGTGACATCACATAAATACTTCATACGGTTCAGTAAATTTAGTAAGTTAAGTGTAAATAATAAAATAATTTATTATAGCCCATTTTTTTTTTTGTATTTGATGATATTTAATTTTGTAGTTTTAAGTAGTCATTTGTGAATAGACTTTTGTATATTAGTAAGTTTTTATAATAAAAATTTCAAAAAAAAACGCAAATGCTTCAATTGCAAATGCAAATCAGTATTAGTCACAATCTGTCAGTCGAAAGCAATGCTTCTATGCAAATAAATGTTATACGCTAACTTTAAAAGTTTAAAAGTGATAAACACAAAAATATGCTAAAACTTCTGGTTGGGCAAATTCTGAAGTTATACCGGAAAAAAATTGTTGCTGCGTAACACAGCAGAGGAAGTTCATTTATCAGACGTCAATGAATTCACTACTTTTGATTAAACTTTGTTAATAACAAAGCTCTGTCAAAATATGTGTTTCGTCAACGATTTCAGAGTTGGCAATCATTTAAGTGTGATCAGTTACTAACAAAAATTTGCATCCTTGCCTTGGTGCTTGATGTTCAGCTCTAACCAAAAATCATCTTAGAACACCGTGGCAGGGAGAATGTGAGTTGGGAAAAAAACAATTAGAAACGAGTTCTGTGGACAAACTATTTACGATTTACTTGCATAGTTGTGATAGACAAGTTCGTGTTTAGAAGACCAACTGAACGATGTGCACAATGTAATATAACGAATACGATTGTAACATAACGAAATCTTACTGTTGAGGGTGTCGTACTGGGTTGGGTCATCCTCTCCTGTATTTTAGATTTCTAGATTATATCCAGCTGCTGCTCTTAAAGTGAAATGAAGGTTTTTTGATTCCATCTTTTCATTATTTGAGATTTTAGATTTCGACCCGGATTGACGCCGACTAAAGATATACTTAAGCTCTTGTGTTAAATGGTTGTTACTGGCAATATCTAGTACTTTATTAAATAAAAATTCTTACATATACATATTTATCTTATGTATCAAAGTTAAAGGAGTACTCTCTGCTCACACGGCACCTCGATTGTTATACAGAGATATCAAGCTCCTCGAGTCTTAATGCGAAATCGGCACTATCTTCTTTCTCAGTAAGTACAAATATCGGCAAGATGAAATCCCTAGACTGTCTCACAATATATTAAATAATTGACTTGATTAAGGTTGACCTCTTCAGGCTGTTTTCTATTTGAAAAACAAATACCAGTCCGGTCCAGACTTTTACTAATTTCGATCAAATAATAAGTTGACCGCAAAGGGTTATTTCTAATCGATCACTAATTGGAGAAACAATAATAAGTCCGCTCGAACCTTTGTTTAGTTCTGCCATTGTTAATGATGAGATAAGATGACTCATGAGATAATTTAAAGTCTTCCGGTCTTATATTTACCTCCAACGAACACTGTTAAAAACTCCTTTTTGCTACTTTTAAGGAATAATTATAAATTCTTTTCAGACACTTCTTTTTCTGTAAGAATAGCAAATTGCTGTAATAAAGTGCTGAATTTCCACTTCTATTATTTACAAGATAAATTTAAAGCCGTGCGTCTTTTTGTTTATGATACACAAATTTGTAATTAACGATAAAGCTGTATCGACGAAGTCCAAAAGGTTCATTGATTGGAGTAGGTAAGAAAATAAAACGCAGAGTTATTTGAAATGAGTTACTCAGCCAAAATTAGTCTTGCTATAGAGATTAAAACTAGCGTCCCTCTCGACCTAAAAATGCACTGCATTTGTATGTGCGCAGTTATTTCTCCGTTGAGAGACCAATGAAACTAAAGATAACAATCTGTATTGTTATTGGCCAGAACGATAATCTAGGTCCTGATTCGTCCGCTCTGGCGACAAGTGTAACATATTAGACATTCTTCACAATCATGTACTGTCTTTTGGTCGCATATTAGCCAACATTGGTTTGTTAATGCACGATATTGATAAACCTTGTAGTACTAGTATTTTAGGACTACCTCTTGGAGGTTTTGATAAGGACGTAGCTCAAATCATAATTCCATAGAACATATTATCTGGGTTATGCTTGGAAGGCAACTACGATCTTAACCGAACAGGTCCTATAAGTTGCAGTGACTTTTGGTTGAATTCTAGAGTCGCCCAGACCAAAAGAGTATTTGTATTATTATTTTAAGCATAAATAAATGTTTGGGCGTGATAGAAGTAGACTTTTACAGCTAGCGCCGTTTCTCGCATCCCAATTTCTAGTGTTTTCTATCGAAGCAATCTTGAGTTTTTAAATCTCTGGGGTCATCCATGACCGTCGTGGTCAACCTCGTTTTCTTCTTGTGGGTGAAGTTCATTTTTCTATCTTTTTGGCAAACTATTTTCAGGCATTCTCTGTAGGTCTCCATACCAATTTAGTCTTTTGGCTTTGATATTATCTGTTATGTCTAGGTCAATTTTCATTTCTCTTCCAACGTCTACGGTTCTCACTCTGTCAAGTTTATTGTGCCAGCAGCATCGTCTCCAATAGCCCATTTCAATTGCCTTATTTTTTATTTGATTTTTTTATTGATTTCCCAAGTTCAGCGCCGTAAAACCCAAATTTTTCTATTATTGTTTTATAAATTCTGCTTTTATTTTCTATTGTTATTTTATTATTCCATAATAGTCCATTTAGCTGTCTAGTTGGTGATCTTGATTGGCTCATCCCAGAACATATTTTTTCGTTACTCCCTGCTTTTGAGGTTATTGAGACTCCCAAGTGTTTAAAGGTTTCAGTTGATTTTATAGTTTCCATTTCAATGTGTAGGCTTTCTGATTTTTCTGCTGTAACTAAATACTGGGTTTTTGTATATTAACTGTAACATCCCACTTGTTGTACTCCTCCTCAAGTTTTCTAAGCATATAGAAAACTTCTTCAGTTAGAATGGCTAGGTCTTTAGCAAAGTGTATCGTGTACAATCTGAGCCTTCGATTGGAATGCCTATATTACAGCATTTTCTTCTCCATACTGATCGCGCCTCATACAGATATATTTTAAATAGTGTAGGTGCTATGCAGCAACCTAGCTTTTAACCCGCACTTCTAGGAATTTCTTTAGTTAATTTGTTTCCAACTTTAATGTTTGCGGTCATATTTTTGTAAAGCTAATGTACCGCTTTCATATATTTGTTTAATTTATTCCTTTTTTTTTCAGTGCTAGCCAGAGCATTGAACGTGGTACACTGTATGCCTGTGTCGCGTCTATAAAGACTACATGAGTTGAAACGTTGTGGGCTAATCCTATCTTAATAATCTGCTTTAGAGAAAATATGGTTTTTATACGGAATCTGCTTACAAAAAAGCTATTTTGTTGTTCTAAATCTCTGATCTCTTTTTTAATTTTATTCTTTACTAGCGTACCCGACATACTTCGTTCTGTCAGAGAGATTTGGAATGTGGCAGTTTCTTTCTTTAATTTTCCTGAACAAAACCGTCACCAGGGCGGTGTGTGAGGGTCAGCTCGGGTGACCTAAGTTCTTCGCTTCCACGAACTTTGGCCACCCTTTTGGACACACTAAAAACCCCGACTGGGATGTCCGCCAGAGGGCTTCGAATTAATAGGGGAACTTAATGTTCAAACCTGAGTGAAAAATAATTTAAAGGGATAATGGGAACCTAAAGGTGACAAATATTTATAAAAAAGGTGCTTCAATATAGAACATAGAGACAGTTAATTATTTATTATTATTATTAACATAGGCTTAATAACCGATGAAATAAAGAATAATTAAATAAAACGTATATAAGTATTTTCAGTAATCGCTTTATTGTAAATCAAGTAAATCATAATTAACAAAAATCTGTTTTATTTTTATTATAGTGCTTTATGATATACAATGTTTTTGGGTTGATTACCTTGTGAAAATAGACAAACAAATCTGATGATTTTTTAAAACGGGAACAGGCAACATACAGTTGATTACGTCAGAAACATGGGTTTTCCCGATTATTACCACAAACACCTAATGATTGCCCTTGGGACTTATTTATGGTCACAGGAAAAGCAAGCCGCACTGGAAACTGTAGACGTTTAAATTCAAATGGTACATCCGTCAGAATCATTGGGTATCAGAACGTAGTATGTCTTCTCCTTTATACTTTCCTTTAAGTATAATTGCTTCTATCACGTTGTTTAATAATTTTTTTATCGCTAACCGTGTGCCGTTGCAAAGACGCGGTTGGTTGATATTTCTCAACATTATAACTACCAATCCAACCTTTAATTGAAGATTGTAAGGTGGCATTCCTGGTAAATCCAGTGGGTTTAAAAATTCAGGCGGATAGTTGACGACATCATCTTGGTTAGCCTAATCAACTGATTTATATATTCTCAATTCGTCTGTAATTTGTTCTTAAATTTTTAAATTGAATTTATTTACATCTATGTTTTCGCAACCAATATAGCCCGTTCGCTCAACCAATCAAAGTTTAAGTTATGTTGAGCAACATCTAGAAATAGCTTTTGAATAAATTCATCTGTTGATCGAGTTAACTGACAAAAACTTTGAGAAAAGTTAAGGCAACCAGTCAAAATTTCTATAGAACATTTGCCATTACCAATGTCAATGAGTTGTTTAGAGAATATGTCTTCACATTGGTCTTTTTGCAACTCGACACGTATGTTCTTGCTAAGTGTAATACCTTGACACATGCATTTAGTGCATCAGCTGGAGTGGATCGTGAAATCACTGGCGATGTTTGACGAAAATCTCCAGCTAATATAATCATTGCACTACCAAATGGGTTATGATTATTTTTCCATACAGTCTTGAGAGTGAGTTCATGACACTTAGCCCTCTGTAGCTTAAACAATTCTTTTTATCTTTTTTTTTGTAAATGTTGTTTTAATGTGCTGTTGTCCACTCCGATAGTAAGTCATGTCTCCTATAAAATAAGGTAAAGACATACGCCAGTAATTCCTGCAATACTTGTGGGCTATGTTTTAATAATTAGTTTGGTATACCTTGTGGTCCTGGGGCTTTTCGATTTTATAGATTTCGTATTGAATCTTCGACTTCCTGTACTGTTATTTCATCATCTTCATCGTATTTTAATTCATATGTTGTTGTAATGGTGTTCGTAAATTGCGGTCTTCTTTTGATCAGAAGTTGTAATTTGATATAAGGTTTAATGCTGGAATAAATAAAATTTGAAAAATTAAAGGCAGATATCGAGCACAATTTTAATAATCAAATTTTGCCCAAATACTTTCGCTTTCTAAAGCATCATCAGGGGTATTTCGTCAAATTTGGGCTATCCAGCAAACGCAGAATGTAATAAACATGTAATTAAACATAAATGGAACATAACACTACACTAAACAAGGACAAACAGTTTAAAATTATTTGAAAATTATTCTAAGCTACATTCTTGTCGGCAACACGAGAGGGAAGTTGTAATGTTTGATTCAAGAGCTTTCTTCTATACAATGTACCTATACAATCTACAGGTGTTTTACCGTTTTCACTGCTTCTCTTGATCTTGTTGACACTATATTTGTTGGGCTCTTGGCGTTTAATTTTCCAGAAAGCATTTTTTGCTTTAGCTATAAGATTTTTTTATTTCTCTGTTTGATCTTGCGTCTATTGTCTATCTTGGGTCATTTGTTTGCAGCCACTTTTGATATGCTTGTTTCTTGTTGTGAACTGCATTAGCAATGTCATTTGTCCACGACAATGGAGTATCCTTTTTGTTCCTTTCGATCGTGCCTTTCCTTCCTAAGAAAATAAAATTGACAAGTTTTCTTTTATTTTTATTTTCTTAATTCTGATTGTTTTGTGTGTTTAGCTCTTACGTGTTTATGTTTTATGTGCTTATGATTTATGTATGTATGTATTGTTTGTTTATATATTATGTATAATTGTAGATAATTGACATTCGTTTAATTCAAAGATGTTGGTAAGTTCTTGTTATGAATATTGTTCTGAAGCTATTTTCTTAAGGCATTTTAAATTAATTACTATTTAACTAGGAATAAGTCACAATTAAAGATAAAAATACGTTTATTGACGTTTCAATTTCCACTTCGGAAATCGTTCTCAGTTAAATAGTAATTAATTTGCCACAAGAAAATAGCTTCAAAACAATATTAAGAAACCGTTATGGGCCCAGCGTTATTTAAAATTTTCGCAGATTGAAAATTTTATACAAGAAACTGGCACATTGTCAAAATTCAATTAAATTTTTGCGAAGATGTAGAGACAACAACCTAATACCAAAGGGCTTGAAGTTACGTCCAGCGTATTCAAGCAGACGGTTGGAAAACATTCTACATAGAGCCAGTTTGTCCATGATCCGAGAAAGATTACAATATCATAGATCGAATTTATTTTTTGTTGAACAAGATATTGTAAGTATTAAAGATTTGCTTTTCAATGTGATATCAAATTCTGATTTTGATCAAATTATTTTTAGTTTACATATAGTATATGAAAATTCATATAGAAAACAAAGAAATATACATTTAAATAAATTTAATATTCTTTTAGAACAAAACAGTATACACACCTTAGATAACCTCAATAGAAATGATGACATATTAGCGACAGTTGTCAATCTATCAAATAGACATACAAATGCAACGGAGAATTTAATACTGTCAAAGGGTCTAAACTTTGCTATTACTCAGCCATCCGTTCCAAAATTAGACATAATAAGCTCAGTGGAGAAAATATCTCAATGCTTACCAACCCACGAAAAGGAAGAATACAGAGTGTTATGTAAACTTGAATTAAAAAAAATCTACTAAAATTGAACAAAACATGAGAACGATTTCCGAAGTGGAAATTGAAACGTCAATAAACGTATTTTTATCTTTAATTGTGGCTTATTCCCAGTTAAATAGTAATAAATTCTTGTTATGAACTTCTATTATTGACAACCAGAGCCTGCTATGGAAACTTATCAGCAGAATATTCTGTTACTGAGTTTTGTAAACCATTCAAAATAATTTCAGGAGTCCAAACCTTAAGCTTAAACCTTAAACTTACTGAAATATAATATTTCATTTGTTTATTTTATTTTAATAATAAACAACTTAATACATTAATTAATGAAGTATTAATTTCTTGGAGCAGTGTAGTACGCGTAGAAGAAAACGAATTTATTATTATGGATTATTTTTTGCTTTTATATTTAAGCTAACCTTATAAAAAATTAACGTTCTCGTAATTTTATTATAAGATTTTCTATCTACTTAATTATTTTTTATGATACCTTAGTCAAGCTGCAAAAGTACTTCATAAAAATTATGCATTTGTACAAAAACCTATGCCTGTATGAATGTTGATATGGTAAAACCTCTAGTTTTATCATATCAACCCTGTATCGTAACGAGTTCAAGTTTTTTAAACGTTTAAGATCCACTGGAATGTCTTTACGACTAATATTTCACCAGTAAAATTACGAAAGCTAGAGCAAAAATTCATTGCTCGCTGCTATTTCCACGATTACAGAAAGAGCATAACCACTTTAGTACCAATTAGAAGTAGTTTTGGTGTAAAACTCTCATTCTTTTATTAACATCTGAAGTTAAATGGGATATTTAAAAATTCAAAAGGAACTCCGTGGCGCATTAGAAGCAATCGGCACGGGCAGCTACCAGAATGGCGGGATGGTCTGAAAAGATAATTATGCTTTGGAATGGATTTAAAATTAACGCTTTGGCATATCTTCTAACGTAAAAATTAGTGTAATATCAATAAAAAAAAAAGAAAATTTCTTTCGTTTACATACTCGTATTTATGTTCGTTTACACATTATATGTTTGTTATAATAAAATATGTTTGCTGTTTTAATCTCTATGCGTTTTCTCTTTTTATTCTCTCCTTAAATCATAAAATCCAAGAATTTACAGCTTTTTAAAATTTATTAAAAACAAAACAGAAAATGGACAATTGTTAATAGTTTTAACGAAAGTACAGAAAAGAAAGTACAGGAACGTCTTGCTGGAAAGACCGGTTTTGTGTAGGTACCACTTAATAATTAGTATTTTTAATCTAATCTAATTTTATGTTTTAAGTCACTCAACTATAAACATAATTGTTGGTAGAGGTTGTTAAGTTGATAATGGGGAAAAAGTGTTTTCTCCATCCAGATTTTGACGTTACTGAGAATATTAATGAATTATCACAATCTACTTTACAACCACCTTTATTTTACTCAGCTGTAGATAGTTAATAACAAAAAAGAATATGTCCATCTAAATTAGAAGGAATAGTTTTTAATTCTCTAAATAATGTCAAATTAGAAGAATACTTGTTAGCAGTACGCTCTCTAGTTAGTCTAAAATATATTCCATTCTCATAAAGAAATACCAACTGAGTTTTATTTATTTCTTTCTTAAGCAAACGCGTCGTGGATAAATTTTTTTCAAACAATAGAGGTTTTATCAGAAGATAATAGAGAAATAACTTTTATCTTAAGTGCTAAAACTAACTTCGTCAATATCCTACTTATTATGTCGTGTGTATTTATGTATCTCGTGTGTATGACAATATATGTTTCCATTGCAAGCAATATAAACACATTTTCAGTGGTTGTTAAGTAATTGTAAATCAATTAGATACAGCTGTTCCAACTACTATATTTTCAAACAAAAATAAATCTACCAAAGTATCTTTTGTAGCAACGACTACTATTACACCTTCAACAACATGTACCTCTACAAATATATAAAACGGGGGAAGGGCTGGTAAAATGGCATAGGCGGACAAAATGGTTTTTTGTTCTCGTAGTGAAGCTAACGGTTCTACGTCACCGCAATTCTGGATACTTATTATAAACAGTGGCAACACTGTCCACATTAAGTCTCGTGCACCTAATTTAACGGCCGGCCACGAGATTGGTGAATTGGTGGTATTTGTGAATAAGTGCTGGTGGAGTTCGATGCGTCAATCTAAGTTTTATTCAATAATTTATTAAATTTAGGTTATAGAGCTTTTTGAATTCACTTTTTGGTAATTATGTTTTATACGCTGCATGTGACCTTAAATAAAAATTGTGTTTATTTCCATTATTAATTTTTTTCAACTATCAGTAGTCGGCAAATACAAAACGGGCAAAATGGCATAGCATTATGGCGGGCAAAATAACATACTATGCCATTTGCCCGTCTGTTTTTCAGGTATATATTCAGTTTTTTTTTGCAGATGGTTTATTCATATAAAAGGAAGTCTAACAGAAATAGTTGGAGTAAGAAAGACATGCAAAGAGCTTTGGAGGCAGTCCGAAATTCCGAAATGGGTTAACTTAAAGAAAGCAATACATTTCATGTACCGTTCTCAGCACTACGACGTCGAGCAGGTAATAAAAATAAAACTGCCATTGAAGCAAAAAAACATTTGGGCTCTCTGGCAACAGTTTTAAACGAAGATATGGAGACATATCTCCTCTCGAGTTGTCCACATTATGTATCTTGAATCCCGGTTTTTTGGCGTGACAAGAGCAGACTTATGCAAGCTAGCCTATAGCATTGCAGAGAAAATGAACATTAATCATCCGTTCAATAAAGTGATCAAGATGGCTGGAAAAGGATGGTTGCATGGTTTTCGCCAACAAAATCCGCAAATATCATTACGTCTTCGAGAAGCTACGTCTCTTGCACAGGCCGAGGCATTCAATAAGCCTCAGGTAAATAAATTTTTTGATAAGTTCGAAGAAGTTGTTGAAGAACACAAAATTCAAGATACCATGATATTCAACAGGGACGAATCAGCCTTGACCACCGTCCAAGTTCCGCCAAAAGTCTTTGCTCGGAAAGGAAAAAAAACAAGTGGGCTCTATCACGAGCGCAGAAAGGGGTGTAGACACAACAGTTGTAGTGTGCATGAGTTTGTAACGAGTCCGTTACTTAAATAACCGTTTACCTTTTTTTGTGACTGGAGTCTTTGAATTCTAAATTAAATTCATATTTGAAATATTCTTAAACTGAATATTTAAATAACTCCCAGTAAATTTTACTTTCTAAGGTTGGCATTAAATCCCGCCCTCTGGTGTAAGATTCTGAAAGTACATCGACTTGACGACTTGTAAGTGTTAATAGAACCACTTGGTGACTGGGTTTGAGCGAAGAAAGATCGATCGATCATAGTGGCGGCTGGGAGGTGCCATTTTTGAGGAATTTAGTTTAAGTTTATTTTTTTTTATGAAGAACTGTTGATTTAAGGGCAACAATTTAAGTTATTTTGGGTGTTTTGTACGAGGATACTTTAAGTTTTGGACCACCTCAGCCGGTAAGATGAACTTATAAATAAATTATATGAAAAAACATGTCAGATCATCCGCCATTGTTAGTGAAATTCAAATCAATTTTAATCCTTTCTCGATAGATATTTCACACATCTTATATATGTCTCATCTTACTTTATTTCATTAATACCTAAATACTTTACAAGTATTAGATTTTATAATCATTTCAAATTTTATTTCTTTCCAAGGGTGAAAGCAAACAATTATTTATTTCAATTCCATACAGTTTAAACCGGCTAATATTTCTTTTTTTTTTCTTATTCTATAATATATAAAGATCATGCTTTCCGTTAAAACTATCTTATAAAAAAACATTGTCACACCATTCGAAGGTCACTATTTACCAAAACCATTAAGGTTTTTAGTTCAATTTAAGGTCACTTGCTGACATTTCTTGTATCACCTTTCAAGGTTGATAAACCTTGTGTGTTTTTTTCATACCTTTTTGTATGTACAAAGGACATGAAGTAACACAATTGTTCCTTTTTTTAGCCAACTTCCGGAATCCAGTCACAAGTCAGGGAAGAAACCTTTAGTTTTGGGGTTATATTTATTAAGGAGAAGGGGAAGAAATTTTAAGTTACATGGGGATTTAAAGAAGATTTTGTTTATATATACATGGAATCCAGGTTTGGTGTACTTTTACCCATTGGAGTCTAGTTCTTCACCGGATCATCTTCCAGGGCAACCTACGGAAACCGGCAGGAAGAACTTATTTTGTTTTTTGTTTGTCATTCCAATATTTTTTATAACTTTTGCTACATCCTCTTCAAGGTTTTAACTTTTGCGTTACTTTAATTTAAATATATATCTTGAATAATAAATCCATTCAATTTTTCTAAAACAATAGTCATTGTAACTAAATTTAATTATTTATTGTCTACCAAGGGATGAGGTTTTAACTCTCCCTTGAATCTCTCTTTGTTAGGTTATCGTGTGCACACATATCCGGAGAGTTTCATTTCATTTGAAAATTTAAACATTTAATTAACGAAAACTAAATTATTAGTGAGTAGTATTTTTTTATATTTATTATTTATACATAATTATTGAATATAACCTTTGTCAGAATTTAAAATTAAGAGGTATATTAGGGGGGAAATTGTTTTATAATTATATTCAGGGATTTTATTGTAAATATAGATAAGTTAATTGTACATAAGAGGTAGTGGGTCATAGATAAGTATTTAACATAGTCTGTACATAAATTTTGGGTAGTTATTAAAGTTGTGGTTAAAAATTTAATATTTCAATTAGTACCCAACTTTTTATATTTCAGCAATACAAGATATCTCGGAAGAAAACATTTAACTTCCTGGCGCCCAAATATTCAGTAGAGCAACTGTATCTTTCTTCTGTTTATTTCTTGGTAGTTTCTAGTCATTAATTCTTACATCTTACGGTCTCTGTAGGGCATGCAAATTGGCCGAATCCCTCTTTGAGTGTCGAGTGGTCATTCTCCTGCATAGTCGCTAGCCAGCATTAATTTTATTATATTTTAAAATTCATATTTACCCTTTATTTATTTCTTTTACATAATTTATCTCTATCTAATCCCTTCCATCTTCTGTTATTCCAGATATTAGTCCGTTGGTGTATCAAGGTACATTTTAGAGTTTACCCTATTGCTACACTGCACATTTTTGCTACACATTCCTCATTCTTGTTATATTGGCGCTCCAGCCAATCCATTCTTGTTACAAGTTCTGGAGGAACTTACGTACCACCATCAATAATTTTCAACGAAAAAGATTTAACCCACTTTTATATGACGGCGCACCTGTAGGAATATTAAAATTGCACAACGAATCAGGTTAAATGACCGGAGGTTTGTTCATAAGGTGGATGCAACATTTTATTGACCATGTCCATAAAAACTACGAAGCTTTAGAATTAGCTAAACAGAATTCAGCGGTATTACTTTGCCTGCCGGCATACTGCACGCACCGCCTTCAGCCATTGGATGTTGCCTTTTTCGGACCACTCCATAAATATTATAATCAAGCTGTTACTCATTGGCCCAGAGAAAATTCTGGTCGTGCAATAACCATATATCAAGTATCCAGTCTCTTCCAGAAAGCATATGAGAAAACAGCCAATATTGAAATCGCAATAAATAGTTTTTGGGCCACAGGAATATCACCTATAAATCGTGACATTTTTCCGGAGCATGCATTTTTGCCTAGTGCAACTACATATGTGCCTGAGGATGTGCCTGGTTCTACTAATAAACCTGACATTGCTTCTACATGTTTACCTGCTGATTTTAATGTTCCTCACGCTACAACTTACGATCATCATGATGTCCAAGATCATCGTCATCTATTTCTATAGATGAATCTATTGAAGGAATCCTGATGGAGTTGGTATCGGTACCTCGGAGTCATCTAAGAAAATCTACCAAACGTAAATCTGGTCAATACCAAGATGTATTAACCGAGAGCCCCTTCCTGAAATATCTCCGCGAAAAAGAAAATGAAAAAAAAGTACAAGAAATAAAAAGCAGAAAAGGGGACGTCGTGAAAAGAAAAATAGTCAATGATTTAAGTGATGGAAGACACATTGTGAACAAAGATAGACATCAGTCGGAGAGAAAAGGCAAGAGAAATGTTGTGACCAGACCAATACTGAACAATATATCAAGTGATGAAAAAGAACACTTTAGTATTGATGATAATGAACAAGAGGACTGCGCGTGCGTTTACTGCAATAATACGTTTAGTCGGTCCAAATCCAATGAAGGATGGTTAAGATGCCAAATTTGCCAAAACTGGTCACATTCAGAATGTGCTGGACTTC
Organism: Diabrotica balteata; assembly: GCA_918026665.1. Taxonomy (NCBI): domain Eukaryota; kingdom Metazoa; phylum Arthropoda; class Insecta; order Coleoptera; family Chrysomelidae; genus Diabrotica; species Diabrotica balteata. Next base: position 108,446,014 of record OU898276.1, read on the forward strand.
CCAAAAAAGCAAACCAATTTATTTGCGAACTTTGTATGAACTCAAATGTTTAATTTAATTTTTTTTTCTTCGTAAAAATAAAAATTTATAATTATTTTTGCATTTGACACTATTGTTTATGTGTATGCCATTTTGCCTGCACTGGGCGGTCAAAATGGTTTTTTGTTACATTTCGATTTTTATTTTTTTTTTAATAAATCTCTTTTTATAAGTGATTTTTTGTTACTTAGAATAGTAGAAAAATGACCTGGCTATCATTATACATCAAAAGGAATGATTTATCTCTCTTTATGTCTCAGATATATGGAAAATAATCTAAGTATGCTATCTTGCCCGCCCTTTCCCTACCCCAACGTCACCATTAAGAATGTTATCCACAACTGCCTTAACAACGAACGATATATCAACTACAGTTAATGCAACACCAGTAATCCAGCTCCAGCTTGGTTCGTGGCAGATTATATGCAGATGATCTGGTGTTAATATCTGTAGATAAAAAATATATTCTCAGTTCAGCGTCAAAAACAACCCGCACTTTACGAACTCGAAAACTGGATTTCAGTTTTCACTTAGTAAATCAAAGTGTTTGTTATTTTCACAGAAACGTAATCCGATTAAACCACAACTAAAATTAAATATCCAAATCTTAAATTGCGCTGATACCATTAGGTTTATAGGAATTATCTTTAATATGACACAATCGAAGCCAAAAGACTTAACTGGTATGGACACCTTCAGAGAATGCCGGAAAATAGATGACCAAAAAAATAGAAGAATGGACTTCGCCAACCACAAAAAAACAAGGTAGACCAAGACGATCCTGGAGAGACGATGTCGACGATGCAATGACCGCCGAAGATTGCTTCAACAGAAAACGCTGGAAATTAGGATGCGAGAAGCGGCGCCAGCTGTAGAAGCTCGCTTGTTTATATATATATATATATATATATATATATAATATATATATATATATATATATATATATATATATATATATATATATATATATATATATATATAAACATATATATATATATATTATATATATATATATATATATATATATATATATATCTTTAATATGAAAATAATATGTTAACCCAAAGTGCTAAAAAAAAGTGTCTTAGTAGCTTTCAACGAATGAACGGACGAAACAAATACACTAGGGTGCTGGTGGCTGCCTCTGGTAAGAGGCGAGTTAAAGGTATTATAAGCGTCCACAGGTCCGCTTCGTACCTATCGGATTTTAGTTTGCCTTCTATAAAAACTTATGTATAGTACTACTATTTCTTTAAGAAAGTCATTAATATTCAGCTAAGCAGGATACTATTATCCGAGGTGTAAAATTTCATAAACAAGGGGTAAAGTAGATCCCTGATGTCTGTAATTACGCAACTCTATCAATAGCAAACAGCTAAGCTTATTAATAAGCCTCTTAGAAAGATGGTAATACTATAACTGCATCCACTGATCCGCTTCGTACGGATCGCATCATAGGCAATGTCGAAGCGTTGCTTCCAGAGGCAACTTTTACGATGGGTACTCCGCGCGCTCTGTTCTCAATTTCCCATGGTCGCAAGGTCCAGTGTTGTCATTACAATAAAAATTGAGTAAAAAATTAAAATAAAACGTATGCTATAACTTAATTATGGTACAACGTAATTGAATTTAATAAGTTTAATTTATGCTGCAAAATATATTTTACCACATACTAATAAATGTAGTAAATATGCATGAATTAATTATTTAATTAAATAAACAACCAATTTTAAAGTCCACCTTAGTATTTTTTCTACTCTAACAACTTTCCTGTACAAAGGTTAATAACATTTGTTATACTCGCGTCGACAAATCCGATCGCTGCCGATATAGTGGACGTAGTATGAAAAATTAATCCGATACGTACGATACGTCCGATGCTTACGATGCAGAACTATGGACGCTTAGCTTAAGTGTACGTTCACACAGACTTCTATGGTGCAATCAGCGATGCGATGCTTTGCTATGCCATGACACTAACCATTTGTATCTTAACCGCCTTGTTCAAATAGCGAGCGATTTAGTGCAATGCAATGCGATGCTAGTAGCGGCTAATATGCGCTTCAGTTTGGTTTTTAAGAATGTTTGATTCCATCACCAGTGGTCGCAAGTCTAGCGAACGATATGAATGTGGAAAAATTAATACACAATGTTAGAATTCGATAAAATAGGACGTCTAAGGTGGGTGGGTCATGTAATGCGGATGGAGCAAACCGACCTAGCTAGAAAAACGCTTCTTGATATACCTATTGGTCAAAGAAAAAGAGGAAGACCGAAAACAACATTCCTAGATAACATAGAACAAGATATGAAAAAATGGAAATACGTGCTTGGTGGAGGAAGGCGATGAATAGGGACGACTGGAAAAAAATTATTGGGGAGGCTAGGACCCACACAGAATTTGGTCAAGCCAAAATGATGACGATGATGTTAGAATTCGTCTGGCTCTATGGGATTAACAATCAAAAGACTATCACAATGGGGAAAAGGTGAATATATTATGGGTTAAGGTTGTAGAGGAATTACAAATGATTATTTTTGTGTATTTTTATACGCATTATAACATTTGCACCATTGAGTGACTTTATTGGATATACCTTTTATATTTACCCGTGAAATCTAATTAGTTCTAAGTAAATTTCTAACCATGAAGTGTGATCGTGCTGCGCGAATGAAACTCCCTGTATTTTTTTGGTTGATTTATGAAAATATTCGATGTACTATTTTAATATTGAAACTTACCTTAAAGTTATTTTAAGCCGGTCTTTAACGCCTATTGATTTCAGGATACTTCATCCTGCATTCTGATAAATTTCAGTTTGAAATTTATCAGGATGCATAATTAGTTTTGCAAATAAATGATAAAACTCTCCAAATGTCGCCCTTTCTCTATTCATTTTATGAACACATTTACGTTTTCTATTTAAACACTTTTTGAAAATATTGTACTTTAGCAATGAATTTTTCGCCAATTTATATGCCAGTTATATTTCCATCGTCAGGTTCGACACAGAAAAGCCTACGGTGGCCACACGCTCACTAGAATATTATTGTATTGAAACACCCACAGATAATAGCTTGCTATGTAATGCATTCTTCTTCTTCTTCTTCAAGTGCCATCTTCGTTCCGAAGGTTGGCGATCATCAGGGCTATACGTATTTTCGAAACTGCTGACCGAAACAATTCGTTGTTGCTACAACTATACCATTCCCGTAGATTCTTTAGCCAGGAGTTTCGTCTTCTTCCTATGGACCTTTTTCCTGCTATTTTCCCTTGCATAATTATTCGAAGCAGTTCATATCTTTCGCCTCTTGTAATGTGGCCCAAGTATTGCAGTTTTCGTTTTTTGATTGTAAATATGACTTCCTTTTCTTTGTTCATTCTTCTCAAGACCTCGACATTTGTGACTCTCTCGGTCCATGATATTCTCAGGATTCTGCGATACATCCACAGTTCAAATGCCTCTAATTTTTTGATATCAATCTTTTTTAACGTCCATGACTCCATTCCGTAAAACAGCACAGAAAGTACGTAACATCTCATCAGGCGAAGTTTCATTTCAAGGCTCAAATCTCTTCCGCAGAACACTCTCTTCATTTTAGTGAATATGGATCTGGCTTTTTCTATTCTTATTTTGATTTCCGCTGAGCTATCGTTGTCTTCATTTATAAAAGTGCCTAAATATTTGTATTTGCTAACTCGATCGATAATTTCATTGTGTAAATATAAATTTTGGACATTTTGTGTTGATTTCGATATTACCATAAATTTCGTTTTCTTTATGTTCAAAGATAGTCCATATTCTTCGCTGCAGTCTGCTATCTTATTCACCAATGTCTGTAGCTCTTCAAGTGTTTCTGCGATCAGAACGGTGTCGTCGGCAAATCTCAGATTGTTTAATCTAACACCATTTATTTTAATACCTACGGATTGCTCAGAGAGTGTTCTATTCATTACGTCTTCGGAATAGAGATTAAACAGGGTTGGTGACAGTATACACCCTTGTCTCACACCTCGCTTTATTTCAATTTCTTCAGTGGTATTATTCTCTACTCTCACTACTGCTTTCTGATTGTAGTACATATTTGCTATTAGTCGGATGTCTCGTTTATCTAAATTCTTTTCTGTCAGGAGTCTGATTAGGTGATCATGCCGCACTTTATCAAAGGCCTTGTTGTAATCTATGAAACACATGAATACATCTTGATTTATGTCAAGACATCTTTGAGACATAACGTTCAGTGCAAACAACGCCTCTCTTGTTCCGAGTCCATTTCGGAATCCAAACTGGGTATTATTGATGTCCAGTTCCAGTTTTGTGTGTACTCTAGAGTGTATAATTTTCAGGAATATTTTCAGTACATGGCTCATCAGACTGATTGTACGGTAATCACTACATTGTTTGGCATTTATCTTTTTTGGTATAATAACAAAGGTGGATAAAAGCCATTCTTGTGGTATTTTTCCTGATGTATAAATGCTATTGAAAAGTTCAACTAAAATGCGAATCGAGTCTTTTTCTATTAGTTTAAGGATTTCCGTTGGTATTTCATCTGGACCTGGGGCTTTACCATTTTTCATTCTTTTTAGTGCGTACATTACTTCCTCTTCCGTTATTTCTGGACCTTCGTCTCCTTGTATGTTACTTAGCTCAGATTGTTGTCTATCATCTGCAAAGAGTTCTTCAATATAGTTTTTCCATGTCTTCAACTGTTCTTCTAGTTCTGTTATTATGTTTCCGTTGACATTATACAGGGTATTTGGCTGCTTACGTTTTTGTGTACCTGCAAGTTCTTTCACTTTTTTATGTACATTAAAAATATCATGTTTTGCCTGCAATTGCTCTATTTCTTCACATTTTTTTTTATAAAAATCTTCTTTTGCTATGTAATGCATAGCATATCAAAACATCGCATCGTTGATCGCGCCATAGCACTCTATGTGAACGTACACTAAGGAGATGGAATGAGAGGTGTTGAGCCGTCGTGCGTCGTTTGAGGTGTCGATACCGCAATAACGAACGCAAGGCTCGTTTTTTTTACATCTAGTATATAAGCACAGTAACGTGGTTGTCGTTTGAGGTGTATATATAGAGGCTGCTAGAATCGAGACAAGTCAATTAGTCCCACTGATTAACGGTCTGCGCTCTTAGTATCCCAGATGTGTTCACGTGAATTCAGTCCACTCTCATTCTACATAACCTATGTGATCAGCCTGCAAGTTCATATACGTCTAGTCCCAAGCTGGACGCGCACTTGTAAGACTAACAAATACTTTCGACATTATATTTAATATTATGGGCAACACCGTGGCCAAAAGTGAATCAACCTCCAATTTTGTGACTGACATGACATATGCGTGTCAACAATCTTGGCGGTTATACACAGCTTTTCAACATGTTTGTGTGTGTGTGTTTTATTGGCACTGGTTTTGACAACCAACTGGCCAGTCAATTTGTTTTGAGTTCTCTCTTTACACAAGATATTGTTGGTATTTACATTTAAAACTATTATATTGTATTGACAGTTAAGACATGGAATGTTAGAAACTTTGACTTATAGTTTACTCTGTTTTTGCTGTTTTGTTTTTTGTATCTTTTTTTCATTTTTTATTTTTTTTACTTTTTTTACGTTTTTTTATTTTCTGTATTTATTTTTTTTTATTACTACGCTAATATCTTGCCAATACATGTTCAAAATGATTGGCGGAACCATATATTTTCTTTTTTCTGCATGTAGTTATCTAAAAGTCCTCGTAACAGTCTTCTGTCTTTGCTTAAACATAAATTTTAATGTTAATGCATACATTTAGGCCCAATTTACCTAATTGATGCGTCACAAAAATCTCGGCTAAAAAAATTTATAAACAAAGCAAGCCCCAGAAGAGAACATTCGATAAATTCTCTCGCACAGTCAGCCCTACACAGCTAAGCAATTTTCCTAATTTTCATTTCTTTATTTTCTTTTATCCCTATAGCCAAAGGTAACAGCTTATTGCGAAATTTCCTTCCCGGACAAACGGCTTCTGCTTTCCAAAACTTATCCTGAACAACATTGTATTGCTGAAGTAAAAGCTCTTCTGGTAGTTGCTGAAAAGATTTCGCCAATGAACATGTTTCAGTTGGAAAATTTAATACAGGAGATAGGGTTCTAAAGATCAAAAGTTTCTATTCAGTTTTTGAAAATCTCTGAAATACACTGTCAAAAACTTAAAAAGTGAGTAAAATATTGATTTAAATAAATAAAATATTTTAACCTGAACATATACAGATATGTTGTATATATCCCAGTTATATTTAAATAAAACACTTGATAAATTTATTGATTAGTACGATAGAATAAAAACATTAAAATTTAAATAAAAAATACGGGTTTGAAATTAAACTTAAAATGAGGCAAATGTAAACAAAAAATACTTGTAAAATTGACCGAATCATCTATCAAAAAATTGAAATTTAAAAGGAATCGAGGTTTTCGAACTCTGGTTACACCGCAGAAAATAAAAAATTCTGGACTGCTAAAATTACAAATAAAGACGTACTGAAGAGGGTTGGAGAAGAAACAAAACTAATTAGTACTATAGAAACAAGAAAACTGGAATACATAACGTAATGAGGGGACCAAAATATGAAATTGAGACTCATATTACAGGGAAAGATTCAAGAAGAAGATCAGTTGGTCATTGGTATCAATGAAAATCTATTAATTTGTTTAGAGCAGCAAGTTCAAAAATAAAAATAAATATAAAATAAAATAAATAAAAATAAATAAAAATAGCTATTATGACTGTCAAACTCCCTAGGGATACGACACTATAAGAAGAAGCCAAAATGCTCTAGTGGAAGTGGGTTCGAATTATAGCCCAGTGTACAAAAAATTAAAAAACAACGCAGTAGTTGAAAATTCTAAAATGAATCTTCTGATTAAATTATAATACATTGGTGTCTGATCGTACTATGGTGGAGCACTGCAAGGGATAAAGGCTAAGATCCCAGTGATACTCCTCCATAGATCCCGACTAAGGGCAGTACCACTAATACTGTACTACTAGTACTGTTATATATACAGGGTGAGTCATAACTATTGGGACATAGACTAAGGACAGGTAAGTTGGACTAAAATATGGCTATTGGGCCAAATATGCCTTAATAAAATGTTGTTAAGAAAAAAGATACAGGGTGTTAAAGTGGAAATTTAAAATTTTATTTTTGTCTATAACTTTCATGTTTGTAAACATTTATGTATAAAAATTTACAGCTGGCTACTATTGAATATCAAAAATTATAATTTGATGCATACTTTAATATATCTAATAGAGGGCGCCACATATGCCACATACGTGGCATACTTTTACACTTAACTTTTTTGTTCTTCAAGCTATTGGTATTCTTGATAAAAAATATTGAAGATACATTATTTAAACAAAAAAAAGGTATACGTGTTAATAACTTTAAAACCCAACAGTTTTTGAGATAATCGCATTTTACAAATCAACTACTTAATTCTGATTTAACGCAATTACTCCAGACAATTAAAGAAAAATAGATAAAAACATCAATACAATTTTGTTATAAAATACCTTTAATAAAGTCAATAGTTAACGAAATATAAAATAAAATAAATATATCAGCAGGATAAATAATAATAGGATTTGATAAAATAACAGAATAATTGAATTTTACATCAAACATTTTACGTTTTGTATTAAATTAAAGTCATAATTAAACCATTTTATTTACAAACCAAATCAAAAAATAGTTAAACTAAATAACATTAAACTTTTCATCAAAGTAAGTGTTCGATATGTCCACAATTTTCTTTAATTCATTTGTCAATACATTCCATAAAATATCGTCTCATATTAAATAGCATCATTGGTTCTAAAGAAACTGCTGCAGTATTTATTATAGTAGTTTTAAGTATAATAATTAGTGAATTTTTGAAATTTTTATGAATTAAATAATTATTATTATCTCACCACAAGAATATGACTACCACGAACAATCCAACGGTTAGAAAAGTGTATTTAAATACTGTCTCACACCGCTTTCTCTGTAATGTAATGGTGTACCATCTTGTACAAACCTCATATTTCGCCTTAAGTTTGATGACAATTCTTCCAATAAATCAATAAAATCATTTTATAAAAAATGTAGATAAATCTCACCATTTAAATTGAAAGGTAATTCGCATGTCTGTCAAATATCATTCAAAATTCATATTTAAAATTCAGTCCCATGGTTTGGAACCATTGATAATTATTTTTTTCGGATATGCTAATTACCTTGCAATTTTAATGTCGAGATTTATTTACATTTTTATTAAAATGATTTTATTGATTTATTGGAAGAATTGTTATCAAACTTAAGGCAAAATATGTGGTTTCTACAAGATGGTACACCATTACATTACAGTGAAAGCGGAGTAAGACAGTATTTAAATACACTTGCCTGAACGTTAGATTGTTCGTGGTAATCATATTCTTATGGTGAGATAATAATAATTGTTTAATTCATAAAAATTTCAAAAAATTACTAATTATTATACTTAAAACAACTATAATAAATACTGCAGCAGTTTCTTTAGAACCAATGATGCTATTTAATATGAGATGATATTTTATGGAATGTATTGACAAATGAATTAAAAAAAATGGTAGACATATCAAACACTTACTGTGACAAAAAGTTTAATGTTATTTAGTTTACCTATTTTTAAATTTGGTTTGTAAATAAAATGTTTTGATTATGACTTTAATTTAATACAAAACCACCCCCTCTGTGGCTCAGTGGTAAGAGCGCCTGCCTTTAAATCTAAAGGTCGTGAGTTCGAATCCCACCTGGGTGGAAATTTTCGTTTATTAAAAAATTTGATAAATGAAAACAATTTCTATCCTTGTGTGATCGGTACACATCGGAGGGACCGCAGACGTTCGGATACAATTAGCGTCTCTTAGCAAAGACAATGACGTCGACTTTGCTAAGTATCAAGACAATTACTCTACACACACACACACACACACTACACCTCAAATTGTAAGATTGGCGAATGGATTTAGTGTCCGCAGTCATTTAAACACAAACAAACAACAATAATACAAAACGTAAAATGTTTGATGTAAAATCCAATTATTCTGTTATTTTGTCAAATCCCATTATTAATTATCCTGCTGGTATATTTATTTTATTTAATAATTCGTTAACTATTGACTTTATTAAAGGTATTTTATAACAAAATTTAGAAGTATTGATGTTTTTATCTATTTTTCTTTCATTGCCTGGAGTAATTGCGTTAAATCAGAATTATGCAGTTGATTTGTAAAATGCGATTATCTCGAAAACTATTGAGTTTTGAAGTTATTAACAAGTATACCTTTTTTTTTGTTAAAATAATAATATTTTTTATCAAGAATACCGGTAATTTGAAGAACAAAAAAGTTAAGTGTAAATGTATGCCACGTATGTGGCATATGTGGCGCCCTTTATTAGATATATTAAGGTTTGCATCAAATTATAATTTCCGATATTCAATAGTACCCAGCTGAAGATTTTTATACATAAATATTTACAAACGTAAAAGTTATAGCCAAAAATAAAATTTTAAATTTCCACTTTAACACCCTGTATCTTTTTTCTCAGCAACATTTTATTAAGGTATATTTGCCCCAATGGCCATATTTTGGTCCAGATAACCTGTCCTTAGTCTATGTCCCAATAGTTATGACTCACCCTGTATATATATATATATATATATATATATATATATATATATATATATATATAATATATATATATATAATATATGTAATATATATAATATACAGTGCGTCCATAAAGTAACGGATAAATTTATTATTAGCTAAATAAACAAAATTATTGGAAATTCCTGAAACCGATTGATTTTTGGTTTTAATTTACTACTTCTTTAAGTTATAATTTAATATACAGGGTGAACCACCTTCGTGTGATGACGTTAACAGCATTTTTTTTAATTTATAGATTTTCTTTGCTCAGATGCTTTTAAAAATGTATAAATACGTTAAATAAATTTGTGGCTGCCGTATTGATTGTTTTTGTAACTTCCGATGTTAATATATCAAGTATTGTTTCTTGTACTATATTCATCTGTGGTTCTGTTCTCTCATCATCAAACAGATCTTCGATGTATTTTTCCACATATCTCCTACATTTTCTGGACTAGATTTTACCTTTCTAAAAACCATTAATAAGGAACACTTTCCAATAACAAAATCCTCAGATAACTCTTGCACCATAGAGACTTTGAATTTATTTGCAGTTCACCTATTTCGCTATCGAAAGAGATCTCCCGACTTTTTGTTGCTTAATATATATATATATATATATATATATATATATATATATATATATATATATATATATATATATATATATATATGTATATATATATATATATATATATATATATATATATATATATATATATATATATATATATATATATGAATACCTATATAGCGAAATAAAAGAAGCATCTTTAATTTTTCTGTTTTTACCTTTTGTCCCTTTCTAACAGTCCTAAGAGATTAATCGTTCCATTAAATTCTACGTTTATCTGACCATGGGTATTTACATATCTGATATCTGTTTAATTCTCAATTTTTGATATAAGATTGATGTTACACTTGTAGAATACACAATAGTATTGAAGTTTGACATACATATAAGGTTTTGTATTCACAGAATATCGCATAAAACAACTCTTTGTTCCTTCCTGTTCGCAGGTAGATTTGGTTTGAGATAAAATAGATCTAAATTTTAAATGTAGTTAATATTCCTATAAGTTTTTCTGATAGTATTGTTATTTTTCTCGTATCGTGTCTTGTCAATATTATAGGATCTCATTCAATATTCTCGTCCTATTTTTGTCTGTTCTGTAATTTCTAGTTCTATATTTATGAACAAAAAAAGGATAATCGGTTTTACTAAAATAGATGTTAATATTTTTGACTTCAATGTTAAAATAATTTTGACTTTGCCATATAATGACGGAGTAAATCCAGTTTTGATATTTATGTTATAGTTTGATCTCTAGTTTAGAAATATGTTGTTGTGTATCAGTTTCTACATACTTAAGTCTAATATCAAGTATCCTTCTTTGATATAAAAAAATCTAGAGAGAGTAATGAATAATTACTATAACGAAAGGGGTTTTAGGTTCTAACTATTTTGCTTAAAAATCTTTTATTAGCTGATCGGTAGAATCTGATGGTATTTCTTTGTTGTTTATGGTCAATTTTTCCTGAATATCTTGTTTGAGGACAATATTGTTGTGGATATTTTAAAGGGAGTAGTTTGTATCGCTAAAGGCCCTAAAATAAAGAAGTAAAAACAGAGTTTTATTTTATTCATTACCTTTGTTAGATCTTTTGTTGCTCCGTTTAATTCGTTTTGTAGCTTAAACTTTTTGATACTGTCTTTTTTTTATAACTACCGCCTACTCTGCTATTTATTTCATATTCTGTATGGTCAATATCAATAGTGTGATGGAATTTGCAGAGTAATTTGTGTATCGAATTGTTTAGAAAGTAAATATGTAAATAGTAAATATGAGGTTATACTTGGCGAATGAACCAAGGATAAATCTGGGTAATATTCTGTGATTTAGGTAGTTTTCTGTGATAATTGGAACAGCACATCGATATTTGGCCCAGTAGTTTGATTTTGTCCCATTTGTTGTTATGCCTCTTAGTAGTTCCGTGCTATCGCCAATGCCAAATTGATTGTAGAACCCCACTGTATATCTCTCCAAATACAACAAGGTGTTCTATTTCTCAAGATACACTTCTATTCAGGCAATTTTTGTCGTCAAATTTATATCTTATTAATTTTCGGTAAACAATATACGTAATTATCCGACTAAAATATATCTTTTGCATTATTACACATAACATAACACAAAACTTAGTCATGTGTGTTAAATAAATAAAAATGTGGATTATACATACAAAAGCCCATTATTGACTCGCATGAATAACCACCAAACAAAATGAACAAATCTACTTTGAACTCACCTCCGAAAATCGTTACTCCCACCGTTGATCTCGTGCGGCGATTCCATATTTAATCCAGTCGTTTGTTTCCAGAAACGAGACAGATAAATTGTCCATTTATCTTCGGATATATCAATTCTTTTGCCAGCGACCGATCACTGATGTTCGTTCACCGTTTTACTATAGAGATGTCTGCGATGCTAGTAGTGGCGGCACGGTACTTTTGAGTCGATTGATTGACTGATCCATTTTTATCTATCCATTATAATATTTACTAGATAAAATTATTCTAGAGATTGTACAATTGAACTTATTTAAAAATAAAAAATTAAATTTAATTTGAGACGTAAATTTTGATATCAGATAATGGAAAGAAATTAAAACAAATCATGTAACATTCGTTCCTTACGTGCGCTATAAGAATTACCCGACATTGGCAATTAACACTGCCTTTCCGATCTTCTGCCGCATGATTGGCTAAGCGAATGAATCGAATAATTCAGAGTCATATTTTCAATCTCACACACATATTGTGCCACATGAAATAATTGTGTTCTGCATTCCATTCACAAATGTTTTATAGACAAGGAACCTGTTTTCTTCATACACCTCGTTGACCTTCTATTTTATCTTTAAGAATTAGTTGTAGTATTCTATATTAATTTTGCATCAATATATACCTCAGATTATACATTTTCCAGTGTTTGACAGTATTTAGTAATTCTCTATATTTTTTTATCCTGCTTGGTACGTCCTCGTTAGTTTTTCTTGATGTCTAAGGTATCTTCAACACTCGTTCTATGAGTCTTCATTTCCAATGCTTTAATTTGGTTTATGATTGATACTTTTAGGGTTCAATTTCTGCCCCATACAAAAGTACAAACCAAACATGTCAAGTGATTTTAGTCATTGCTATTATGCATTTTATTTGTATGTCTGGATGTTCTGTTTGATTCGATTTAATTTTTACTTTACTTAATTTACTTTACTTGATTTCGTTCACATGGTTTTTAATTCATAAAAGAGCTCCTCTGGATCTTCTAGTTGTTCTCCAGTATTGTTTATTCTAATGTTAAATTCTTATTCAATGTTATATTTTATGTTTATATCATCAATATGTATCATATAAAATTCGTTTTTGGTTTTTGTCCTTGATTTGTTTTAATAATCTAAGTTTAATATTTGCCACAAGGGGAAGCACTCACAAGTATATAAACTATTTAATTTTTTAAAGACTCAGCATTGCTACCATCATCAAATGGGGCTCTTCACGTATATAAGCGTCTCTTGTTTAGTTGATACCAGGTGTTCGTAATGGCCCTGTCGTTTTATTTACAGAATTTATTATAATCTTTGTCCTCGATCCTTAAAATAACACGACCATAAGGACCTACAGTTTGACCTCGTCGACCTTTTTAAATTTTTGCATCGAAGTCGACTTTAATATATAAAAATTCGTGTTTATTAAGCTTTCTTAAGATGTAAGATTTGATCATAGAGCTTGTTGACATCACCGACATATGAACTATTCTGCAGTCGGAGCATAGATTTAAAGTATATTCGTTTTAACTAGCCAACTGTTGTAACATACATAAGACAAAAATGTATTCGACTATCATTAAAACAAAAGAACTGGATACAATCTATCCAAAAAATTAGATTTTATATAATTCGTCTTAGTTCGATTGTAGCAGCGGAAGCGAACAGTTCTCTGTGTGATCGAAGTGCTAATTAATAGAGTTGTTGTTGTTTTTACCAAAAAATGGAATTAAATTCAGATGGTAGAGGAAATCCACCTGACAGAGGAAGGATTGACGATATTGCTAGTAATATGGATTATGAAGTTAATGAAAAACAAAAGCAGTCTGAGGAAATTATAAATATTGATATTAATACACAATCAAAACAGGTACCGATAACAAATTCAAAAAACTTTTTACCAGATTATCAGGTAAGCAATAAAACAAATATTAATATAGGCCAGCCCATAATGTCAGAGGTGAAAAATAAATACAGTCAAGGTGACCAAGGTCCTTATTTTGTTTTTATGCAGAATAAGGAAGGTAACATTGGCCGATTGCATCGCATAGCGACAGCACGATTAATTTTAGGTGCAGTACCTGCAATTAAAGATAATATTGTTAATATTAATATTATAGGAAAAAATAAAATTAAAATTGAATGTAACACATATAAAAGCGCTAATATTTTAGTGGAATGTAAAAAGTTAATAGAAAGAAATTACGATTTATATATTCCAAATTTTTTTACTCAGAAGAGTGGGGTAATTAAAGGGGTAGACAAAAATATTTCAGAAAACGAATTAAAAGGTATTATTGTTCCAAGATACGGCAATTTTAAAGTAATAAACGTTAAAAGAATAAAGCGAAAAGAAAATGATCAACTGGTGGAGACGGGTACGATAGTGGTGTCTTTCAGAGGCCAAATGATTCCAAAACAAGTAATCATTGAACGAATGATATACCAAGTGGAACCTTACGTTCCGAGAGTAATACAATGCCTTAATTGCATTAGATACGGACACGTTACGTCACAATGTCGAGGTAAGAAAAGATGCAGCAAGTGCGGACAGGAACATGATTCAGATGTATGCGATTTAACAGATCCCACTTGTATATTATGTTTCGGAAACCATTCAGCATTAGATCGAAACAAGTGCGCTGAGTTTGAAAAACAAAAGGGCATTAAATATATAATGGCAAATGAAAATTTACCTTTTGAAGAAGCAAAAGTAAAATACAGCAGTAGCTATAGGACAGTCCTGAATTCAACAAACACAGGAAATAGGTACACAGTGACAACCAAGAGAAAATGGAGCGAAGGAGCTCAAAATAAATCAGTTTATCCTTATTCAAAAGAACACGAAAATATACTGGACACTGCAAGCACTTCTGCTTACCCGTCGCTACCAATTATAAACAACCCATTATATCAAAATCAAACAAAAATGGTCCAACAAAACTCACTAACTAGTAAACAAATTACTGATAATATAGTAACAATATTTAAAAATTTCTTAGACAAAAACTTAATTCCAATAGCAAACAAACAAATTTTAGACGACATTAAAAGTAATATAGAAAAAGTTTTAAATGGGCCTAGTAAATAATAAGATTTTACAATGGAACTCACGATCAATAGTGAACAATAAAGGCCATTTTGAAAAGTACATTTTCGAAAATAAATTCTTAGCTATTCTTTTAAGTGAAACTTGGTTAAAACCGAATTCAAAGATAAGCTTCTCCCAATATAACATATTCCGTGAAGATAGATCAGATGGTTATGCAGGAGTAGCGATATTATTAAGAAAAAATATCAATTTTCAGAACAATTTAAATTTTTATAAAATAAATAATGTCATGTGCGTTGCAGTACAGATTAAAATAAATAATAAAAACTTAAATTTATATTCCATTTATGCAAAACCCAAATTATGTGTGTCAAAAAACGAATGGGTTAAATTTTTTAATAGTTTACAAAAACCTTTTTTAATAGGGGGGGATTTCAACTGCCATAATAAAATGTGGGGCTGTGATGTCACCGATCAAGAAGGTATTTATCTTTTTGAGGCTATGGAGGAATGTGGACTTAATTTCCTAAATGATGGGTCAGAAACATTAATTCGTAGACCTATGAATTTAAATAGATCTGCTATAGACTTAACAATTTGCTCTAGGGATATTTATTACAAATTTAATTGGCACACAGAAACTTTGAGTCTGGGTTCTGATCACTACCCAATAGTAATAGAATTTAACCATAATACTGATAATAACGTCACTAATACTAATGGTGTCATTGAAACTAATGATATATCTAGATCTAGAATTACATGGAATATTAAAAAGGCAGACTGGGCTTTCTTTACCTATCTCTTAAACAATGAAAAGAATAATAATATATCAGATGGTTCAGAGCAAGAATATTCCACATTTTGTGACTCTATCAATTTAGCTAGTAAATGCTCTATTCCAGAGAGGAAAGGGAAGCCCAATGCAAAATTTAATAAACCATGGTGGAATGATGATTGTAGGCACGCTATAAGACAACAAAACGAAGCTTTTTTGCAGTTTAAAAGATTATCTAATTACGATAATTATTTAAAGTATCAACAAGCAGAAGCTTATAAAAAAAGAATTATTTTAGGCAGCAAAAGAGCTTCTTGGAAAAACTTTTGTAATAATTTAAATAAAAATACACCAATTAGCAAAATATGGAATGAAATAAGAAAATTAAAAAACGTTTATAATCCTCCCAATAATCCGATAGTTGTAAGTGAGTGGACAGATAAATTTTTTAATAAAATTGCTAGACCTTGGGTTATAGAAGGAGAAATTAATCACAGGAACTCTACGGATCATGGACATGACAATGACGAAGCAAACAAAGACAACATATTTCTCACACAAGCATTTAGCCTGAAAGAATTAAAGAACTGCCTAAAAAGACATAATAATTCAGCTCCAGGAGTAGATGGTATACACTATAGTATGTTGTATAATTTACCCATACATAAAAAAGTTCAACTACTAAATGTAATAAATAATATCTGGATGAGTATGGATATACCACGTGCATGGAAAGAGTACATCATAGTTCCAATTCTCAAGCCACATAAATCACCAAACTGTCCGGATTCGTATAGAGGCATTTCACTATCATCATGTGTGTTAAAAACAATGGAAAGAATGATTAAATGTAGACTAGAATTCTGGTTAGAAAAAAATTCTAAAATACCTGCAACACAATTCGGCTTTAGAAAATCATGTTCTACGATGGAAAATTTAACGCACTTAATACTGGATATATATAACTCATTTTCCGTCAACAAGTCGGTATTTGCTACATTCATAGATATAGAAAATGCATATGACAATGTGAACCTACAACTTCTATACCACAAAATGAAAGAAATCGGACTGCCAGATATACTCTGCTAGAAACTTCATCAACTTTACATCAATAGAACCCTTTATCTTCAAATTAATAACAAACTAATAGGACCGAGAGTTTCAAATATCGGGTTACCTCAAGGGAGCATCTTACGTCCAATATTATATACTATTTACACAGCTCATATAGGTCAAAGCATAATAACTAGCAAACAAGGTAAAATATTACAATTCGCAGATGATATATGCATATATGTAGATCAATTGGAAATCGAACAAGGCGGTAGAAAAATAAATACAGTATTTAAACATCTACAAGAAGACCTAGATCAAATAGCATTAAACATATCAACCAAAAAAACACAAACTTGCATATTCTCCCGAAAACGAAACATTCCAGAAGTAGTTGAGTTGCAAAATGTCTCGTATAAAGTTCAACCCAAAGTTAAATATTTGGGTATTATACTGGATAGAAAAATGATTTGGAAAGATCATATTGAGTACATCGTAGCAAGAGCTGACAAAGGGTACAATGCGTTACGAGCAGTAAACTATACAACCTGGGGAGCAGATCCCAACATAGCATTACTAATGTATAGATCATATATAAGATCAATATTAGATTATGGATGTTACTTTTACAATCAAGCCGCCAAAACCCATCTTCAAAAAATAGACATCCTTTCAAATAAATGCCTTAGATTATGTATAGGAGCTTTGATGAGTACCCCAATATCAAATCTAAACGTAGAATGTAATGAACCACCACTATGGTTAAGAAGGAAAACTATGTGTGAAAAATTTATAACCAAAATGATAACTAAAGAGAGCATAATATGTAACAACTGCCACAAACTTTATATAAATGACCTAACCACTGAATACTGGAGGAAAAAGCCAACATTACTACTTGCCGAAAGTTACAATAGAATCAGACAATTTAAAGATAAACTATACACATCAACTCTGTCATCCATGCATCAGATAAATCTCAACAATATACCAAACATACAACCAACCTACATGAGAGATTACTCGAAATTTCCAGTTTACTTAAGGAATGCCATGTTTAATGTGGATATAGAAACTTTATTTCCGGAACATTACCAAATTTATACTGATGCCTCAAAAATGAATTCGAGAGTGGCCGCTGCCGTGTGGGACCCTAGGACAAGGTATAAAGAGGGTATACGACTTAATGAAAATTTTACAACATTTTCAGCAGAACTTATTGCAATCCTAAGAGCAATGCAGTATATAAGCAGCATAAACAATAACGAAGAGAAATTTCTAATCCTTACAGACAGCAAAAGTGCTTTACTTAAACTGGAAAGTTTGAAGGATATATCAAACTACATATGTATTGACATTATTAAAGCATATATCGCACTTAAGGCTAAGGGCAAACAAATATCATTTTGTTGGGTAAAAGCTCACTCTAATCTTAAACACAATGAAATAGTAGATACTTTAGCTAAGAAGGCCACCGAACAAGAAAATGAAAGTGAATATAAATTAACATTAAATGATGTTTACGCAAATATTACCAGCAATAAAACCAAAACCTGGCAGCAATGGTATAACCACTCAACTAAAGGGCCATTTTACAAAAACATACAATTAAATATTCCAGCTAAATCCTGGTTTAATCATTACCACGGCGAAAAAATCGTTGTTTCATACATATGCAGACTTAGATTAGGACACTGCCTAGTTCCAGAACACAAATTTAAAATAGGTCTTAGTGATAGTAATCTTTGTGAATGTGGTGAGTTAGGATCTGCAGAACACATGATACTAAACTGTAGACTAAAGATAATAGAAATAAATCAATTCATGAATCAAGTATATAGAGAAACCAATATTACAAGACCTTTTAATTTAAAAACAATATTATCTAGTTTAGACGAACGTGTATATGAGATCCTAATTAAACACATACTTAATATAAAATTAAAATTGTGAACTATTAATACCTGTGTTTATCCCATATGTCTACCTATCTTTCCGTGGTCTAGTCTTGTGTGTGTGCATTGCTCTGAAAGACCCCTGAGCAGAAGTACTCCTTGTTGACATTCCTTATAATGTAATTAAAAAAATAATAATAATAACAAATAAAAAAAAAATAAAATAAAAAAAAAATAAAAAAAAAAAGAGAAAAAAAAAAGAAGGAAAAAAAAATTTTTTTGTATATATTTATATATATAAAAAAAAATAATAATAATAATAAAAAACATACAATAAAGAATAATGTTGAATAATACTAGAATATATTTTGTGATATAGATATATCTATATCAATGAGTAATATTGTATGATTGTAACTGAAGATTAAATTATTTATTTATTGTTATAGAATCTAGGTATATCTTTAAAATACAAAATCTTATCTTAATAGTAATATGTGACATAAATATCTGTAGAGCAAAAATAAGTTCGGCTAATGGATTAAGTCCACAGTCAGGAAATTCGATGACACACACACATATAATTCGTCGAAAACTATGGTATTGGTTAAACAAATTATACTGATTGGGAATTTAAATATTTTAGTCTGTTTATGTTACGTTTAAATTTATAAAGGTCTAGAAATTAAAAAAAAAATGTTTAAAATCCTTTATAAAAGGTATATAAAAAATGCCCCAAACGGGCTATCACAAACACATTGCAAAACGTTTTCGGATTGATAAATCCATCATCAGTGCAAACGGTTGTACATGCTAGTAGCCACCAAAATATATGGGTCAAAACCCTTTAAATGTTTTAAATTTGTAGTTGTTTTACATTATTAATAGTCATAATTTGTGATGTTTAAGTTACCGTTGGATAGGTAGCATGGCGGCGTATGACTCTACATAAGTAAAATGGTCCTGAGACGAAGTGTCTACGAGGACTATACCTATCCAACGGTAACTTAAACGTCACAAATTATAACTATTAATAATGTAAAACAACTACAAATTTAAAACATTTAAAGGGTTTTGACCCATATATTTTGGTGGCTACTAGCATGTACAACCGTTTGCACTGATGATGGATTTATCAATCCGAAAACGTTTTGCAATGTGTTTGTGATAGCCCGTTTGGGGCATTTTTTATATACCTTTTATAAAGGATTTTAAACCATTTTTTGTGATATATGGTATATAGCCAGCTACAGGAACTTAGTTTCCTAGTGGAAGTCTAGAAATTAGTTATTATTTACAAAGCTTGTACACCTAGTTGCAATATACGATTTTTCCTTGTGTTGTCATGTTTCTCGTTACTCTACTAAGGAGAATTCATGGTACTACAAATAGGTCTAAGTGGTGTATTCGTTTTATGAACTTTTGATACTCCATAAAAATGATGTTTCTTACTGTAATGAGGTGTAATTAATTTTCTTTAATAATTTATTAGATAATGTTTAAACTTGAGAAAAGTTATAGTATATATATATATATTCTGTTTTCCAACGGCTTCGTTGAATCCTTTTAATTTTTTGTATAAGGTCCGTTTGTTATTAGATCTTTAATTTTGATAATTATGAAGTCTCACAGCTTTTAGTTCCTCTTTGCTTATGTTTTGTTTAATTTTATTAGACTTTTCCAATTCAATTTTACACAATAAACTATATTTATCATTTTTTTGTGTTGGTAAATATTGAGATATTTTCTTTACTGAGTTAATTATGTCTAATTTTGGAATAGATGGATGAGTAATAGAAAGTTTTGACCCGTTGACAGTCTCTCCGCTGCATTTATATGTCGATTTGACAGATTGATAATACGCATGAACAAATAAACATAGGGTTCAATGTAACGATTCAAGTATAGTCCTTGATATCCTTGATATAAAAGTAACAGAGAGTAAAAGAGAAAATCTAAAGAAGCAGTTTTAATTATACTAAATGAGACCAATTGTGACGCAAATTTATCGACAGAATGCAATAGGATCTAGTAACCTATATTAAAAGAGAAAGTCAATAAAAGGAAAATACCCCTATTTTTAAGTCAATAACATATCAAGGATACATCATTTATGTTTTTTAATAACATACATATAAAAGCAGATTTTGGCGGTTATTAAGTAAACTAAATGTAAGCTCAAATACATACAATATCCAGATAGTATTATGAGGTTTTTGTCCTGGTTTTTCCTCATAATTTATTAAGGAATCAGTAACAGGAAAATTTTACTGTCAGCATTGCATGCGGCTGTGTTTTTAAAGACAAATCACATACTATGATTTTTCTAACGGATATTTATAAGTTAAAGTTTATTTTAAGTAATTAAGTTAACTATCTTACAAGAAAGTCGTCTCAGGAACGTATCTTAGCAAAATCAGCAATATTGAGATCATAGTGTATAGAACATATTGAGTGTATAGAAAATCAAGGAGGGGTCACTTATTATTAATTTTCTTTTGACGAAAATGACGTTGTAAATTTATTTATAATGAATATAATAAGAATACTATAATGTTTACGTCCGTAAAAAATATTTCAAATATATTTGTCCTTCTAGGTGTTGCATTTTTTACGCCATGAATATATATTTAACATTTTTGACATTTACTTAATAATGCTGAATTAACGTACCTATACATATTTTAATTATAAAACAGAGAATTTAAAAGATCAACTACAAGAGCCAACAAACGTTATCGAAAAATACTAAATAGTATTACGAAAAATAGTAAATAGATCCCACTTTTACTAATAAATAAGAAAGATAAGAGTTAAGAGTAAATTTTTTACTACTACGGACTAAATAATTAAAAAAAATGTGTAGTAGTGCAACCACCTCTATTCAGTTACATCTAGATCAACTGCTGGGAAACGAAACACACCGGATATCGTTTGCATATCGTTAGCCTTTATGCACTGAAATATTCGGTACAGTACTTGAAAGAGAGATGTATCGAATTGTGCAGGAAAAAATTAAACCTTTTGTATTCTCTAGTTGATTAGATACCAACATACGATTCAAATGGCGAGCACAAATAACAGCTATCAAAAATGATCTTTTGTTAATAAGATTATGATTAATCTATCTAATCTATATAGTTAAATTTAATTTACGCCTTTTTATTTATAATCAAAAGCTAAGAAATAAGTTATTGGACGATCATTCATAGACCACATATTTTATATACACTGGAACAACTGTTGGAAAAGAAAAAAGCAAAAAATAGAGACACACATTTGGCATTTGTGGACCTGAGAGAGGCGTATGACTCTGTACCAAAGTCAGAACTATGGGAGGCAATGTACACATTAAAAATGCAGACGCATAGAAGCTACAAAGGCTCTTTATAAAGAAAATAAAGTAGCCATTAAAGTGGGAAGAAGAATCATAGGAGACATCAGCACAACAAAAGGACTCCTGCAGGGTTGTTTCACATCTCCAAACCTATTCAAAATATATTTAGAGAAACCCTTGACTTTATGGAAAAAAATGCGAAGGCATTAGAGTACCGGTACGGAACGAATACCTGTATACGATAAGCTTTGCAGACCATCAAGTAGTGATTGCACAAGACCAAAACGACCTCAGCTATATGATAAAGAAACTACAAGAATAATATACCAAGGCTGGCCTAGATATTAGCATCGCGAAAACAGAGTACCTATCTACAAGTGAAGAAGACATAGAAGATCTACAGATTGATGACAACGTAACAATCAAAGGAACAGACAAATTCAAATACTTTGGGTTTATACTCACGAAAAGAGCGACAGTAGAGGAAGAAATTACGCAAAGATTAAAAAAAAAAACAGCAATCCGCAACTAACTTAGTAGACTCAGTTAGATAGATACCTAAATATGAAGACAACAACACAGATTTATAAAACATTAGTGCGAAGTATTATAAAATATGGTCATTATGACAGATGATGGAAATGGTGGTGGTGGAAGTTGAAATGAAAATTCAACGTGATTATTTCAACCAAAAAACAATTTATAAGTATGTTGGAAATATCGGGTATGTGGTCTATATTAAATAAAAATATTTATTTTTTCTAAAGCTCAATATTTCGCCATTTATATAATAGGTTCATCGGGAGTAAC
Organism: Diabrotica balteata; assembly: GCA_918026665.1. Taxonomy (NCBI): domain Eukaryota; kingdom Metazoa; phylum Arthropoda; class Insecta; order Coleoptera; family Chrysomelidae; genus Diabrotica; species Diabrotica balteata. The sequence goes on from OU898276.1 coordinate 108,469,051, forward strand.
TGTAAAAAACAAACATTTCAAAAAAACGGACGTACACTTAGATTTACAATACTTACAGAAATTAAAAGATTTCACTCATAAATAAAATTGACAGTAAAATAACATTTTTGTTGATGTATATGTATATCCAATAAAATGCATGTTAAAATATAAATACATTAGAGCATGTTCGTTAACTTGATGTGGTACATCTCCAGAAATAACCTACTTTTGTAATTTTCAGTCAGTGCCAAAATACGAGCATTGTTGTAGTCTAACAGATGACCGGTGTTTTTATAATGCTCGACTACTGCACAAGTATTTTTTCTTAAGCGGCAATCACTTTTATGCTGTGTGATACGTTGTTTTAGCCACTGCGATATATGGCCAATGTAACTTTTTTCACATCCTAGACACGGTATTTCATATACCACATTACTTCTATATAAGGTTGGTACTGGGTCTTTAATTTTAGAAAAAAGTTGTTTGCTATTTATGGTATTATATTTAGCCATATTAATATTGGAAACATCTTTAAATATGGATATGACTGAATGAGTTATTATATTTGATTCCACTGTTGGAATCAAGGAAAGAAAAACAAAGATTTTTATTTAATATAGACCACATACCCGATATTTTCAACACACTTATATATATATATATATATATATATATATATATATATATATATTTATATATATATATATATATATATATATTTATATATATATATATATATATATATATATATATTTATATATATATATATATATATACATATATATATACATATATATATATAAATATATATATATATATAAATATATATATATATATATATATATATATATATATATACACATCTGGACTCTCGATATTTTTTTTTGCCTTGTATATTATCAAAGTTCATTTATTCGAGCATTCAACCTTATATCAATTTCTTTTTTGTTGAACTCCTCTTCGCAAAGACCGTATAAACAGTCCGGTGCGGTGTTTTAAAATAATGGCCTCGTACCGGAATTACCAGTTCTAATCTCATTCCTATAGCAGCCATTCGTGTAGTATGGCAATCATGGCTTTATTTTTGTTTTGGCCGCCGCAGTCATCAGCAAAAAGTTTTATCTTCCTTACTCGCGAAGTATCTTAGATTTATAGACAGTGAAATAAATATGACTTTACCTTATTTAAAACTCTTGGATAGATTTATTTAGTCCCTACGTTGCGAAAGGAATGATTTGGAGACATTTTGGACTGAGAACAATTAACAGTAATAGAAAAATTGAGGAACTAAAGTTGACGTAGATAGTCTCGGTCGATAGTCTGAGGAGCTAAAGTCTCCTGATCTATAATTTTGGGACTGGGCATATTTTTCTGGCAAATGAGTGAGAGCTTAAGAGTTCATTTTCTTCTATTTTTAATAATGTCAACAAAAGCTTTTCTTGTAAATAGCTTGGGCAGCTGTAGAGATTCTGTTTGCCGAGGATTGGCAAACCGACATTGTTTTATTTTTGCCGTTCCAGGCACGTAGAAAATAAGAACTTTTCACAACAAAAGAGAACTGTTCCATTTCCGGTTACAAATTAATAACGATAAAATTACTAATATTAAACGCAAAAATTCTCTCAGCATGTGTTCAGATAACACTAGCAAAGGACTCAACAGTATCCTCTATAAAAAAATAAAATACTGATATCTATCTCTAAATGTAATGAAACCTCATGTGGGTCTAAAACCGGCTTTTGATTCGTTGCAAGCGTTGCGGCGGCTTTACTTGGTTTGGCCTTTAAGCGGGCAAGACTTAATCTGTTTTGCTTCTAAGGTAACTTTTAGTCAATTGAAATGTATTGGAATTCATTTGTTTTGATATAAATTAAGTGTTACCTATACAATGGACTCTGATGAATTGGTTAAGCTCAAGATCTTATTTTCGACAAAAAGTGGATTGAATGCGCTTTGCTTTTAAACACCTCTATATAAATATAAATATAGTCACTATAATAAATGAACATAACTTGGATAAATAAACCTATTCAATTTAATAGCAAACATAATAGTCTCATTTCACACAATCGTTTTGTTGTATTTTCTATAAACCTGAAGGTGAGCTAAAATTGTAGAGCTCGAAACCGCTAGTCAAAGCCATAAAACCAATTGTGAGTAAGTAGTTTCCTTTCCTATTTTTTATCTCTCAAAAAGTCATTTTGAATACCATATGATGACAGTCTAATCTTACTAATATTTAACCTTACCACTTGTCAATTGTAATGGTAATTATTGTTTGTATTTTGTCCTATATGAATAAAACTTACATGAATATCCACAACAGTTAAGTCGGTCTTTAACACCATTGTTGTTAAATCTGATTACAATATGTTCTCCAAGGTTCTCCAAGTTGCCAGGTGTCTCATGAAAGCGTTGGAAGCTATTTGTGGTAACTACATTACACCTTTTATAATATTACTATAGCAAACTCTTAATCACTTCAATAATGTTACATAAAGCAAAAATTAAATTAAATTAATATTATACTGTTGGAAGTGTGATCTTATGATCTTGTTAGTCCTCGGCAAATACTTATTTTTAACATAAGTTTTTTTACATACTTTTTTAAATTACATGTATAATATTCACATGGACTTTTGCTGTTCTAAGTTTGAGTTAAATTGTAAACCGTATTTAGTTTCATTTAATTGTTTATACAACCTAACTGTTTAATTTTTAATGTCTTCTTTACATATTATACCATTGCCAGCTACATGTCATTTTAAGGTAACACATTTGTATTGACTTTTCTATGGATATTAAGTTTTTCATATTGTTCTTTTTAGATAAACTAATGATGCTTTCTTATAAGAGAGCAAAATGTGTTCAAATAAATAGATGATGTAGCCATCTTCTTTGTATTTTTTCTTCACCTTTTGACCGAAAAACACACCACTATTCGAGTGATCCTTAATTTAATTGTATTAACGATTAAACTATAATTATTATGAGTTTCTTGAACCGTACTATATTTAATATAAAATTAGTATTTCTTGGGTTTAGGTTTAATAAGTAATATTAAATTTGGAATAAGATTTTATTGTCCATTGAAATCAACGTTTCGGCAGGAAACCCTTTCCTTTGTGAAGATTTAAAACGTAAAACTGAAGACTGACATTATTGAAATTATAAACGAATTGAATAAATTGTCTTTTGTATTGCATACTCTTCGTATGTTTTCGCTTCTCTCCCTATCCAAGAGACTTTTTCATGATATTTGTAGGAGTACTTTCATTTCCGTTGTTTCTAGTAGTCATCTCGTTTTAGATGTGCCAGGTCTTGTATCCGCCATGTATGTTAATATAGATCTAATTGCTGCTTTATAGATTGTTGTTTTGTGTCGTGTATTTCTAAACCTTGTTTTCTGCTTTATGATTTTCCCTTCAACGTCGATTTTACATTATAATGGGTGTTTAGATGTTGTCATACATTTGGTTTTTTTCTGCTGATATTATCATATTGTGTTTCTTAGCTGTTGTATTGAAGATGTGTGTTAATTTCTGAAGCTCGTCTTCTTCTTCCCCATTCTGTTACCATGACCTTTACGTACTGTTTATATTATTCCGTCCATTATTAAATTAACGAGAAGTGGGCTCAACGAGTCACCCTTTCTGACTCCGCTTTGAACTCGTATACACTGTGTTAGTTTTCTATTTATATTTGCCTTTATTCGATTATGGAAGTAGATGTTTTTGATGGTTTGTATATTATTGATTAATATGTTTCTTTTTTATAGTAGGTGTAAGACGTCTTCGACTTGGATATGATCTAAACTTTTGTCAGTATATTAAAACTAGTTTTTAATTCCAAACTTTACATAATTAAAATTGTCGATATTGTTTAATATAAAGGTACTTTACACTTTATATTTCGCAAAAGTCATATTTTTTGACGTATCTCGTATAAGACATAAAATTTGATATCTGATGGTTGCTACTTAGGTTTTAGACCGTGCATAACTTTGTATAAAAAATTACTTTTTTCTTAAAATTATTAATAAAAGAGTATCCCATATGATGCCGATTTAATTGGATACCCTGTATATTTGTTTTTCTCTTTATTGACCATTGGACCAGTTTTGTTCTCTATTTTGTTGAAAACCTTCTTTACAGAGGTAACGGGGATTCCAAAAATGTTGATGTCAAATTGCAAAGATATTTGCACTTCGAATTATTTTGGCACCTTGAATTTAAAAAAGAAGTTTAGAGCAAAAACCAGTATTGCATGGTATAGCCTTAGTTTATTATTTTAATTGATAGTTTGCTTTTTTTCAAAATAAAAAAAAAACTATACTTAGAGCAACGATTAATTTAATAGAATTGTCACAATCTAGTGAGTCAAAATCTTTTCAATGATCTATGACATACTATCATTTAATAAAAATGTGGTTGGTGTTCTAGTTTTGACAAGTAATAATACAAAATAAAATTAATTCATTGATAATGAGAAATACTTAAAACTAAATTACAGTGTTCGAAATTTTTTTATAAACTTTTATGATTTTTTACCAAAATAAACCAAAATACTACTGTGACGGTCCTGTAGTTTGCAGCAGTTTTCGTCAGGTTATGCTTTATTGAACTTGTTCGGAATAAATGTGACTGCAGCAAATTATTTGTGATTCAAAATAATGCAATTTGCCAAGTGGAGATAAACTGAACGTCATAAATGAATATTGATAGATTGTATACTATACACCAACGTAGAAAATAATATTTATGATGCACTTAAAAAAATTTAAAGGTGAGACTAAATTATATTTTTCATGCCTTATCTTTAAAGTTTCTTTATTACACCGATTTGTTGCACTTAAAGTGACTGTTTATAGTTAGAGTGAAAAAAAGTAAAAAAAATGCGTCAATTGCGCAATATCTACATTTACCGCACTCAGAAGAATATTTAGGTCACACATTTCGATATACTCCAACATCGCTTCTAGTGATTTCGTGTGGAGATATTCTGCAATTAAAGAAAAATGGAGAATAAAAATCCACAGCTATGTCTGAAGAATATGTGAGTGTTTCTCATTAATCCTTACCCCCGGAGGATGTTGTGTATTGTTCTCCTCTAAAGATCTCTGTCTCTAGTAATTTCTTTTAACTCATGCATAGGTTTTTAGTACATGCTTGTAATTGAATCGATCCATCTTATTGGAAATCTTCCTAGTGTTCTTCGTCCATCTACCTTTTCTTGGATAAAGTCTTTCTATGTTATCTGTGTCTGCTCACATAACATGTCCAAAGTATTTTAGCCGTTTGTTGACTTTTATCTCACGTAAAATTGAAATATTGGTCATGTGGTCGGTTCACGAAATTCGTAACATTCTTCTCCAACAGAACATTTCAGTGACGTCTGACGAAGATTCCCATCCTTATGTCCGTATTGGGAATATTCAGCAGTTGATCAACACTATTTTTAGAGTTCATAAAATTTGAAAGTCCTTTCATATTTTTGTCATCTTTAATACAGAGACTTTTGTTTAATTTTTTCCTGTAGTAATCCTACGGATTTCATTAATGATCCCTGATATAAATATGAACTCACAACGTCAAACCGGTCAATCGTAGTTATGTGTGAATAATAAAATTGTTAAGTAGTCTAGTCACTATTATGATCTTTGTCCTTGATATGTTTAATTGCAGACCAAATATTTGACTTTCATTTTTAACCAGTTGTATAAGATCAATTTATTCTTCTTGAGTAGTTGACTCAAGAAACTCTGTCTCGTCGGCAAAACGTAGGTTATTTATTTATTGAGATACCTTTTTCCCATCCCTCAAGCACTCTTCTTATGATATGCTCGCCATATATTATATATATATATATATATATATATATATATATATATACATATATATATATATATATATATATATATATATATATATATATATATATATATATATATATAGGGTGGTCCTTAAGTAATTGTACATAAAGACACCGCAGATTCTATACTTTAAAATATTACGATTTAAGCCAACTTGGTTTTTAATACGTTGATATTAAAAAAGATACAGGGTGTTAAACTGGAAATTTAAAATTTTATTTTTTGCTACAACTTACATGTTTGTAAACATTTATGTATAAAAATTTACAGCTGGGTATTATTGAATATCAGGAATTATAATTTGATGCATACTTTAATATAGTTAATAAAGGGCGCCAGATATGCCACATACGTGGCATACCTTTACACTTAACTTTTTTGTTCTTTAAGTTACCGGAATTTTTTATAAAAAACATTGAAGATACATTATTTTAACAAAAAAAAGGTATACGTGTTAATAACGTCAAAACTTAACAGTTTTCGAGATAATTGCATTTTACAAATCAACTACATAATTCTGATTTAATGCAATTACTCCAGGGAATGAAAGAAAAATAGATACAAACACCAATACTTCTGAATTTTGTTATAAAATACCTTTAATAAAGTCAATAGTTAACGAAATATTAAATAAAATAAATATATCAGCAGGACAATTAATAATAGGATTTGATAAAAAAACAGAATAATTGGATTTTACTTCAACATTTTACGTTTTGTATTAAATTAAAGCCGTAACTGAAACATTTTATTTACAAACCAAATTAAGAAATAGTTAAACTAAATAACATTTAACTTTTTGTCAATGTAAGCGTTCGATATGTCCACCATTTTCTTTAATTCATTTGTCAATAAATTCCATTAAATATCGTCTCATATTAAACAGCATCACTGGTTCTAAAGAAACTGCTGTAGTACTTATTATAAGTATTATAAGTATAATAATAGGTATTCTTTTGGGATTTTTATGAATTAAATAATTATATTAATATCTCACCACATGACCAAGGAATATTACTACCACGAACAATCCAACGTTCAGGAAAGTTGTTTTTAAATACTGTTCTCACTCCCCTTTCTCTGTAATGTATTGGTGTACCATCTTGTATAAAGCACATATTTAGCCTTCAGTTTGATGACAATTCTTCCAATAAATCAATAAAATCATTTTATAAAAAATGTAAATAAATCTCACCATTCTAATTCTAACTGAAAGGTAATTTAAATTCGTAAAATATTATTAAACATTCATATTTAAAATGCATGTCCTATTAAAATTCTGCGTTTTTTGCAATGAAAATTTCACTATGACCGGTCAATAAAAGTGATCTCATGAGATTCATATAAAATAGCAAAAATTGCGCAACGTTTATTTATTTAACACTTTTATAAATATTGACTTCATTTGCGTTAAAATAAAAAAAATGCATACGAAAGCTGCACTTTTGACCTTTTAAACGCATAAAATGCATTAATTTTTTTTTTCGAATACTCTAATCAAAGGATATCGAATTTTTACCGTCGAGTTAATACAAATTTTATTTAAAATTGATTAAGTTTTACGTAACTGACATTCAAAATCGCTGATCGCTTCATCCGTTATTTCTGACAGAACTCTTTATTTTACATAAAAAGTGCTAATAAAAATTTTTATTTAAATCCTCAGATTCTTGTTAGATTTTTACATTTTTTTACTTACGTTATTTTAGTCCTATGTGTTATTATTTAATCCTGTTAATTTTTTAATTTGATTGTTTGACTCTTTCCAGTTTTCAATTTTCTTTGGAGTACCTTGAAGCTTTTATTTTCTTGTATTATTTGTTGGATTTTCTTGGTACTTCTTGATTCATCCTCCTTACTTTTTCTTTACTTGTGTTTATATTTATTACCTTTTATATTTTTTATGTGTTTCGTTAAAGCTTTGGTTTTCCTGCTGAGTTTCTCTTCTTTCTTTAATTCTTAACAATATTTCCTTTGGCTTTCTCGGGTAGCTTGTATAATGCATTCAGTGAGAACTTTTATATCTTAAATAGGAGGTGTCCTTGTATTTTATTTTAATTTGGTATAAATATCTTGTTGGTATAATTTGTCTAGATATATTTGATCTTTAGCATATACCATTAGATTATCACCACCTGTATAACATTTGTTTTGGATAGTCAGATTTCTCTCTTGTAGCTAATTATATAGTCTATTTTGTTTTGGTATTGCTTTCGAGCTTTGGATTTCACAAAGAACTACAAATGGAGTGATAACTAACTTGTAGCGGTCCGATGAAGCTAGTTTCCAATGAACAAAAGTTAATTATTGCTGCTGCTGAAAATAAGAATGGATTCGTATTTGAGGTGAAAATCCCATTCTAAATCCGTTAATTATAACGACAATATAAACTATAAACTATATAAACTTCGAGAGTTACCGGAAGTAGCGTACGGATAAACTTTAAATTTACCTCCAAACAGCGTTATAGTATTCGACAATGCACAATACCACAATAAAAATGGGATAAACATCTAACTTCTACAACTAAAAAAGCAGATATGTAACGATGGCTTAGGGGGAAAATATAGGATATGATAAAATGTTTTCTTCAGACTTATATAAGTCGACTAAAATACATTAACCTTCATCTGTTAACTATTCAATTGACCGTATTATTAAAAATGTTGAAAATGAGGTATTAAAACTGCCACCGTACGCAATTATTATACTTATATTTTCTGTTGAAAAATAGGAAACAATTTTTAAATTGAACCAAATTTTTGAGGTGATAATACCTACGGAATTTGAAACAAGCACGACTATAAGCCTATTTTATCTCTCTCTCGAGGAAGTTTTATTTTTATTTACGTGCAGATGACTAGCCATTTCTCGCTTGTCGTACTGTACACTAGAACTAAAGAACGTGGCTATGGTAATGAATTAATAACAAGTAATCGAACAGACAAATTTCATGTAAAACTAGGATTACATCAGGACTTAAGGCTAAGACTTAATTGATTCTAGTAGTACTGGATTTGCAATGAATTACATTCTCGATAAGAAATCCAAAAGAGAGTTCATGGTTAAGTCCCAATGGAATAGAGAAGAACGGGAAAAACGAAAAACGGGATAAACTTTTTTTTCGTCTCACAAATATATTGCAAAAGATGTAACCATTCTCAACAAATTCACAAGTGGTAATGACCACCAACTAGTTAGAGCTAAAGCATATAGAGTATGATGCAAAAGTTTAGAATAAATTTATTATTTCAAAAATGTACTATTCTAATAAAATATATATTACGTCAATTTTAATTTTTTTTTATTTTTATAACGAATTAACCAAGCAGGGTCATTAGCGTATTTAGATTAATTAATTTGCATGACCAGCAATTACAATTATGTTGAACATTACGTCATCAGTCTTGGCGTAATGACGTAATCGACGATTTTTTTAATACAAACCAACGTCATAGAGTACCTGATATAAAAGGTCTTGTAATCATCTTTGCAACGATGTATTACACCAATATTTGAGGAGCAGACTTTCAAATCGCACTTTGTCCATATTTTCACATTCTGACTTTGACGTGGTGTTGGATTCGTTAAAACATCATTTATTAATATAGATATTCTAAACGTAATATTTTACGTATATTTTTGGCTTCAAACATCACCTAAACAAACAAAACGCATTTTTTCCAGTAGCGAGAGACAAACAAGTAGCGCTAGGTTGAGTGCAATGCTTTTTTTCCATGTAACGACTTTATTTTATGATCAGCCATTGTAGGAATCAACTGTTTTTAATTACAATAGTAATAATAAAATGAGCGGTGGTGAGCATGTTGTAGGTAATACAAATAGAGGAACGAAAAAAAAAAGAAAAATAAATTCTACGGAAAATAATGTAAGAGAGATATAAGTAAGTTCCGCGTTTAGTGACTTTCGAAAAAAAAACTGATTTTGACCCAGATATTAAATATTAAAGATTGATTTCGGATGGATGTATGAGGCACAATAAAAATTCCCACATGGTATATGCACTAACCTTGTAGCTTTTGAATAATGCTTTAAACTATTAAAATAATTACGATCACGTTTCCCGTTCATGGCCATTCATTTATGCCAGCTGATCGAGTTTTTGGTCAAGTTAAGCTAGACTTACGTGCCCGTGCTTTTTTTAAAGTCAGCAGATAAATATTATAAAATCTATTCTAAGATAGGACAAGTACGCAAGGTGGGATTTTGATAGGATTTTGTATGATATAATTTATGCAGCACTTTCATTTAAAAAAGTTATAGGTATCAGTGGAGCCAAAAGAATAATCATAATTCGAGGCAATCATACTGCTGAAGTAAAATCTTATATATAAAACAGAGGTATTGTATAGAAATTATGTCTCTTCTAAAAGGTTTTTAATTTTAATTTAACTACAGAAAAAACTAAGATAATATAGTACTACTGGAATTGCCAATGAAGCATGCTGTTAAGAAGAAAAAACTGGATAGTTTATCAAAATTTTTAGTTAGTTCACCAGGCAAAGAATGAGTATTAGGTTCAGATTTAACTTAGTCAGATCAAATTTTAAAAGAGCAGTATCGTGAAAATCCAATTGAAAAAGATCAGACCTGAGATCAATGTGAAGATGGAGAAGAATGTTGCTATATTTTGGAGGACAAAATACATGTCATATGATTTTTTTTACTATATTGCATTACAAACACGCAGAAATGCATTTTCAGTTCACATTTTTATTTTAATCATTTGGGGATAATCAAAATACATTTTATCTTTTAAAGACAACCAAATGGCGTTTTGTCCAATAAGATTTTTTTTAAAGAACTAATAAAGATCGATGAAACTTATAAATAAAATACATTGATAATAAAAAAGTACACTTATTTATATTTTATGTTTTTATTTTAACTTTCTTAATAATTGAATAGCAGTTTTTCTTACTTTCTGAAAAATGTTAAAAATTAACAAAGTGCGATATAAAAGTCTGGTCCTCATTTATTTCTACAGGATTAACTAAACCTATTGGTTAAATATGATACAAAAGTATGTAGTAAATTTCAATTTATTTCATTATTATTTAATTATTTCAGAAACAGAAGCCTTAAAAAAAATTTAAAACACGTCAATTTTAAGTTTTGAACGGCCATCAATTGGTACTAGGTTAAGGATATTACGTCATTAGTTTTTTTTTATTAAAATCACCCGATGAGAGGTGTTTTTTACACTGCAATCTGATCTGAAAGGTCAATGAGCAGTTCTGTTCCATCCTAAATTAATACTTAAACTACAGTTACATTAAATAATGTTTCTACACGGCCTTTCTTACTTACAGTAATTATTTACACTCTATTTGCTCATGATTGTTGGCACAATTTCTTTTTATCTCTTCAACAGTCTCCCTCTTCAAATTTCGGTGAATGTAGCTATCTTTAACGTATCAAAGGGCATCGACGCTGCTCCCTAATACTTTGTTTTAAAAGCGTTGTATCTTAAACTTTTTTTTTGGCTGGCACAACCCCAGAGCTAAGCACCATATAACCATATCGGTGTAAGTATTTGTCTATATCTGTAAAGTTTATTATTTATGAAGAGTTTTAAGGCTCTAACAAGCAATTAGTACAAATTTTTGTTATTAATTACAAATTAAGTTCAAGTTCCTGTCGTTTTTTCTTTATGTGAACTTTCCAACAAAGTCTCGCATCAAGAGGCATACTAAGGTGTACTTCTCACTATCTGTAACAGTGATCTGGGTATCATTTATTTCAATTGAGACATATTGCTTTTTCTTATTAGAGGAATTCACATGCACTGATTTGGTCTCATTTAATTTTATCCTCCATTTTTTTGTTCCGATCATCGATCTTGTTCATTGATGATTGTAGATTTCTTCCAGCTTCTTAATGATTATTCTTTACTGTCAAAACAGTTTGGTCGTCCGCAAATGTTGCGATAGTTCCGTTTTTGAGTTAAGGGATATCAATAGTATAACAAGTAGAAAAGGCCTCTATTTCCTTTAATTCTTTGTAGGTAACTTTCTGCTTTTTCTGGTAGTGTTTTATTTAATTTATGGTTAAGGTCTTCATGGCATACCTTATCAAAGGCTTGGGCCACATCTCAAATAACTGAACAGATTAGTTTTCCTTGTAGCGCCTTTTTAATGATGTAAGTGATTTTATGATCCTGATCTGTCGTTGAATGACTCTCTCTAAAGACAAACTGATGTGATAATAATCTCTTTTCCTCGATGATGATCTAGCTTTTTATAATGACAATCTAGTTTTTTATAATGATGATCTATAGTTTTTTTATTAGGATTTTTTATATAATTCTGAAAGTACAGGTTATAAAAATTGACCTACAGAATAAAACTTTATTTGGCAGATTTCTTGGTTTTTCAATCATTAAGACTTCCTCCACTTTCCACATTGTGGAAACATTCTTCTTCTTGATGCACATATGTTGTATTGAACCAGATTCTGAGGTTCTTTAACCAAGATATTCTTCTTCTTCCTAGACCTAGCTTTCTAAATATTTTTCCTTGCAGGATGGCTTGAAGAAGAACATATCTGAATTCATTTCACATAACATGTCCGAAGAAGTGTAACTTTCGAGATTTAATGGTGGTCAGTACCTCTCGGTTCCTATTCATTCTTCTGAGGACCTCCTCATTTGTGACTCGGTCAGTTCACGGGATACTTCTTTAGTGGAAATATACTTAGTCTAAATGATGCATAAATAGGAACGTATTCTTATTAACGGCTTTGGTAATTGTTTTAATATTTTGTATGCTTTTAGATCAGGCTCTGGAGCGTTTTTATACTATTTTAAAAATTAAAATTGTCGGGTTTTAATTTTGTTTTAAGTCGTCTGTTTCTGAAATAATAAATGTATTCCATACTTTTGCATCATTTGGAAACCTAAGCTACATTCTTAAAAACAAAAGATATTCACAGCATCTTAACACCAAAGTATACAATCAGTGCGTACTCCCTGTTCTCAATGAACTGAAAATTGAAATGAAGATTTGCCGGATACAAAATAAGACAAAAAGAAGACCAATGAAACAAAATTCTTATAAGTTGGAGGCCGTGGAATAAACGAAGCCGAGGAAGGCCCCAAATGAGATGGGCAGATGATATCAAGAAGCACGTGGGCTCTAGGTGGATGACTGTAGCGACAGACAGAGAAGAATGGAAAAGGATTGGGGTGGCCTATTTCCAAAGATGGACCGAAGAAGGCTCATTAGATACATTTGCATCATACTGTATATATATATATATATATATATATATATATATATATATAAAAGTTTTACTACAAAATTACAAGATAACATAATAGAAGGTAACAAATTGCCAATGTAAGATAATGCAAAATTAAGAGAACATTAAGATAAGTATCAGGAAACGATTCAGAAGAAAATCACCAAAATATATGCAAAACAAACATATATATATATATATATATATATATATATATATATATATATATATATATATATATATATATATATATAAAACTAAATACTACTTTAAATGTGCTATTTCTAAGACAAGGAAAATGTTATATTGATGGACAATAGAGGAAGTGTAGAAATTACTGTATATCTAAATAAATTAGAAAATTAATAATGGAGCAAAAAAATCATTAGGTCCGAATTAAAACCATAACAGAAAAAAATAGAAGCAGAAATAACAAAAGTACTTACAAAACACAATAAACAAAAAAAAAACAATAAAGGAGTCGCTACAGAAATATTAAATGAAGAAAAAACGGTTATTGATATTCTACTTCTTATTGCGCCGTCTTTCTTCGAAGGACCAAACAGCAAATTTCTGCGGAAGAGCGAGAACCTTTTTTCACCAATCTTTTGCATTCCCACCGATATTTTGCATTGTACTTTACCTTTCATTATGATTTGGAGTCATTTATATCTTAAACCTCTCAATACATGACCAAAGTATTGTATTTTTTTCTCTCTAAATTATTCTAGTAATTATTTTTGTTTAATCATGCGCCTAAGTAGTTACCTGATAGTTAGTAACTTATTGTACCCATAAATTTTTTAGCATCCGTCTGTATATATACATCTAAAATGCGTCTATGAGTTCATTGTCTAACTTTCACAGCCATACAGTAAGACAGAAAAGAACGTAACATCTGATTATTCGGATTCTGCACTCCAGACTGAGGTCTCATCTTGTAAAAATGTTTTCATTTTCATGAACGTTTTCCTCGATTGTTTGATTCTTGATAATATTTCTTTTTTTGGGTTACACTTGCTATATCTGCTTCCAAATATTTTATGAAAGTTACCTGTTTTACTTTTGTCCCTTTAACAAAAATGTACATTTATTAGTGTCTCTGAAATTACTAAAATTTTTGATTTCTAAACGTTTAGATGTAAACTATAGAAACGAAGATCTCTGAAGACTGAAACAAAGCAGTAAAGCGGTTGTAGTACAAAAAATGGACTTAGAAAATTGTCGTCTATTAAAATTACTCAATACTTCTAATAAAAATTCTTACTTACTAACCGGTTGATACCATTTGTTAACTGTGAAAATCTTAATCGAAAAAGCAAATAAATATAATATTCGGATGTATACAGCTTTTGTACGCTTTAAGAAAACTTTTGGCAGTATGAAATACTAAGCAATAAAATGTTCACCAGATAGCAGTATGATAGACTACAGATGTATTAAACTTATAAACAACTGAAAAGATATGCCATAAAGCAAAAACACGAATTAAGATGCATGAACTGAATCAAGCAAGGTGACACAATATCACCAAATTTTTTTCCAAGCACAAAAGGATATGTTCAAGAAATGAAATTAAGATAAAGATAAAGGAATAAGAATAAATGAAGAATATCTTAATGGCCTACGGTACGCTAATGATGTCTTTCTGGTAGGAAGTGATGTAGAGTATTTAAAGATTATGCTTTTAAAACTATGCAAGATTGGACTCAGAATGAACTGTAAGAAAACGAAAATAAGGATTAACACCAATAGAGTTCCAAAATATTGAGATAAAATATTAAAATTATAAGTAAAAATAGTAAACTACATTAATATGCCAGAAGAAAATAGCTTCTAAACAATATTAAGATCATATCAGGATTTAAGCTACGTATATTTGGAACAAATTAGCAAATTTAAGAAAGAAATTCAGATTATGAAGATAAAACTTCGAGCAAGATTAGCAAAAACATGACAATGACAAGATCGAAGACGGGTAAATAATCAGCGAATACATTGAGAGCGACGAAAAGAATAATGTTGGGACTAGGCATAAGAGAGACACAACATGTTGTTATGTAAATCACAATGGACAGAAAAAGTGGAAGTTAGAGGAGTCCAAAGATTTGGATATAGACAAAGGATATAAAAAGGGTTTTAGATAGATGTTACTGGAACAAATAAGAGGTAAACCTAAGAAAAAAAATTCATTGCTTTATAAAGTGTGCTGATAAAGCGCTTTTACTATAAAATGTCTTAATGAAATTGGTACAAACACTGCAGTGGCGATTACAAAAAACCTATTACTAATTTAAAGGTTTTTGAAAAAGTTAATCAAATTTAAATTCATTAAATATATTAATTTACAGCTTTCCGTTTTTAAATAGAGAATTTTGTTTTCTTTTAGGAACTTCATGAAAACTTTTAATTAATTGCACTCGATTTTCGAACGCCAACAACGATTTAAAATAAAATCCCCTTTTCATAAAATAAAAATCATTCCATTCACTTTGTCTGCTACATCATTTTATACTCTCATCCCTATTCTTTTTCTATTGAAAATATCTAAAGTTTCCAGCTCGCCAACTTCCAAAGTAGTCAACAATCATCACATGTATTTTAATATTCCGTCTGATATTACCTTTGAGATATAACAAAAGTTTCGTAGTTGAAAATGCAGGAATTTGAAATAAAATTTGTTTTTCTTGACTTAGTGGAAGTTGAAACTGAACTTTGTTCTTAAATTGCTGAAATGAGAGAAATATGAGAATGAAGATGGACGATAATCTTTATCAATGTAACTATATGTTAGATAATACACCACAGTTTAAGTGGTAATTTTACTATTCATCAATATATTTTAATAGATAACGAAGGAACTGTTCTTATTTTCCTTAAATAATGAATTATATATGAGATTATTCTCAACAGGCTAACGCAACCTTAAAAAGCACTAAGTAGAAGTAAAGAGTATTACGCAAACTCGCCAAAAAATAAATGAAGTACATAATGAGGGTACTCGTACTGAAATATGGCCTTTCTAAATTTGCTAATGTACTAACTATACAAACCTCTGAAACTGATAACTATAGTTTTACAACTGGTAGTCCTTGACCGAAGAATTTTGTTAAATATATTCCCTTTCGTCGATTTGTTTTCCCTGATGATCTGATGTTCATTTCAGTGTGACACTGTTATGTTCCGCTATCAAATAAACTTCTAGTTATTTTCGCAGAAGAATAGTATTCCTAAAGCTAGTAAAACTCCCTCTAGTTCCTTGACAACCCAGAAAACATGCTGTTTGTACCAAAAATCTACCGATGAGAGCAAAGAAAAACTACAAGATAAATTCACTAACACGTCTCTACATGGAACATACATTTTTTTAATAAAACAGTTTAAGAAACTCTAGAAACCTAAGAAACAAAAAATTTGAGTCTTGAATTAAGGATACGATTTATGAGATGCTATGTACTATCAATACTGTACCAAAGATACGTTTTGTTGGTGTAGCCGATCGGCTGCCGCTTGCGATTGTGATTGACTGCAGTAGCAGCCGCAATATATAGTGTTTTATTTTGTATATCTCCAAGTTTGTGCGATTGCGATTTGGAATAGTATAAAAGATTTTGTTGTATAATGTGCATGGATTAAGTCGTTTAGTTGACTGATACTGACAAAATGAAGAACAGTATAATATAATTTTCATAGAAATGGAGGAAGAAGAATGGCTACAACTGGTATTATTAGAAAAGGAATAATGTGAAAAACACGATATAGTTATTGTCCAACTGAATATATCCTTTTTTCAGACATTTTCTTTGATTATAACATTTTTATAGTTTTCATGTTCGTAATCAAAAATCGATGGATATTTTCGAACGTCCTTCACTAATATATCATCCTCATTTGCATTGAATTTTACTGTTTTTACCGAATGACTGTAACTTGACTTTTTCAACTAGCAGTCGAATCGTAACTGTTCGATCGTACTGGTCTACGACTGAACGGCGTCAAGCAAAGCGTATTATGCGTAAATTGTATAAAACCAGTGCCGCAACTGTAGTAGCAGTTGCTATTGCGACTCAATAGCAGTCGCGAGCTGCATCAACGAAAACCTACCTTAAGAGATCGAATCGTGGACACTAAAGAAGAACGACATTAAGAAAAAAGAGTCTCTTGAGTTGGTTGCATTTTACAATACTACTAATTTTATAGATCCGGATCACAAATACCGAGGTGTTAAGTATCACTAAAAAAAAAAGAAAAAAAGAGTTGTTAAACGGAGAAAACTGCTTCTACTTATAATGTAGGGAAAAATCAGCGAAAGAAGTAAAATAGGAAAAAGAATATATTCCTGGCGGGAAATTTGCGTTAATGCTTCAACATAATGCTTCAACTAATAACTTCGGAACGGAGAAGTTACTTAAAGGACAACAAAAAGCGACAAGAACTATAAATACATATGCTGTGCAAAAAATAACAAAAATAAAGAAAAAATGCAAAAGTCATAGTCAGGAATACACGATTAACATTTAAGACGTAAAACAGGAAATAATAAAGCAATAATAATATATATTTGGGGTGACAATCCCAAATATGTTTCTGAGCAGTAGAATCACTTCGACTTCTCATAAACATATTGATTGAGAATTCCTACCATCTTCCCTTATTAACAAATACCTATATTCGCAGAGTTATGGTTCCTCTTTAAATGACATATTCAATGGTGACCAACTCAGAGTCTTCTTCTTCATGTAGTTCCTTCTCCTATCGGAGGTTGGCTATCATCACAGCTATCCGTAACTTATTGGCGACTGCTCTAAAAAAATCTACTAAGCTGCAACTATACCACTCTCTTAGGTTTATCAGACAACTTAGTAATATCAAACAATACTATAAATAATACTGTTCTGGCTACTACTGTACTTGGGACTCCAACTACCCATTATTCCTCGTTACCCTATTTCCCTCAAGTTACTGAAAAACTTATTAAACTGTATACACAATAATGTACCTGTTCAAATTGCTGTTAAAAATGCCAAGATGGTTAAAATTTGTTTTCTGAAACCAAAACATCCTTGTCCCTTTTGAAACAAGTTAATATCACATACCTATCACATACCTTGTGCTGAGTGTAACTCGTGTTACATCGGTCAGATAGGGGAATCACTGAAGGGGAGTGTTACGACACACCGCAGTGATATCAACCGATCCAAGCATACTTGTGCTCTTGCTCAGCATGCTATTAATATAAATCACAAAGTGTACTTTAACGAAGTTAAGATTCTTGGCAACGAATGCAATCTCGTGAAAAGGCAGTTTTTGGAAATGTGTTCGATACTGAAACACTCCAACGCTCTAAATAAGAGAACTGTCTTAGCAGATAGTTTGGAGAAGCCAATTTATCATGCATTAATACTGCAAAAGTAGGCTTTTCAGTTTTTTACCTTAATATTATCTCGTATGGTGTGTTTTTATATACATTTTCATTTTTAAATAAATTCAAATAAAATTTTCCTTTTTTGTAATTAAATCATGATTGCTATTTAACTAATATTTTATTGTTTCATTTATCAATGTTATAATATATAAAAAATAATTTTTGATGAAATAGTTTAATAAAATTTTAAATTAATTTGATTCTTGTAATTCTTATTAATTACTCAGTGCTAAAATATTATGAACCTTGGACTGTGAAATTAAATCTGTAGGTACCTGTGGCTGATTAACCAGCTACAACGTAGTCATTTATATTATGATATGGAAAGATCGACCTCTTTTTTTTGTTTTTTTTTTCTTGTCCCTAGTGTCTTCTTGAAATGTAGAAGCTGTTTGTGGTAACTTTCATTACATTTTTTACACGAGTACTACAGCAAACTTTTTCAATCGCTTTAATAATGTTACCTAAAGTCAAAATTAAATTAAATTAATATTCTACTGGTGGAACAGTGATCTTATGATCATATTAGTTTTTTATTTAGTTTTTTACATACTTTTTTAAATTACATGTATAATAATTACATGTTTCTTTTGCTATTCTAAGTTTGTGTTAAGTTGTAAACTGTACTTAGTTTCCATTGATCGTTTATACAACTTAACTATTTAAGGTCTCAAGCTTTTTTACATTTTATACCTTTGACTGCTACATGTCTTTTTGAGGTAACACGTTTTTATTAACCTCCCTATAGATGTTTCGTTTTTTTCATATTATTCTTTTTAGATAAACTGATGATGCTTTCTGATTAGAGAGCGAAACGTCTTCGAATAAATAGATGAAGTAGCCACCTTGTTTGACTTTTTCTCCACCTATTGACTGAAAAACCCACCACTCTTCGAGTAATCCTTAATATATATATATATATATATATATATATATATATATATATATATATATATATATATATATATATATATCTGTGAATTTTAAAAGTAATAAAGAATGAAGAGTAGAAAATACTTTGCTATGGAATTGGCGGTTACCTAATGAAGATTTATGTTTTATATTAAAACACAACATAAAAATGCATTATGTTTTTTTAATTTCGACAGAATATCATCAACATGATATATTTCGTTTTGAAAAGTGCATAATAAAATTCAGCCATTCGTATGAAAATGTAAATACGTTTATTTAATGTAAATACTTCTTATATCTAAGAAGGATGGCATAAATCTCAGTAGAAAAAAATTAAATAAAACCTAAAAGAAAGCACTTAAGCATACAAGTAATAATTCAAACAAAACTAAACAAGAAAAAACAATAACATCTTGCATAATATCGTATACAAAAAAATAATAACATAATATTAGTAACAAAGAACAAAATAAAAGTTCTTTTAAAAATGCTATTTAAAAAAATGGCGAATGGTGCTAAATGTCAAGGAAAGATACATTACAGCATTAAAAGGAATAAATTGAAACGCCGACGTAAAAGAAGACCTTTCAAACGTAAATATAAGAAAAAACATTTAGAGAAATAGTTGACAATATTAGTATACAATAGTTTTGACCACTATGAAATCCCGATACTATGCAATACCGAGCACTATCTACTATTTTATGTGTTAGGAGTACGATAAAAAAATAGTTTTGGGTTCATCATCCTTGGTTCTTTACCCATTCCATGATTAGTCTCCATTCCTGTATAGTTTATGCTTTGATTTTCCAATTTTTCACTTTTAGAGTTTGCTTCACTTAATTCTTAGACCCAGCTCTGAGTTTACCTCTTGTTCTTCGTCCATTCGGTCTTTACTTACACAGGGTGTGTTAAAAGTAGCAAGACGGTCGAATATATAGCGAGTTAAACATCGAATCCAAAAACTGATAAACACGTGTTCAATATTTTTCAAACATGCATGGGCTGATACCAATTTACGACCTTCTGCCAATCCATTAAAGCGGAGAGGGTGCAACTTTCAAATCTTAACTGGGAACCCCCATTTTTTATTACAGACTTGAATTTCTTATAACAAAATAATTGACTCTTATACAGATTATTTTTTTCGAATTGTTGATAGATGATGTTATAATCGGAAAAAACATTTATCGTAGTACTCCAGGAATATTATAAAAATTGTTTAGTATCTTAAGAAAAACACTTTCAAACACATGTTTAATATTCTTCAAAAATCTATCGAATGACATTAAACATGACACCGCAAACTCAACCTAGGGGTGGGGCGGAGGGAAACTTTAAAATCTAATGAAAAACCAAATTTTTTATTATAGATTCTTCCTAAAAAAGTTAACAAGTTCTACCTGATTTTTTTTATTCGCGATAAATGGCGCTGTAATTACAGAAAAATATAAACAATGTAAGAGTCTGCAATTCCTATTTAAAATTTCACAGCTGCACTCCGCCCCACACACAGGACGTGGCATTGCAAGGTCGTGTTTGGTGCCACTCGATAAAATTTAAAAAAATAATTAACACATGTTTTGTGGTTTTTCATTTTAAAGTATTCTCGAGATATTAAACAGTTTTTATAATTTTTTAGTGTATTATGATAAATTGTTTTACGATTTTCCGATTATAACGCCACCCAACAAAGATTAAAAAAAATATCTCAAATAAAAGTTACTTCTTATGAGAAATCCAAAATTGTAATAAAAAAATGCGGGTTTCCATTTAAGAATTTAAGTTGCTTCTCTTTTCGTTCTAGAGTGTGTGGCAGGTGGGTCGTGTCGTCATTCGATAGACTTATGAAATGAAAAATATTGAACACGTATTTTTTGGTATTTCGATCCGACCAGTTAAGAATACGTATAAATTTAATATCAGTTAATTAAACTCATTAACAGAATGGGAAAAAGAGACTTGCCCAAATAGTACGAGACGAAATACAGAAGGTAACAGATCACAAGGCAGACCTTCTAAAAATAGAGAGATAGCTGGTAGTCAGCATAGCAAATAATGCTAAATCATATCTGAAACAACGGGCCTTAAGGTTAAACATACGAAGAATAAGAAGAAGAATAAAGTTTGACGGGGAGGAGGCTTTTTGGTCACACATATTTGTACGGCATTTATAAATTAGGTAGGTAATACAAAAATAACGATTTGCGACCTAATATCGTAGAAAAATATTTGTATTGGAGCAGGGAAATTTTTTTTGTTTTTGGAAAAATTGTTCCCTGTTTCCAGAAATTTGACATGGCAAAGTTTAGGATAAGTATATAAAATAACTTTGAAACGCCGTAAATTTCGGTTCAAAGAGAAGTGATAAATCTAAAGAGCAAGACTTAATTTGAACCTCCATGCTTTGAGTACCGATAAGGATTTGGTGGCATAGTTTCTTAAGTTATTAGTATATATTGTAGTATTGATTTTTATGTGATTCATGTTGGGTCAAACGATCCTCTAAATATGCCCCATGGGCTTGTTTATTACTAGATATTGAAAAAAGACTAAATGCATGTATTAAGAGAATATAAACAAAATGAACGGTAAGAGTGACTCGAGGTAAGTCACCACTACGACATCAAAGGGTGAACTGCACCTGAAAAAGGTGGAACAAGGAAAAACAGATTACCAAATTCATAAATCAGATGACGTAGGAAGGATAATAAAATTACTGATAGGTATACATGTAATGTTATTTAATGTTTATAGTAAAAGCATCTGTCAGGAAACCCTTTTGCAAGCAAACGAAGGAATTGTAATCAATGGAGAGGTTGTAAATAATATTCGATACGCAGGCGACACTGTACTAGTTGCAAGAAAAGTGGAAGAATTACAACGATTAGTTACAAATATAAATATTGCCCGCAATAATTATCGCATAAATATCAATATAAAAAAACAAGTATATGGTCTTCAGTAAAAACATGACGTAACCAGCACATATTAGTATAAACGGCATTCAAATTGAAAAAGTATCATGTTACAAATAATTGGGGACATCAATAAACGAAACTGGGGACAAAACAATGAAATAAAAATATGTATCGAAATTGCCAGAGCCACCTTCATAAAGATGAGGAAACTCTTCTGCAACAGAGATATAAGCATCTCTCTATGATTAAGAATGCTAAGGGGCTACGTATTTAACACGCTATTAGACGGAGTACAGGTCTGGACTCTCAAACAACACAACATAAAAAATATTGAAAGTTTCGAGATGTGGTGCTACCGTCGAATGCTGAAAATAAGTTGGGTTGAAAGAGTCACAAACTTTGAAGTAATACGAAGAATAGGAAAAGACCCAGAAATGAGAGGACATAAATACGCATTAATACAAAATATATTGCAAGGAAAAATAGAAGGAAAACGGAATCCAGACCGTAGAAGAATGTCATGGTTGCGTAATTTGAGAGAGTGGTTTGGCTGTACCACTAATGAACTCTTTAGGTTAGCTGTAAACAAGGTCAGAATAGCTTTGATTATTTTCAATCTCCCATAGGAGTGGCACAAGAAGAAGAAGAAGATACCCGTGATACCTTATCTAAAATTGAATTGAATTTTGTTCAGGTTTTTTAAAAGGTGTATTTTAAACCTTTGCGTAGGAATAACAATCCGAATAAAAACAACAGAAACGACGCATATCTTATACAAAATTAATTAATACACCCACAAAAGCCTACTAAAAAAACAAATTAACATAATTTAAATTTGGGCGAAAACTTGTTAGTATAATTTTTTTATTATCTGTATTGTTCAAACAATAAACAAAGGCCGACAATTTTCATAAGTACAACTAATAACACAGTTTATTATCTATTATTTTTCTTTGAAGACAAATCTTCTAATAAATCGTATAGAGAATGAAGTTATACGTTTTGGTATTACTTCTGGTAAGTTGCATATTTATCTATTTTAATTATTCTTATTTTTGCCGTTTAACTAAAAGCATATATACTATTTCTATGTTTGTTCAAAAGTTGTTATAAACAATTTTATATATGGTAAAATTTCGTATTTCAAAAATTTGGACAACGCTCTAAAAATCCTTTTTCCTTTCTGGTCCTTTATATTTAAAGTGTTTCAACTTTCCTAAACAAATACGCCCATTATCTCCAATGAATCAAGAGTACCTTTAAGATACCACAAAATATTTTACTTTCCTGATCAGAGTTATATTTGTACGTTATGCTTAGAGTACTCAATATTTTTAAATTCCTGCTCCTGGTAAATTTCATGATTTCAGATTTCTGGGAACTGATGTTAAGACCTACACTTGACGTAAATTCTGCACATACAACATTGTCATAACCTATTGCTTTATATATTTGAATATACTATTAAACTTGCGGTAGGTTAAGACAGCCAAATCATCCACATAGTCCAGGACATGATGTCTGTCTTTGCGTAGTCTAGCTATTAGCCTGTATGTAACTAGATTTCACAAGAGTGGAAACAAGTTTTAACAATAATTGAAAAATACTTGGCCGGATTTATTACAGAAAAATAAACAATCCTTTTTTTCTTTTTATGTATACATGACTTTGTCTGTTTTTCTGTGTGCCTCCAGTAACTTGTCATTTCATCGTTTACGTGGTCTTCCTACTGATCGTCTTGCTATTGGGAAAACGTCTTTCCGGTTTCTGGGTATTGCCAATTAAATAATCTTATAGATTATAGCTAGTTAATATAACCAAATAAATCTTTCTGTTTTCTAGAAGTTCGTCTCTGGGAGTAGATTTAGATATTTAGGCATTATTTTAATCTACAATTTATTAAGTCAATAGCTACGTAGCTATAGCATAGTTTAGTAGTGACTTTCATGCTATTTTTTATTTATAGTGTAAAACGAACATAAATCTTTGAAATTATATTTTTTCATGATTTTGATTATTGCTCTAAATTTATTTAAGCTTGTGTACTAAAATTATTAATCCATTTTTAGTTGCTGTTTAGTATGCTTGAGGGCTTCTCAGATTCGGATAGAACTAGGGACGTCAAACGAATGTTGACCGATTTACTGTACCCTAATTACAGCCAGATAATATTGCACCCAAATCCGAAAGATCCTTTGGGCCCGTATTAGTGTAGATGAAGAGATGAACTGATGCACACACACACACACACACACACATATATATATATATATATATATATATATATATATATATATATATATATATATATATATATATAGTTTTAATACAAGCATAAATTTGTACTAAATCTGTTAATTAATGGTTTTTGTATTTTATTTCAAATATATAAACTCTTCCAAATTAAAAGACGTATTTGCTGCTTGCAAATACGTCTGATGCAAAGATGAAAGAGAACAAATGCAAGTACAACATGAAGAAGTAAGGGACCCAGATGTAAATGAAGAAGTACCTACCAAGGAAGAAATTATAGACATCATAAAAAACTTAAAAAACAACAAAGCGCCTGGTGAAAATGGTATCATTGCTGAGTTTCTAAAAGAAGGTGGCGAAATGGTGCAAGAAGAAATCGCTAAGTTAATACGCGAAGTGTGGATCAAAGAAAAAACACCCAGTCAGTAAAAATAAGCAATCTTATGTCCAGTGCATAAAAAAGGAGACGTTAGGTAA
This sequence comes from Diabrotica balteata, assembly GCA_918026665.1. Lineage (NCBI taxonomy): Eukaryota > Metazoa > Arthropoda > Insecta > Coleoptera > Chrysomelidae > Diabrotica > Diabrotica balteata. The sequence continues at coordinate 108,494,159 of OU898276.1, forward strand.
TGTAAAAATTAGAGGGGAATAGCTCTACAAGATACAGTGTATAAGATTCTGGCCATATCAATTAGAATTAAAATTAAAAAAAAAAGTTGAAAATTGTCTAGATGAATATTAAGCAGGTTTCAGAGCAAACAGATCGGCAACAGACCAAATTTTTACAATGAAACAAATTTTAGCTAGCTCACATGACTTCAACCTCACATTACACGTGCTGTTTATTGATTTTAGAGAGGCAAATGATGCTATAAAAAGGAATAAAGTATATGAAGCACTAGAATATTTTGAATTTTCACCAAAAATAACAAGACTGACTAAATACATACTCAATGATAATAAAAGTAAAGTCATGTTAGAAGGACGGGTTTCGGATAGCTTTATCACCAATAGAGGTCTGCGACAAGGTGACCCGTTATCAACAGATTTTTTCAATTTGATCTTAGAGAAGATTTTACGAGGATGTAACATCTACACTAACGGCACACTATATCATCACAGGAATTAAGAGAATTAAGAGAAATCTTTACTGGAATAGAGAGAATAGCCAGGGAATATGGTTTAGAAATAAACGAAGAAAAAACAAAATATATGGTGATGAGGGAAAACGAAAATCATCTAGGACAGTCCTTTAAGATACAAAGCCCAAGTAAAGAATATAACTTTGAAGTTGTTAGCCAATTCGATTACTTGGGAGTGACACTAACAAATAGGAAAGAAGAGAACCAAGAAATCATAAAAAGAATGGCCAAAGGTAGTAAGAGTGCTGGGTGCCTGACTAAGATACTGAGGTCGAAGATAATATCCAGAACAGCAAAAAAAAACGAATATATACAACAATTATCCGACCTACAGTACTCTATACTAGCGAGACCTGGACACTAAATAAAAATATGGAAGTAAAATAAGATAGATGGGAACGAAAAAGTCTTAAAAGGATATACGGAGGTGTAAAAGAGGGAAACACCTAGCGAAGAAGAACGAATGAAGAAATAATGCAAATATATGGGCAACCAAAAATAACAAGACTCGCTAAAATTCAAAGATTAAGATGGCTCGGACATATAGCAAAAATGAAGGAAGCAAGAGTTCCCAATGAACAAATAAACACGAAGGCTGGTACAAAAAGAAAAAAAGGCCGCCCCCAAAGAAAATGACTGGAGTCGGCAGAAGAAGATCTGAAGTCGCAGCGGGTACAAGATTGGAAAAACTTAGCACAATATAGAAGCGCTTTTTAAACAAAAATTTAAATGTACAGGGTGATCCACGCAAGTCTGGCATAGTCCATAATCCTTATTTTTAATGAAACACCCTGTATATTTTTATGTTTTTAAAAGATTCTTAACAACCTGATTTCAACGAACTATATCGGGGTCTATAATGAATATTACGGGGTCTATAATGAAGGTGAAATGTTGAAATTAATAATTTATCACGTGTTATGGTATTATTTTAAATAAGCTAAATACAGACAATACACTTCTACTCTGAGTGTCAGTAAAAGGGGAAAAATTTTGTTTAGTAACCGTGTTAACATTTTTTGTCATGAATACGTCAAAACTGTCTATTATCCGTTCACAAATTGTTGATAGCACGAAATGTGCCTCAAAATCATAAAACGGTCGTAAAATTTGTATCATCATAGGCTGAGGTATTTATTCATTAAAATTAATGCGCTTTACATTTATTTTTCTTTCCAAAATGTTTATAATAATAATAATACGTGTTTTATTACCTATATATTTAGCAAAAAACAATTAAAACTTTTACGGGTAATGTTGGTTATTATATTATATTGTTAAAAATATGAATTTAAGCATTAAAAATTTTGTAAATAAGAATACCTTATATCTTTGTATATTTCAATACTAATCTTCGCGTTTAATCACTTTACTCGAAAACCTGGAATTCATATCCGAAGGTACTATTTATTGCAAGATAATTGGGATGGAATTTTCCAAATTTTTAATAATATAATGGGTATAAAGATGCCGTCTTTGGCCGTGTGCCTCATCTGTTTAATTTATGTTCGAAACTTAACTTAAAAGGGTAAAGTTATTACGAACGAAAACAATTTTTTGTTTAGTACGTTTTTGAGTATATGTAATTTACGGCTCGTCGGTGTTTCCACTTCTACGGCAGTAATTAGCGTCTCGAGTATTTCTTTTGCGAATTATTTGCAGTGCGTGGGTGATTTTTTATTTCATATACCTACGAACATATACGTACCTTTCGCTCGCGCTAGTTTTCTTGGATTATTTGTAATATCTTCATCATCAACATCATCAAGTTTTACACCGGTACTGTTGCGTACCATCAGTAAGTCTAGTCAGTCAGTACCAAGAGAGAAGACTATTGTCCTGAATGTTGACGATGCTCTGGATTCTCAGAATCCCACAAACACTGTTCGCAACATAATCGTAAGTTGTGCCAACATGACTGATGTAGGGGAATCAACTATATATAGGTTCCTATCAGAAAGAACAAAATAAGCTATAGCTAACCCAAATACAAACGAACACTTAAAGAGAGGAAAAAAGTCTATTGAAATTGATGAATTTTTCAAAAATGGTATTCGAAGGAAAATTAATTTTTTTTTTCAAAAAAGAAATACCAAACTTAAGCAAAATTTTACAAGAAGTTAGAGACAACCCGGATTTGCCTCATATCGGAGGAACTAAATTGTGGCAAGTTTTAAAAGAATTAAATTTCCGGTGGGAGAAATCAGACAGAAAATCACTTTTGATTGACCGGGAGGAGATAATATGTTGGAGAAAAAATTATCTAAGATCCACACGAAAATTCTGGGCTGAAGGAAGGCCAATCTAGACGAAAACATCTTAAACCGTCAGTTTCAGGTTGGTTTTTACTATTATATCGTATTATACCTATCCTCTCTCTATTTCTGTTCTCTAATTAGGGTTAAACTTGTAGTGAGTTATCGACAAATTGTGAACCGACTGTAGATAATTAAATTAATTTGGTAAATAATGCGGTTTGTTATCATTCAGTTGTTGGTGTGTTGACATTTTACACTAAAATAATAAATTCCTAATTAAAAGCTTATTTTTTGCAGAAATAAAAATGAAATATTTAACTGAGACCCACCGATTTGAGATTTGAATCATGATCGGTTAAGGGGAGAATTGTAGAAGTCAAGTTGAAGTAGCAAACTTATTTAATCAGAGGTATCCTCAGTTGCCTAATATTTCACAAGGTACTGTGTTTAAATTTATGAACAATTCGGAGAACTTGGACATGTGAAAACATTAAGAAAAACCGAACTTCATTGAAGATGAGGTGAAAGTGGATATTTTATTAAGTGTCGCAGAGAATACAACATCAAGTTCTCGTCAAATTACACGTCAAAATAATGTGAGTCACACAACTGTCCCAAGGTATCTCCATGAAGAAAAACTTTATCCATATAAATTGACTTTTGTGCAGGAGCTAACTGAATTCAATCAAGATTGTAAAATGGATTTCTGCGAAAGAATGATGGATAAAATTAACACAAATGAAATAGCTCTTGGCACAATGCTTTTTTCTGATGAATCAACATTTACGTTGAACGGAGAGGTAAACCGACAAAACTGTAGATATTGGTCAGCGGAGAATCCTCATTGGATGCGTGAGACACACACTCAGTATCCTCAAAAGTTGGATGTTTGGGCAGGTATTATAGGAGATCATATTATTGGTCCTATATTTGTAGATGGTAATTTGACAGCAGAAAAAATTTAAGCATGCTAAGGGACGACGTTCTACCCCAGTTGGCTAACTTATATCCCAATTCAATAGATCCTACCCTACCGCATGAAACTGTCTGGTTCCAGCAGAACGGTGCAACACCCCATTATGCTTTAATGGATACAAATTAGTTGAATGAAATCTTCTTTAATAAATGGATTGGACGAAGGGGTACTATTGAGAGGCCATCTAGGTCGCCAGATCTTACACCTTTGGATTTTTTTTCTGTGGGGTTATCTCAAGAACAAAGTATATGCAACACAACCAACCAGCATTAAAGACCTCAAAGAAAGGATAACTACAGAAATACAAAATATTTCACCTCAAACTTTAAACAAAGTTCCGGTCGACTTTTATAGGTGACTATGTTATTGCCAACAACAAGGTGGAGAATATTTTGAGCATTTATTTTAATGTAATTCAATTAATTAACTCGGGTATTCTATGAATTAATTGTCTAGAAGAAAATTACACTTAATTTCAAAATTTCACCTTGTATTATTCATAATAGACCTACATTATAATATAGTTGAGATCAGGCTGTTAAAGTGCTTTTAAAAACAAAATATACAGGTCATTTCATTTAAAATACAGATTCTGGAATATGTCAGATTTGCGTGAATCACCCTGTACATTCAATTTTATGTTTCAAAAGCGCAGATTTAAATTTAAAAGTTAAAGTATGTCAACGTTTTTTATGATTTTTTAAAATATGGACACAAACAACTTTATTCCATAGGAAATGCAACTCTATTTGTTCTGTCCCAATATTTCGTCACGATTTTGTGACTTCTTCCGGAGAAAACTGTAAATTTATTACAACTATTAGAGTAAAAATTTAAATTTTGATAACATATCTACTTAAATGACGTTTTTGATTTTAATTTATTTGGGAGTTATGATAACCGCAATAGAGTGCAGTAACCGCAAAAATTTTATAGAGTGAATTCCCATTGTACAATTTTTAGTGAATAAGTTAAAGTAAACGATTATTATGACAGTATTGTCCATAGTATAAGGTGGAAAATTAGAGAATTGGGAAAGAATCAGGAACATGGTAAATTGATCTATATATCTATATATATATGTTATCAGATGAAAAACATGATCATCTGATGATAACATATCATGTTGCATAAATCCAGTATTACAACTACGCTAGTCTCACTCATTGTTTTTAGAGTCTCCGCCGGTATGTCATCGATCCTCGGGTTTTTCTTAGTTGGTTGAGAGCCTTCTCTACTTTTGCTCATAAAATGATTAGTCCTGCTTCTATAAGTGCATGTTTCTGGTAACATGAGACATTCATCTTTTGTAGATTTTTTGTATAATTATGAGCAATCATTTCTCCATGTATCTGCAGTGCACTCTACGTTGGTTTTGTCTTCTCCATCATGGTCTTGAGTGGCTTGAAGTTAAGGCTTTAACTCTCGGACCAAATATTCAACTGTTTTAAATAGTTCATGACTTCAAAATAAATTTCTCTATGTCTTTCAATATTTATGGTATGTTTCATCTGGAATTCTTCTTGTATAATGTACCCTTTGTACCTTGACAGCTGTTTTGGCTGATGTATTTTTCTAGTTGTACGTAATTTGAGTTGAGCTTGCAGTTTATTTTTACCAATTTACGATCTGATCCATAGCATACTCCAGGCATAGCTTTTACAATTATTACTGAGGTTTTTTATCCTTTTCGATAATCAAATAATTAAATCAAATTGACCATCCTAAGTAGTCGATTTAATATTTGTGATTTTTCACTAGTCCATGTAGAGAGCCATCTTGGGTGGTGTTTATGAAGTGTATTTGTTATCACTTTATTTTTTTCTTCTTCTTCTTTAAGTTCCATCTACTATCGAAGGTTGGAAATCATCATGGCTATGCGGACTCTGTTGACTGCCGCTCTAAAAAGTTCTGCACTACTGCATTCAAACCATTCTCTTAAGTTCTTAAGCCTGGATATTCTTCGTCTTCCCACATTTCGCTTTCCTCGGATTTTGCCCTGCATAATAAGTTGTAATAATGCGTATTTTTGCCCTCTTATCGCATGTCCCAAGTACTCAAGTTTTCGTCTGTTAATAGTGAATATTATTTCAGCCTCATCTCCTATCCTTCTAGTTACTTCCATGTTTGACATTCTTTGAGTCCATGATATTCGTAGGATTCTTCTGTAAGACCAAAATTCAAAGGCAGCCAACTTATTCAGATGAACTTGTTTTAGTGTCCAAGCTTCCAAACCATAAAGAAGAGTAGAGAACACGTAACATCGAAGCATTTTCAGGCGTAGTTCTAACCTTATATCCCGACAACAAAGAAACTGTTTAAGTTTAAATAAATGATGTACGTGCTATTTCAATACGTGTCTTAATTTCTTTAGTTTGGTCTACATCTGATGTTATCCATGATCCAAGTATTTATAGTTATTAACACTCTCAAGTATTATCAAGTATCATTATATATTGCAGTATCTTCAATAGTCAATTGGATATTTGCACGTGCAGATTTAGCCATAATCATGCATTTAGCTTTCTTCAAATTTATCTTCAGTCCGTACTTATGACAGCGTTCATTAAGGCGTTTCATTACGTTCTCTAAATAATTGTTGTTATCCGTAATTATTACTGTATCTTCTGCAAAACGTAAGTTGTTCAAAACTTCTGCATTGATAGATATACCTTCTATTGAGTCTGAGAGCGCTTCTTGAAATACTGCTTCACTGTAGACATTAAAAAGTAGTGGGGACAGCACGCCACCCTGGGGGACTCCTCTCTGTATTTTGATATTTTCGGTGTACTGGCTGTCAACTCTTACCTTGGCAGTTTGATTCCAATATAAATTAGATAGAATTTTCAGATCAGGATCTCTTTTTATTGATTGGAGTGTACTATCGGGAAGATAATCAGGTGGTTTTCCCTTGCCTGTCTGATCTCAGTGGTGCGGCCGATGAATCATTATGTGATCTTTGCCCGTGAGTATTTGTTAATAAGTTAACAGCAGAAATTATTCCACTGCTGCTGCCCTGTGCCATGCTCCCATTTGGTCTACGGGTGCTTATTTAATACGACCTTATCTATCCTCTATATATATATATATATATATATATATATATATATATATATATATATATATATATATATATATATATATATGTATATATATATATATATATTAATATATATATATATAGATATATATATATATATATATATATATATATATATATATATATATATATATATATATATTAATATAAGGAGTACGACCGTCTATCAAATATAAATAAGGATCACTCAGATGATATATTAATATATATATATATATATATAATATATATATATATATATATATATATATATATATATATATATATATGACATATATCTTTTCCCTGTCTTTCGCAAAGTAAAAATTAGCTTAAAATTTTTAAGCTCTTAAGCTTAAGATTTTTTAAGCCTTTATAGTCCATTTTTGATTGAGTCACATAAAGTTTTTATTTTCCAATTCAATGGGATAATCCATGAATTCGTGGTCTTGATAATATTAGGTTTTTTTAACTAATTACTGAATTTTGTAGGTTTTCTGTCTTAAATATAATATTATCAGATCTGTCGGCTCAAGTATATACATAGACATATTGATGACAGCTTAACAAAGTAATTATAGCTATGAATTTTTCTTATTAACAAAATTCAATTAGTTGGTCAGTTTACCATTACTGGAAGGTTTAACTAGTTCATCTTCTGGAACTGTCCGAATGTTTGCATTATAATACCCCAATTTTATTTTTTTATAAATTTTATTCAGTTATACATAGAATTCTAATATTATTGTGTCTTTGTCCTCCCTTATTCACCTCTAATTCGCTGTTTGATAAATGGATTTTTACAGCGCTCGATACATCGCGAAGGTTGTCGATGCCTTTTGGATATGCACCCGTTACATGGCCCACGCCGAAAGCAAGTTCGTAACAATAGTATTTGCGGTATTTTTCGCGTAACTAAAAGCAGACGAGAGATAATTAATTAACGGCAGTCAACAGTAGAGAAAACACGACAGAAACGATAGTCAACAAGGGAGAGAGAAGCGTCCGTGAAAAAATGACAATCGTTATGGAAAGGAAAAGTATGGAATGGAATGTGGATAAAGCAACTAAATATAGAACTATATAGGATGTATGGAAACCCGAATATAGTGGGGACCATAAATCACAAAGAACAGTAAAATGAAAAAAAGGAGGAATTAGGATGTTGAAAACAGCATAGAAAAACTTAAATCCCAAATTGGAAAAACAAAGGACCAAACAGCAATTAATGGAATAGAAAAGTAAATCAATCCATGGATCTTCTAGGCCCGAAGAGCTAAATTATATATAATATACTCATAAACAAGCCATTTTTCTGTTATGAGTATGTTATGGGTAGTAACAAGCAAAATCCTGCTACATATAATCAATGAATGGCTTAAGAACTTTCTACTTTCAAATATTTCTAAAGAACAATGACAGAGCAATCGAACACCAGACAGATAATAGAAAAAGCGAGGGAACACAAAATAACAACGCTCCTTTAGATTACCCAAATTTTTAATTTAGTAAAATAGGATTCCCTGCACAGTATAATCAAAAATATGGGAGTACCTAACCACTTGCATAACCTAGTAAAATATTTGTATGATATAAACTCAGCCAAAGTTAAAATATACGGAATATATTCAGATGAGTTTAAAACTAAGAAAGAAACAAGACAGGGCAGCGTACCTTCACAATATAATATTATACAATATATAATAAGAAAAATACTGAAAGAATTGGTAAAGAAATCACTAAAGGAGACAGAAAAAATAATATCGCAGGTAACAAATTTGTACTTACAGAGAATGAAGTTGAAATAACTACCATTACCGACCAGCTAAGTCGGATAAGCCAAGAATTCGGACACCAGATCAACATCGGAAAAAAAAATAAAATAATGATCGTAGAGAGAGAAAATAATATTATATTACCACACATACACTAAGTGATGAATTTCGAAGTAATAGACAAGTGGTTGTATATTTGAGCTCCCTGATAATTAACAATGGCGATTGCTCATCACAAATCAAGCGTAGACTAGGAATGGCCTGAACCGCAACAGCTAAATTAATTAAAATATATAAATATCGAGCAATAACAAGGACTACTATGTTAGGTTTGGTCAATGCCCTTGTTTGCCCATTGCTAAATACGCAGCGGAAATATGTACTTTTAAAAAAATTGATGGAAGTAAGATCAAGACTTTGGAACTGATGGTCTATAAAAGAATTCTACGTATATCTTGAAGAGAATAAAGAACCGATCTATCAATTCTTGAAGAGCTTTATATAAATGACAAGCTATTCAAAAAAGCCCACCGAACAAACGTAAATTACTTCGACCACGTAGCTAGATAACTAAGACTATGAAACTGTTGGTAGTAGAAGAAAAGGTAGAAGGCCAAAAACCAAGATAATGATCTCCAACACGATGGGCAGATCTAATGTAGACTCTGGTAAAAAATCCTTTGTGGTCCATGTGGTACAGGACCGCAGCCAATGGAGACAGTAAGCAAAAATTTTTAAAGTGTCACTAGGCTTTAAAGGGCTCAAGGAATGAAAATCAGCTCTAAATATGTTCTACGTCATGCCATAATTATACGTTCTGTGGAATTAAAAGTGCATGTGTATTAATTTTCTAGAAAGTACATAGTGCTTTGAATTCAGAAAATCGTGGTAATTCAATAAGTTTATTCCCTTTGAGACTGGTGTTTCTTTATTTACATAATTTTCACAATCGGTTCTTGTTATACATGGATTATTTTTACTATTAGAATTGTTACTTTTAGAGAAAAAGTTACACTGGTGCCACTAAGAATAATTTTGGAGCCCTTTACTTTCTTTAGAAGCTTTATCATCATCATCTATCAGTCCTGATTTGTGCATTGTTGAACATAGTTATTCTCTATATAGTTCTATCCATTTATGTTGTGTGTCTTTGCTATCCAATTGGTCGCAATTCTTTTGAATTCTTGGGTCCACCGCATTGGTGGCGGTATTTCCCGCTTTCGCTTTTCTGCCAGTGCTCTTAACATTGTTGCCTTGCAATTATTTCGATAATGTCTTGCACTTCGATTCGTCTATGGTCTTTCTCGTTTCTTAGTCTATTTCTTAAGCTAATACCCAGCACTGCTCTATCCAATTCGAGTTGTGTCTTTCTCAATCTTCCCGCTAATGTTTTTGTGAGCGTTAAGGTTTCTCCTCTGTATGTTAGGACGGATAGAATACACTGGTTAAAAACTTTTTTTAATGGATTAAGGCATTTCTTTTAAACAAGTCTTTTCTTTTCCGAGTGCATCTCGACCTAAACTTACTCTTACTTCTACCTCAGTCGTCTGGCTGTCTGGTGTTAATATTATTTCGTGGCCAAAATACACATATTTTTCCAGAACTTCTTTGGGCGAATTCTAGATTTATATAAGCTTATTTAGGATAAAAATGGTTATCATTTTTGGTTTCTCATAGTTTAACCATAAACTGACTCTTTTTTTTACTTTCTGTAAGTGTTGTACCATAAGTCTATCTTCTGCTAAGTCGTCTATTATTAGAACAATGTTATCGGTATATCAGAGATGATTTACTTTCTGTCCATTGATGTTAATACTCTTTAAGTTCCACCCTAATAATAGTGCGTCATTTATGATAAAAAGTTTGTTTTAATATTTTATTGTGTATATTTTGTCATGCAGGCAAAGTTTGATGAAATTCATCAGCATTAATTTCCAACAATCACCTGCGACCGAAAATTGATTTATGACTGTAATATCTTTTACTATGTATTCATTTTTCATATGTCCATGATGATAAGGTCATTCTTATTTTTAGTCTAATCTTCTACGGATCTTCTTATAGAAAAAGCTATTTATTAAGTAAAAATTTTATTCTTGTATTTTGAGTATTTGTTCTTTTTGTTTTTATCCAGTATGCCAAAATTTTTAAGTGCATTTTTAGCTGGATCGATTTTTACTCATATTATCATGAAATGTTTGTGGTCTTCTGCAAAAACATGTAAGTAAAAATGATCATAAAACTATTCTATTTATAGTAAAGTAAATAGACTGGCAAAAGGCTTCTAGAATAGATTTTGGTGGGCACTTTGTTGCTAAAATGTAAAACCTATTTTTTTTCGTTTCTAATATCTTTCTAATGCAAAATCACTTGGTCGTCCAAAAATCGTAGCGGGAGGGGAGTGGTGGGGAGCCTTACAAAAAAAAGTGCTAATTTTTTTTCGTTATTTTTCGGATCTACGATAACCGAAAATTCATTCCTCAAATTTTTATGTTGATCTGGACATTAGAAATATTTTTATTTTATTTATAAAAATACGTCAAACCATTGTTGTATACGGAGGGCCTTCATACAAAATCACTTGTTCTGAAAACCCATATTTTTAAAATCTTTTACCTCGCTCTACCTCGAAAAATATTGGGTTTAGCCAAAAATTACTTTCTATAAATATTATAGACCCAAAATCAAAGAACACGTGGGTTTTTTTAGAATTTCGATTGGATTCTTAGTTTAAGAAAGAATTAAATAAATCGAACGGCGTGTCACGACGGACAGTGCTGAACGCAGAGATGCGAGGAAGGGCGAGATTTCTAATCTGAAGTCAAAGCAAATCAACTCTAGTGATGGCGATGCTGTTAGGGTCGATTTTACATTGAAACGCTGTTGTGTTGTATATTCTATTGCGAAAGTGCATCATTGTGCATTATTTTTTACTAATAGCGCGAAATCCACTGAGCTGAGATTTTTAATATTAAAAGTTTTAAATTATTAAAAGTTATTAATTAGCTTATTGCTATAATAAAAATATTAAATATCTACTTAATATTAAAGTAAATATTTTTTTCATCTAGAAACGGATTTAACGAAAAGCAGCAGGTCTGACAGTGAACTTGAGTCAAAAATCAGATTAAGGCATGTTTTTTTTCCATAAAGTCCATTTCCTTTTTAGTTTGTTGAAGGACGCGGAAACTGGAGAATACATTTTTGTTCTAGTGTTCGAAAAATGCATCCTTACTTCTTTACATTTGGCCATGTGAACTATTCTTTTTGGGGAACATTATATTTGTTGGATATGTACAAATTTGCTGATAAGTATCCAGAATTCCATGAAGACTTTATTAGAGGAAATTTTGTTGTGAAAAGTTTGAACAGAAACTTTTACCAACTATTTGTAGATATAGCTTTAAACATATAAATACAAACTCAAAAGATGCAGGAGAAATCGTGTGATTTACTAAAACCAGCACAAAACTAGACGAATGGTTTTTAAGCTACAATATGATTGGCATGAATTATCTTATTCTAAATCAGACTCTTCAGTATTCTCAGAACTAACATCTTCTACGGTTAAAATTGTTTCACGTATATTACCTTTATTGCCACATTTCGCCTGGGCCACACATTTACAAGAACCAATGCATTTGATCTGCTTCCTTTTACACGAGCATTGGGGCCCTGTACAGTCTGAAAATTATATAAAAAAAGCTAATATAATTATTCTTCACATAAAAAGGCAAAAGTTGACTTACCTTTTTTACATTTACAACTATTCAGAATATATGTATCTTTCGTCAATATGGGTTCCGTGTTTAAAACTGGTACCAGCTCTCCATTTTGTTTACTCCAGCCACTTAGCAACGGATTTGGCAGACATGGTCTTGGTGTCGCACTACATAGCCATATTTTCGTCTGGAAGTGTATACGAAGGCAGTGTTGCCTCAGACTGTCTAAAGTAGGAGGCAGTTTATGAATAGGTTTCGTAGTGGCCAAAATACCTCTTAGAGTATTAATACACTTAATATTGTCGTTAGGTATATAAAGAAGAATAACAGATTTAACAATATCATATCATCGAAAACATCTTTGCTCAAATATTCTTCACTTCCCACTCTAGATAGGAGACTATAATTTAATAGAAATACCTTCCAATAGGAAAGGCTGGTCAACATTTCCTTAGGGAGTAATCCATAGAGAGTTCGTGGATACCTATAAATATTTCGTTGTCCTTTGTTCCAACCCTCATCTAAACTTCTGGAGTTGAAAGGTCTTTAAAATGGGCACATCGGTAACTTTACAGTCGACTATACATTTTGTATATCCCTCCATTTTTGCTGACAGAATGTGTAATAATATTCTGGTATCTGCCTCTTTATGTGATGTGACTAATATTTCAGAATTCAAATCAAATTTACATAAATCATTACAAATCAAATCGAATTTGTTTTGTAATGTAAAACGTCGCAAAATCCTCTGCTGGATACGAAGTGAGCGGTACAATTTGTTAAGGAATATTTAACTAGCTGATTGCTTACGAAGTGTGCAAGCTGGTTTTTATTAAAAACTCAATTAATAAATGAATTCCATTTTTGAGGTAATATTGTATCTGGACCTTCAATTAACCGTTGTGTTGATTCAATTTTGGCGCCTCTCTTTTGTCTCGTGCAGTTTTTTATGGAAGATTCCTTGTAGTGATCCAAAACAAAATCGATCCTTTTAACGCTGTAGGGGTTCTTGAACACTATTGATTTCAAAATTCTTGCATAGTCGTCAAATGTTTTGGCATTTGATGGTTTGCCAACTACTTGAATCAATCCCATACCATCAAAAATGTGACACGTTTTGTGATTTTGTAACAACTGTAAACTGTTCTATTATAGAACCTAAGGCAGATTTGGAGTGACATTGGATATGCTGTCAATTCATATTTGAAAATATCGTCATAATATTTATGTCTTTTTCAATTGCCTTGGTTGCTAGTATTTTTTGTAAAAATTCTTACTCATCTTGAATAATTTTCTTCTTTTCAGAGACAGTTTTATAGGTACCTGCGCGACGAAGTGTTGGAAGATTATTCTCTGTTCTATGCTGATAAAAATTGGGAGTTCCAACAGTAACAATACATTTCGCTAGGCTTTCTTTTTCATTTTTTTTTGTATATTTAGTAAGGATGTTTGAACATTTGGCGATGCAATCTCATTAGCTGAAATTACGAGAAGACGATCTACGCTTTTTAAAAATACATTAAATCGTAAAAACTGATCATGTAGTTTTTGTACAGAATATTCATCAATTTTCATCCGTTTTTTTTTCTATTTTCTACGTTTTGACTTGAGTGGTTGCTTAGGTCTCATGATGCACGAAATTCATCTACCATCATGCCAATCATATTGTAGCTTAAAAACCATTCGTCTAGTTTGGTGCTGGTTTTAGTAAATCACACGATTTCTCCTGCATCTTTTGAGTTTGTATTTATATGTTTAAAGCTATATCTACAAATAGTTGGTAAAAGTTTCTGTTCAAACTGTTCACAACAAAATTTCCTCTAATAAAGTCTTCATGAAATTCTGGATACTTATCAGCAAATTTGTACATGTCCAACAAATATAATGTTCCCCAAAAAGAATAGTTTACATGGCCAAATGCAAAGAAGTAGGGATGCATTTTTCGAAAACTAGAACAAAAATGTATTCTTCAGTTTCCGCGTCCTTCAACAAACTGAAAAAGAAATGGACTTTATGGAAAAAACATGCCTTAATCTGATTTTTGACTCAAGTTCACTGTCAGACCTGCTGCTTTTCGTTAAATCCGTTTCTAGATGAAAAAAATATTTACTTTAATATTAAGTAGATATTTAATATTTTTATTATAGCAATAAGCTAATTAATAACTTTTAATAATTTAAAACTTTTAATATTAAAAATCTCAGCTCAGTGGATTTCGCGCTATTAGTAAAAAATAATGCACAATGATGCACTTTCGCAATAGAATATACAACACAACAGCGTTTCAATGTAAAATCGACCCTAACAACATCGCCATCACTAGAGTCGATTTGCTTTGACTTCAGATTAGAAATCTCGCCCTTCCTCGCATCTCTGCGTTCAGCACTGTCCGTCGTGACATGCCGTTCGATGTATTTAATTCTTTCTTAAACTAAGTATCCAATCAAAATTCTAAAAAAACCCACGTGTTCTTTGATTTTTGGTCTATAATGTTTATAGAAAGTAATTTTTTGCTAAACCCAATATTTTTCGAGGTAGAGCGAGGTAAAAGATTTTAAAAATATGAGTTTTCAGAACAAGTGATTTTGTATGAAGGCGCTCCGTATACAACAATGGTTTGACGTATTTTTATAAATAAAATAAAAATATTTCTAATGTCCAGATGGGTATGCAAATTTGTTGAATGAATGTTCGGATATTGTACATCCAAAAAACGATGAAAAAAAAATAATTGCATTTTTTTTGTAATGCTCCCCACCACCCCCCTCCCACTACGATTTTTGGACGACCAAGTGATTTTGCCTTACAAAGATATTAAAAACCAAAAAAAAATGGGTTTTACATTTTAGCAATAAAGTTCCCACGGGATAACACAATAGGATCCTGTTTAAACTATACTATTATATCCAGAAGCTTAATATTAGGTCAATCCTTTTCTTTTACCTCATGGGCTCTCAGATGAGAATATATTACCATGTTAAATTCTTTCATATTATAATATGAAAGAAAATTGGTAGAAATACCAAATAAAATCCCAAGAGATATTGAATATCTTGATACTTTCCAACTCTAAATTTTCAACTGCATTTTATTTCTACATAAATTTTTATTTGAACTTTGCTGCTACTACCTATATATTCAAGAAAGTATGTTCACTATTGTGCATTCTGATAGAGTATGCACATTTCTCGTTTTACGAGGTTTTAACGATGCTAAAATATGGGTTTTATTTCTGATATCATTAGAAGTTTTAAGATGTGAATTATCTTGCTTCCGATAATAAAAAGACGTAATACATTTTTATTTTTATGTTGTGCACAGGTTCCGGTTTGTAAGATAATTAAAGATCATCAATGCTTTTTTATTCGAGTATTTCTTTAGACTAATAGCTTTTTCCATCTATGTTCAATCATGATTTTTGTGAGGGGCTGATTATTGTTTTCTATTGATTTTGTTTTAGTTAGGACTACACTTTTTATAAATTAGAATTTAAAAAAGATAGTCTTATTTATTCTATTTTATTTTCGAATATACAGTGTATATAAACTCAAATAACAGAAAAAGGGCTTGTTTATGATAGTACATTATATATAATTTAGCTCTTCAGGCCTAGAAGATCTATGGATTGATTTATTATTCTATTCCATTAATTCCTGTTTGATCCTTTATTTTTCAGTTTACCGTTCTTTGTGATTTATGGTCCCCACTATATTCGGGTTTCCATATATCCTATATAGTTCTATATTTGGTCGCTTTATGAACGTTCCATTCCATAGCTTTTCTTTAAATATTTACCTGGCGACTTTTCTTTCCCACACTTGGAGCATGGCTTGTTCGGATTTGTTGGTCTTAAGCATATTTTCATACATATTTTCTCATCTTAGCCCTTCTGATATATTGTTACTACTTACTAACTTGTTTAGATCAAATGTATAACAATTGTCATCTGTTCAATTTTTTCACATGCGAAAAATCATGTCATTTTTTCGCTGTATTACTAACTACCAATCTACCACAATTTTAAAACTATTTCTTATCCTTCAACCCTTCCTAGTCACATTTTAACCCCACTCCATTAGAAATATATACAGTTTTAAAAGAGCAAATAAGAAGTCGCTCTCTTGCCTATTGACAGTCGCTCCTCTCTTGCCTATTGTCTATCGCCGAGAACGACTTGTTAGGGACAGTCGCTCCTCTCTTGCCTATTGTCTATCGCCGAGAACGGACGCTCTCTCTCCCCTGTTGACTGTCGTTTGGTAAGAGAGGTGTTCTCTCAACTGTTGACTGCCGTTAACTAATTATCTTCCTTCCGCTTTAAGTTACGGGAAAAATACCGCAAATAATATTGTTACGAACTTGCTTTCGGCGTGGCCCATGTAACGGGTGCATCTCGAAAGGGCATCGACAACCTTCGCGATGTATCGAGCGCTATAGAAATAAATTTATCAAAAAGCAAATTAGAGGTATGACTACCCCAGAAGATTCCAGAATAATACTTTTGGTATATATATATATATATATATATATATATATATATATATATATATATATATATATATATATATATACATATATTATATATAACGATGATATGAGTTAGCTTAGTTGTTAAGATATTACCGAAATAAATATATTTATATAAATTCTATGCTCGTTTTATTTAAATACGCTACAGTTGGTGTCCGGTGTGAGAATAATTATTTTTATGTAAAAAATAAATTCAGCAGTGACTTTTAAAAAAGACTTTTAAAAAGTATTGTTCATCGGGAATATATGCTTAGTTCGGTAGTGATCTTTGTACGAATGAACATATAAAAAAAAGTATGTGTGTGACTTACCAAAGATGCTGCTAGTAGAACTTTCAGTAAAACAGTTGCGTGAGTAACTAAAAGAACGCGATGAAGACTGCAGCGGGTCCAAGAAGATATTCCAAGAACGACTGAAGAAATTCGAGAACGTTTCCAAAAGATTGGATAAATATTTTCAAATTATTAAAGAAGTAGGTAGACGAAATAACAGAAACTCAAAAATGTATCTAGAAGATTCGACGAGAAATTTGAAAATGTTTCTCAAATGATGAAAGAAACTTCTAAACAGAACAATGAGAAATTTGAAGAAGTTTTCAAAACATTAGATAAGTAAAAGAGAAGATCAAACAATTAGAGAGCATGATAACCAATACAAATGTGCTACCACCAATTATTACAGTAGCCTTACACTTCTTACACTGCCTTACGCTTACAACATAAAACAGCTAGTCAAACTTCAAGGAGCCATCGAGTAAGAACCATTGAAGAAGGCGACGAACCAAACGATGAACGTCTGGAAGAAATGGTACGAAAAGTAGTTCGTAACACGATGCTGAAGAGACGCGAGCCCAGATGTTTAAATTGTGGTGACATAAATCACATTCGCCGTAATTGCAATAAAATGATACAACAGTCGAAAAACTAGAATGGGTTGACACCCAGGGGCAACTGCCGACCTCGAGAAACACAGCCCCCATAGTAACAGTGAACATTACGTCATCCGGTGGAATTCATAGTTTGTACATCGAGGCTTGTATCAATAATTAATGTAGATCGTTTTTGGTAAACACAGGTGCAACAAGAACTATTGCACGGCCAGAAGTAGTACGAGGCGATCTTAAATTATCGCCTGCAACAGTAAAGCTTAAGAACAGTAACTGGTGATATAAATAATACATATGGCAAGGCTAATATATCAGTATTCATTGGTTACACCACAGTGACACATAGAGTATTAATTGCAGAGATCTCCGACGAGTTCATATTGGGAATCGATTTACTAAGGAAAGTTGAGGCAGGCTGTCTTGAATGTCAAAGATTGAGTTCTTGAGATCAGTGGTGAAGAGTTGCCGTTTCATGAAAAAAAAGAAGATGTTATCAGCTTAATAACTACTTATGACGTAACGATACCTGGAAATAGTGAGAAAATTGTGATGACCAGGCCTAATGGTTACTCTCGAGAGGGAAGTTTAAGGATGGTCGAAGATGTGTACAATGCCGAGTCCTAACGGCAAAAGCTCTGGTGAGAATTCGAGATGTCGATCTTGTAAGAGTTATGAATTTAAAGAGAACTGCTATTAAATTAAGCTAAAGAACTTTAAATCGAGGCGAAGAAGATACAACTTTGAACTATACCAAATATATCCGGATCCGGATATTATAACATTCATTAAAATAGGACGGCTAAGTTAGATAGGCCATGTAGGAAAAATGAAAAAAGGCGAATTAGCAAACAAAATATTAAAACAGATGCCAGTAGCAAAAAGGACAAGAGGAAGTCCGAAGCTGAGATACTTAGAACAAATATAAAATGATATACAACCTTAAAAATAAAAAAATTAAGAAAAATAGCACGAAACAGATCAGAATGGAGAAGAATCCTGGAACAAGCTAAGACCCAAAAAGGGCTGTCGAGCCAGTGATGATGATGAAAAGAACTTTGATCGGACAGTGTGTTCCCGTGGCTTTGATTTGTTCTATGAATACTAATAAAAAATCATCGAAATCTAAGTATCCAAAGAAGCTTGTTGAGAACTAAAAAAGTAAAGTCTATGCTGATAGAATTTAAAGATGTTTTTGCATTAATAAGAAGGATAATGGCAAAACAAGCATAGTGAAGCATAAATTAATACCAAAGACGCTCAGCCAATCAGACAACAACCTAAACGACTTTCATTTGCAAAAAGAGATGAAGACGAAGACATCATTAAAGATATAAACAAACAAAGGGTAATTGAACCATCACTTCATGGATATCATCAGTAGTGTCAGTAAAGAAGAAAGCTGGTTCAACACGTTTTTGTATTGACTACCGACAGCCCAATGCGGTAACTAAAAAAAATAGTTATCCTTTGCCCAGAATAGACGATACTTTAGATACACTTGCTGGTTCTTGTTGGTTCTCCACACTCGATCTCAAAAGTGGATATTGGCAAGTAGACATGGACCCAACTGATCGTGAAAAAACGCATTCTCGGTAAGATCAGAGCTTTGGCAGTTCACAGTTATGACCTTTGGTTTATGTAATACCCCGGCCACATCTGAAAGATTAATGAAGGCAGTTTTAATAGGTCTAACATGGAAAACATGCCTGGTTTATTTGGATGATGTAATTGTAGTTGGAAGATCCTTCGATGAACATGCCAATAATCTAAGAGAAGTCTTTCAACGATTGCGGGTAGCGAATTTGAAGTTGAATCCGAAGAAATGTCACTTGTTTCGACGAGAAGTGAAGTACTTGGGACATATTGTAGCAAGTAATGGTGTAACAGCTAATCCTGAAAAACTTGCAGCAGCTAAGGAGTTGCCAGTACCAAGAGACAAACA
The DNA here is from genome assembly GCA_918026665.1 of Diabrotica balteata. NCBI lineage: Eukaryota > Metazoa > Arthropoda > Insecta > Coleoptera > Chrysomelidae > Diabrotica > Diabrotica balteata. Next base: position 108,513,836 of record OU898276.1, read on the forward strand.
CGAAATTAGAAATCTTGGTCTATGTACATATTACCGACGTTAGGCAAAGGGTTTGCCAACATCTCCAAGCTAATAACAAAGTTGACAGAAGAAGGCAAAGAATATACATGGAGCGAAGAGTGTCAAAAAGCTTTCGAACAATAACAAATGCCTCTGATCAGGGCACCAATTTTAAGCTACCCTAGACAGGCAGGAAAATTTGTGTTGGACACCGATGCCAGCAACAGTGCAATAGGTGCTGTTCTCTCCCAAATCCAAGATGGACAGGAGAAAGTTATCGCTTATTTTAGCAAAGTCTTGTCGACAACAGAAAGAAACTATTGTGTTACCAGGAGAGAATTGGTGGCGTAGTGAAGGCGCTTGCGAGTATTTCCATAAATACTTGTATAGTAGAAAGTTTCTTCTTCGCACAGATCATGCCGCTCTAAAATGGCTCCTACAATTCCATAATCCAGAGGGCCAGATGGCAAGATGGTTAGAACAATTACAAGAATATGATTACGAGATCGAACACAGGGCTGTGAGAATTCATTTAAAGGCTGATGCGCTTTTGAGAGGTCTGTGCAGTGCAAATTTTAATCACTGTCTTAAATTAGAAGAAAGACTTTGCCCCGTGAGACGAACCACCGTCATTAATGATCAATGCCAGCCTCAACAGCTACAAGACGCTCAAGCACATGATCCATGTATAAAAAGAGTATTGAATTGGATGCGTCGAAGAGAAAAGCCTTCTTGGCAAGACATTAGTGCATGTAGTCCTGAAGTCAACTGTTACTGGAGCCAATGCAATTGCCTAGTACTAAAAGATGATCTTCTTTATAGAACCTTTGAGAATGATGACGGAATAGAATCTAAGCTTCAGTTAATTGTACCTAAAAGTAAAGTGTCAGAAGTATTGCGTCAGTTACATGACGGTGCATCAGGGGGACACTTTGGTATCACGAAGACTCTGCAAAAGTTCGAGAACGGTTCTATTGGGTGAACTGTAAAGGTGGTTTAAGAAGATGGTGCCAGAAATGTGAACTGTGTGCAACCAATAATGATCCACGACTATCGGTCTGCCGTGCGCGTAGCTCAGCAGAACCTAACAAACCGTTATCATAGAGAACCATTTCTTTGATTTTTACGAACGTGCGCGACGTTCGACTGACTGTGAGTTATGCGGCGTTCGACTGACTGTGAGTTATGCGTCGGTCACTGTTCTAACAAACCATAGCTTTAGTATAACCTACGAATCAAACAAACCGACTCACTGGACTCACCCAAAACTGCCGTGAGTCGAGTACAACAGATTATGCTGTACGTATATGCCGTGCGCTGCGCACTGTTCTAACAAACCGTAGCTTAAGGTCCACGGTACCTACCTACGTGTTCTGCGTTTGTTATTCTCAGTAACGGCGAGGTGATGAGTTGTTTAGTTTATGCCACGTGTTGTTGAATATAACTATAATAACACAATTTTATTTTAAACTGAGAATCTGAAACTTCAAAAGGAAAGTAACAATATTTATTAATAGAGTTCTAAGAGTTAACAGTTCAAGCACAAAAACGTGAGTTAGCACTAAACGTAAAAAGTAACAGTAGAGGTTCACCAACGAAAAGCAGACCGTGCTAGATGTGGTATAAAACAAGATGCAGAATATGCAAAACAAAATCCTGAACAAATTACAGTGATTACATTTGACATTTGACTGGAATTTCTTACTATAAACGCCAGTTGTGGACTTACGTCTTAGGAGTCCATAATTTGGCTACTAAAAATGCTCATATGTGTGTTTGAAATGAAACACAAGCATCCCGAGGACCTTAAGAAATGGGATCCTATTTACTGCATTATTTTAAAAATGTTGTTACAACAAAAAATGTAATACTACATTCCGATCAATGCGGAATGCAGAACCGTAACATTAAAATGGCTGTCCTTTGCGATTTTATTGTGTCACACCCTGATATTGTGGTGGAAAATATTGATCATGAGTTTTTAGTCAGTGGACATTCTTACCTTGCCTGTGACCAAGATTTCGGAGTAATAAGCAAGCAAAAAAAAATTTAAAGATATCTACGTACCTGAAGACTGAATAAGGGTAATAGTACATGCATGAAAGAAAGCACATTTTACGGTATTAAAGATGAGAAAAACGTTCCTTTTTCTATTAGGACGTTAGAAAGAAATAAAACAAATCGCAAACTTGATACACAAACATCAAAAGGCCAATGGTTACATATTCAGTGGTTGCAATACAAGAAAACAAATTCATTTACAATTTATTATAAATACAGCAATAATGCAGATGTTCTCTTTTACTCACTGGATGTCAAAAAGAGGACATTCACGGAAAAACTTCAGCTAGATTATCTTTATCCCGATGGACTCCAATAACCGAAGCAAAAAAAGATTTTTTGAAATTACTTTCATTTGTAGCTCGATTTTCATTTCATTTTCATTTTACACAAGCACCAGAACAACAAGATCCACTATACAGCCAGAAGAAGAGTTCTAAAACGATGAAGATTAAGTATTTTTGTTACTTTGTTTTTTAATAAAGCATATTTTCCACATTGATATTGTTTAATTGTATTGTACTCTAGGTCTAATCCATATTCCTATTAAAATTTTTAATGGCACAATGATGCAAAAGCGGTCTAATCCACAAAAAAGCTTAAATTTTTATATTTTTGTTACATATACTGCAAGATCTTTGAGTTTTTTGTTATTAGTTAATAATTTGTAAACAAGGACTACCTTTTGGCATCATATTTTAATTTTGTAAAATTTCAAAAAAACGGATATATTCTTGGTTCATGTAAATCCAATATTCAATATTTGGGGTTAGCTCTCATAGCTCATTTATTACTAATGGCCTACCGGTAGGCCATGAAGGAAACTACAGGCCAGATTTCAACCTGCCTGATGTTAGGTCGTGAAGTTCGTTTGCCCTGCGATCTAGAGTTTGGCTGCAGACCTTTCGAAGAACATGTTGCAAGTGAAGATTATGTCGACCGCCTGAAGTTAAGAATGAACAACATTTATGAACTTGCCCGATAACTCTTTCAGTTAACCAGTGACAGAATAAAAGATCAATACGATTCCCGATGCAAGAATGAAAGCTATGAAGTAGGTGATCTATGATGAAAAAGAACATAAATGACGTAATATACCGAATTAAGAAGCTGCCAAAAGGTAAACCAAAAGTAGTTCACATAAATCGTCTTGCACCTTATGCTGACACAAATGAAACAGAAGAAGCATGAAGCCCTTATAAGATCAAACATGACCGGCGACCAAGCTTTAATGAATTTATGTCACATTACGCAGGAGAAAAGGGTGCTAGATTCGGCGTGACCAGAGAAGTTCACCAGGATCTTTGTGTTCCGTAGAATAATCTTTTTAGTGTTCCGTTTATAGAGACATAACGTCTCTCTACCCCACTGTGTTGCCCAAGATCTTGAGATGACTAAAGGAATCTCATTCGTATTTTATAAGAAATTTGGTCGTTTGGATGAGTTAGAGACCAGTCCACAAGGGGGTAAGTTTCTTTTGGCCAAAAATTTTTATACGGTATTTATAATTGAGGTAGGTAATAAAAAAATAATGATCAATAACCTAATGCTGTACAAAAATATTCATATCAGAAGCAAGGAAATTTGTGACACATGTGGCATATAGATTAATTTTTATGCGATGCCGCACGTTTTGGCTGGGACAAAGGTAAGAAATCTAAGACGCAACCCTTAATTTGAACCCCCATGCTTTGTGTACCGATAAGAATCGGCGGCATAGTTTCTACAGTTGTTATTATATAATAACGGATTGATTACGGCTGTCACCGCTTCTCCGCCCCCGATTTCCATCTTTTTCTGTCATACTTCTCCGTGGTCGTCCTCTGTTTCTTCGTTCAGGAGGGATCCATTCCAGTACTCTTTTAGGTCATCTGTACTCTGGCATTCTTTTAACATGTCCGAACCAGATTAATTGTTTTCTTTCTATGTCATCATTGATATTTCGCTCCATTTTCATTTCGTTTCTTATTTGTTCGTCTCTAACTCTTTCTAGTTTCGATCTACCGCAGCTTCGTCTCAGATAATCCATTTCTATCGTCATAAGTTTGTTTTTATTAGCTTTGGTGACGTCCCATACTTCCGAACCGTAAAATGTAATACTTTGGACTATACTACCGTAAAGGTGTTTTTTGGTTTCTCGTCGAATTGTTTTTTGCCAGAGAAGAGAGTTTAAGGCACGGGTCGCTGCTCTACCCTTGTTTATTCTTTCCCTGATTTCATCTGCGCTATTTCCCTTCTTATTGAAAATTACCCCCAAATATTTGCAGGATTGTACGCCCTTGATTTTGTCGTCTCCAAGACTAGGTCACATATTTCATCTGTTCCCACTGACAGATATTCACATTTTGTCATATTCATGGTTAGACCTGCCACCTCATATTCTTCTTGCAGGTTTCTTACCATATAGCTAAGATCGTAGCTATCTTCGGCAATTACTACCTGGTCATCCGCAAAGAAAAGTGTATATAGCGTATTTTCTTCCACCGTTATTCCCATGTTTCTACATTTTTTTACCCATTTCACTAAGGATCTGTCCAAATAGATTTTAAATAAGGTGGGTGACAGACAGCAGCCTTGTCTTAGTCCCTTTGTTGTTTGAAAAGGAGAGGTGATTTCTTGTCCCATTTTCATTCTTGCAAAGTTTTTTTCGTAGTATTTTTGAATGGCGTTAAGAAGAATTGAGTTTATTTTCAAGTTATCCATTTCTATTCATAGTTGGGAGATCGGTACACTATCATATGCTTTTTCCAGGTCTATTAAAGCTATATGGGTTTCTCTATTTCTCTGCACTCGTTTTTCCATTGCAATTTTTAATGTGAAAATATTATCCATAGTGGAGCGTTCGGCCCTAAATCCCACTTGTTCTTCGGGTTGTTTATCTTTAATATCATTTTATATCAGGTTTCTCAGTACTTTTGAATATAATCGGCCTATAGTAGCAATCACTGCGATCCCTCTATAGTTTTTAGGATCCGTTTTTGTGCCTTTCTTGTGTATTGGAGAGATATACGATTGTCTCCATTCTTCTGGAACTTCTTCTCCGTTTAAGCATCTGCAATTTTGATGATCCATATCTAATCAACTCTGGATGTATTTCGCTTGGGCCTGAAGATTTTCTTAATTTCATTCCCTTAACTTCTTCTTTCACTTTTTCCATTGATAGTTCTATTCTTCCTTCTACTTGAACTTGTTCATTTGTCTGTTTAAACCTTTCTCTTCTCTCTGTTAATAAGTTCTCAAAATGCGCTATCCATGTGTTCTCTGGTATTCTATTTATTATGACTTGGTTTTTTGTCGTTGTTCTCATCGTTTTTATAGTTCTCCAGGCTTCAGAGCTCTTTGTCCCTCCTATGTGGTTGTCTAGGTATTGGCATTTTTGTTCCCATGCACTATTTTTCTTTTTAACGACTTCTCGTTTGACTTCTTTATTCAAGTTTTTATATTGTTGTTTTGTTTGTTCGTCTCCCTATTGTAATAACTTTTGACATACTTCCTTCTTTCTTTTTATCTTTTCTTCTACTTCTTTATCCCACCAATATGGTTTATCTACTCTCCGTACCTGTGGCCCTAAGGCTTCTAGTGTCTTTCATGCAGTTTTTTATATGTCCGTAGTCATTCGTCGTTGATCTGTGTGATTCCTGTAGTTTTTGTGTTAGTCTCCAGGAGTAAATTAATTGTTTGCTCTCATTATCTAGATTGTCTAAGGTGTACGTCGTTCTTTCTATTTTTTCTCTGTGTTCTTTGTTGATGTCTGTGTGATTCCTGTCTACGAATGGTGTATATGTTTTTCCTATTATCAGGCAATGGTCCGAACCGCACTCTGCTCCTCTATTCACCTTTACGTCCTGTACTCTTAGCTTAGTTTGTTATATTATTATTATTATATTATTATTAAATGCGATAAGAACGACCGCGGCGTGGATAGAGAAGAACGACCTAAAACTAGCAGTAGAAAAGTCAGAAGCAATAATCTTGAGGGGACCACGAAAAAGAAACGATATAATCTTCGCATATCAAGACTCCGAAATAAGACCCCAAAGGACAGTCAGGTACTTAGGTATAACCTTCGATGACAGACTCTCTTTCGGACAGCATGTACAAGAAGCATGTCGGAAGGCGGAAGAAAGGACCTCAACACTTAACAAGTTAATGAGGACAGTATTGCTTCAATCAATACTGGCCATAATACTATACGGGGCCCCAGTGTGGCACGAGGTCCTTCGGATGAAAAAGTACAAAGACATGCTTATTAGGGCTCAGAGGAAACCCCTGATCAGGGTGTGCAGTGCGTACAGGACTGTATCAACCATTGCTTTACAGGTGGTGGCCGGTTCTGTACCGGTGCATATCTTGGCCAGGGAGAGAGCCAGAATGTACCAAGGGGGCAACGGAGCGATAGGTTAAGGGCCACAGGAAAGAGCTACAAGTCTAGAGACGTGGCAGAGGGAATGGGCAGCCGAAGTCGGAAAGGCTGACTGGACGAGATCCCTGATCCCGGACGCAGTGAGGTGGTACGGGTGTCAACATCGGCGCGTCAACTATTACTTCACACAGTTTTTGACAGGGCATGGATCGTTCAGGAAATACACCCATCGTATAGGAAAAACCGAGAACGATCTATGTCCTGAGTGCGGAGTGGTGGATGACGCGCAGCATGTCGTGTTCGTATGCCCCGCATATCACGTTGGACGCACCGAACTGCAGCTGGGCCTGGGATCCCCCCTAGGAGAGCCTCGCGAGCTAATTGATAAAGCTATCGACAGCAAGCATGACTTCGACCTGATCATTGCTTTTGTCACACAGACAATAAAGCATAAAGAAGAAAAAGAGAGGCGACTGTAGACAGGATAAACGTATATTTATCTTTTAACGTGTCTTGTGTCGTAAAAGGCAGTCAGGGGGGAGGACCATATACACCCAAACCACACTGACTGTCTAATTTTAACTTATCCTATTTTATTTTTACACGGTTTTACATATTTATTTATTTTATCATAGTTTTATATATTTATTTACTTTATCGTTGTTTTATTCTTGATCTGATTTTATTTATACGTTATTGTTTGCTGAAAAATTTCACTTTCAATTTCTTTTCCTGTTAATGTTCTCTATCTTTTCCTTCTTCGTTCTTTGGCTTCTTTTCTATCTTTCATTTCATCCTTTCTCCTTTTTCTGTCGTTTCGTCTGGAGACAGTCAGCAGGGAAGGACCTTTTACATCCGACCTATACAGACTGCCCCATCTAAATGTTAGAATGAATAGATGGATGAGTAGGTGTGTCTAGATGAAAGTAAGGAATGACTGGAGTTAAATGAGACTAAGTATAGAAGAAGGGGTGGATAAGAAAGAGTGAATAGATGAAGGTATGAACGACTGGAGTTATTTGTAACTGCCGACTGACATCTTAGAGTTGGTTCCATCATGGGTTGGGAAGCGTCCCAACCGCCCCCTTTCCCGTCTTCAGTCACTTCGCTGTGCGGGGAAGGCGTCCGTGAAGCTGACCAACCCATGGAATTCACGCCGGGGGTGTTAGGGGGAGCTATGAGTAAGGTTGACGGGTCAGACATGCTCGCTAAGAGCGGTTCCAGACCCGCCGGCTGGAGGAAGAGGAGGTGAGTTTAGTCGGTAGGCGGTCTCGACACGCGGTACAGTGAGACGGACTGAATCCGACACACCAGGGACACCTTCCCTGACGGTTTTTAGAAGATTCTCACTTCCCCAAAAAAAAAAAAAGCTTAGTTTGTTGCCTTGTTATGAAATAATCTTTTATCGATTTTAGACCTCGTGTGTGCTGATACCAGGTGTATTTATGTATGTTCTTGTGGGCAAAAAAACCATTCAAAATCTTTACTCATATTGTTAGCATAGTTGATATTACCTATTCTAATATTGATTTATATGTGATTTATGCTAAGCGAAATGACCCATTACAATGTCTCATGTGCTTGTACTCCATGACTATATTACAAATTTCTCTTTTTGTAACTTTATTTTACTGTAACTACAAAAAGACTAATATGTCAACCTTCTTAAAAAACAAACTTTCCGCTTTTTCAAAGTTCATTAAATCTTTTTAAACAAGAAACAAATATTCAAACGAATCCACATCTCGATATATCAACTAAATATAATTACTTTTTGTCATTTTCCAGTTTCCCATTCGAATGTTATTAAGAGGGAAAATTTCTGATCCAAAAAGTTTCTTTTAAATCTCCGTTGCTTCGTCTCGAGAAATCTTAAATTAAAATCTTTGATAAATTTCACGGTAAACGGAGTTCCTGAAAACCAAACAACAAATATTCACGAAATAAGAAATGTATACCTACCTGCGTCTGCTCGTATTCTTTTCTAATTTATTTTTTTTTTCTGTTAAAATCAGATGATCAGATGATCGGAGGTCAGATCTGATACGCTTTAATTTTAATTCGATTTTTTGTTGAATATAAAAAGATATAGTATATCTTCTAAAATATCTAATGGAAACACAAAAGATTGTAAGTTTTTTGTTTGTTTAAGTACTAGTGATGTAAAATGTTCATTATAAAAAGCATTTAAGTTGCGCATAATGATTTCAATGAAACTGAAAGTAAAATTTTATAAAACAACCACAGTCTAGCTATGATGTACGGGACTGAAAGCTAAGCAGGTAAAAATAAACAAAAGTGTAATATAGAAAAAATAATAAGAATGTTTATATTAGAAGAAGTCTAGAGTTGGCTCTAATCGATGCCAAAATGAGAAAGTATATGTGACGATAATTAGGCACTGTTCAACGTCGGAAACCCAATATATAGAGTTGCTGGTTGTCAAGTTCGTGAAAGTAGTAGGTAAGGTAGACAAAAAATTTAAGGAATATAATTAGGTATTAAAGGGCATTTATATCGGCATGACCCAAAACAAAAATTTATCCAGAAATGTAATTAAAGAAGCTGACATATAATTAAACCCTCTTACGATTTGTCATAAGTAAAATGCCAGTATTACGTTATATCCCTTATGCCTAATGCATAAATAAGTTATTATTAAAATACTCTAAAAAATTAAAAAATATTTGTGTAAGTTAATTTTATTTATTAAAGTATTAATGAGGTACAATATGAAAAAACTTTTTGAATCACGTGGAACGCATCTGTTTTAAGGTGGACAGTGGATCTGTTTTAATTGAGACAGAATTAAATATAATTAAACAAATAGCAGTAAACAACGGATACAACGAACAAACAATTAATAAAATTTTAAATCAAAAACTACACAAGAAAGCCCTGAAATTAGTATTTCCACCACCAGAGAAAAAACCCAGTACCTTCTGCTCGATTACATACACAGGCAAAATTACAACAAAAATTGCCAAATACATAAAAAAGAAATGAATAACACCAGCTTTCCGAACAAATAACAACCTAGGCAAATATATTAAAAATAACAAGAGCCAAAATAAAAAACACTTAAATAGTGGTGTGTACAAACTTCAATGTGGCGACTGCCCAAAAACTTACATCGGTCAAACTGGTAGAAACTTTGATAAACGAATAGCAAAGGGCTTTCAAGAATAGAAAAACAGATTCGACATACGCACTTCACCTTCTAGATCATAATCATTCTTTTAATGACAAATTTAAAATTCTTCACATTCAAAATAAAGGCCTTAAGCTATCTTTGTTAGAATCTATGGAAATTAACAAATTAAAAAACACAGATATAATTCTGAATGACCAACTTGGGACAAACAGTTCTCCCCTCCTCAACCTATTTCATTAGAGACTATAAATTTGTAAACCCAAGCCAAATTAGATCACTTGAGAAAGGCAATCAGCCGAAACAGATGTAGTGATAATATTTAAAATAAATTTTGTGGAAGTTTGAAAACAAAGTTTTCAGTGTTTTATTGTTGCATAAAATGAATTTCTATCAAGTAACTGTCGAATCCATCAATTATCTTAATTATTGCCTTAAACTGATGAAAATTAAGAGCTTTTATTCTAGCTGGCACTAAGTTGTAGAATTTTATGGCTAAATATCTTGAACCATTTCTGGATCTCTCAAGACGGCTAAATTCTGGTATAAGATTATTGTTAAATCTGGTGGGATAATTGTGAAAATCTACATGCGCATTGTATTGGCTAAGATTTTGTTTAATGTGCAACAGACACTGCATAATGTATACACAAGGTAAAGTTAAAATTTTTAAAACTCTAAAGAAGTTAATTACTATTAAACTGGGAATAAGCCACAATTAAAGATAAAAATACGTTTATTGACGTTTCAATTTCCACTTCGGAAATCGTTCTCAAAATACAAACAGTAAATTAAACAAATTTTGTTTTTTGTTACATAGTGAAAAATTCTTCTACTAATTAAATTTTATCTGACTCATTTATATTGACAATTCAGACATACATTATGCATTTTAAAGTAGACGACTTTAAAATGATATTGCCAATATTGTTGAGTTGCGTTCCTGGGACGACTTTACTTATAAGATAGTTCATTCGATTACATGAAATCAACTTTAACTTGAGAATATCCGTCAAAAAAAAATCATAGCATGTAATTCGTCTTTAAAAAGACAAACACATGACATAATGACAGTAAAATTCTCCTATTAGTGATTCCATAGTAAATTATGAGGAAAAACCAGGAAAATACCTCATAATACTATCCCGACATTGTAAGTATTTGTTCGTGAATTTAGTTTACCTTCAACAAACATCAAAATTCTGATTTTATATGTTACGTTATTTAAAAAACATAAATGATGTATCCTCTATATGTTACTGACTTACTAATACTGGTATTTTTTTATTAATAACTTCCTCTTTCAATATTGGTAACCAGATCCTACTACATTCTGCCGAGGAATTTGCGACACAATTGGCCTCATTTAGCATAATTAGAGCCGCTTCTTTGATTTTTCTTTTTTTTACCATCCGTTTCTTTTAGGACCTCATTTGAATTATTCCATTGAACCCTATGTTCATTATCCCATGCGTGTTTACAGATTTGAGATCTATCAAATTCTTTATTTTTAATATAAGATTGATGTTCACTTATTCTAACATTTAATGGCCTTGATGATTCACCTAAATAAAACTGATCGCATTCACAAGGTATTTTATAAATGCAATTCTTTGTCCTTTCTTGTTCATTGTTAGGTTTGGTTTTAGACAAAATAGATCTCAACGTGTTTGTAGTTTTGAATGTTGTTGAAATGTTGAATTTATTTCCTATCCTTTTAAGTTTTTCTGATAGTCTTTTTATGTACGGTATTGTTATTTTCCTCATATTATTCCTTGTGTATGCCGTAGGATCTCTAAGTTGTTCTGTTCTATTCGATCGATTGTTGAAAATTCCTTATTTATAAACGATATGAGGAAAATAACAATACCGTACATAAAAGGACTATCAGAAAAACTTAAAAGGATAGGAAATAAATTCAACATTTCAACAACATTCAAAACTACAAACACGTTGAGATCTATTTTGTCTAAAACCAAACCTAACAATGAACAAGAAAGGACAAAGAATTGCATTTATAAAATACCTTGTGAATGCGATCAGTTCTATCTAGGTGAATCATCAAGGCCATTAAATGTTAGAATAAGTGAACATCAATCTTATATTAAAAATAAAGAATTTGATAGATCTCAAATCTGTAAACACGCATGGGATAATGAACATAGGGTTCAATAGAATAATTCAAATGTAGTCCTAAAAGAAATGGATGGTAAAAAAAGAAAAATCAAAGAAGCGGCTCTAATTATGCTAAATGAGGCCAATTGTGTCGCAAATTCCTCGGCAGAATGTAGTAGGATCTGGTTACCAATATTGAAAGAGGAAGTTATTAATAAAAAAATACCAGTATTAGTAAGTCAGTAACATATAAAGGATACATCATTTATGTTTTTTAAATAACGTAACATATAAAATCAGAATTTTGATGTTTGTTGAAGGTAAACTAAATTCACAAACAAATACTTACAATGTCGGGATAGTATTATGAGGTTTTTTCCTGGTTTTCCCTCATAATTTACTATGGAATCACTAACAGGAGAATTTTACTGTCATTATGTCATGTGTTTGTCTTTTTAAAGACGAATTACATGCTATGATTTTTTTCTGACGGATATTCTCAAGTTAAAGTTGATTTCATGTAATCGAATGAACTATCTTATAAGTAAAGTCGTCCCAGGAACGCAACTCAACAATATTGGCAATATCATGTTAAAGTCGTCTACTTTAAAATGCATAATGTATGTCTGAATTGTCAATATAAATGAGTCAGATAAAATTAAATTATTAGAAGAATTTTTCACTATGTAACAAAAAACAAAATTTGTTTAATTTACTGTTTGTATTTTGAGAACGATTTCCGAAGTGGAAATTGAAACGTCAATAAACGTATTTTTATCTTTAATTATGGCTTATTCCCAGTTTAATAGTAATTAATTTACAATGCCACAAGAAAATAGCTTCAGAACAATCTAAAGGAGTTTCTACAGTCTGCTCTATAAGAGAGCCCAGAGATAATAAGACACTTTCTTTGTTGTGCAAACACTTTATCGATATGAGAAGAGTGACCCCAGGAGAGAATAGCATATGTCAGATGAGAATGAAAATTACTATGATAAGCTGTTAAAATAGTTTCCCTGGAAGTCACTTGTACCTGGAAAGTTCCTGAAGAGAAAAAGTTGTCGGGAAAGCTTTTTCGATAGGTTAATTATATGTTGTTCCCAGTTTAATCCTGCATCCAAATATATCCCCAGAAACTTCGCTCCGGTTACACATTGTGGTAGAGCAACGTTTTCGACACAAGTGTTATTTCTTAGAGTAAAATTAACACTTTGTGATTTAGAGTTGTTCAAAGAGAGACGGTTAGTTAAAAACCAATTGAATAAGTTTTTTTCAGATGTTTGGTAATCAAGGATGTCGAATTCAGAAGGATGATAGCTTGCATAGAAAGTAGTGTCATCAGCAACTAAAACAGTGTTGACTGTTTCATTTTGAGAGTACACTAGATCATTAATATCGATAAGAAATAATACTGGACCCAAAACCGAGCCTTGAGGGACACCAAACAACAAAGATTATTTTTGAGAATCCCACTGGATGAAGGGAACATATTGATTACAATTTAATAGATATAAATTAATTAGTTGAATAGCATCACTATGAAAATTATAATAAGGAAGTTTTCTAAGCAGAATACTATGTGTGACACAATCGAAAGCCTTATTAAGATTTAAAAATAATGCAAGAGTATCAAGATATTTCTCAAACCCTTCCAAAACATTGCTGGTGAAATTATCAATAGCTAAAGTTGTTGTTTTATTTTTTGGGAATGCGTACTGGTTTACAGCAAATAGTTTCTTCTTCTTCAAGTTCCACTTCTATCGGAGATTGGAAATCATACTGGCAATTATAATTTTATTGGTTACTCGCCTGAATAGTTCAATTGAACTGCATCCAAACCACTCACGGAGATTGCGTAGCCACGAGATTTTACGTCTTCCTACGCTTCTTCTACCTTTGATTTTACCCTGCATTATATTCCTTAGTAGTTCGTACTTTTCACCTCTCATGATGTGCCCCAAGTATTCCAATTTCCTGATCTTTATGGAATTTAAAACTTCGCATTGTTTTCCTAGTTGTTCGAGAACTTGTTCGTTTGTTTTGCGATCCATCCATGATATTTTCAAAATGCGTCGGTAACACCACATTTCGAATGCTTCTAGGTTTTTAATGTTGGATTTTTTATGTGTCCAAGCTTCAACTCCATACAAAAGGGTAGAGAAAATATAACATCGAAGCATTCTTATCCGGAGCGATATATTGATATCGCGATTACAAAAAAGTTTTCTCATTCTATTAAAAGTTGACCGCGCAATTTCAATGCGGCATCTTATTTCTTTTGTCTGATCAGTATCTTCTGTGATCCATGCTCCAAGGTATTTGTACGAAGATATTTGTTCAATTTCTGTATTGTCTAGTACTAGCTTAACTTTGATGTTTTGTGCTTTTGTAAATACCATTAACTTTGTTTTCTTCAAATTGATTTTTAGTCAATGTGTTCCTGCCAAAAGGACGGTGTCGTCAGCATATCTTATGTTATTAAGTGGCTCACCGTTTATTATAAGGCCCTCACTGATCTCGGCAAGCGCTAATTCTGAGATGGCTTCACTGTATCACTGTATAGCAAATAGTTTATTAGATTCAAAATGTAGATTAATTTGATTTTTTAAAATTCGTTCATCAACTTTTGATAAGATGGACAACAAAGAAATGGGTCGATAATTGTTATAATCATCAATAGAACCTTTATTCTTAAACAGAGGTACTACCTGTGCAGTTTTGAAAACTTGAGGATAGGTATTACAAAATATTGATTAATTTATTAAAGTTTAGAGGTTTGAATAATTATATCTTTAATTGTTTTAATAATTTTTGTGTTAAACCCATCAGGATCTTTGCTGTTACTATTTTTTATTTCTGTAATAGCTAAGTCAACTTCACTAAAGTTCACTGGCTGAAAACTAAAACATGGAATATTTTTTTGTGGTATATACTTTAAATGGTCATCAAGAGTTAGCTGAGGAACCTCTAGCTCATTTATTACTCTTTCAGCAGTTGAGCAGAAGTAGCTATTAAAACTATCTGCATTGAGTTTAGAATTATCAGTGAAGAAAACATTTTTATGTTTGTTACCATTAATAAGTTTCCACATAGCTTGTTGAGAGTTGCCAGAATTTTTTATAAACCTATCATTTGCATTAATTTTTGCAAGCTTGATGGCTTCCCTGTACTCTTTTCTAAGTTTGATAATGGTACTTCTAGGTGTAGCAATGGGATTGTTTCTATTTATTGCTATAATAAATTGAAGTCTCTCACGCATTTTCCTTAAAGTGTCATTCAACCAGTTTACTTTTTTACCTGGATTATTTTTATTTAGCAATTTAAATTTTTCTCTAAAAGAGATATTTATGGAATTTAATAACACACCAATTAGCATTTTAAATTTTAAATTAATATCCAAATCATCATTGTATACAAAATTAAATTGCAATTTAGCAAAATCTGGCTCATATTAAAGAGTCCTTTCATCTATGATAGGTCTATAACAAACTCTGGTTGCACAATTTGTGGATGAGTAAGCTATCTGAAAGGAAATACCTCTGTGGTCAGATGTGTGAGTGAGATCCACAGGTTTTGTGGTACCATCAATATTTGCGAAAACATTATCAAGACATCTATTACCTCGAGTATTAAATTTAACTTTTTTTGTAATATTGTAAGATCTAAAAAAATTACAGAGTTTTAAAGCTCTGATCTCTATAGGGATTGAGATAAAATGTTTTAACTTTTACTGCAAAATAGCAATAAATAGAAAAAAGGCGGAAACAAGCGTTTTATTATTCAACGTTTTCAACCACTTAGATTGCACTTAGGGCTTCCTAATTTGGCCAAAAAAATCTCTATAATAGGTAAATAGGTACAGTAAGACATTCCACTAAATTTCATTAAGATCAATTTAACAGAATTCGCATAATAATTTTGCAATCTAATTTTTTTATTAACATTCTTTATAAACTTGCACAACAAAAACTAGATCATATAATAATTTGCAAATTTTTTTACACATAAAAAGCACTTAACCTATCTAACGTACTTTATTGAATTTAAATTAGATTATTTGGCGAACCTTAAGAAGGTTTTAAAATTATTAACAGATTGTTTATCATATACAGAAATAGAATATTTCGGTAACTATTAGCTTAAATTCAATTTAGAAAACAGTCTTAAAAAGGATTCGATAGGACGTTTCCTTTAAAAGAAAAAAAGTTAAATTAAGGGCAGTGTTTCTTAAGATATAACCGGTCAAATTTGACTGATATCAACGACGGTATTACCAACAAAATGATAATCTTTAAACAATTACCTTTTTCTTTTAAAACTCTTTCTTGAAAAAAAAATTCCAGATCTCAAAGATATTCATAAAACAGAATTTAATAATAAAATTTGTCCTTGAAAAATACCAAAAAACTAGGTTAAAGCAAACTGAATTTTAAAATTCAAATTCGGTATACGTGAAAAATGTATTTTCTTGGCTGCCAATGAAGCAATTTTCTTTTTTTATCCAAAGTAAGTCGAATAGAGACACCGCATTAACAAATTTCAAAGATGCTTTAGTTTTGTTATCAATATTTATAAAAAAAAAATAAAACTAAATTTTTTTCTTATCTTGTAAACTTTTTTTAGAAAAACTGAGCAAACGTGCCTGTTAACACTCGAAATACACATATTCCTATTTTAATATCTGTAACATTAATTAAACAATCTTTGTTTAAACAAATTAAAAAGTTTTATATATTTTTTCCGACGTTTCGGCAGGAAATCCATGCCTTTTTCAAGAATATATATTGACAAGCATGTAAATATTAGGTATTGACAAATTAGACGTTACAATTAAAATAATATTAAAACATAGGACATACCCACTAAGTCACTACAAGTAAAAAATCATTTTACGGCTCTATCTCTCATTAGGTGTCGTACATTTTCTTCCCAGGCAACTGATAGTCTTCCCCTTCTTCTTCTTTGTTGTGGTGTGTAATTTAAAGCTTTCTCTGGTCATATATATTCATTCATTCGCTTCACATGACCATACCACACTAGTTGTCTCGTTTCAATTCTGTCTACACTGGAATATACAGTATTTGTCCTCCTTCTGATATCTTCATTTCTGATATGATCTTTTTGGATACACCACACGCTCTTCTTAGAAAATCCATTTCTATTACATCTATTCTTTTTCTATCTTTTTTCGTGATCTGCCAAACTTCTGCCCCATAAGTCATAATAGGCTCTACCAAGGTTCGATGGATTGTCAGTTTTGTTTCTTGTCTAATATCTTTAGACCATAGTAGAGAGTTCAGAATGTTAACCGCTTTTTTTCCCTGCTGCGTCCTGTTTTCGATGTCTCTTTTGGTAGTGCCTATCTTAGATATTATAGATCCGAGATATTTATATTCATTGCATATTATTGTATTTCTAATTTCTAACTCTGGATTATCTTCGTCATCTCCAATTTTAAGACACTTTGTCTTTAACATATTCATATTGAGGCCCCATTTTTCTATTCTTTCTTTAGTTTTCTAGACATGTAGTCCATGTCTTCCTAATCATTCGCTATGACTACCTGATCATCTGCGAAAAATAAAGTTGTTAGACATTTACCATCGCCTATGTCTATTACCATTCCGGATACTTGTTTCCTCCACTGCTCTAGCGATGATTGAATATATATTTTAAATAAGGTCGGAGATAGACAACATCTTTGCTTAAGCTCCTTTGTAATTGGAAATGATTCAGATATAAAGTTTCCTTCTTTACCGACACTTCTTTTATTTTTGTATATATTTGCGATAGCATTTACATACTCTCTACTGAGACCTACTTTCGTCAATGTTTGAAACAGTTTTTTCAAAGATACCGTATCATATGCCTTCTCTAAATCTACAAACAGTAGATGGGTAGATAGATTCCTTGCCTTCTGTTTTTCGATTACCTGCTGCAGAACGAATATACCATCAGTGCACGATCTTCCTGCACGAAATCCATTTTGTTCTTCTATGTCTTTGTATTCTGATTATATTCTTTCTTTTATCATTCGACCGTATAACCTCCCACTGAGCTGGTGACAGTTATTCCCCTATAATTAGAGCATTTGCGTTTATCCCCTTTTTTGAATATTGAGCTGATGTATTCAATATTCCAATCGTCAGGGATATTTTGTCCTTTTAAGCATTTGTTAAATAGTTGAACCAACATCTCATGTAATATTTTTGGTCCATACTTCACCAACTCAATTGGAATGTCTCCAGGTCCTGCTGTTTTACCATTTTTCGATCTTTTGAGGGCTTCGTTTAACTCTCCGGCTGTTATTTCAACTATTTGTGTGTATTCGGATATTTCTTCCATTTCGATTTCTTGGAATTTACATCTATTCTCTGTCAGTAAGACCTCATAATGGTGTTTCTATTGTTTCAGATATATTAACTGTAAGTTAGATTTTTCCTTTCCTTCTCTCCAGAGAGACTTTATTACCTTCCAAGCTTGCTAAACTCTTGTTCTACCCATATACCTATCCACCTCTGCACATCTTTGATCCCACATCTCATTTTTACTTTTTACTACTCCTCTTTTTACATCTCGATTTAATTTTTGATATATCTGGTAATCTTCCTTATTTCTCGTTGACATCCATTTCTGATAAGCAGTTTTCTTCTTGTTGACTAACGTTTGCATATTCTCCGACCACCATTTTTGATTTTTTGTTTTATGTTTGTCTTTATAACCCAAAGCTTCACTTGCAGCCTCATGAATGCGTTATTTAAGTTGCTGGTATAATTCTTCCGCTGATACATTTTCTCGATCCACATTTTGTAGTTTTGTGGCCAGTCGTAATTTGTATAGAAATTTTGTTAAATCTTCTTTTAAGCTTTCTAGGTTATATTTGGGGGATGTTACTTCTTGTCCTTTTTCTATTGCTTGAGATTTGATGATCGCACAACCAGATTTAAGCGCCGCAAAATTGACAAATTGGCTGCAATTCGTGACTTTTTTGATGCATTTGTGACCAATATTCAAACATCCTTTAAACTTGGTGCATACGTTATAATAGACGAAATGCCCTTTTTGAGGTCGTTGCAGTTGGGTGCAATACATGCCAAGCAAACCAGCAAAATACGGCATCAAAATTTACCCTTTATGTGATACAAAGACATGCTATACTTTAAATTTAGAAATATATTGCGGCAATCAGCCCGACGGTCCGTACGTTACATCCAACTCACCAACTGACATTGTAAAGAGACTTGTTTCTTCGATAGAAAATAGCAATCGAAATCTTACTACCGACAACTACTATACTAGTATTCCACTTGCTAATTATTTACTGCAAAAAAATATCACGTTAGTTGGAACTTTGAAAAAAAATAAGGCAGAAATTCCTGCAGAATTTTTACCTAACAAGGAAAAAGTTACCAAAAGTTGTCTTTTTGGATTCCAAAAAGACATGATGCTTGTGTCTTTTGGGCCTCGCAAAAACAAAACTGTAATTCTGCTTTCAACTTTACACGATAACGACGAAATACATCCAGACACTCAAAAACCACAAGTAATTATGGATTATAATGCAACTAAGGGGGTGTTGATACAGTGGACAAAATGTGTGCAACATATTCAGCTTCTCGCATTTCCAGGAGATGGCCTTGTGTTATATTTTACAGTTTATTGAACATAAGTGAAATAAATGCGCAAGTTTTATATAGATTTTCGTGTCCTGATAATTGCCCAAAAGATCGAAGAATTTTTTTGAAAAATTTGTCGCTGAGTCTAATGAAAGAGCACCTTGTTTCAAGAGCTCAGCTAACCAATTTACCCTCAGACGTCGGCGCATTTATAAAAGTTAGATATGGACAAACTATAAATGAACACGAGGAAACAGTTCGTCTTTCAAAACGTGGAGTTTGTCGTTCTTGTAACGCGGAAAGAAAAAGGACAACGGCATCCATGAAATGCGTTAAATGCAATTCTTTTACTTGCAAAAAACATTCACTTACTACAATTCTGTGTAACTCCTGTAATAAAAACAATCAGGATGATAGTTTTTAACTGTATATTGATTTATTTGTTTCCCTAGACTAAAAAGTAAAAGTGTAATTTCTGTTTTAATTTGTAAATTTTGCAAATAAATATGTTTATTTATTATTATTTGTAATATATTTATGTTTTTATAATTTACATTCAAGAAATATCAGATAACTCACATTTATCCAAAATACATAAAAAATATGACACGCGCGCTATGATGTAAAAAATATGGGCGCGAGCGCTGAAAGGTTAAATGAGAGGGATAAATCTGAGAAATTGATGTCAGACAACTAAGTGAATCAGATATTATAAGATATTTGGCAAGTTTTTTTTCTAGAATAAAGGTTAGGGCCTTATTGATGGCAAATAGTTCTGCTATGGAAATACTTGCCTTAGGAGACAATTTGTAGATGGAGTGTTCATGTGATATTACAAAGCATACTCTTACTTCATTAATGGTCTTAGATGCGTCCGTGTATATAAAATGGTAATTTTTGTAATGAAAGAATTCTTGTGAGAACATGGAGAAAGTAAGTTTTAAAAAAATTGGGTATCTCGTTATTTTTGTTATATGCTGAAGTTTAAGGTTACAAAGCGGAGAGGGAACAACCCAAGGAAAACATAAATTTATATTTCACAGGTAGGATAAATGGGAGGTAGTTAAATATTAAACTCCAATAAGTATATATTTGCTCGTTCATGGAAAGGTAACGAACCGTTATTTTTTTTATAGACCTCCTGGAACCTGTTAGCAACAGTATGATGAAGAACTGGATTTTTTAGGTTAGATTTTATATTCGAGATATACCATAGAGTCAAGTATTTTATTCTTAAGTTTAAGGGTGGCTCACCAGGTTCACAGAGTAGACTGTCCACAGGACTGGTGCAATATGCTCCTAGACCAAGTTTACCGGCTGAACTCTAAAGAGTATCCAAAGTTTTGAGCAATGCTTGTTGTACGGTGTTATACACAACACATCCTTAGTCCAGTTTTGGTCTAATTAAAACTCTTTATAAATTTATTATAATTGGAACATCTGCTCCCCAATTTTTATGTGATACAGATTTTATAATGTTTAGTCCAGCTTGGCACAATATGACTTGACCAATTTAATTTTGAGTCCAGTTGCATTACTAGGAATTTTTTTTTTGTATATTCTATAGGAGAATTGTATAAAAATAGATTTGGGAACTTTTGTGAATTTGATTTTCGTGCAAAATGTATAGCTTTTGTTTTAGTGGTGGAAAACTGGAGCCCAATATTGTTTGTTAGACCAAGATTATATTGATATAAAAGCTGCAGCAATACGATTATGAGCAGATAATATGTTTTTATTTCTTGCTAGAATTATCAGATCATCAGCATACAAAAAAGTTTTAAATGTGCTATTGCAGTACGACACAACATAAATAGCAATAATAGTAATAATAATTGTTAATAGTAATTAAAAATAGCGCTTCGCTTAGATTCGAGCCCTGTGGAATTCCATTTTCCTGTAATTTAGATTCAGACAAATGGTTATTGATTCGAACTTGGAAATATCGTTGCCGTAGAAAGTATGAATAAAAGCAAACATGTAACCGTGAATGTTCTAATGGTAAAGTGTAGTTAAAAATGCCTATATCAAAAGCCCTTTTTACATCAAAGAATATGGCTAAACATTCTTGATTGCATATAAATGCTTCGTGAATTTCTGATTCCAATGATATTAAGTTATCTAATCTTAAACTATTTTTTCTAAATCCACTTTGGTTGTTTGGGTATAATTAGATGTTCATGTTCAATATACCATATATAAGTCGATTGACCATGACCTTTTTTAGTAACTTACACATTACATTCGTGAGAGAGATTGGTCTATAGAATTCTGCTTCTAATTTAGATTAACCTGAATTGTGTATTGGAACTATGATTGATGAGTGCCATATGTGGGAATACCTTGTTTATCCATATAAAATTAAATAGTTGCAATAATAGTTCTTGGTCTACTAGTGGTAGGTTCTCTAGAAAAAGCACAGGTATAATATCTGGCCCTGGACATGTATTTCTAACGGAGTTAAGAGTTTCAGTAAGTTCAGTCAAGCTTATAGGATTGTTTATTGGTGAAGTGTCATTGATTAATGTTATTTCTTTATTTTCTTCAACTAGTTTCTTATTTAAGAATTCTATTGAATATTGTTCATTACTAGAAGCAGTACAATATTGATTTTCCATTATTTCAGATATATTTTATTAAGTACTTTGTAGAGTGTTGTGAATTTTTTCCAGATATGCGTCTAATCATGATTCAGATTTGACCAATTGGAGTAAATCTATTGATTTCTTAAACAAACTTTTGCCATGACTCTTGCTTGCTTTTTTTATTAATAAAACTATATTTAGCTCTTATTTTTTTAAATTCCAAATGATTTTTAGTAGTTTTATATCGACGACAGACATCCTATCCAGTAATAAAGAGAAATACCAAGATGAATTAACACGGAAACTAGTAGCAAATACCTTTGAGCACAAGAATATAGATGAACTAGCTGAGAAAATAACTAGAGACATACAAACAGCCACTAAAAAACTTTATTGCAGAATAAGCAAACAAAAAGAAGCTAAACTAAAACCCGAGACTCTAGAACAGATAAATAAAAGAAGAAGAACGAACAGAGATAATCTAAACAAAGATTATCTATAAAGATATATTAATTAATAATCTAATAAACAAAGTTTATAGAACAAACCAGATTCTTGAAACCATAGAGAACAATAAGAACATGAAAGTACTGAAAACATGTAAATCCATCGGCAGCAATAAAATCATAAAGATAAAAGACGACCGTAGAATATTGTGCTCGCATAAGGAAGAGATCGTTAGAGAAATCCGAAAATTTTATGAGAAGCTATATACTTCTACTATTCCGAACCCTGGTATACCAACGAAATGTAAATTAGAGCCGCCCTAAAACCAATGAAAAATGGGAAACCACCAGGAGAAGATAAAATTACTTCAGAGATGCTAAAAATGAGAGGCACTGCATTAGAAGAGGCAATGCGAGCATTACTGAATAAATGCCTATTGAAAGGACAAATACCAAAGACATGGAAAAATGCGGAAAAAGTCATTCTACTCCATAAAAAGGGGACGCCGCAAATATAGAAAACTACCTGCCAATAAGCTTATTGTCACACCTATACAAACTACTAACCCGAATAATAACAAATAGATTGACAGCTAAGCTAGATGCATACCAACCAGTCGAGCAAGCAGGCTTTCGTAAGGGTTTTAGCACTATCGATCACTTTCGAACAATCCGGACAATTATTGAAAAAACAATAGAGTACAACATACCACTACATCTGGCACTTGTCGATTATCACAAAGCATTCGACAGTATCGAGAAATAGGCTTTCTTAACAGCATTGGACGACGCCAGAGTAGATTCAAGATATGCTGCCCTCCTTAAGAATATATACGATGATGCTACTTTTCACGTAAAAATAGATGATGATCTGGAATCTACGAAAATAGACCTTGGCAAAGGTGTGAGACAGGGCGACACCATCTCACCCAAATTATTTACTTTGGCATTAAAAAATGTTTTCAAAAAACTAAATTGGGCCGAAAAGGCATTAAAAGTAGATGGAGTATATCTTAACCATTTGCGTTTCGCAGACGACATAGTACTAATAAGCACAGATATCCATGAACTGAACTCAATGTGGCAAGATTTAAATCACAAATCGAATCAAATAGGATTAAAAATGAATCTCGACAAAACAAATATATTAAGCAACAGCCTAGAAAACATCACGATAGATAACATCAATATAAAAAAGGTAGGCCAATATATATATATATATATATATATATATATATATATATATATATATATATATTATATATATACATATATATATATATATACATATATATATATATATATACATATATATATATATATATATATATATATATATATATATATATATATAATATATATATATATATAACACTGTTTTTGATGGGTTGGATAAAAATAAGAAATAGTCAACAAATAGCCCCTTTTATTGACTCCAACTTCATCAAAATTTTGCAGAGAAACATTTATTAGAATAAGACATTTTTTTATTAATATTTTTTGTATTTAATATGTAAGCAGTAGTTTTATATAAAAAACTAATTTTATTTGGTGAGTTAACAAAAAATTTTTTATTTCTAGTTCAACTTTGTAAGACATTTTGTATTTTTTAGAAGCTCTTGATAAAAATTGTAATCACAATTGAAAGCTCGAGTAAAAAATAGTCAACAAATAGCTCCTTTTATTGACTCCAACCCATCAAAAACAGTGTTATATATATATATATATATATATATATATATATATATATATATATATATATATATATATACATATATATATATATATATATTTATATATATATATATACATATATATATATATATATATATATATATATATATATATATATATATATATATATATATATATATTGGCCTACCTAGGACATGCAATTAAAAATGAAAAGGAAAACCAAGCCCTAAAAATTAAAAGAAGTACACAATTGTCATGGGCTGCTTTTGGTAAGTTGAGCTTCATTTTAAAATACAACAAAATCCCAATTCACTTAAAACGAAAAACTTATGACACTTGTATACTACCAGTTGCAACTTATGGGTTGGAAACTATGGCAATAACAAGATAACAAGAAAAATGGCAGAACAATTAAGAGTAACTCAACGGGCCATGTTAAATATAAGCCTCAGAGACAAAATTCCTAACACCGAAATACGTCGAAGAACTAAAGTAACCGACATCATGGGAAAAATAGCGACATTGAGATGATTATTACTCCTCATCACCTCTGCTTTTTCCTCTGTGGTGTAGACTATTCCGTTTTCTTCATGTAATGAAGGGATTGGCTTTCTGTCGTTTCTTAGTATTCTCTGTGGCCTCCAAATGTTTTGCATATTTGGTCCTTGCTCTTCCATTTCTCCTATGTGGTTTTCCCAGCTTTCACTACGGTGTTGTTTGAGTGTTGTTTTGACCTTTCTGGTTAGCCTATTTGCTCTATTTTTGTCTGCTTGTTTCCTTGTCCTTCTTGCTGTTTGCTTTGCTCTGTTCTTTTCTCTTATTAAGTCTTTTATTTCTTGTGGTGTATCCTTAAATCTTCCCGTGTACATTTCTACTTCCTCTTTTGTGATGCTGTTTCTAAGAGCTTATTGGATGATGTTTTCCAACTCGAGGACTCTGTCTTCTATTTCTCGTGGGTTGTCTATCACTGGACCTATGTTAATTCCAGTGTTTACGAGTCTTTAAAAGTTTGTCCACTTTGTTTTCTTGTTAACTCTTTTGACTGTACTTTCTTCTTCACACGTTTCTAGTTCTAATATAATGGGGTTGTGGTCCGTTGTGCCTTCATTTAATGTTTGTATTTTTGTTTGTAGTCCTAGGTTTCTTGCTACTACAATGTCTATGTGTGTAGGAAGTCCGTTTCCTGGGTAATGCGTTGGGTCTGTAGGGACCTTTGCCATAACGTCGTCATTACTTTCTATGTATGTGTTTAGTAGTCTTTCGTAGGTTTTGCTCGTAGTCTTTTACCCGTAGCTCTGTCGTTTCAGTTTGGGGATCTTGCGTTTAGGTTTCCAATTATAATTCAGTAGATCTTGTGGTCTTACGTAGGCGGAGGTAATTCTGACTTCTCCTTGCCTCATTGGTACTCTTATTGTTGTTGCTTGCATAGTATTTAGTTGTGGTGTTAGAATTCTGATGTGACATATGTTTTTTTCACTAATATTGCTGTGCCACCTGATCCTGCTGTGTTGTCGTTCCGGTATATGTCGTATCCTGGAAACTTGATGTTGATGTTGTTTGTGAGCTTTGTTTCTGGTATTTCCATGACATCCATTTCATATTTATTGGCCAGTTTGTTCAGTATATTCTGGTTGGTCCTTATGCCTCCTGGGTTCCAGGAGCCTCTCCTCAAGTATCCCTTATTTGATTGCACTAGTTCAGTGCTAGCTTTATGTGTGCGATCGCCTCGTAGACAATTCTAGTGAAAAGTTCCTTAACTAAGTTCACTAGGCCGTCTTGCTGTTGTTTCGAGATCACGATGGTGTTCTCGGTAATTTGCGCTTTCGATGCCTGTGCGTAGGAATGTCCGCTTAATGTTTGTTGCGGCCTTTTTTGCGGTGCTTGTTGTTGTCTGTGGTTGTTTTCTTTCCCAGGTTGGACATCTGGGGAATCCTCTGAAGTTTGTAGGGTGTTGCCCCTGGTAGTTGGCTAATTTTGCCCTCTGTTCTCGAGGAATTTGGCAGTTTCTTGTGGAGTGATTTTCTCCGCATCGTACGCATCGAGGTGTCTTAAAACACGCTCTATGCACGTGGTGGTACCCCTGGCAGTTGAAATACTGCGTGGGCTCAGTTACTTTTCTGATGTCCTCGATGTGGACCTTCATTGTCGTCCTCCTTCTCCATTGTCAGCACAAACATTGGTAGATTTCTTTTATCACTATTTCTGAAAATCATGTTCTTTATCGATTCACATTCGATATTATACTCTTCTTTGCGGGTATTAAACATTTCTGTAGTGTCTGTGTTTGGAGGTAGTCATCTTAAAACCATTCTTAGTTTTATGTCTTCCTCTATTGGGAATGCAATCCACTCTATAGGTGTTTTTGGATTATACTCCTCTATGAGTAGTAAAAGTACCAGTACCTGTACCAGTACCTAACATAGTATCACTACCTAATGATGAGCAGCAATTTTCTTTCGGGTAGTTTTCAAAATTCAGTATATTGTACTTAGAAAATATTTTAAATCTTTCAGCAAAAAGTTTGCCATCATTCTGGTTTTTTATTAATAAAAATATATATCAGAAACTGCAAACAGTAACAGAAATTCCTAAACCTAAACCTATTTAATATTCATATAAAGGTTAAACTTTCTGTTTGCTTCATTTTATTTAATAAGAATTATTGTAT
This sequence comes from Diabrotica balteata, assembly GCA_918026665.1. Taxonomy (NCBI): domain Eukaryota; kingdom Metazoa; phylum Arthropoda; class Insecta; order Coleoptera; family Chrysomelidae; genus Diabrotica; species Diabrotica balteata. Next base: position 108,540,536 of record OU898276.1, read on the forward strand.
TTTTGGTTAGTCCCTAAGTTGCACAAAGGCAACTTTCTAGTTATGATTGTATAAACCCCTTGACGACGTCACTGCTTCCTACAAAATTATTACTAAAGTAAATTCCAATAACTCGACAAATTCGAGTCCCTTTTACGACTCCTTTCCATTAACTGAGATAATAAAACTAAAATTGTTCAGATACACTCTCCCGAATTATACCGGCGGATTCTAATGAAGCGAAACAGGTGTGTATGGTATATAGTGCGGTGAGGGTACATACGTCGACAATGCAAATTGCGTTGCTTAAATATTAATGTCATTATTATGCGCTTGTTTTTGTGGAGGACTTGGAGGGGATTGTCGTAAATGTGCTCAAAAGAGTAATGGAAAATGCTTGAGTTTAAGGGTAGCGATAGACGCAAAGAAAAACCTAAAAAGAGCCATCAAAGATTGCTTTTTATAGTAAACTATTTTAACATTAATAAGAGAAACAAAAATAAAAACATAGTTTATCACATCTTGTTTTAAAAAATAATAAGTAGTTTAAGTAATAAAAGCCAAACATTACGATCGTTAGATACATACCAGGAATAGTAATTTGATGATGTTCTTATTTCAAATTTTAATTAGCTAAAATGTAACCTGGATTTTAATCCTATAAATTTATTTCCAAAGCCCTCCCTTACAATGCCCTAGAATCTCCCAATGAACGAATTGTATGGCAAAATAATAATATAATAGGAAATAGCGAAAAATAATATTTTTTGCCTAGAAGATCATGCATGGATTATATATTTACTTTTTAACAGATAATAGAAAAACGTAAAGCTCTAAATCTACCTAGTTATCTTGTGTTTGTAGATATAAAAAAAGGCTAACCTTCGTAAACTATATATTTAACAATTTGTAATCTCTATCAAGAGACGCAAAAAATATCCAAATCCCATGTGGGAATTACTACATGAAATATCAGATCGCTCAACTCAAAGAACAAAGAAACTACCCAAGTGATTTAAGAGAAACGAATAGGCATTTGCGTTCTACAGGAAATAAAAAAGAAAGGAAAAGGACAATCAAAATTAGGTAAATAAATAATACTACAATTACAAAAGAACAACAAAGTAACAAAAGAAAACAGGGCCCAAGAAGGTGTACCTTACTAATACACCGACAGTACCAAAATCACATCAAAGAGTGTCAATACATATTAGAAAGAATTGTAACAGTAAAGATAAGAATGGAGAAGAAGGATCTGAACATCATTAAAGTATATGGCTTTTGAAAATAACAAGACTCAAACAACAAGGGAATCGTTTTGTGACGAATTACTACAAGTCTACTACAATTAGATGTCATTTTTGTGTCATCGGATGTTTTCAAATATTTTCGAATTTTTTAAAATATCTGCCATGACGTTTCAACTTTTTAAAATCCAATGGTACCCAATAAAAAATTACATATGGTCAACAGTATATTAGCCAAATCCCAATTTTTGGCATAGAACTATAAGAGAAACATTTGAACACGACGTTAGCAACGAAAATAACTATAAGAAAGAGTATATATTTAGCATTAGCATATTTAAATATTAAAATCGTCAACAGTATATGAAAATATCAGCCCTTTTAGCTGTTACCAAGGATATTTGTCAATATGATATAGAATACCATCAGTGAAGAGTTAAAAAGTTTTCCACAAAATGGATTACCTATAGATGTAATATTTATTGCCAGATGAATAAATAATTAAGAATATAATACACATGTTTATATATACTTTGTAGATCTGCAGTCTCAGTTGGATTGAAAGAATGTGATAATTTGTGATAATTAACAAAAAAAAAATAGTCTATAACCAAACCGATAAAGATAATTAATATTAACACTAATAGACTAAAATCCCATGGAACACTTTTAAGCAGTAATTTGGCCCAACATGAATCACAAATAAATCAATACTACAATATATAATAACAACTTTAGAAACTATGCCGCTAATTCTTATCGGTACTTAAAGCATGGGAGTATAAATTAAGGTTTGCTAAATTTGTCACCCCTGTTCCAGCCGAAATGTACGCCGTTGAAAAAAATTAATCTATATAGCGATCCGAAACTTGGTATATGAATACCATCAAAAGCAGCCCGTCCCCAGTTTGGGAATATTAAAAATCTCATATGGGCTTATAGTGTATAAGAGTAAAACAAAAATTTTAAGTTGAGATTGAACTACCATCGAAATAAGAAATCAATTAACCAATGTATCAGCGAGATATTTAACCCTTAACCACTGACATGCGGTATGCCATACCGAGCCGCAAATATATTTTGTTGTAAAACGTGTTTAATAAAAGATTCTTAGAACACCATCTATGTACCTTTAAGTGTGGTTTAATTGTACCTGCTCTCAACTGCTGCAGTTTTAGTACACGTTTAGTCTTTGAGCTACGTTGACATAAAATTTTCTTGCGGTATCAAGTACCGCATGTCAGTATTTACGTTTCTATAGTTAAAAGCAGTGTAGTGTATTCTTTTGCTGTTAGTATGGCAGCAAGTTCATCCAGTTGTTTTAAATTTAGCCGCAAAACTGTAAAGCTTTCAAATGATGATTTTGAGGCTATTTTATCTCAACGGACTGACGAAGTACCTAGTGATTTAGAATATTTTAGTGATAGTGACTATGACGATGCAAGCGAAGAAGTATGTATTGAAAGTTCACACGACACCGGAAGTGAGCAGTCGGAAATTTCTGAAGACGAATGTTTTTTAAATGATAATGGTAAGTCATATTTTTATGGCAAAAATCGTTTTAAGTGGTCTACTACAGCACCCTCGAAAAATGTAAGAACTCCGTTACACAACCTTGTAACAAAAGTACCAGCTGTGCGGTCCAGAGATGTAAGAAACGAAACTTCATCATTTTTTTTAATTTTCTTATTTCTGAGGATATAATACAAGAAATACGTAAATGAACAAATAATAAATTACGTGCAATTCGTGAAAACTATGAAAGAATGAATAGACCAGAACTAAATGAAATTGATGAAATAGAACTAAAAGCCTTTTTGGGATTGCTTTTATACTCATCAGCTTTCAAATCCAATGACGAAGATATAAATTCTATATTTGCTACAGATGGCACTGGTAAAAATATATTCAGATGTGTTATGTCAAAAGAAAAATTTGCAATATTTCTAAAATGTTTACGTTTTGATAACGCTCTGGATAGAGAAGAAAGAAAAAAGATAGATCCAACAGCAGCCATTAGTAACGTATTTAATATATTCATATCAAATTGTTAAAAACTGTATTCCGTAGGCATATGTGTTTGTATCGATGAAATTTGATCGGCTTTAGGGGAAGGTGTAGGTTTAAAATGTATATGCCTAATAAGCCTGTGAAATATGGGCTGTTTTACTTATTTCTTCAATGCACCATTCAATAGGCACGGATCAGATTACTGGAAAACCAGAAATTATAGCTCATTATAATTGTACGAAACAATTAGTTTTACCTTATCTACAAAGAAGACTCGAAAATCCCAGAATCCCGAGAGAATTATTATGTAGTATTAAACGAATACTAGGACAAAAAAGCCAAAAAGAAGCAGATTTTGAAGAAAGGCTTGAGAAAAAGAAGACGCATTACTTATGCCCAAGTGTATTAAAGCGAAAGAATTTTTATATGCGCTTTTCTTGTGGAAAACCAGTGTGCTTACAGTGTACTAAGAAAAATTGCGGACCTTGTGCGCAAAATAACTAGTTATTTTATTGTTATTTTTGGTTATTGTCATAATTTTGTATTTTAGTTTCTCATTAAATTTAAGTCATTAGTCTGTTTATTTTAACATTATTTTACCATTTTTTAGTCACAAGTAATCAATTTTTTTTGTAATTTAGTTTATAAACGATTTAGTAGTAACGTCCACCATTTTTTTTAAATATTATGCATGCATTCATAATATTCTTGAGAAAGTAAAGTTTATTTTACTTGAAGTAGTATATTATGCTACAGCAATGTGAAGAATCATTCCGTAGTTGATATAAAAAACAAATACAGTGGTATAAGATAAATTCATATTAAAAACAAAGGAGAATAGGCAACGGTATGACACACCGCATGTCAGAGTCTACGTCCTGAAACATCCACGTCAGTAGTTAAGGGTTAAAGCTCTTTACATTAGTAATGTGTAAAACCACAGAAGAAATAATAATTCAAGCTGCATCTAATATAGATACAGCAGATCAAAAAGAATACAAAAAAAGTATTATCTCGTAAAATACCGGATATTGTACGATGGAGACGGTAAAAAAGTCGAGAATGGAACCAGCATATTACAGTCTAACGTGAAAAGAAAGAAATTTAAGAGCAAAAATCACCCGACCGATAGCTGAAAATTCACGAAAGAAATTGGACTATAACTTTAAGTTAAGAGAAATCTATAGGATTTATTATTTTATTAAATTAGTAGCAATTTACTAGGAAACAAAGTTCCTGTTAATGAGTTGTTTTCAACAGGTCCTCGAAGACACTTTGTCTCAGGACCAAGTAACCTTATGTAGAGTCATACATCGTCATGTTACCAATTCCAACGGTAACTTGCATCTTAATTTTTAATAATATATAATGTGACAAACCTTTAAATTAACAACATTTAACGGGTTTTGCCCATATATTTTAGTGGCTCATAGCATGTATACTTCGTTACGCTAATGATGGAATTTATATTCCAAAAACGTTCTGTAATGTAATTATGATATAGCCTGTTTGAGTATTTTATTATATACCCTTTATAAAGGATTTGAAATAAAAAAAAATATAGTAGCAATTTATTAATGTTGCAAGTGCAAAGAAAGAATATACCGAATATATCAGTGTATATTATTTAGTAAAAAACACTTTACATTAATATTAGCTTCGTTATTCTGTAGTTTAAAAAAAACGCAGTCAAAAAACGTACAACTTTTTTGATGTTCATCCACTGAGGCTATCGATGACAAACAAAGCATCAAATTCGAAAAACTTTTTCATTTCCTCCTATTAAAGTAAAACACAAAAAACTGAAAAATCAACTTTTAGTTTCTCTTTAAAAACACTTTAATTACCTGAAAAAGGTAGGAGAGAATGGGACACATTTGGCCTGGAGGCAGATTCAACCACTGCAAATAAAATTTTAAATAAGCAGAATTTCGCGCCGATTTTTTGCTAGAATTATGTCAACAATGTATCGGCATACTATTTGTTAGTTTTGCTGCAGTTAACAGTCTCCAAAAACTTGTTTTGATTAGAGTTAAAGGAAAGTTTTTTTTTGTATATTAGGTAGTTGCGTCCGCATATTTTTGTAAAACTTCACACCTATTAGATTTGACATCTATAGTATTAGAAAATGCATTGACATAACCTCTTACTTAGACGAGGAGCTTACAATATTTTTAATTATACTTGCACCTTGGGTGGTGTGCTTTCGGCCATCTGTATGGGGTACATTCGGCATTCGGCATTCGGCCGATTGTAACCCACAATATAATTATATAGTATTTTTAGTTACTGTCTTGATACTTTTTGTATTGCAGGGGGTTAGAACCTACAAAAATAAAACAAATCAAGCAAATATAAGTGAGCAGTGCATAGGATGTTCTACAAAATAATATATTTTCCGGTAATATGTCAATAAGAGAAGCAACCAGATCTTTTAGTTTAAAATGACAAACTTGGCAATCGTGCATAAAAAAAAATATTAAGAACATTGACGGCTAAAGAGTTTTTACAAAAATTTGATGATGATGATACCTATATATATATATATATATATATATATATATATATATATATATATATATATATAATATATATATATATATATATAATATATATATATATAATATATATATATATACATATATATATATATATATATATATAATATATATACATATATATATATATATATATATATATATATATATATATATATATATATATATATATATGTATATAATATATATATCGGAAAAAGGAGTACGACCGTCAATCCAATATGGATCACTCAGACGAGTGGTGGGTTCTTATATCGGTCTCTAGGTGGAGAAATAAAAGACAAAGTTGATAGGCTACTTTATCTATTTTGAAGACGTTTCGCTTTCGAGTTTTGAAAGCATCATCAGTTCATCTAAAAAATTTTACAATATGAGAACCACACAATCATGGAAACGATGTTAATTGTTACCTTAAAAAGATATGTAGCAGTCAATGTTATTAACAATAATGTGAATGAAACTAAGTAAATGGACATAATACGCTGATTTTGTATAAACAGTTAAGTAACTAACAACATATATGAACTTACAAAAAATTAGCACAGCAAATGACCATGTGGTCTAAAGTAAATTCAATGTTATTTAATGTTAATTAGTGAGTAAGAACCAAGAAAATCATAGATAACTTCCAACTATTTGATGAATATTAAGCTTTGATTTTAACTTTAGGTAGCATTATAAGTGATATTAATAAAATTTTTAAAAAGTAGTATAAATGAAGTTACCGATCAAAGCCCTATGAATGTCGCCGGGAAAATGGCGTTTAATGAAACAGGAACGAACTAAACCGCGAAAAGACAGCCAACCTTGAGATCAAAAATACTTTCGACAGATCAACAAGGTGTAGGTACCAACCCAAATTTTGGGTTGGTACCTACACCTTTCCATATTTCCATATTTGTAAGGTTCACACAGATATTAAATCTTTAACTTTTCAAATAAATAATGTTACTTCGTTTCTGGATAGTCACCTACCTGACAATTTGTTGGACACTTTTGAGGCTTCTCTACATAAAAAATTTAATTACATTTATAATAAATCCATGGTAAAACTTAAAAATAAACTTAATAACTTAGACACACCTGATTTCAAGAAAATCCCCTTTAATCGTAAGTGGATTAAGAATTTATCTAATATTGAGGTTCCTCCTGACATACTGAAGCTGTTATCTTTGGGTCCTAAATTTGGCCTTCAACCTTCGTTCAAGGACTACTCAATTAGTAGAATCTTAGCAGATGTTGAGAATATTTTGTCTCATGCGGACAATTCCGACCTTTTATCTCTTAGGTCTTCTTCCAACAACATCTTGTTGAATTTCACTAAACGCCCTAGGCAACCCTTATCGGAGTTAGATAAGATTTACAGGGAGACGGTATCGTTTTTAAAAACCCACCCTAATCTTCTCGTTCTTACGAGTGACAAAGGTAATGCTACTGTCCTTATGGACAAAGATCAATATTTCAGTTTGAGTAAATCACTGTTAGATGATGATAGATACTATCAACCACTTTCTACTAATCCTTGTTCTAAATTCACAAATAAAATAAATAAATTTATAACACATTTAAAAAATATTAAGATCATAGATCAACCTTTAGCTAAATCTTTACATAATTATGATGGATATGCTCGAAGATTCTATTGTTTACCAAAAATACATAAACCTACGTTGAGCATGAGACCTATTGTGTCATCTATTAATTCACCTAATATAAAAATAGCTAAATTTCTAACAGACATCTTATCTAAATCATATAATTACAACAATGACTTTAACATTGTTGATTCTTTCAACTTTAGTGAATTTATTAACAATTTTCAACTACCTCAAGGTTACATTTTAGTAAGTTTTGATGTGGTATCTCTTTTCACTAACTTACCTCTGTCCAGTGTAATCACTTCCTTAAAAAATCATTGGAATTCTATTAAACCTAACTGCCCGGTGTCTTGGGATATATTTGCAGAACTGTTGCAACTTGTTTTTGACACTAATTTTTTGGTCTTTGATGACAAATTTTACCTTCAAACATTTGGTACACCTATGGGTTCCTCAATCTCTCCCATCCTAGTTAACTTCGTATTGGATGATTTGGTTTCTGACCGTTTAGGTCTTTTGGATTTTCAAATCCCTTTTATTAAAAGGTATGTGGATGATTTATTATTAGCCCTACCACCTGACAAGGTTCAGGGTACCCTATCCCTCTTTAATGAGTTTGATCCTCATTTACAGTTCACTGTTGAACTTGAGGACACTACTACCAATAGTATACCCTTCCTTGACATGCGTGTCATCAGAATGGGAGACAACATCCTAACCACAAAATGGTATAGAAAATCAATGGCCTCTAATAGGTTCCTTAACTACCATTCCTGTCATCCCATGAAATACAAACTAAACCTTATAAAAGCTTTGAGCTACAGATTAAATAAATTGACACATCCAATTAATCGAAGGAAATCCTTTAAGTTATTGAGAAATATTCTTATAGAGAATTCATATCCTTCCTCTATCATCAATAAATACCTTTATTCACATAGTTATGGATCCTCAATTTATGACATACCCGATGGTGACCAACTTAGAAACATCTCAAATAATTCAATAACTAGCACTGTTCTGCATAATACTGTTCTTGAGAATACTATCACACATTATTCTTCTTTACCTTATTTCCCTCAAGTTACTGAGAAGCTTATTAAATTGCATAAACAAAATAATATACCTGTTAAAATTGCTGTTAGGAATGCCAAAACTGTTAGAAATTTGTTCTCTAAAACTAAAACACCCTTGTCCACTTTGGAACAAGTGAACACAATTTATAAAATTCCATGCGCTAATTGCGATTTATGTTACATTGGTCAAACTGGTAGATCATTAAAAGGTCGTCTCACTTCACATCGTAGCGACATTAATTTATCGAAACACACTTGTGCCCTAGCACAACATGCGATAAATACAAAACATGAAGTGGATTTCAATGAGGTTAAGATCCTTGCCACTGAACGCAATCTAGCTAAAAGACAGTTTTTGGAAATGTGTTCAATATTAAAACACCCTAATGCTTTGAATAAGAGAACTGACATAAGTAACTTGAGCCAAATATATCATGCTTTAATTTTGCAGAATTAGGCTACTTGATCTTTTCACTACATTAATGTCATATTAGGTGTACTATTTGAACCTTTTTCCATTTTTCATAAAATAATTTATATAATACAAATAATTTTATACTAATTAATACATATCAACTACATTGATTCCATACATAATACTTATAGTTACAATTATATACAAAATAATACAAATATTGTAATTGATTCATAGAATTCTTTGCAAATCACAGTTCCAAGTATATTGAACCTTGGGCTGTTTGGAAATTAACGAATCTTTAACCACCTGTGGCTGTTTAACTAGCCATAATGATTAACGTTATTACATACTTATGAGGTTGAATGAAAATCTCCTGTTTGTAAATTTGGACTGATTAGTGAGGGGAGTTGCTATTACACTACCAACTTTTTTCACTGTGTTGTCTTTTGCAACCGGGTAGTCATCCAAACTCATTTAAACTTAAATTAACCGCCCAAAATTTGGGTTGGTACCTACACCTTGTTGATCTGTCGAAAGTATTTTTGACCTCAAGGTTGGCTGTCTTTTCGCGGTTTAGTTCGTTCCTGTTTCATTAAACGCCATTTTCCCGGCGACATTCATAGGGCTTTGATCGGTAACTTCATTTATACTACTTTTTAAAAATTTTATTAATATCACTTATAATGCTACCTAAAGTTAAAATCAAAGCTTAATATTCATTAAATAGTTGGAAGTTATCTATGATTTTCTTGGTTCTTACTCACTAATTAACATTAAATAACATTGAATTTACTTTAGACCACATGGTCATTTGCTGTGCTAATTTTTTATAAGTTCATATATGTTGTTAGTTACTTAACTGTTTATACAAAATCAGCGTATTATGTCCATTTACTTAGTTTCATTCACATTATTGTTAATAACATTGACTGCTACATATCTTTTTAAGGTAACAATTAACATCGTTTCCATGATTGTGTGGTTCTCATATTGTAAAATTTTTTAGATGAACTGATGATGCTTTCAAAACTCGAAAGCGAAACGTCTTCAAAATAGATAAAGTAACCTATCAACTTTGTCTTTTATTTCTCCACCTAGAGACCGATATAAGAACCCACCACTCGTCTGAGTGATCCTTATATATATATATATATATATATATATATATATATTATATATATATATATATATATATATATATAGATATATATATATATATATATATATATATATATATATAATATATATATATATATAAGTTATGATTTTTGAGGATGCAGTCAGTCTATTTGGCCCACGAGACAAAGAAAACTCTTTGACTTACTGTCAAGCTTTCGAATTTGATTTAATTCTTTTTCAAGACATCTATAAAAAGAAATATAAATTAACTAGTTAAAATTGTTAATTGTCTTACTTACTAGTCGTGAGATTACAGTTGTTAATATTGTTAATACCACCATCTTATATATATATATATATATATATATATATATATATATGAATTATGGCTTAACCTACAAATAGTATATATAATCTATAAATATAATAAATACTATAAATATAAAATACTATATATAATCTAATATATATATATATATATATATATATATATATATATATAGAGTGTGTATAACGACGCTAAGAATACAATTCTTTGGAGGGTAACTTTCGGGAAAGCGTCAAAACAAGGATCAGCTAGAGATGGTATAAGCCAGCTTGGTGTAGAACTTTATTCTAAATGTGAAATTTTCGGTGATATGTTGTCACCTTCATCAGCACCTAAATGGAAAACCTATTATAGTACAGTGGTGGAAATCAACATTTAAAAACCTACATTGAAAATGTTCAGTTGGTCCTAGTTGTAAAGAACACTGTCACAAACATGTTAAAAATATTAAAAAATACATTTAAAATTTTGAATAAAAACATTACAACACAAACAGGGTAGTTTTTCAAATACAAACACAACAAAAAGTCTAAAATTTACAACATACAAAAACTGCAAATAGAAAAGAAGAATTAATCTTCTTTTTTGATGACATATTTCTGTCAACATCCGGGTGTCATATGTAACGAGGTTATAATTTTCACTTTTGCACCTCACACACAACCACATGGATACGAAAAGAAAGAGCCCTAGGCAACATAATAAGCAAGGAAATGAAGTCCCCTCTAAAGCACAGGTAGGTAATCTATGCATGTCATGATAAGTTCCCCACATTTTCCAGTTTGTTACTTCTTGTCAAGTCCTGTTGAAGTAGAAAGGAATAAATACAACTTAAGTTTTCAACATCTTTCTTACAGTTCATAGGAGAGCTGCAGTTATGGATGTAGCACATTTCTATGAAGTTTCTCTTAAATTGGTTGTCAACCCTCTTTAGTACTTGCACATTTTCATAGTTAGCAGTGTGTCCAGTATTCTTAATATGTTGGCTAAAGGCTGTGCTGGTGGGCTTCCTCACAACATCACTCCTGTGCAAAGCTATTCTTTTTGAGAGTTTCTGGCTGGTTTGACCGACATACACTTCTGAACAAGAACCACATGGAATAGAATACACTACATTGAAGTTATCCAGTTTTTTAACTCTTTCTGTCAGGTGAGTAAAGTATGTCCCTAATCTTTTGTAAACAGAATTTGCTATCACTATGTTGAACTGTCTGAAAAGGTTTGTGATCTGTGGTGATAAACCTTTGATGTAAGGCAATCTCCCATAGAACACTTCTACTGTTTCTCCTTCTAATGTTTGTCTTTGCTGTGTTCTAACTGTTGGCATATCTTGAAATAGCAATTTATTAAGAAGCATCTTAGGGTAGTGATTTTTTCTAAGAATCTCATACAATAACTTGATGTTCTTATTGTAGTTTGAAGGGTGACAAATTCTTTTTATTCTGTTTTTCAGACCTTTGATGATGTTAATCTTCTGTTCGTCTGGATGATACGAGTGAAAAGGCACATATCTACCTGAGAATGTTTTTTTTCTGTACCAATCCAACCTTACTGTATTGTCCTCATGTCTGGTTACATAGGTGTCTAAGAATGGAACACTATTATTTTCTTCTGTTTCAACTGTGAATTGTAGGTGAGTGTTATATGAGTTGAAAATGTCAAGAGTGTAGTTGATTTTGTCTGCAGGGACTGCACATATGAGGTCGTCTACATATTGGTAAATGAAGGGGAACTGGAAATCAACTTCTTGAGTACAGTAGTGAAGTAGGGAGTTCATTACAATTTCTGCCAAAGTAGGGGATATAGCTCCACCCATGGGTGCTCCTTTTATTTGGACATAGAATTCATTTTGAAAAGTGAAATATGTATTGTTGTATAAAAAGGTAATCAGTTTCAGGAACAAAACTTTGGGAATTGTACAGTTCTGTTCAATAAGATGGTAATTAGTTGTCAGAATAGAAACTACCAGTTCAAGAGGGATGTTGGTAAACAAGGAAGTAACATCAAAACTCACCAAGACATATCCTGAAGGTAGTAAAAACCCATTGATCTTATTTGCAAATTCAAAAGAATCTTTAATTTTGTAGGTATTATGAGAAGAAAAAGAAGTGTCAATAATACCTGCCAGATATTTAGCCAAGGATTGAGTGGGGGCATTCTTGCAAGCAATTATAGGACGTAGAGGGCACCCTTCTTTGTGAATTTTTGGAAGTCCATAGTATGTTGGGGTGGTACCGGTGTAGTTGGTTAATTCTTTTTTTGTTTTGGTGGTAATATATCCTTCTTCATGTAGTTGTTTTATTAGTAAGTTAGTGTTTCTTTCTACTGATGGAGTCAGATCTTTGGGGATTTTTTTATAGGAATGTGGGTCATTGAGAAGTTCAAATGATTTGGTGATGTACTCGTTTCTGTCCATTATGACTGTAGTGTTACCTTTGTCTGCTCTTGTTACTATAATATCAGGGTTGTCTTTCAGAAATTTTCTCGTTTTTGTTTCAATGGCCATGGATGGACTGATGTAATAACGGTTGGTTTTGATGTGGTTGGTAATGATATTCGTGATTTTTGAACGTTGCAAATTCTGTGAATCTGTAGGGAGTTTCTTAATACAGTACTCAATGTCTGCTAGGTATGTGTACATGTCAATATCTTTCACTGAGACTGGTAGTGAAAATTTTGGACCTAATGATAGAAAAGATTTTATGTCTTGAGGCAAAGTCACTTTGGATTGATTTACCAACCATGCATTTTCATTTGTAGTTGTGAGTGAAGCTAAAGGATCTTTAAGTTGGTTAAGTTTTGAGATGTTGCTTCTTTTTATACAGTTGAATATTCTTTTATATCTTTTGTCCTGTAGTCTCAGGAAATCAGACATCATGTTGTAAGAGAGTTTGTTATTAAGATACTCTATTGATTTATCTATGTTTGTCTGTAAATTTCTGATTTTTGTATTAGTTTCATTAATAGTGATGTTTAGAATCCTCTTTGTTACAAGATTTCTTAAGTATGATATTTTTCTTGTATTTTTATTTTCTGTATTTTCAGGTATTGAGAGGATCCTTTCTGTACCCTGTTGTAAAAATCTCGGAATTATGTTGTTTCTCCTGCATTCGTACAGGAAGATGAGCCTGTTCTTTGCTGAAGCCATTTTTGTTAGTGATGACATGTAAGTTTTCGCATGTTTAACTCCAGTGTTACCGTCAATGTTCTTTATCTGTTGTAGGAATCCCATTTTTGTAGTCAATTATTGTAAATAGAGTGTGTATAACGACGCTAAGAATACAATTCTTTGGAGGGTAACTTTCGGGAAAGCGTCAAAACAAGGATCAGCTAGAGATGGTATAAGCCAGCTTGGTGTAGAACTTTATTCTAAATGTGAAATTTTCGGTGATATGTTGTCACCTTCATCAGCACCTAAATGGAAAACCTATTATAGTACAGTGGTGGAAATCAACATTTAAAAACCTACATTGAAAATGTTCAGTTGGTCCTAGTTGTAAAGAACACTGTCACAAACATATTAAAAATATTAAAAAATACATTTAAAATTTTGAATAAAAACATTACAACACAAACAGGGTAGTTTTTCAAATACAAACACAACAAAAAGTCTAAAATTTACAACATACAAAAACTGCAAATAGAAAAGAAGAATTAATCTTCTTTTTTGATGACATATTTCTGTCAACATCAGGGTGTCATATGTAAGGTTATAATTTTCACTTTTGCACCTCACACTCTCACACACCACCACATGGATACGAAAGGAAAGAGCCCTAGGCAACATAATAAGCAAGGAAATGAAGTCCCCTCTAAAGCACAGGTAGGTAATCTATGCATGTCATGATAAGTTCCCCACTGGAGGTGGAGCTATATCCCCTACTTTGGCAGAAATTGTAATGAACTCCCTACTTCACTACTGTACTCAAGAAGTTGATTTCCAGTTCCCCTTCATTTACCAATATGTAGACGACCTCATATGTGCAGTCCCTGCAGACAAAATCAACTACACTCTTGACATTTTCAACTCATATAACACTCACCTACAATTCACAGTTGAAACAGAAGAAAATAATAGTGTTCCATTCTTAGACACCTATGTAACCAGACATGAGGACAATACAGTAAGGTTGGATTGGTACAGAAAAAAAACATTCTCAGGTAGATATGTGCCTTTTCACTCGTATCATCCAGACGAACAGAAGATTAACATCATCAAAGGTCTGAAAAACAGAATAAAAAGAATTTGTCACCCTTCAAACTACAATAAGAACATCAAGTTATTGTATGAGATTCTTAGAAAAAATCACTACCCTAAGATGCTTCTTAATAAATTGCTATTTCAAGATATGCCAACAGTTAGAACACAGCAAAGACAAACATTAGAAGGAGAAACAGTAGAAGTGTTCTATGGGAGATTGCCTTACATCAAAGGTTTATCACCACAGATCACAAACCTTTTCAGACAGTTCAACATAGTGATAGCAAATTCTGTTTACAAAAGACTAGGGACATACTTTACTCACCTGACAGAAAGAGTTAAAAAACTGGATAACTTCAATGTAGTGTATTCTATTCCATGTGGTTCTTGTTCAGAAGTGTATGTCGGTCAAACCAGCCAGAAACTCTCAAAAAGAATAGCTTTGCACAGGAGTGATGTTGTGAGGAAGCCCACCAGCACAGCCTTTAGCCAACATATTAAGAATACTGGACACACTGCTAACTATGAAAATGTGCAAGTACTAAAGAGGGTTGACAACCAATTTAAGAGAAACTTCATAGAAATGTGCTACATCCATAACTGCAGCTCTCCTATGAACTGTAAGAAAGATGTTGAAAACTTAAGTTGTATTTATTCCTTTCTACTTCAACAGGACTTGACAAGAAGTAACAAACTGGAAAATGTGGGGAACTTATCATGACATGCATAGATTACCTACCTGTGCTTTAGAGGGGACTTCATTTCCTTGCTTATTATGTTGCCTAGGGCTCTTTCCTTTCGTATCCATGTGGTGTGTGAGTGTGAGGTGCAAAAGTGAAAATTATAACCTCGTTACATATGACACCCTGATGTTGACAGAAATATGTCATCAAAAAAGAAGATTAATTCTTCTTTTCTATTTGCAGTTTTTGTATGTTGTAAATTTTAGACTTTTTGTTGTGTTTGTATTTGAAAAACTACCCTGTTTGTGTTGTAATGTTTTTATTCAAAATTTTAAATGTATTTTTTAATATTTTTAATATGTTTGTGACAGTGTTCTTTACAACTAGGACCAACTGAACATTTTCAATGTAGGTTTTTAAATGTTGATTTCCACCACTGTACTATAATAGGTTTTCCATTTAGGTGCTGATGAAGGTGACAACATATCACCGAAAATTTCACATTTAGAATAAAGTTCTACACCAAGCTGGCTTATACCATCTCTAGCTGATCCTTGTTTTGACGCTTTCCCGAAAGTTACCCTCCAAAGAATTATATATATATATATATATATATAATATATATATATATATATATATATATATAAAGGTTTTTACCAAAATGCAAGTATCCAGAAATCTGGGATACAAACAAAGAAGCAGGAAGGGACTGGCTACTTACCTTTATGAAAAGACCTTCTAATTTATCATTAAGAAAGCCGAAACGAACATGTTTGAAAGAGGTGTTGGATTTAATAAGACAAGAGTAGAAGAATTTTTCCAAAATTACAAGACGGTGTTACAAAAATATAATTATAGCACTGTAAGAATGTTTAACTTAGATACATCTAAGATAATAAACGGTACCCAACTCAAAAAAGTAAGCGAATACAAATACTTTTGAACCCTCATCAATGAAACAGGTGACCAAAATTACGAGATAAAAAGACGTATTGAAATTGCCAGGTCTACCTTTATAAAACTGAAAAATTATTTTGTAATCGTGATTTTAGTATTCATCTACGAACTAGATTGATAAAATGTATTCGGTATTTTACTTTACACTGTTAAGGCATGGACTTTTAAACAGAGGAATATTAAATATCTTGAAAGCTTTGAGATGTGGTGTTACCGCCATATACTAAAAATAAGTTGGGCGGATAAAATTACAAATAAAGAGGAAATACGCCGAATAAATAACGGTCCAGAAGTTGTCTTGAATATAAAAAAGAGAAAAGAGTGGTTTGGCCGTACCACTAACGAATTATTTAAAACAGCAGTAAATAAAATTAGAATCGCCATAATGATATCCAATCTCCGATAGAAGAGTCACTCAAAGAAGGGAAAGAGTAAAAAGCAAATAAATCTGGTGTCGTCACCCAAAACAGGTAAACTGGTAATAGTTGTCGGGATTATTAAGTGCCATAGAAAATGCGTTACCACCAGTTTACATATTTCCGAGAGTAAGAAATAACGAAGATTATTTATTTGAGGCACCGCGTTTAATTGCTGTGTGTAAAAATAAGACTGGGCGATGACTAAAAATATTTTTATTAAGACCCTAGAGCTCGTTGTCCAGCATACAAAATGCAGTACAGAAAATAAAATATTGCTACTTCTGGACAACCACGAATTACACACTAGCCTGGATACCAAACTTTATGCACGAGATTTTGGAATAGTGATGCTTTCGATCTTTCCGTATACATCTCATAAAATTAATATACTTGATGTTGTGACTTTATGGGTTTTTTAAGGGTAAATGCTTAAGTTGCCTTAAACGAGTTGATAATAAATAATCAGAGAAAATCTAATTGTGTTAAAAATATCCCAAAAATTATAACAAATATTGTTAGATGCATTTTCGCTTAGAAACATTACCAGCTCATTTAAAAAACTTGGAATAATTCACAAACCTTACAGTGACGCAAATTTTGATGCAACTATGGTCTATAGGGATGTACTAAAATGTCAAAATAACTTAAACCAAGATGTAAAGGTTAACATAAATAATCAGTCACATACTTCAAAAGGTGTAGGATGGTATTGAACTCTCGGAGAACGAGAACGACAAAAACAGTTTCAATCATAATTTTAAGTCCTACATGTGTTAAGCAATTGTCAGTAGTTGAAAAACGTCATAAATAAAAAAGAAAAATTTAAGTAAATCAAGAAAAATCTAGAATGTTAAAGTAGAAAAATTAAAAGGTAGTTAATAGAAAAGGTTTAACCAACATTAAACCAGCAAGGAAAGCCAAAATTCAGAAAATTAAAAAAAGGTGTTTGATGATTGGTGGAGTGATGATTCAGAGGAGAAAAAAAGTTTTGAGTCTTTTGAATCCGGCAAGTAATTTATAGCTCAATTTCACATTGGTTAAATTTTCACTTTAAACAACAGCAATTTTTTATGTCGGAAATGTGGTAACCTATGAAGAATCAAATATTTATACTCAATTTACCAAATTCTCTAAATTTGAAGAGATTCAACGGTGATATTTTACTACAACTCTATAGGAATTACTGTTAAGGCAACACCTCTGTTATTAGTTAATAATATTTTTTTAGTTCAAAAGTTTATTTTTGATATCGTAGTTTTCTTACTTTTTTAAGTTTTGGTTGTTTAAAACTATGTTTTTTAATGTTTTCTTTTGATCTTGTATCACTGGCAATTGCATGTACAATAAAATATTGCGGCCTAATATGCCCCTTAGACTGACTGTATCCCCCCTGGAGGTAGAATCAGCCACAGTGGAAGATATTTTTTAATTATTTACAAACAAAAAACTATAAAACATTCAACAGAATGTGGTTAAATAGGCAAAAGTACAAATTTTACTTTTTTGTTTTCAAGTCCGAGAAAATTTCTGTCTGACACCAATTTTGCAGTTTTTTTAGCTAAAAACAATTATGGGGCCGAATGTGCCCCACTCTTCCCTAAATATAAATACCAATATTATTGGTATGGAATAGTATTAAAAAATTTAATTAGATAGAAGAATTTAGTCAACAGAAGGAGAATCAAGATAAAGCAGAGCAACTGCAAATAAAATCTCTTAGAAGTATGAAAGGAATTTTCTCTATTTAATACAATACGAGTACGAATACGAATTTTTTTATATTAAACGCCATTAAAATCTAAATATAAAATACTAAAATATGCATTAAATATTATTAGAACAAATTTCCTGTTTACATTCCAAGCTTAGCAGACCTGATCTATAACATACTGGAACAAGCAGTGAGAAGGAGTAAAATGAAATGTAGACGATCTTAATAATAACCCAGGAGACACATGATTTGGGACTCACCCATATTTCCAAAATAAAAGAGACTGATGAAATCCTATGTAAGGCAACAAAATCAATACCTTAAGATGGAATACCGATTGTTAACTACCCGTTTCAAGGCTTATTACATACTTAAAAAGCTAGTGTTCAAAACCATTAGAGGCCGGTCTGTCTTTAATAAGAGACGTGCAGGTGAACCTCAAAAATAGTAAGATAACTGCGGTGGAATTCATGGCAAAGTAAGAGTTATATCGAGCATTGGTGGAGAGCTTGTATGTAGCCAATCATCCAAAGTTTCGGAGAGCTGTATAAAGTTAAAGGTAAAATCAAAACACTGTTGGTCAATAGTTTTTCCAATTGTTTTAGGCCAATAAAGATAAAGATCTGTTTCGAAATAATACGTAATAAGCGTTTCGTAAGTTTAGCATTTAGCAAACCTGTCAAAATCAGAGGTAAAATGCAGAATAACAAAGGCCAATAAACCATATGTCATTCGTACTAGAGATTTATTAAAAATTGCTCGATAGGCATGTTCCAAATGGTGTGTTGGTTTAAAATTTTATACATAACTCTACAAATAGAGTACTGTACCATCTTGTTTAAAGAAGGATGGAGTACGTTTTCGACAAACCAAAAGGTAACATAGCTTGCATTTATCGATGTAGAGGTAATATTCGACAAATCACCTGCATAGAAATTATCATGTCAAGATTCTTAAAACAAATAGAGGAAATTAGCTGCAGATGGATAGCATGCATGCCCAGGAGTTGTGTGATATACGCAACGTTCCTAGAAAGTCCAATGTCAATGAAAACAGCTAGAGGATGTCTGCAGGGCTGTTTCTTATTTCCTCCTCCTCCTTTTCCTATAATAGAACCTGGTCATAGATGGGCTGATGAGCATCATATCCTTGACTATGCGGGTGATCTGGTGATCTTGGCAAACGGCAAATTTAAATGTTACAGTCAGCGGTAGAATATACAGCATCTACTATAGTTATAGAAAAACTTTAAATATACGGCTTAACATAAGTACCAAATCATAAAATTTATCAGGAAAAATTTAGGAAGACTGGGCCTTCGAAGCATAAATAAATAAAACACATCTTATTTTGACAAGCGGAGTATTTTGGGGTAATAGTAGACTTCAAGCTTACTTGGAATCAGTATATAGAACGAGAAACCAAGGGAGCGGTAACTACTACTAAAATGTGAAATTTAAAATCAGACAGTTTATATTGGATTTATAATATGGTGGTAAAACCAATTAACCAAACTAACTAATATGCAAAGATCTGCCTGCCTTGAAATCACAGGTGCTATTATGGGTACACCAATGGCACCTTGGCACATAGTTATATGAAAGAAACGAGAATAAGATAACATATACTGCAAGAAAACCTGAGCAAAGTAAAGGTTAGATAGGGAGATAGAAACATTATAAATATAGTTACGAGTACCAGATGAATGATGATTTCTAAACATATGGTATCCAGTACCTTCTTAAGTGGATTGCCCAGAAGAGAGATGAAACAAAGAATAAATTCTGCTCAGCAAGGATAGATCTGGTACACAAACGGCCTAAAACGGCCAAGCAAACAAAGAGCATCAGATACAAAATACTTTTATAATTAAATACGTATAAGCTTGTACGGTTTATATAAGGATTAAAAATATAAATAAACTAATAAAAAACATGGAAAAATTCTTTAATTACTAGTAGTAAGCTACATTTAAATTACGTAAAAAACTTTTTTAAGGCCGTTTAATAAACAAAAAAGTAAAAAAAGTTCCCCCAAAAAATTGTGAAGTAATCTAAAATGTACGTATCTAACGACTTTTGATAATAATTAGGGAACCAGCAAAAGTTTATAATTTAGAATCATTATGTGGTATATAAAATATAATAGATCTTTATTTTCCGACTTCTTTAAATTTTCTTAATCCACGCCGCTGTTCAACACTCATAAATAAGCCGCTTTTGTCTGGTAGGTGTCGTATATTGTTGGAGCTAAACCGGCAATACCCTTTCGTCTTTTAGGTAATGTTTTGATGACTACAATTACTCATTGCCTAGGGATAATTCCTAAAGACTTTTCGGCAGTTACTTTGATGGAATTTAAGTTGGAGAACCACAATTATATCGCAACGAGAGAATTATTTTGAACTAAAATGAGCACATCTTATCCGACAGAAGCATAAAGTACGAATTAAAGAAGGGTATTTAATTGTAACTATTATGACGCCAATGGCAAGGAAGTAGATTTTAAACTAAATTCTTTTTACAGTTATAAAGTGGTTATATTTTAAATGGAAACTCCAGTTCATTGTCAATTAGTTCTCTTATCTGTAATCCTTATCCAGCACAACCTCATCCCTAGTTTAGACTCGCTTAAAGTCTTCCCAGCCCAGAAGGCGGCTTCAGTTCGAACTACAAAACTCCTTGACATCGCTCACATCACGGCAAATCTCCGAAAAATCCTCCAAAATGACCAAATCCGAATAATATCCCGTCTACCTAAGACCCAAAATCCCTCACCCAATCCGAATAATTCATCTTCTATATTCCACCTTGTCATAGCCGGCGTAGCAAAAACATTTCCATTAAAACTCATCGAGGATAACTTATCCGAGAACAACTTCCCTTTCACCAAAGTAGTTCGTATTATCGCCCGATCCACTAACCAACCCACCTCCTACATCAGAGTATTTACCAGCTCTGAAACCAAGTTCGCCGAAGCACTCACGAGTGGTGTCTTGATCGAGGGTGAACGGCTGGCCTGCGAAGTTCCGAGAGCAGGCAACTCCGTTCCCGTTCGATCTAAATACTGCTCGAGATGTTGCAAAAGCGGACATTTCAATACCGAATGCCCTGAGAAATCAATTGTTTGTCCGTATTGCGGACTCAACCACCGGTCTACTGCCTGCCCCACGATATCGACTCCCAAATGCCCTAACTGTAGTGGTCCTCATCCCGCTTTCTCACCACGCTGCCCTCACCGCAACACTCAACCAACAAACTATAGTCAAACCCAACCAGTGTACACAGAGAAACAAATCCCATCCTACGACCTCTCCTCTGATATGAAATCCCTCATTCACTTCTCTTCCATACTCCTTTTCAACGCCTTCCCTGAAAAGAGAAGTGCGATCTCCTACTACCTAAATCAAATCTCCAATGCGATGTACGGATGTGCCATAGCCACCTCATGCACCAACAATTTAGTCAAACAAACCTTCACCCACCTCCACATTTAAACACCACATCACACACACAAACACAAAATCACACACACACTAATTACACTAAACACAACACTTTACCTATCCCAGCTCACAACCCTAATTAATAAATACCTAAACCCACACCTAACAACATACCTAAAAGTTCAAATTAATAAACATACAAATACACACATACACAACACTACACTGTGAGCATCCAACACACTCCTTAAGAGTCGAATAATATACACAAGGACAGGGGGAGATTGGTTTTCTGTGGTTTCCCAATCTCATTGCACAATGATACCTGATCCTAGGTGAGGTCATAGCCACAGCTATCCTCCACGCGTTTTTCCAACAAACAAACAATGGCCAACAATCTGAAAGGAATCGTTTTTCCAAAGAACTTGTACTTCGTGACAGGCTTGGTAGCCCTTACTAATTCTTCCGGAAGACGTGCATCCGCCTCTTGCCTTCTTCTTGTTCTCGGCCCCCATCCTATCCTACCCATCACCACCCACTTTGACCTTTCAGCTCTTTAGCGGCGGCGCCCTTAGTCTTCGGAGTCCAACAAAGTCACACGGGCGAAAGCTAGCATTTCAAACCAAACAAGCACCAGCACCCAACAAACAAACCCACCCTTGAAGAAGCATAGAGCTTAAAGCAAGGTTAAAACGCATTGATTGATTGATTGATCTGTAATCTAAATGTTGCAGATCGTGGGTCACAAATGTATCTATGTTTTATGCGGTCTTAATAGTAAATGTGTCTTTATGATTTTCTATTGTGTCACATTTACTTGGTAAAGGGTGTTTTCTTTATCAGAAACTCCTTTTTCCTTCACTTGTTTGCTCTCGCTCGTCGTTCAAAAATGCGATTCATCTAACGGTTGTCTTTCATTTTGTCTATGCGTTCTGTTCAGTTCCATTTTAACATGGTAATCGTTTGGTGTATCTGTATGGCGTCTGTAACTTCTGTTTGTCTTCTTATTTCTTCATTAAACTTGCGATCGGTGAGTTTAATGTTGAGCATTTTCCTTTCCATAGCACTCTGAGTTACCTTGGAGTTTGTGAACCATGTTGTTATTAAAAGCGCATGTTTCAGTTCCATATGTCAGTACCGGCAGCACATACTGATCAGAAGGTTTTGCCTTTAAAGTATTTGGCAAGTTTGATTTAAATACAGTTTGTAATTCTATGAATGCTGCCCAAGCTAAGGAATATCTTCTATTTAATTGTTTATTCGATTTTTTGGCCAAAGTATATATTATATATATATATATATAATATATATATATATATATATATATATATATATATAAGACAAGGTAGTCCAAAATTTTTTTGACTAGTTTGGAAAAAATATGTAAATACTTTTCTCTTTTTGGGTGTGGTAGTCAATAAAAAATAGAGCTTTGCTAAGGCGTACTATTTATTCTGAAATCCGAGCTTTCGGTGGTTATTTGCCACCTTTATCAAGGTCTACAATGAAAATTACTGTGTTATAACATTAGGCTGATGTAATATAAAAGTTATAAAAACTTACCAGAAAGTAAGATTCATAGCATATAAAACACAACGTTAAATAACATAATGTGATCTGAATTATTGAAGGCATTAAAAATTTTAAAAACTTTAAAATACTTAAAAATTAAAGAACATGTTACAGTTTAAAAAGTAATAAATAAGACGACATGTTTGACAAAAAACAGTCGTCTTCGCAGGTTTGAATTCAGTCACATCTCACGAACAGAAAGAGGTAGTAGGAGGAACTATTGTTGTTTAAATAGTTACATCGAACTATTTAAACAACATATATATAAAAATATATATATATATATATATATATATATATATATATATATATATATATATATATCAAACTTTTCTATATTATTGTCCAGAGTTATATACTTAGTCATATCTAGAGATTCGTATGATAGATGTTTAGTTTTTGCTACATTTATTTTATTTTATATTTAAATATAATATAATATTTTATCACTATAGCTGTTGAGACTGCGTGTCGTTCTTAAGTGATCTATTTTTGGTTGTGTACAATTTATAATGTTTAACGAAATAAGTTGAGGAGGGGAGAGCTGTTTGTCTCAAGTTTGTCATTCAGAATTATCTTTGTGTTTTTTATTTGTTAATTTCCATCTTCTTCTTTATGTGCCGTCTTTTACCGAAGGTAGGCGACCATCAAACGATAGGTTCTCTGTTTTGTGCCGCAAAACGGAACACATGGCCCAGGTATGACGCTTTCCTACTTTTACTAGTTATTAACAATTCCACCTCTTTACCCATTCGTCTTAATACCTCTGTGTTTATCACTCTGTCTATCCAAGGTACTCTCAGTATGCGTCGATATAGCCACATTTCTAGAGCCGCTAACTTCTTTATAGTTGCTGCTGTTAACGTCCATGCTTCTACTCCGTAAAGTAGCACAAAATTTCGTGCTACTATATAGCAATATATATACAATACGTAGCATTTCGTGGCGCGCCATCGGAGGTTAACGCTTAGGTTGCGGTTTGTTAAGAGCTTTCTCATTTTGATGAACTTATTTCATTAGTTAATTTTCATAGGTTATAATAAAGATAGCTTATGGCCTTTATTTTGGATGTGAAGAATATGAAATTCATCATTAAAAGAATGATTATGATCTAGAAGGTGAAGTGTGTATGAAGAATCTGTTTTCCTATTATTAAAAGCCCTTTCATGTTCTACTATACGTTTGTCGAAAGTTTTACCAGTTTGACCGATGTAAGTTTTTGGGCAGTCGCTACATTTAGGTTTGTATACACCATTGTGTTAGTGCTTTTTATTTTGGCACTTATTGTTTTTAATATATTTGCCTAAGTTTTTGTTTGTTCTAAAACCTGATGTTATTTCTTTCTTTTTATGTGTTTGGATATTTTTGCTGTTATTTTTGCCTGTATATGTAATCAAGCAGAAGGTACTGGGTTTTCCTCTGGTATTGAAAATGCTAATTTTAGGGCTTTCATGTGCAGCATAAAATTGTTTGTTCGGTGTACCTATTATTTACTGTTATTTGCTTAATGATATTTAATTCTGTCTCAAAGTTGTATTTTGGCATGGTAATTTCTATTAATCTATGTAGCATGCTATATTAGGCTGCCAGTTTGTGTTGTGTATAATGGGATGATGAATTGTGCATAGTCGTGTCAGTATGGGTAGAATTAAGAAATACGCAGAACTTATGTTTATTTTTGAGCCTAACAATTTTGCAATCTAAAAAATTATTGAATTGAATTTGTTCTGTTTCTATTGTAAATTCAATATGACTATGGAGTGAATTAAAATACGATAAAAATTGGTCAAGTTTTCTGTTAGTTCTTGTAAAACATACCAGTACATCGTCTACGCATCTACTTACCAATAAAAAAACTGTTTGAATCTTTTTCTCTAGATGATCCATAAAAATATCTGATAGCAATAAGCTTAGAGGATTACCTATTATGAGTCTTGCACTGTTAGTTGTATATACCTACTTGATTATTAAATTCAAAGTAATTCCAGTTTAGGAAAATTTCGAGAAGATTTAAATTTTTCAGATGTATTGATTGGATTTTTAATATTATGGTCTAAAAATTTATTTTTGGTCTATTAATTTCATTCGACGTAAAAAATAAAATATTTTTCTAGTATTCCTCCTACAGAAACTTTTGTTCTAGTAAAACGCCTTTAAAACCTTTTAACAAACGTATAGCAGAACATAAAAGGGCTTTCCATGATAGAAAAACAAATTCTACAGAGGCACTTCACCTTCTAGACCATAATCATTTTTTTTTAATGATAAATTTCAAATTCTTCACATCCTAAATAAGGGTCTTCAGCTATCTTTATTAAAATCTATGGAAATTAACAAATTGAGAAACACAGACCGAATTCCGAATGACCAACTTGAGACAAACAGTTCTCCCCTCCTTAACTTATTTCATTAAACACACCCAAAAAATAGATCACTTGAGAAAGGCACTTTGCCAAAACAGCTGTAGTGATAGAATATTATAATAAGTTTTGTGGAAGTTTTAAAAAACGAAGTTTTCTGTGTTTTATTGGTATTCCTTTATCTCCCCATTTTGGAGTTCGGAACAGATCTTCTAAGTTAAAGTAAATAGCTTGGGTAATATAGAATCTCCTTATCTGGCCCCTTATTACTTTTATTTTATGTTTTTTTAGAGTAACACCATATCAGTTAACGAACAGTGAGCGTACATTGATGTTGAGTGACTGGTTAATTAATAGATTTCTTATTTTAATATAAATGCCTATTCTATTCGAGATCTAACATTTAAATCAAGTACCAAGTCTAATATTAGCCAGAAACCTATTCTTTGTTTCAAGTTAAGAAAATAACATTACGCTTATGGAGATCAGTGTTGCCAAACCTCTCAGACACTCTCTTTTGCACGGATGTCCAAGATATTCCCTTTGCTTAATTTTTGAATTTTCATTTTCAATTAACATTTAACTGTAAAGTCAGAATATCTACTAAATAAAAGCCTTATTATCATTATGTAGTCAGAGAACGACATAAAATAGCTGACATACGCACATCGTATTATTTTAAGTTGCTATTAGTAATTAGATATACACATTCCAAGCGGTCAATATTTTCTACTGATTTCTATGATTCATGGCATATAGTATTCTCACCGAAAAACAAATAAACTGTCGTTACTATAATTAAAATAAGATAAAATAAAATTATGTTTTGTAAATACTATTTATCTAATTAAAATCATTTTCCCTACTTTTCATCTCTTGTTTCGAATGGGTACTTTTGGTCAATTACGTTAAAAAACATTAATTTAATTCATGTTTGTGGAAACGAAAATACAATTTATACAACCCTAAATTGTGCTTGTGTGTGTCGTGGCAACGCTGCGTTGCTATCGTCCATAAGAAATACATGGCCCTATCTCCGCAATGTTATTTTCTAAACGTGGAACGTAGTATAGTTATTTCAAAGTTTTCACAATACCTACAAGTTGCCCATATATTGTTATGCCTAGTACTGGATTATTTCTCTTACTAACAACCATTACCTTCGTTCTGACAATATTTATTTTAAGGCCCAGTGTACAATTTAAAGTCAAATTTTATATTTGATACGTTTTTATCTCAAGTTACGTCTTTTCCAAAAATTCCAAAAGTGATAAATCACATTTCTTTTTTTTATTGTTAGTGTTGCACTCTGTCCCGCCATTACGATTTTTAAATGAAAACAAATCACACTGCTTTTATAAAATTATTTTATATCCATTTTTACCTGTCGTTGTCAATTA
Organism: Diabrotica balteata; assembly: GCA_918026665.1. Lineage (NCBI taxonomy): Eukaryota > Metazoa > Arthropoda > Insecta > Coleoptera > Chrysomelidae > Diabrotica > Diabrotica balteata. The sequence continues at coordinate 108,567,617 of OU898276.1, forward strand.
CTTTCAATTTTCAAACAAATTAATTTGCTGCAAATAGGGAAAACCTAAAAGGAAACACAGATTTCCAAGCCAATTTGTTTTCAACGCGCATTCAACCGATTTTCACGCTGGCTGCAAAAAATTATCAAAGCTAAAGTATCGAATTTAATTGAATAACCAGGCTTGAATCACCCGCGACACGCCATGTACGAAACGTTAAAAACACCTGTGACTTTTATCCATTTTTCTTTCCATTATCCTTCATTTCGGTGAAACTATGGCGAAATAAATGGTCACAAATGCTGGGAGAAGGGATAATATGTCAAGTCTCGCTGTCAGACTTGTTTTCTTTAATGACTTGGAGTAGAGATTAGATTTGGATTCATGTTGATTGCTTTCTTGTTTGTAATAGTTTTGTGTTAACATTTCCGTTATTGAATTATTATCTGTAAAGTATTCAGTTATAGTACATTCGTTGCCATGCTACGACAACAAAATCTCAAAGTTAATTAATAAACTTCTGGTGTTTGTGATAACAATTTTATAGTTGTAAAATACGATCTAGAATTTACGAATTCATATTTATAAAATAACTAAATTGAATGTTCAACTTTTTTATTTAGTTGTAAAGCAGTGTAGTATATATATATATATATATATATATATATTATATATATATATATATATATTATATATATATATATATATATATATATATATATATATATATATATATATATATATATATATATATAGACTCAATAAAAATCTTTGATTACAATATTAAATACACTTGTTATAAAAATTACAACTATTTGATTTTTAAACATCATATCCAGTTTTTGATTGGTTCCAACACCACTACTGTAATTTCTTCCTTCCAGTGCTCATATTGTCATAGATCATAGATAAAGACTATACATAGATTGATCATAGATCCATCTATGTATAGTCTTTATCTATCTTTTTTTTTCTAAACATTTTTTGATTTGATGAATAGGTTACACATTTGCGTCCATTTCAACAAGGTTAATGAAATGAATATGTCTTATTGTATCGTACCTTTGACGACCGGTTTTTAATATTACATTTTGCACTTTATCGTCGGGTATCCGAAAACATTCATTAAGTCAATGCTAAAATAATAATATATTATAAATTATGCCAACCATATATATACATAGTTTGTATAGCATTTTTCATATAAAAAAGCTTGCACGTGATTCAAGATTTACGTCGTCAGAATCCCACAACGTTGCCAAAACATCAGAATAGTTAGTAAGTGATGAATTTTTAAAATGTCAACTATTTGTCAAAATATTATATTGACAGTAAATACAGACTACTGCAACACATTAAAATACATAGGAAAACATTTTAATACAAAATTATATATTCTAAATTTTAAACTTACCTTTTTTAGGGCTTCAATAGTAAAAACGTGCCGATATTATTTCTTGTTCAAAATAATCTATCTTATATGAAAGCTTATCAGCTTTCTACAGACTATTTATTTGTTTTGGCATATCACAATACACAACAATAATTAGTTTTTCAAGCTATTAATTTACATTTAATATGTACTTATAAATACAGTTTATTAATATATTTTCTATTATGATCAAATTGTGTAAGAAATCAAAACATAAACAAAATTTATACTATAAAAAAGCGGCAATACTTAATACACTTTTGCCAGCCGCTGAATTGTCAATACAATTTGAAGTATTTCCATATCAGTTGCGTACAATTGTCTAATATATCTAATTAAAATTATTGTTTTGTGGAATATTAGACTTAAAGAGTTATTTCATAAAATTTATATTAAATAACAAATGTTTTTGGTTATTTAATCAATATAATTTTAAAATTTACAATATAATGATGATTACATTTTTCTGATTATTCCACGATGTTGACGCCTATGAAAGATCGAAAAGTTCTTTATGGGTTTCGTATTATTAGGTGTCTTGGGAAAATTTGAACTCTAAGGTTGATCATCTGGAAAGTTTAAATACAAGTGACGTCACTTTGTAGAAATCGTGACGTGCAAGTGTTTTACTTTGAAAAATGGTATATATAACCTGTACATACATGCTGATGCACGGAATGTACTTAGGTGCATATTCTGGACACTCGTAAAATGTTTCTTGAGGACAGAGTTAGGAAGCAAATATAGATAGAACAAAAATATTAATATGATTTTTTCTCGAAGTAGAAGTAATATTATATTTATCTTCTGGTTCTGCCAGTATAAAAGAAATATTTTTAATATTCCCTGTTATTAGTCAATGCATGTAGAATATTAACATAACTTTTACACAATTTATTTCTCCCCAAAATAAATATGTATACTCTGTCTCAAAGTGACTAGTTTGTACAGGGAAAGATATACAATGCTACCCTTATGAGAATTCTGCCAAGACGTTGCCAGTTTTATGAAGTGAGCGATTGTGTTCTCTATTCTTTATCTTTCACAATAAACGGAATAAACCAGGAGTTCTCATCAAGTCTTTTATGTAATTTACAAATATCGTTTGCTAATAATTTTACATAATACTATACATTATTTGTTGCTAATAGTAACTTAACAACTTTTATCTTTTCTAAGTAGCAATAGTATAATAAAATGTGCATTAAATAAACATTTGTTTTAAAGTTCTTCAAATACTTTCTTCTAAGTTATTCTTCTAAGTAGTAGGAAGTGACGTTTATTTTATTAGAAGTTTGCAAAGAAGTATGGCATCGATGTTGTGCATTTACTCTGTACAGACTAGTCACTTTGAGATAATCTATAGTTGAAATTTAAACGGTGACGTAAAGTATCGGTGTGGGTTATTAATTAAGTTTATACGTTATTTTTATCTATTTTTCTGTTATATTTATATCTCGGTATGTAGCTTTTAATAGTTTTTTTCATTCTAATTTTCTCTTCTATGATTACGAAGTTTCTTTGAGATTTTTTTATTTTGGTTTTATTAATATTGTCATTACATATTTTCGATTCATTCATGTTATTTCTTGTTAGGTACTATTCTATTTTTTATTTTATTTCTTGGTACTTTGCACACTTTGCTTTGTGATTTTTACTCCTAGACACACCCTTTCATGAACAGCTTTCTTCTTGTCGTAATTGTATTTTTATGTCACTTTCTTTCCGTATGTTTACCATTACCATTTACTTAGTCTTTGGCCTTTGTAATTATTTCTTTTAACATCAGGTTAACGAGTATACTTAATAGTTTAAGGCCTTGTTTCATTACATTACATTTCAAACATTTGTACCCTCTTGATGATTGATTGGAGGTTACACAAAGAACGGTACTAGCTCAAACTTCAGTCTGGTAGAGGTATCTTGGTCGGGGTTCTTGTTACAGCTCAAATATCACGGATCAATTAAAAAAGTACTTACAACACAGAGACAAGAAGTTAGAAGAGAAGATAAGAGATAAGAGAAGAAAAGTTATTTGGGCACCACCCTATTTTTAGAGGAACAGGGAAACCTTAAGGCACATAGAAAAGGATGACGAGAAAGGTAAGGTACAGCTAGAGAACTCACGCGAGAATAAAGTAAACCTTAAGAGAAAAGGTATCGGAATTATGCGTTACACTCCTAATATTTCGACACATATACACAAAATATACAATCAAACAAATAATAATATAATTTAATAAAAAATGCCTGGAAGAGAAACACAAACATATAAATTCAAATTATATACAAAAATATAAAAGAAATAAAAAGCAAATAGATCTTTAACAAAATTATATTTAGGTATATTTGTTAAAGTAAATGTACTATACCAAATTTTCTTGGATAGTTAAATGGCGTGATTATTGCGCAACTTATAATTAATTACAAACAAAAAATATCTCTTTGAAAAATAGTTATAAATAATTTAGTATCCTCAAGAATTAGAAAAAGGCAAAGAACATTATAATTATATCTACGTTAATATTTGGCAAGCAAGTGAATTTTACGCCTTGAGGATACCTGAATATGAAGTTACTAGGTTTTTGATCGTGATCACTTCAAATCTAAGAAAAAAATTTATCAGAAATATAATCTACATATAAAATAAATTGTCCGTTAGTTATACGTATATATTATCCTGTATTTTTATAAAATAGTCAGTCACTCTAAATCTCCATAAATTAGAAGGTACACTGAACTGGAGTCATAAATCAACTTCTAAAGATTTCGTTATCACAGTTTAGTCAATAAAAATTATAGGTACTCACAAAACAGGTGTATTCAAAATAATGGTATTACGCCCTCAATAAGGCACTTGATTTCGGTACGTACAACAGGTAGTTGGGATGACAGCCACAAAGAATTACGGTCTTCTTAACGTAATCCCTTAGATTACCTTAGGCCGACGAAAAGAGGCAGTTAGACCAAGGTAGTACAATACGGTGAGAGAAGAGTAGTAGAAGAACGGCGTAGAGTTGAATATGAACGGTAAAATATGAACGGTAAAATCTGAATGGTGTAAGATCCGAACATCAAACAGAAGTAACTTCAATTGGAAGATGTCTGTTTGACAAAAGAGAAAATAATTAGGATAAATAAGGATGAATTGAAAATTCACTTACCGCCGATTGTCGAAGATAAGACCGCTTGCCACAGGAACCAACTTGAAAATGAACATCGGATTGTGAACTTAGAAGGGCTTAGACAAGCAAAAGTTGAAAATAGAGAGGGGATATTGGCTGAAGGATGCCACGCGAAATTGACATTAAATTGCTGGGCTACTCGGGTTCATTTTCGTAGCTTTTACCAATGGAAAGTAACTTTCTACGAAAAACAACTCTTCTGTTTTTCTGAGAAGGTAGCTCGGAGATTTCACAATAAAGACCTTTTTCCTTTGTTATTAAGAGAGATTTTTATGTACCAAAACAAGATAAAAAGCAGAAGAAAGGAACATTTGTCGCAGTTATTTCTTTGTAAAAAAAAGGCGTAACGAATCGCTCGATAGTGTGGGTTATTTGAAGAAGATATGCAGGCATGGGCGGTATGAAAATAATTTACTAAAGGGAATAATTTAAAGAAATTATGAACATGCTTCACATTTCAGATCTGTTTTCTTTTCATCTTATTTTATTCTGTTATTCTTCTTAACTCACACTAACATGGATCACCATTTTGCTAGTTATTGCTAGTTTTTTCCTAGTTAGGTTAGAAAAATAGGGGAAAATAAGACTTCCCCCTTCCCAGTACATCACCCGAAAGCAACCTTACCTATGCTGACGACAAGGCCCCACTCTCTACCGAACCTTCACATGGCACCTTTAGAGAATACTCCGTGTTCTAAAAAGCTTAAGCACAGCTAGTTTCCATAGTCAAGGGGTGCAACAAATGAAGAGTAACTGTAAATCCAACAAAAGCACAATTATTATTTGACATCCCAAATGTTCTCGTCTAGAAGACCAGGTTACGCTCAATGGAGAAAAACTATTGCAGACCGTCAGTATCCTACTTGGGCATTTTTTTGGTCGAAACTTTTACACAATTTATTTCTCTTTAAAATAAATATGTAGATAACATTTAAACATTGACAAGTATCGGTGAGGGTTATTAATTTAGGTTATACGTTCTTTTATCCATTTTTCTGCTATATTTATATCTCTGTATATAGCTTTTAATAGTTTTTTTAGTCTAGTTGTCTCTTCTATTACTACGAAATATTTGAGATTTTTCTACTTTAGTTCTAATAATATTGCCATTACCAAAAATGGTAAAAAAAGAAAAATCAAAGAAGCGGCTCTAATTATGCTAAATGAGGCCAACTGTGTCGCAAATTCCCCGGCAGAATGTAGTAGGATCTGGTTACCAATATTTAAAGAGGAAGTTATTAATAAGAAAATACCAGTATTAGTAAGTCAGTAACATATAGAAGATACATCATTTATGTTTTTTTAAATAACGAAACATATAAAATTAGAATTTTGGTGTTTATTGAAGGTAAACTAAATGCACGAACAAATACTTACTATGTCGGGATGAGTATTATGAGGTTTTTTTTCTGGTTTTTCCCTCATAATTTACTAAGGAATCACTAACAGGAGGATTTTACTGTCATCATGTTATGTGTTTGTCTTTTTAAAGACGAATTACATGCTATGATTTTTTTCTGACGGATATTCTCAAGTTAAAGTTGATTTCATGTAATTGAATGAACTATCTTATAAGTAAAGTCGTCCCAGGAGCGCAACTCAACAATATTGGCAATATCATTTTAAAGTCGTCTACTTTAAAATGCATAGTGTATGTCTGAATTGTCAATATAAATGAGTCAGATAAAATTAAATTATTAGAAGAATTTTTCACTACGTAACAAAAAACAAAATTTGTTTAATTTACTGTTTGTATTTTGAAAACAATTTCCGAAGTGAAAATTAAAACGTCAATAAACGTAATTTTATTTTTAATTGTTGCTCATTCCCAGTTAAATACACTGTAACGTAAAACTGTAACGTTAAATACACTGTAGAATCAAAGTACTATTGTAAAAATAATACCTCAATCAACCATGAGAGCTTATCGTCTATACCTTGCCTAGCTCATTATCTCAAGGGTGAGTTCGTCTTGTCTTAAAATAGGGATTGAACCTGAGTTCTCAGTTGATAGCAAATAAAACAAATTTTAACCAAACATATTTATTTAAAAGAATAAAAAAAAACACAATAATTCACCCTGCCAAAGCTTAACAATTGATGAAATACTTATTGCTTTGTTCGATGGCTACTTTGTGTGTCCTAGCTGCTAGGTACTCCAATGGAATGTTGTAGGTTGGAGAGCTGCAGTTGCACGTGGTCCTACGGTCTGATGTGTTCGTACGGTTTGATGCGGTCAATAATCCCCGTGAATCCAATACGCCAATAAATCCAATAAGATGGTATATTCCCGACAATCCTTTGAATATTTCCAATAAAATATTAAATATTCCCAATAAATGTTGAATATTATCAATAAAATATTCCCGATAAAACTAAAACAAAAGGAATAGTTTGCATTAGAACCACATCAAGAAAAAAGGTTTAACTTCCTTGCTATCTTACAAAGTTACAATTACACAAATAGCGTATGGCAATGATAAAATGAAATAAGATTGTTACTATGATTGTTAGTTAAATTCTCTTAAATAGTCCTAATGCATATAAAAAAAAACAATTTGCTTTTGAAAGAAAGTAAGGTTACAAATATCGGAAATGCGGTCAGAACTATAGAATAAATATCACAATGAAAGTACTTACCTCAAGAGAATTTGTAGACCATAAAATGAGTCTAATTATAATTTTATATATTTATAAGCACAATATTGCAAAATTGGTTCTGTTTGTATTGATTGATTGAATAGTAAACAGCTAAAATTTCAAGATTTACATCAGATAGACGCTATGAAAGTGATGATTGATATATGCTGTTGATGACATAAAGTGAATTTAAACAACTGGTACCTACAAACCAAATAAATATTAACAGTATGAAGTTTTAAGAGAAAAAAGAGGACAAAATTAGTGATGGTTAAGATTATTCTATAATAAACAGAATTGTGGATAAAAATATAACTATTATGTTACAATTTTAGTACCACCCTTTATACCTTGCCATTATAAAAATGTTAAAAACACCTGTGACTTTTTCCATTTTTCTTTCCATTATACTCCATTTTGTTAGAACTATGTAGGAAGCAATTGCTGGGGGAATATAAAATTGCGTTGGTGGCTGAAGTTCGGCCGCACACACGCACACATATATAGGGAAACTTCGTCTGAGAGACGATGTAGTAAAATCTTATTTACTTCTTGGCTCATTTTATTTACATAAATTGCCTTTTATTGGTTATTGGTCTTTCTAGGCGACAGTTTTATGGGTATATGCATTAAAACTTTATATAACTTGTTATGAATATGGACAATTTGCAATTTTTGTACATTCTCTTGTGTAACAACGGATTTGAAGGGAAACTTTAAGATAAACTTTTTCACTATATATAATTATGCTTTGGTGATTTACTAATGGTGATTTACTAACTAACACGTAGTCTAATCTACATATAATATTTTATATAATATTAACTAGTGACAAAAGAACTAAGAAAATCATCGATTCACTTCCAACTATGAAAGAATTATTTTATGACTTCATCTTAACTTTTGGTAGCATTATTTAAGTGATCTACATTGAGATATAAAAAATATATATAAAAAAAATAAAGTGAAGTTACCACTGTATGCTTAGCACCTGTTGCGGTTGAAATGGCGTTAATTGAAAGATACCCAGCCAATGACATGAACAGACAGCCAACCTTGAGGTCGAAAATTCTTCGACAGAACAGCAAGGTTAAGAGTACCAACCCACTATTTTAAGGGCGGTATATTTGAAAAAGTTAACATGAGTTTGAATGATACATGATACATGATACATGATAACATGATAATTGAAAATTTATTTAACTTCATATATAAAAGAGTGAAAAATCGTCAACATTGTAGTTGGATATACAGCTACAGGTGAATGACGATAAGCACTTAATTTCCACAAAAGTCCAAGGTCCCACGCTTGGAACTTTAATTTATAAGGTATTCTAAGAATAAATTGCATTAATTTGTATTAAAGTAAAGATCAAAAATTCACATTAATCAAAGTATGAAAAACGACAGTGTATGCAATGTGACTTGCATAAGTAAGTCTAAGTTAATTGACATTATTGTAATATTATATTTTATCAAAGTATTAATTATAATAAGTTAGAGTTTTAGAATTATTTAATAAACAAATGTGTTAAATTGTACGACTTTAGAGACACACACATAATGAACTGATTGTAAAGCCTAATTCTGCAAAATTAAAGCATGATATATTTGGCTCAAGTTACTTATGTCAGTACTCTTATTTAAAGCATTCGGATGTTTAAGAATAGAACACATTTCTAAGAACTGTCTTTTACCAAGATTACGCTCAGTGCCAAGAATTTTGACTTCATTGAAATCCACCTTATGTTTGGTGTTAATCGCGTGTTGCGCTAACGCACATGTGTGCTTTGACAGATTAATGTCACTTCGATGCGAAGTGAGACGTCCTTTTAATGATCTTCCAGTTTGACCAATATAACATGCGTTACACTCAGCACAAGGTTAGTAGTATATAGTGTTGACTTGTTCCAAAGTGGACAAGGGTGTTTTAGTTTTAGAAAACAAATTTCTAGGGACATAGACTAAGGACAGGTTATTTGGACCAAAATATGGCTATTGGGCCAAATATGCCTTAATAAAATGTTGCTAAGAAAAAAGATACAGGGTGTTAAAGTTTATTTTTGTTTTTCATTTTTTGCTTATAGTTTCCCTGTATATTTATAAATTGCTATCAAAATTGGCAAAGAGGCATAATTTTAAATAAGAAATAGTATTTTATTTACAATTTTACTATCAAATGCCAAACTAATAAACAAAGTTGCAACTAACGTAAGGTTTCCGTTTTGACGATAAATCAAAACTAAACACACTTTAACTTAAAAGAACTCACAAAAACTCTAAATGTTCTACATGGTCTCCTCCGATTTCTATGCCTTTTCTAATTCTTTTTATAAAGGATTTTCGGACGTTAAAAAAATATTATTCTTTCCCCTTATAAGATTCACTGCATTTTGAATGTATCAGCTTCTTACATTTAGTGATAGATCATCTAAAATATCAGTAAGAGTATTTTCCAAAAAGAATAAACAAGAATCTCCATTTGACTTCGGAGGAAGAACATAAGGCCCTAGTAGTTGGTTGCCTATAATGCCACACCAAATATTTAATTTACACTCATGCTGAAGATGTCTAGCTTTAATAGCATACGGGTTTTCTTCTTCCCAATAATGACTATTTCGCCAATTAAAAACCCCTTGTATGGTAAAAGTTGCTTCGTCGGTGAATATAATATTCTTGATAAAGTGTCTGTCATTGCGATGTTTATTCAGAATACGTTGGCAAAACGGTAACCGTCGTGGAAGATCTGTTAAGTAAATTGTGAACAGGAGTGAAATGATAAGGATGGAGGTTCTCTTTTTTTAGAATTCTAACAATAGACGACTGACTTACTCCCATTGCTGATGATAGATGTCGTGAACTTATTTCAGGATTTTCATCTACTCTAACCAAAAGTTCATCTTCTTGATTAGGTGTGATTTGTTTCGGTCGACCACCCCGATTTTTAGTGTAAAATGACCCAGTTTCACCTAAACTACGATATAATCTTGCAAAAGTTTTGTGATTTGGTTGCCTTCTGTTTGCGTATAACATTCCATACCTTCTGGCTGCCGAGCGACCGCAAAAATGTTCTTGTGCGTATACGCAAATCATATCTCGCATTTCTTTATTAGTAAAATGATTGTGACGAGGCATTTCAATCAAAAAAAGTAATGACTACTTTTAAAAAATGCAGCATAACACTATACTGGCACATTAAAAATAATTTACTCTGAACAAATAACATTTACTAACAACAATTATCTGACAGTCCAAAGCATACTTTTCATAAATGAAATAATATTTGAAATCCTTTTTTAAGACTATAAGCAGTTCGACTGCGTTTTTATCGAAAACGAAAATTGAAATTATCATGTTTAAACAAGAGTACCAATTTTACGCAATAATGATATTTACGTCATATTTTCTAATAAAAATTACTAAAAAGTTTCATCACAAAAAGTTTAGACTCAATTTGATCATTAGGAATAATCCACGTGGCGCCCTCTATGACAAAACGTAAAATTGTAAATAAAATACTATTTCTTGTCTAAGATTATGCCTCTGTACCAATTTTGATACCAACTTTTAAATATACGGGGAAGCTATTAGCAAAAAACGAAAAACAAAAATTAACTTGTAACACCCTGTATCTTTTTTCTCAGCATCATTTTATTAAGGCATATTTGGCCCAATAGCCATATTTTGGTCCAAATAACCTGTCCTTATTCTATGTCCTAATAGTTATGACTCACCCTGTATAATATTTTTAAATACGTCGGAATTCCCTGATAAAACTTCAAGTGAATACAGTAGACTCCATCTTAACCGGAACCTCGGGAACAGAGCCTGGCCGGTTGACCAAATGGCCGGTTAATCCGATGTGCAGGCATTTTCATGAGAAAAATCAAGTACATACATACATACATCAAACACACGTACTGGAAGGTGTATATTAATAAAGATTATGGAGTATACAGTTGAAAAATACTATTTATTTATATGTATACATTTATATATTATTTAAATATTTTACAAACTTGTTTTAAAAAATCGGTAATTTTCTTCTGTTTCTTGACATTGACATTAAGTGAATTTTTAAAAGATATATATCTCTTCATCCATTTTTTAAAAAACAATACGTCTATTGAAGATGACCCAGGTTGTTGTTGAATATACTTCAATGCCGCCGCCATTGCAGCCCTCGCTTCGGTGTGGTCGACCTTTTCCCTCTCCGTCAACATCATCATCATCAGTCTCCTCGTTTTCATAGGGCTCTTCATGTGTTGCGAGTGTAATTATTTCGTCGTCGTCAAAAATTCATTTTCAAGTTCCTTATCACAGTTCATCCATTCTTCAATATCTTCGGCCTGCAATTGGGCATTTTCGGATAACGTTTGGAGATCTTGAAGATTGGTGGTAGATCTTCTTCGTGTGATTGTTGAAACTCAACAAGTTCCTCAAGGTTGGCCCAAAGTTTTCACCAAGACTTAACGAAAGTAGAAGCAGGAATTTTTTAGAAGGCGGATGTAGGTTACGTCTTTTAAGTTATTTTTTGATTAAATTAATAAGATTGAGATGTTCACTTTCTGCACATTGTAAAATTTCAGACAGTAATTTACATCTGTATCGCCTTTTCAAGCTGTCAGTCACCCCTTGATCTATCGGTTGCACCAAGCTTGTCACATTGGGAGGAAAAAAAATAATTTTTATGTCATCTGCCATGTTAGGTTTCCAAGGTGAGTTGGAGCATGCTTTAAAAAGGACTGCTTTAGTGGGAAGATTTCCGCTCTTAAGATGGCGCGTTACTCTCGAAACATATTCACGCTCAAACCATTCTTTGAATAGATCAGCGCTAGATTTTTGTGATCTGCGCAAGAATTTTTAAATGCACGCGGTTTAGCATACTTTCAATTTTCGCACAAGACGAATTCTATCCTCCTCAAAAGCAAAAATAGAACTGACAACCGGGGGCGAGAGACGATCATCAAGCGGCGTTTGATGATCGTCTTGTATGTAAAACAATACGAAGGGGGAGTGACCAGTTAACACGACGGCCGGTTAATGAGGGACCGGTTAAGAGGGAGTCTATTATACAATAAATGTACTTATGTAATAAATTAACTTCTCCTTTGGGTTTAAAATTATTACAAACTAATATTAAACAGGTAGAGGAATTTGTATTTTAAAGGACGCATCAAGGATGCATTTTTAGAGAAATGGATTCTGAAGATGTATACATATTTGTGACAGTTTTTTATAATTAAATACTGGTTGTTTTATTTCAATTTGGTTTTACTTTTTGTGAGCAGATACACTTTCGTCCGGAATATCGTGATGAGTTTAGTTTTACCTTAAATTTTTATCTGAAGAAATAACACGTTCGTCACAGTATAAAGAGGTTCCTCTTTATACTGTGGAACCTCTTTATACTGTGCTTTCGGTAAAGTCAAATATTTTTTGCATAATATACACTTTTGTTCAGGGGTCAAGCTCCGTGGGAATCAATCCCATAATTAAAAAAAAGTTGTCTTAAATATATATATATATATATATATATATATATATATATATATATATATATAAGGTTCTTGAACTCCTAAGTGGAGCATAGAGCTTCAGTGAAAACGCGCCATCGGGTTCTATTTTGCGCTAAGGCCTTCACCTGATTCCAAGACTTTCCTTGTTTTCTTATCTCGTCCATGGTGGATCTTCTCCAAGTTTGTACTGGGCGACCTTTTTTCGTTTTCCTTGGGGATTCCACTCTAGGGCAGTCTTTGCAATACTGGAGCTATTTTTTCGGAGAGTGTGACCGATCCAACCCCACTTTCTGGACTTTATTTCATTTACTACCCTCTTTTGTTTGGTCAGGTGTAGTAAATCTTCGTTTCTGATGATGTTAGGCCAGAAAACACGAACAATTCTTCGTAGACATTTATTAACAAAGACTTGTAGTTTGTCTGTAAGGGCTTTTGTCGCTTTCCAGGTTTCACATCCGTAAAGTAGTACAGACATGACATTTGACTGGAATGTGCGGATCTTTGTCCTCGTAGTGTAGTCTTCAGACCTCGAAACAGGGTTGAGCATGCTAAAAGCTTGTTGCGCTTTTCGTATCCTCATACGAATATCGTCTTCTGTACCTTCGCTTTCTGTTATGACACTTCCAAGATACGTAAAGTTTTCCACATTTTCAATCTGCATGTTATTAATGGTGAATAGCGTGTTGTTTCTTGCATTTATTCTCATGGATTTGGTTTTACCAATATTGATTTGAAACCTATTTTATTGGCTTCAGTGGAAAGTGTTTCCAATTGGTCAGCCACATCTTGGAACCTTTGTCCTAACAGGCAGATATCGTCGCCGTATTCTAGATCGCTTAGGCGTGTGGTTAACGTCCATTGTATCCCTCTTGTGTCAGAGTCTAGTTTGGAGAAAACATAGTCTAGAGCTATGTTAAAAAGAAACGGAGAAAGCACGCATCCCTGTCTGACTGTCTGTCTGTCTGTCCAGTAAGTACGTCAAATTCGTCACTGTTGATCCCATTGTGTGTCACGCTGCATTTCGCTTCAGTGTACAGTAACTTTAAAATGGAAATTATTTTATGCGGGATGTTTCTTAGCTCTAAAATTTTCCATATCCCATCATGAGATAAGCTGTCAAAAGCACGCTCGAAATCAACAAAAACCATGTATAGGGGTGTGATCCACTCAACCAAGCTCCGCGGGAATCAATCCCATAATTAAAAAAAAGTTGTCTTATGCGTTATAACATTTATTATCTGAGATTAGTGAATTTCATTTAAAACTTACAATATAAATAGCAAATACTTATAAACTTACTTAAAAATTAAAATAATGGGATGTATATTTAACATATTGCAGCCTACTAATAGTTTTTTCATTAAAATTTTACTTTCCAAAAAATTCTCACGAGCTACAGTTTTGTTATTAGGTCTGTTACATTTATAAATACTTTGAATTCTAATGTAGATCTCATGTTGATATTGATTGATAGCCTCTAAAACACAAATATATTCGGATGGTATGTATTAAAGAATTTATGTAAATGTGAATGGAAAGCTTTACATGCATTGGTTGTTCTCGTAGTTTCTCATGATTTTGCAGCCCAGAGTATCGGTGGAAATGTTGAGTTTTCATCAATATATGTCTCAACTAAATAATCAACAAAAGCATTTAGTTCGACGCAAAATTTCGATCAGATCAAAAACTAAACAATCACCCACTTCTTGGTGATCTAAAAAAAGAAGTCAAAACCAATGACCAATCCATTTTCCAAATTCAGTTCTGTTTTTGTAATCATTTGCTAAACCAAGTTCTTGAATAATTGATGGATTCGACGGAAGTTCTTAAATTCTACGCCACCAAGCCTGCGAAAGATGGAATCTACATCCAATTATTTTAGATTGACCGCAAACTGATTTAACAGTCTTATGAATTAATTTTTCAAAATCAATGACAATATCTTTTGGAAGAAAATTTAAAGTTAGCTCTGAGCATTTGGTCCTTATCAAATTGAAACATGTTCTATATGTAGATGATAATTTGTCTAGCAATAAACAAAATACTAGTGGAATGTAGTGGCCATTGTAGTATCCATGAATTGTAAATATTTGATAATAGAATTTTGGGCAATATCTAAATGTACCATCCATATATATTCTAGAACACTTACATAAATGTCTGAGATTTGTCTCATAAGATAAAATAGTCAATTTTGCATTTCTTATTATTTACTAATAAAAAGTTTTCATTTCTAGACGTGATGATAGGATCCTCCAATTTTTCTAATTATTCCAGTACTCCTTCTAAGGTTTTTGGTAAAACTGAGAGTAATTTTCTTCTAGCATTATAAATACTTCGTTTCACTGATTTCAAATTCATAATAGTTAAATTGGCATTTTCTTCTTCACTTAAAACGCGACGTAAAATTTTCCTAAGTTGAGTACTTATATCTTCTGCAGCTTCACGCTTAACTGCTACTCTTACAAACTATTGTTAAATGCAGTTGGCCTCCAGACTTTGGAACTTTGACTCATGAAAATGATTTAAGTTTTATCTAGAAATTACTACAGCATCCCCAATTGTGTAGACGGCAGCGGTAGAATCTTTGGTACGAAATCTCTAGCTTGATTCTCTACTTTTTAACTTTTCGGAAAAATTGAACTTATAGTTATTCATGAATAAAAGAGAAGCACCTCTTTTCGTTGCACTTTTTTCACCACCATACGTTTGTCGAAATTCTTCATAAGTTACAAGAATAAATGATTTTCATAACAAAATTAGCAAGACTATAGCAATATAGACAGTTTGAGAATATTTTCACAAATAAATAAACTCAAAGATTTGTACATATGTATATATTTAATATTAATTGCCTCTTCGAAAAGCATAACGAAAATTTACCTGACCTTTTGACGAACTTGTATACCTCAATTTTGAGGCATGGACGAAAATGTATACCTTCTTTTATGACACTCATTATTTTGGCCGAAAGTGTAATCACCCCTTTTTGTCATTTATTTATTTTTAAGTTAACATTAAAAGCAACCGAAGGTGGTTTGTAAAATAAAGTATTGCACAGAAGTGGTAAGTGCATAGTACCTACAGGGATTGAATTCTATATTAAACATTTAAAATTAACTGTATTTGTTTTATTTTGTTATTATAACAGTAGTCAAGGAACTAGGTTATACCCTAATAACAATGTTAATGCTATGACTATAACGGCTTTTAGAAACTAAACATCCAAACGTTAAAATTACTGTAATGAAAAATTTGTTTTAACTCACTTAACATATCTGTCTTTTTCGAATCAGGTGCGAAATTGACTTTCTATACCAGTAGCAGTTTTTGAACATTGAATATGTACATTCTTAACCCATTGCCTGCATAACCGATTTTTATTGCGCGCGCTCGTACGTCTTCAATGCGGTGGGGATATACAGACGGTTGAAATTTCGAACTGTGGCAGTATTGTGGATAATAGACGAGAGATAGTAAGCACAAAAACCACGTGCATTATATGTGATACGCTAAGCAATTTTCTCCGTGTCGGTCTTAGCTTTCGTGGAGGAGGAGCTTTGAACTGAGTAGAGGCTCTTCTGTACTTTACGGAAGACAGACTGGGCGGGGATGTCCTCAACCTCGACACGGCGCGTCCCATATGGCTGATAGGGAAAGTTCCTGCAGATATGCAGGACAGGTACGAATAAGGCATTGCCAAATAAGTACCCGCGGATCAACTGAGGATATGACATTAGGCAGCAGTAATGTCATTACTGGATTAAGGCTATAGGAAGTAAAGATCCTGTAGGCTTAATTTCAGATACTCACAGGCGTCACTCACATTATAAGTTAAGCGACTGTGATACTGCGACATGGCATAGGGCAGCAGCTATGTCATTACTGAATCAAGGCCGCAGTGGAATGATTTCTGCTGTTGGCTTGATAACAGACACTCACGGGCGGACATCACATATTGATTCAACTGGCCGTAACACTGCGATCAGGCAGGCAAGGGGAAACCACCTGATTATTCTCCCGAGAGTACACTCTAAATAAATCAATGATTAGCGCAACACAAAAAGTAGAGATGCCATGCGATCCGGTTAGCGACCGGCGCTGTCCTGATTCCGTGTCAGACAGTGTGAAATGGGCTACCGGGCACGAGTGTGCGAGCAACCAGGCCACTCGTGGTAAATGGGCGACTGGAAGAAATAACCAAACACAGAAGTTTCAAGGCAGAAAATCGATGAATATAGGGACATGGAACGTCAGAGGTTTTCTCCAAACTGGAAAACTTTACCTAGTAGAGAAAGAGATAATAAGACAAAATATAGACATATGTGGTCTAGCAGAGACACACTGGAAAGATCAAGGACATTTTAAAACACAAAACCACACTATCTACATATCAGGATCTCAAAATACAGGGCATAATGGAGTAGCCATACTTATAAACAATAGAATATCTAAATATGTCAGACAATATGAAACAATAAACGATAGACTCATAAAAATTACAATAGAAGCAAAACCAGAAAATTTCCATGTCATTCAAATATATATGCCCACAACAGATGCCCCAGATGAAGACATTGATGAAATATATAACCACATAGAAAACATACTGAAGAAGATACCACAAAAAGAGCCAGTATATATTATTGGAGACTTTAACGCCAAAGTGGGAAAAACGGATAATGAACCACATTTAAGAGGTATTGTTGGGTCATTTGGCTTGGGCATTAGAAACAACAGAGGAGAACGTCTTTTACAGTTTGTCAGTGAAAATAATTTAGTGATAACAAATACCCTTTATAAACACCACCCAAGAAGGCTCTCAACATGGACTAGTCCAAATAAAGAACACAAAAATCAAATCTATTACATACTCGTGCGGAAAAGATGGCAAACCTCAATAACAAATGTAAAAGTTATGCCTGGAGCATATTGTGGATCAGATCATAAACTACTAAAAATGAACTGCAGGCTCAGACTACACACAACTACAAAAATACATCAGACAAAACAGATAAGGGTAAGTAATGCAGAAGAATTCCAGATAAAACTGATAAGCAAAGAAAAACCACAAGTATTAGAAGACACAAATAAAACGTGGAATGGAATAAAAAGCTGGATATATTCAGTGGAAAAAGAGTGCACATCGCGTAAAACCCAAAAGAACAAACATTGGATGTCAGGGGAAGCATTAGAGTTAGTGGAAAAAAGAAGAGCTATGCTACAACATATCTCAAAAACAGGAAGCAACACTCAAGAAATAGCGGAGATAAACAGGAAAATAAAATGTATGTGCATCAGAGATAAAAACAACCATATAAATAACGTGTGTCAAGAACTGGAGCAACATGCAAACCGCCATGAAAGTCATGAACTATTTAAAAAAGTTAAATATTTAGCCCGAGAGTTCAAGCCACAACTTCAAGCCATTCAAGACTCTAATGGAGAAGTAAAAACCGACATAGAGAGCATCGCAGAGACCTGGAAAAATTACTGCTCAGAATTATACAAAGATACTTCAAAAGATGACGCATCAGTCCCAGAACACAAAAAACATGCAATCAGAGAGGCTGAACCAATCATTTTACGAGCAGAAGTAGAGAAGGCTCTTAACCAACTAAGAAACAAAAAAACTCCAGGAATCGATGGCATAACAGCGGAGACTCTAAAAGCAATAGGCGAAATTGGCGTAGATGTAATGCTGGATATGTGCAACATGATATGGGTCACAGGTGAATGGCCTGATGAGTGGTGTGAATCAACCTTGCTCCCCATCCATAAAAAAGGATCACTAACCATATGCAGCAATTACAGAACCGTTGCCCTTATCCCTCATGCAAGCAAAATCCTGCTACATATAATCAATGAACGGCTAAAGAACTTTCTACTTTCAGAGATAGCCGAAGAACAATGTGGATTTGTACCAGGAAAGGGAACGCGTGAGCAAATACTCAACACCAGACAGATAGTAGAAAAAGCGAGAGAACATAACATACCAATGTTGCTCTGTTTTGTAGATTACACAAAGGCTTTTGATTCAGTAAAATGGGATCCTCTTTGGAGTATAATGGAAAATATGGGAGTACCTAACCACCTAGTTAACCTAATAAGAAATCTGTATAATAAAAACTCAGCCAAAGTTAAAGTACATGGAATATATTCAAATGCATTCAAAACAGAGAAAGGAACTAGACAAGGTTGCATACTATCACCATTATTGTACAACATATATTCTGAATATATAATGAGAAAAGTACTAGATGAATGGGATGGAGGAATCACTATAGGAGGCAGAAAAATCAGTAACCTGCAATACGCAGATGACACACTTATACTAGCAGCGAATGAAGTCGAAATGATTACCATCATCGAACGGCTAAGCCGAATAAGTGAAGAATTCAGACTTCAAATCAACACCAGAAAAACAAAAATAATGATTGTAGACAGAGCAAATAATAATCTACCGCATATACGTCAAATAGGGATTTTCGAAGTAGTCGACAGATTTGTATACTTGGGCTCTCTGATAACCAACAATGGTGATTGTTCCTCAGAAATCAAACGTAGACTAGGAATGGCCCGAACCGCAACTGCTAAATTAATTAAAATATGGAAAGACCGAACAATAACAAGGAATACTAAGCTTAGGTTGGTCAATGCCCTTATTTTTCCCATTGCTACATATGCAGCTGAAACATGGACTCTCAAAAAAATCGATAGGAGTAAGATCGAAGCCTTCGAAATGTGGGTATATAGAAGAATTCTACGCGTGTCCTGGACAGAACATAGAACCAACCTGTCAATTCTGGAAGAGCTTCATATAAAAGACAGGCTACTAAAAAAAGTAAACCAAGCATACCTAACTTACTTCGGCCACATAGCTAGAAGAACGGGCACCATGGAACTATTGGTAGTAGAAGGTAAGGTAGAAGGCCGAAGACCAAGAGGAAGATCTCCAATACGATGGGTGGACCAAATGAAGAGTTTGGTGGGAAAATCCCTACATGCAGCCGTCCATATGGCACAAGATCGCAGTCAATGGAGACAGCAGACTAATAATATTTAGGGTGTCACTACGCCCTGACAAGGGCTAAAGGATTGAGGAGGAAGCAATTTTCTAATGGTTCTTTTCTCATACGATGTGAGTATCATATGTGATTCACATAACCTAAAATTATTACGTATTTGTTTCATTATTAGTTTATTAATTTATTCTATTTTTAGCTTATAAAAATGAATCCGGCACACTTTTACGGCCATCATAGTAACAAAAGGAGCTACGAGTCTAGTGACGAGAGTGAAAACCATAATCCAGAAAATTTTAGTGATTCAAGTGATAGCAAGGAATATGTGCCTTCTGAATGTTCAATTGATTCTTCATCATCAATTTCATATTCCGAAGAAGACATTTAATTACGTCTATCACCATCACCAACACAACCTATTCCTGAATGGAGTTCCAACTTTCAGGAGAGAGTGAGAGTAAATTTTACTGGAAATTCCGGTATAAAAAAGAGAATTCCAGCGGCAAATGGAAATGCAGTACATCCTATTGATATATTCCAACAATTTTTTGATGACGAAATCCTCAATTTGATGGTTACTGAAACAAATTGTTATGCGCTGCAATACATGGCAACACATACACTAAAAAGGTCCTCTAGAATGAAAAAATGGGTCAATGTAACATCATGCGAGATGAAAAAATTTTTAGGTATTCTGCTTGTAACTGGACTTATCCAATACCCGAACATAGAAGATTATTGGCGACGAGACAGTCTATTTTACCATCCAATGTTTCACCAAATTGGAATGAGCTACAACAGATTCTCTTTGATACTGAAGAACTGGCACGTTTGTGATAATTTAACAGCTCAACCTAATAATAGATTATACAAAATAGATGCTTTCATCAAGTTGTTTATTTCAAAAATTCAAAGGGGAAGAAATAAGTGTCGATGAAACTATGATTTCTCACCGAGGAAGACTACTATTTCGGCAATATAATCCCGGTAAGTCTCATAAATATGGAATAAAATTATTTAAGTTATGCGAGATGTCAGGATATATATGGAATTTTTCCATATACTGCGGACAGGGTACGTCTACAATATTACCTGGATTAGACCACCCCGGATCTGTTGTTGTTTCTTTATCTGAGCCATTACTTGACGAAGGTCGCACTCTTGTAGCAGACAACTGGTACAGCAGTATTTCATTAGCCACTTTTTAAAAAAATAGAAACACAGAATACTGTGGAACAATGAGGGTTAATCGAAGTGGTATCCCAAATGACGTCAAAACAGAGAAATTAAACAAAGGACAAGTTATAGGTGCAATTAATACTAACGGAATTCGACTATTCAAGTATCAAGATAAGAAAACAATTTATATGGTTTCAACGTTCCATGGATCTGACATGAAGGAAACGGAGAGAAGAAATCGCAAAGGTGAAATAATTAGAAAACCTATTTTAGTTTTAGACTATAATAGGATTAAAGGTGGTATAGACTTTTCAGATCAAATGATTTCTTACTACAGTCCTGCTCGTAAAAGTGTCAAATGGTATAGGAAAGTCCTTTTTGAATGTATTAGTATTGCAGTTGTTAATAGCTGGGTCTTATATAAAAAATTTTATAGTAATAAACAAATGCAACAAGCTTTATTTACCAAATGTTTGGCGGAATCTTTACTTGGAATCGATACCAAGCAAAAAATAGAAAAGCCCATTCGAAAAGTTCATGAACTAACAAACATTGCACGCAAGGAAAATGGAAAAATTCAACGCAGGCGGTGTAATGGATGTTATAAAAAAATAAGTCTGGAACACAATCGTAAAAAAGCCCTGAAAGAAGCAAAACAAGTATCTATGGAGTGTAGAATTTGCGAGAAATCATTCTGCCTACCATGTTTCAATGAAAATCATAAAAAATAATTTGAATTTTTGCTTTTTATTTTTTAGTCATAGAAATATATTTAAGTTTTTTTTTTGTGTCGCAAAATTTGGAATTTATATACATTTTTTTAATCAATAAATAATATAGAAATCATGTTTTACTTTATTTTCAATAGTAGTATAAAATAGCAGCACAAATTATAAATACCTTTCTTTTCGTGAGGTAATATGAAAATCGAGTTTCCTCTCTCAGACTTAACCGGTACTGCCAATATCATATGCTTGGTCATAAATATACTTTTAAATGACACGACTAGCAATGCTCAAGGAATATATGTCATGCGCTTTGAAGAAATATTTCATTATAAATATACTATTCACTGAGTATCATATATAATGCACAGACGTTGCAAAAATAATGCCTGTGTATCACATGTAATGCACAGGACAGGGAAAGGGTTAAATAACTCTCTTAAAACTCTTTACTCACTGACATACTTTTATGTTTAAAGGGGAATTGGTACCATTTACCGATCGATTATGAATTTCCATAGTATTTTTTTCGTATTATTTCTTCATTTGTTTCAGAGCTTAGTTGATGCCATTAAAAAGACACAGTGTCATCCATAGGTTTTCAATACCTTGTAAACAAATACTAAAATGATATATCAGCTTTTAATTTTACTTGCATTTATAAAAAGGATAAATACTTAAATAACAATTAAAATTTTGTTTCTGTTAGTAGAGCACAAGTGTTTTTCCAAGAAATTTTTCCATGTATTAGCCATGTGTTTGTATAATATATTGGGGATAAAATAACAAACTTCATATAATTACAACAATTTTTAACAAAACTTTAAGAATTTTATATAAACAAATCTGATACTCAACGTTCTTAAAGGTAAAATGTAAGTTGGATCTACGTTGAAATACCCAATACGAAAAAAGACTTAAAAACAGTTAATTGATTATCTGATTCTGTGGGTGCATCCTATTTTATTTGGAAGTAAGTAAAACTTATTGTTTGCACTTGTCCAATATAGAACTCATTATACTATAGATATGTAGATAATACATGCTGATATATGTGCTAGATAAGCACTACTTTCAAGGAACCACTACAAGAGGGTAAATCGATATTGGAGCACCGCTGCAGGAAATGTTAAAAAATTGATATTTGGAAGAATTTTGTTAAATAATAAAACGGGTTTAAAAGGAGATTATTATGTTCACTCTTAGGCCTTTTTTTTCATATCTTTTCAAACCACCAATATAAAATTTTTGTTGATAATATGAAATTTTTCTGATAATTTTAATTTATTTTCACTAAATGTTCTTACCTTTTATCATACTCAATGTTTAGGTTGCACAAAACAAAACTGATATCCTTCGCTATCTATTACATAAATGAAACTCATTGTGCCTGTTTAAAAAATAATCTAGATGGACGGGAAATGTTCGGATGGTAGCGAAAATGCCTTTGAGGGGCAGAACGAGATGGAAAGTGGATCCGTCGGAAATATTCCCAGATGACAATCGGAGAAGACGAGATCGCTTTGAGGTATATTCATTTTCGTGAAATTAATGACGACCCGAATTAAAATATTTTTTCAGTGATCGAGCCAACAGTAGGTTGTTTTTTCCCGAATTTTAATATAAAAAGGAAGTAATTTATCTAAATATATAGGATTTGATAAATCGTGTAATTTAAAAAAAAAGACGAGGAGTTTATTATTCATTTTATTTTTTATTTATTGATGACTCTTTTTAACAAATTTTAAGTCTTAAGAAAGTTACTCTTTTAAGACTCGAAAAATGCCAGAATTTGCTCAATAAATAAAAAGGGAAGTTGGAAAGCATTTCTGAAAATGACAGAACCACAGGACCATAGCATTGTTAGAAATATGCTTTAAATTAATAATGGGAGCGCATAAGAAAAATACTGCTATTGATAAATACGATAAGTGTGAATAAAGTATAACCAAATAAATACCCGTGAACTGAAAACATGTTGTAGAGACTGCAGCTATGTGGCCACATTTACACAGACTAATTGAGCAAATCACAGACAGGGGCACAGCAAATGCATGGTACAGGGGGAAAATGAAAAACCAAATGCTAAGTAGTAACAGATATGGCTCAGAAATGCACTCAGAAATGAGTACCTTAGTTGACTTTAAGAATAAAAATCTAACGGGATCAACCGGAGCAGTGGATCCAGCCGTGGACTCTCTCTTTGCTATTCCCGAGAGGAATAGACTCTGAGTCAATTAAAAACGCCCATTTAAAATACCTTCAGCAAAAGGAGATTAGGAAAGAGGTAAAAATAGCTGCTGTGACGCGGATCCAAGAAAATTCTCATAAAACCAGATCGGCGAAACCGGTAAAAGCTGAAAATAAAAGGAGATCTAGAAAGAATAATAGTTCCTTTTTGCAACAAACAGTAGCTAAAGAAAACTGGGTCATAAAGCAATATGAAAAAAGTATTAATATAGCTGTAGAATACAGAAAATGCAATACATCAACATTTACAATTCTGTAAAAGAGCGGTTAGGTTTGGAACCTGCGGGTAAAATTTTCAACAGACATGGGAATGTTACCTTCTATATGACCTGTGAGGGGAGACAGAATTGACTGCAGCAATCTCAATAATATATCATACACACAATCAAACTTTTTCCAAACCAAGCAATTTAATCCCGAATACATAAAAAATACAGAAAAAAAGTAAATTCTTAAAATAAAAAATTGAAACTATTTGTTTTAAAGTCAATAGTATAAAACATTTCAATTTATAATGAATGTTTAGATTATTTTTATTTACTTATGTGTTCTACGAGTCAGTGTTACCACCCCTAACCCTTATGCAAGCTTTAATTCGTGTGAGCACGCGCCAAAACAAATTATCAACATTTTTTGTTGTAAATTGTCCGATCCATATGTGGACGAGCTTTCTTCTTCTTCTACGGCACTACAGCCCAAAATGAGCCTTGGCCTCCTTTATTTTTTGCCTCCACCCTTGTCTGTCTGTGACTGCTCTTCTCCATACACGGACTCCTAAAAGTGCTTGTGCGTCGCTGCTTACTGTGTCTTCCCAGCGCTTTCTTGGCTTTCCAACTGGTCTCTTTCCCTGCATTCTGGCGTTCAGTGCTCGTTTTGGTAGCCTATCCTCTCCCATTCGTATCACATGTCCGGCCCATTGCAATCTTTGGATTCTAATGAAGTTTGACAGGGGTGTTTCCTTATACAGTTGATAGAGCTCGTTGTTATATCGAATTCTGAAGATTCCGTTTTCCCTCACAGGTCCTAGTATTCTCCTCAGTACTTTTCTTTCGAATGTGTCGAGTTTGTTTTTGGATGTTTCTTTCAGGACCCATGCTTCGCTGCCATAACATGCTATTGGCCGAATTAAAGTTTTATATATTCTCATCTTTGTATTTCGGTGGACACTTTTAGACCGAAATATATGGGAGAGGGCAAAATAAGCTTTGTTTGCCTGCGTTATCCTTTTTCGTATTTCTCCATCCTCTGCTCCATCGGCATATATTTCTACTCCCAGGTATGTAAACTTTCCAACCGTTTTAATGTCATCTTCATGTATAATGTTTTGTGGGATTATATTTCTTCTCGTCTGTACCATTATTTTTGTTTTTTCTGTGTTAATTTCCAGACCTAGCCTTTTCGTTTGTGTTTTTAACTCTGCGTATGCTTCCTGTGCTCCTGTTGATGTTCTACTCATAATATTAATATCATCGGCGTAGGCAGCCAGTTGAACCGTTTTATTGGTCAGTAGGTTTTCTCGTCCAGTTTGCATTTACCTGACCGCATACTCCAGTGCCAGGTTAAACAATGTTGGTGCCAGCCCATCTCCATGCTTTAGTCCCTGCGAGATTTTGAAAAAGTCTGTCCGGTTGTTTTGTATTCGTACACATGCCTGAGTTTCATCCATTGTGGCTTTAATGAGTCTAATTAGCTTATGTGGTATTGCTAATTCTGCCAATATATAGTATAGTCTGTCCCTTTTGACTGAATCGTATGCCTGTTTGAAGTCTACAAAGACGTTTTGAACATCAATGTCGTGTTCCCACGATTTGCTCAAGACCTGCTTGACTGTAAATATTTGATCCATTGTCGATCTTCCCCGTCTGAAGCCCGTCTGATATTCTCCAATAATATTTTCTGCTAGTGGTTGGAGTCGCTGGTTTATAATATACGTGAGGACTTTATACGCTGTACATAGTAGAGAAATTCCACGGTAGTTTTTGCATTGGAGTTTGTCTCCTTTTTTATAGATTGGGCATACTATACTTTTCTTCCATTCGTCGGGTATTTTCTCTTCTTGCCATATTTCTTTGATAAGCGCGTGGATATGACTTGATAGGTGGTTGCCACCTACCTTATACAGTTCTGCTGGAATCTCGTCAACTCCCGGGGCTTTATTGTTTTTCTGGGCCTTAATAGCTTCGAGAACTTCCTCTATGGTTGGAGCTTCTACTTCAACTTCGTTCTCTTCTACATGGTTCGTACCCATTTCATCTTCCATATCTACTTGTGTTCCAAGTAGGGTCTGAAAATAATGCTTCCAGGTTTCTGTGACTTTCTGTTGGTCACTGATTATTTGCCCACTTTCATCTTTGCATAGGCTTGTTTGAGGTTTATATCCACTTTTTATCTTTTTTAGGTATTCGTAAGCTCCTCTAATTTCATTTTTTTTGAAATTTTGTTCCATTTCTTCTATTTGTCCATTTTCATAAGCTCTCTTTTTGTTTCTGCATATCTTGTCTGCTTTCCGTCTTGCGACTTCAAATGATGTTCGTCTTTCCCGTGTTCTTCTTGTTATGTACATTTTGTGCGCTTCGTTTCTTTCTTCTATCGCTTGCCTGCACTCGTCATCAAACCATGTTCCTCTTCTCTTCTTTTTCTTGTTTCCCACGGTGGACGCTGCTGCTGTCAGCACTGCTGTTTTGATATTATTCCATTTGCTCTCTATGGAGTGCAGTTCTTGTGTCCTTAGCTCATTTGTGACTTCTTGCTCGAACTTCTCTCTACATTCCTGAGTCTTCAGTTTTTCCAGGTCTAGTTTGTTTGTTCTTTGTTGTTTTTCGTTTCTTTCTCTGTTAACTCTGCACCTAAATTTGGTTTGCAGTAAAAGATGGTCTGATTCACAGCATGCTCCTCGTCGTGTTCTCACATCAGAGATACTACTGGCTGCCCTTTTGTCTATCATCACATGGTCAATTTGATTGGTTGTGGTTCCATCTGGTGAGATCCACGTCATTTTGTGTATGTCTTTATGTGGGAAGCATGTGGAGCTTATAACCATGTTTTTACTGGTGGCAAAATTTATCAAAAACTCCCCATTCTCGCTTGTTTCATTGTGCAGTGAGAGTTTCCCTGTTGTGCCATAGAACTGCGGTTCCTTGCCTATTTTGGCATTCATATCACCAATTATAACCTTAATTTCATTTTTTGGCGCGTTGTCATATACTATCTCCAGCTGTTGGTAGAAGCTTTCCTTTATATGTTGCTCTTGTTCATCTGTTGGGCAGTAGATGTTTATCATAGTAAGGTTGAAGAAGTGGGTGCGAATTCTTAGTTTGCATATCCTTTCATTCACTGCCTGGAAGTCTATGATTTTTGACTTAAAATCATTATCTACCACAAATGCAACTCCACATTCTTTGATTCCTTGTTCTTTGCCACTATATAGAATTGTGTGCGTTTTGGTGTCCCTGACACCTTTCCCCAGCCATCTTGTCTCCTGAAGAGCAGTGATCATAAGACTATATCTTTTTAGTTGTTGTAGAAGTGCAGTTTGAGCTCCTGGTCTATTTAGCGTCCTCACATTCCAACTTCCAAATGCATAGTCCATGTTTCGTAGCTTTAGTCGTTTCCGAAAGTTCCCCTTGTTCCGAGGCAAATGTTTAGGTTTCATAACAGTGTGTTTTTCCGGGAGTGGGTTGTTAGCCCACTGCCCAACCTTCCTCCTTTACCCGGGCTTAGGACCGGCAATGGTGACTCCTGAGCTATTCAATCCACCCATTAGTCACCACAGGCGGAGTTGTGGACGAGCTTTAATTCTTTTTTAAGCAGATCTCAAATAAGCTCTATTGGGTTTAAGTTGATCTAGTATGATCCAATAGACTACTCCAGAGCCGTGATATCCTCTGCTTCCAAGAAGTCTGTTTTCACTCTGCTGGTGAAAGGTGGTACATTATGATACATTAAAATTAAATGCTCTATCATTGTACCATTCAGAGCCTAACTACATGTTCTCGAACCAAATCAATCTACCTGCGAGCTGTTAGTTGGTTGGAAGAAGATCAATGAAGTTTTTAATTAATTATAATGCCTTAGACATGACACTTTCTTCTTTATATATGTGAACAGATCTGGCAATTTCGGTTCTAGCATGTCTTCCTCGCTTTCTAGGTACACGAATTCGTCGGTCATCTGATTTTATACAAATTCTGGTTTTATCATAAAATAGCACATTTTTCCAGTTTTCAATGTTTCCATGTTGGTATTCTAAAAACACCAATTTAGACCATTATTCTTGTGCTACCTTTGTGGTAGCTTCAAAAAACTGAATGTGCTTAAGAAATTTTTGGGTTTCTTCTAGCTACGTGGACAATAAATGATCATGGCGAACCGTTATTAGTTTTTGCGCCAACCACTGCAGCTATGTCCCTCTGACAAATTCCTTGCTCTACACGACCAATATAATCTTTCCCCTTTACACTTCCATTAACCCCACATAAAGCATATTTTGGTGGTAATTTTATTTATTTTCATTCAATTAACAGCTCAAATAAATAATTTATAACGTACCGAGCTATCTTATCTAACTGTTTAATCGGTTTGTTTATTTTTAATAAAAACCTTTATTCTTCGCAAAGAAGTTTTAAAAAAAAATAAATGTTGGTTTGAAATAATATATATATATATATATATATATATATATATATATATATATATATATATATATATATATATATATATATATATATACTTAAGCACCGCCACAAAGTCCTTACTTGCCTCCCCTAAAAAAACTGATGACTATCAAGATCTGCTCGAAGAAACAAAATCAAAAAGATGGAAGACTGGTTGTTAAAAAATCAAAAGATAGGGGAGGTTTCACAAATTTTAATGGGGTACTACAGACTGAGAAAGGCATCAGAGACCTCCACGGCTTTAATCAGAGCCCTGCAGGCGAATTTCTCAGTATAGTAAGGCAGATTCGGCATAATTTACTATTGCTGTTTCAGGGATTTAACGACGTAGAAATGACGATAGCAGGAGATAATCATTAGCTTAGCATACCTTTCATATAATGATCACGAAAAACCATTTAAAAAAAATGGATCAACCAGCGAGAGTCTGTAGCACAAATGGGCTGCAACTGATCATAGGCTGGGATGCGAATGCACACCATCTGAGCTGTGGTTGCACAACCAACAACGAAAGAGATGAATCATTACTACAGTTTCTTACGGAATATAATTTAAACATACTAAATACAGAAAAAAAATCAAGCACCTGTACAAGCTAAAAAGAAAAGCTAATAAACTGAGAAAAAATTAACGAGTACCAAGAATACTAAATAGGATTTGGGTTTTTTTTTTCTTTTGCGAAATAATAACAACTTTCTGTGAATATAAAATATTATTGTATGGAATTTTCATACACACAATTCTGTAGCACAATAAAAAAACTGAATGTTGCAAGACGTGAAGGAACTGTATACCGAGGAAGAGAACATATTTTTGAAATATTGCTAGAATTAGAATTATAACTAGAAATATGAAAAAACAAAACCATACAGAGATAATTTAGACTTAACAATATAAATTATTTCATTCAATTCTTCTTTGAAAATAATTGGAAAATAATAAGGATGAATTATACAACTTTCAGCTATTTAGGAATGGCCATTGAACAAACGCGTAAGGAACGAGTAAAACAAAGAATCATCAGGGAAAATCAAGTCTAGAAAATAGAAAATCAAGTCTAAAAAATAGAAAACAGCAAGAGCACCAAAATTAGAATCTCTAAGACACTAATATGATTTAAAATAATCAATTTTTTCCAAATTAAACATCCAATGTTTATTGCGATACGTCTTGTTATGAGCAATAAGCAATATGTATAATTTATGTACAATAACACAGCGGGAACCTTCTCAGTGGTAGGATCCCAGATAAGACATATATTAAAAATTTATTCTAGGACATAACAATGATTTTAAAAACAATGACAGTTTAACCGATTAACAACACTAACAACAAATATAAATATTATAAGCCTAAAAAAGGCAAGAAAAGTTTTAGAAAACGCCAGAATAAAATTTTTTTATTTCACCGCACTATGACACTATACTCTGTTTCTCCAGATGTACTGGGGGTTAAAGGGTCTGACCTTTTTATTTTCTTTTGTGTAAGCATGTGTTTTCGGACCAGCGGATTTCGATGGCAAGATAGTATGGTCTTTTATGCAGAGTTTACAGAAGATACTGCTTTCCTAACTGTTAGTAACTTTAAATCGTGGAGTAATCTGTGGTTCATAATATACAAAGCGGCATTGCAGATCTGGCGTAGTAATTTTGATTGGAATAGTTGAAGTTTTTGCATATTGGTATTACTTGCTGTATCACCGATTTGTGCTGCATATAGCCATATCGGTTTTAAAATTCATTTACGAATCAGATGGTTATTCTCACAGCTAAAATTTGATTTTCGATTAATACATTTTCCTATAGATTAAGCGTATGTACCAATACATTTTCATAAAGATTAAGCTAATTTGCTTCAACTAAGTTTGCTATTTAAATAAATTCCCAAGTATTTAACTTTGGTATTAACTGAAGGGGTCAGAAGCAAAACCGCCTAAGTAGCAAAATACACGTTTTGAGAAATAAAGCATCAAAGTTTTTGCTCTTTTAAAAATTCTGGATGTTCAAAATTAAAAATTTTAAAGGATTAAACAATTCAAAATAAGTATAAAATTTTAAAGATACTTCTGTTGAGAAATTATTTTAGTTTTTTTTACCTCTTTCGACAAAAAAATGCACTTAGGTTGTTTTACCTTTAAGCAAAATGGATTTATAATACACAAAAAGAACTAAATAAAAGCTTAATTTCCAATTAATATTTATTTTTTCTTAAAAAAAAATACAAATTTTACTTTTTTATATCACCAGAGTTACTCATAATCTGAGAAAAAACCTATATAGTCGTCTTGTTCGACGTTGGCATCTTCTTTGGAAGATTTAACAGCAGTGCTTCCTTTTTTCATTGTGTTTTTTTTTTGCTGCTTTGACTCCTGCGGCAAATCATTATAAAATTGATGGTAAATAGGGGTATGAACTCTAGCAGCTGTTATAAATTTTGTTATATAAATTATAAATTTTGATACTTAAATTGTCTCGTACTTCTTTTTTCGTCTTCAGTTGATGATGATATTAAGTTTACCAACCGATCGCATTTATAACAAGAGTTGAATGAGGATGGTGAAATTTTAAATTGAATTCAGTATTGAAAATATAATCCCCCATCCCTTTCTGGGGGTTTATGGTTATCAGTGCAATTATTATCTTTGTAAAGACCATGCATTTTGCGAATGTTTAAATCGGACGAAAGGTATTTCGTATTTGGATTTTGATTATAAGAGTAATGACTCCTATTACGTAGTAATGATCTGATATATTCAATCACTATTTTTCTTGCGTTCTCTGATACTTTGTTGGTTGGGACATATTTTCTTCTTTTATCAGGCTCCACAAAATTGTTTTTGTTAACTTTTTTACACATAACCTTAAAGCGACTTTCTCTGATATCAAAACTTTTTAGGAAAAAGTCTGCATATACGGCGGTCAAGAAGTTTAATTTCTGTAATGTAATTTTTTTGCTATTAGCCAATTTTTTTAGGTTCAGTTTTTCTGATATATGAAGCTAAAAAAGCTGTTTGCAGGTTGGTAAACTGTCCAACTTAGAGAAGAGTCGTTTACTTTTAATGTCGTTAAATATTCCACATTGGTACCTACACGCGTATGCATATACTCCTGGACACATTTCTTTCTCTTCAATTTTTCTCTGCTTTCATATTCTTGGCCAGCAAGCCCCTTATTTGTGATTTTATTCCTCTTCCATGCATGTATGTTACGCTTCCTTTTTCGGCAAATTTTAGGAATTACTGAAAAGGAAAAATATGTTAAACCCTTAAGTTGAACTTAACTTCGAAATTTCTAAAAGTACATAACTGTAAGGTAGGTACTAAATTTACCGGTATTTACAAGTTTAATATTTACATAATAAATTAATTTTTGATAGGGATATTACGCTTAAATTAAAACTAACAAGCTAAAACACACACTTTTACTACTCAAATATTATACTCCACATGTGTGCTTATAGTTGCTTCCTCGGCAGATATTATAGAATTATCGCTGTCGTTATCTTCTTCATATTCACTCGGAATAAAATCAGATTCTCCATCTGTAGCGTATGGATCACTATCTGACTCTAAAACTAATATCAAAACTCAAAAAACATGATCCAAATATTATAATGACAAAATATATCATTTCTGCAAACAATAGTATCACTTGAAACACTGCTGTTAATCTACTAAAGAAGTATAACCTACACGCCATAAACAAATCCAAACCGTTGAGTGGAACCCAAACAACATAAGTAATAAAAATATATTTATATCTAGCGGCTTGTTTGGAGGTAAAACAGCCTAGGTGCGCTAAGGCTATTTCTACTCTTAAGGATTGGTGAATTTCATTTTGGTTATTTTTTCTATTCATCAAAAGATGGCGATAAAGTAGGGTTAGAGCATAGTCGATTTTACTACCAAACAATATAAGATCAAAGAATATAGACGCTTAAGATATTCAGAACGTGAAACATCACTAAAGTCGTTTTGGTGAAAATTTTACTCAGGCGGTTTTACTTATAACCCCTTCAACTGGTAGGGCAGTGTTGTTTATAGAAACTGGTGGCGCATTACATTTTTTCAAGAAAACGTTATTTGTGTTGATTTTAAACTGTTAAGACTAAAACTATATAGTTTAAGCAGGTGACTGCAATACCTAAGATGCTTCAGTTGTTGTAGAACCTAAAGCCATGTTAACTGTGTCATCGGCATATGTAACGATTCTTGTATTGGTCGTGATTGGGAAATCTGATTAACTGATATATTAAGTTGTAGCATTTGCAATTTCATTGAATCTTTGGTGTATATTAAAATCCCCTCGTATATGTAATATATTGAAATCCCCTCATAAATGTTTGAAAACTGGCAGAATATTTTTTTATTCTATGTTAGTTTCCTATTTGTACGTATTAAAACACCGAATTCTTTTAATTTAAAACTCAAATAATATTTCGTTCTTTTTAGCGTTGTTAAGTAATATAAACCATTTTAGAGTTGTTTATTATTTTAAAGATGTGTAAGTTCTTTCTCGGTATTTTCTTTTAATGTTTTATTCGAAGTCACCTTATAATTTTTATACATCGTAGAATTTACGTATTTCATGATGATTTCTTATAATAGCCGTACCTCCTTGGGCTTTAGCTAATGGATATTTAGATACATAGGTTAAATATTTGGGAATATTAATAAAAACATAACAACCGTGTAGATTATGGAAGTAAATAAAGGCTTAAACTTGGTGTAAATCAGTGGTTTTCAATGGCATTTGGAGAGCAATCCAAAAATATTAAAAAAAAAATTATTATCTTTAATATACATTCCCTGAGTCTTCTATTGCTTAATCTGATTATAGATAAAATAATAAAAAAAAATAAGAACTAAAAACGAATACCAAACAGAAAAAAAATATCTTAAGATAATCTGATATACACACGACACACTACTACTCTCTCAAAATGATGATAGTTAGATAGATAAAAAGTATGCCGATCCAATTTAATATAACCGCTAAAAAATTTAACATGTTAATTTCCCCAAAAAAATACAAAAAGCATAGTTATAACAGCAAATTTACTAAGATGTAAATTGGAGCTGGAAGGTCAGATAAAAGAATAAGTGATGGAGTTTAAATATCAAGGAATCACATTATCTAACTATGAAAAGCTTAAAACAGAATAGAAGATCAAGTAAATAAAGCATACAGAACCGCAGGTTGCCTAAATGAAACAATATGGAGAAATAAAAATATTGGAAAAAAATAAAAGGCAGAATTAAGAAAAGAGTCATCAACCCAATAATGATATATGCGACAGAAATACGACTTAACATAGAGAGGACCAAAGGGCTGTCACAAACAGCAAAAATGAAAACACTTAGAAAAATTGATAGTAAAACACTATGGGGTAGAGCGAGAAGTACAGATATACGACGTAGATGCAAAGTATAGAACATAAGAACTGGGTAAGAAATCTGATAATAAAATGGAACCATCATATAAGTCAAATGACAATAAATAAAGTAGTAAAGAGGCAAGAGACGGGCCTCCAATAGGAAGGCGATTAGTAGGATGACCACGTAAACGAAGAAACGACAGTTTACTGGAGACACACTGAAAAAGAGACAGTTATGTCTACATAAAAAGAAAAAGATGTAAGGACTGTACATGAAACTTGTAGACCAATATTGAGAAAATGTATTCCTTTTAAAAATTACACATATAAAAAAAATATGTGTGTTCTGACTTTCTATTCAAATCTGATTAAAATCGGCAGATTCAACTGAAATTTTACGTTAGCAGCTGAGCTAAGCTATACAGCCTACGAAGAAAGTATATTTCACTTTGAATATCTCAGAACAGACATACCTCTTACTTGCATTTCTAGCTGTATTTTATTATAACAATACTTTTAAATATTATGATCTAGTTTCAACATATCTTGATACAACACTGGAGTAAATTCTCACAAAGAAAATTTAGAAATTCGATCTACAATGTAGTCCCCTTTCTTACAGTTTTATTTCTTTTAAATGTCATTCAACAAACACATGTTTGTGTTTTGGATTTTTCAAGATTTCCAACTAAATTCTCAATTGTTTGGCTACAAAATATCCTACAGTAAATAATGCTTCTCGGATGTATTATTGTGGCAATTGTAAGGAATTTAATGGTCTTTTAACGTTTTGGGAACAATCCAGTGTAGGAGATTTTTTATTTTAAAATAATGAAATAAAAATGATATTAGTGTACATGAGCAAACAATTCTAGTCATTAGAAAGACATGAATATATGATATAAAAAGCCAAACAAGATTGGAAACGTTTGCAGTCAGCATAGTCTATAAACTAAACCTACTATAAAGAAAGTATTTTTTACTTAATTTTATTTTTTATTCTGTTAACAGTCGTAGAGACATTCTAAGGATTTTAACAGGGTTCTAAAATAATTTGAAATATTCAGCATTTTGGTTTTGGGTTCTTTTAGATAGTTGGAAATAACAGCCAGTCCAGAACTACTTTATGCTACTTGTTTATACCAAAATGTCGCTGGTAATGCTTTTTTGTGCTATTAATTATGGACTAGAGTCCAAACACATAGTATGCAATAATATGTATCAGCAATTTTCAAAGCCAAAAAATATCTGCATTGTAATATTTAATGCAAAAAGAATTGTCTACCACACGATTTTATCATAAAGATGTGCTCCTCTTTTAATATCACAAACAAAGTTTACATCCTGTAATGATATATATTACGAATACTTCGCAAATCTACTGGCGAAAGAAGAGGCAGAATATTTGCAAACGCCTCAAACACAATTAGAGGTGCAAACAATAGAAAATTACTAGGCCCTGGCAATATTCCACCCGAGCTACTCAATTATGGTACAAGCAAATTATATAAGCAGCTAGCCAGCCTTTACCAAAAATGTATTACCGGAGAGAGTATACCGGAGGAGTAAAGGACATCGTTTATTACGAATTGAAGATGAATTCTGTGATATAGAGGCCCAACAACAGGCCAATCTTAGAGCAGGTATATCAACTATTGACCATCTGTTTACTGTTACCCAGCTAATCGAACAAAAATAACACGATATCAACCAATATATCTACTCTACGTGAACCTTAAAAAAGATTATGATAGTGTGCCAAAACAAAACTCTGAAAAGCTCTCGAGAAAACAAATATTTGGGTAACCTTAAGCAAGGCTGTTCAAGATCTCTACAAGAACAACATAAGTAAAATAAAGAAAGGTCAGGAGGTATCCAAGGGTTCTACTAAAAGACTTAAACAAGGATGCCGCGTGTCTCCTACTTTGTTTATGATCTACTCGGACTAAGCGATGAAGACGTGGAAAAGAAATTGCAGTAACATGGGAATTCCTCTAAACGACGCAATATTGTACACATTGAGTTTTGCAAACGGTCAGATAATGATAGCCCAAGACTATGAAGACCTTGAATATGTGACCCGTCAACTTATCGAATAATATGAACTATGGAGGCTAGAAGTAAATATTAAGAAAACTAAATACATGTGTATTGGTTAAACTCAACAAAATCTAATCTTGGAAAAAATACAGCGAGAAATATATTACTGTCAAAAATACAAATATGGAAATAACTAACGATGGCCAAGTAGACTAAGAAATTAAACATACAAATAACCAGGAAAGACAAACCATTAGAAAATTAAACAGTATACTGTGGGACAAAACAATCTCAAAAAAAAAAACACAAAATCTATAAAAAACATCATTATAAACAGCATTGTTACATATAGAAAAAGAGGTATGGCCACCGAAAGGAAAAATTTTGGAAGCATTAGAAGCAACAGAAATGGACTTCATGAGAAGACCGGATGGAAAATCAAGATAAGACAGATTTAGAAAAGAAACAATATAACAGAAGACATCAAAATAAATCAACTTAGGTGGTATGGACACGTCCAAAGAATGTATGAATACAAAATACTAAATAAAGTATTTAACTGGATACGGCATGGAAGAAGAAAGCAAAGTAGACCAAGATTAAGTTGGAGAGAAGGAATCGATAAAGATTTAAGGGAGTTGGGAGTTAAAAGAAACTGGAACGACCGAGATAAATGAAGACTGCAAGTCAGAAGACAGCGTAGAATGATATAAACTGATTTACTGATTGACCTAAGACTACAATATTAGATTTGACAGTAACGCATTTGACTATAAATTACTTTTTGAAGACGATTCTTCAGATTTTTTTTTATTAACACCTGCGCTATGTTTGTATACTGCTATCTGGTCACAAATGACCAATTATCAGTTATTTTTTGACCTAACCTAATAACAGCAAATACTTAAATCTGAGGGCTTACCCTATGGCTTACTCTTATTTTATGTATTAACTAATGCACTACAACTAGCATGCAATAACTTCACAGCACTATACTCTGCTTTTTACACTAAACTGTTACACATTTACACTAGCTCAAATGGTTTTGTCCTTATGAGTCTTCTCTTTAGTTCAGTGTTGTCAAGAAGCTGGATTGCCTCGACATTCACATGACTATGCAGCCTCTGCTCGTGACTTGCTGCTGTTCTCTTGATTATTTCGATCACAGTTTCCATACCCAGGTCCTGGTGGAGGTTGCTGTTACGGATACACCAAGGAGCATCAACAATGTTTCTCAGTACTTTATTTTGAAATCTCTGGATAATAAGTAGATTACTAGCTTTGGTACAGCCCCAGAGTTGGCACCCATATACCCATACTGGCCTCAGTACTTGCTTGTAGATGGATAATTTATTATGAATTGACAATGTTGAATTTTTTCCAATCAGCCAATACAATTTCTTGTATCTAATATCAAGCTCCCCTCTTTTCTTTTTGACATGGACTTTCCAGCGCAGCTTCGCGTCTAGGGTGATGCCCAAGTATTTTGCTGATGTTGCATAAAGAATTCGGGTATCATTTATTCTAACTTGGAAATTTTCTATTTTTTTATTTGTAAAGTTAATGTGTGCAGATTTAGTCTCATTTAATTTTATTCGCCATTTTCTGGTCCAGTTATGTATTTTATTTACTGATAGTAGCAATTTATCAGTCGCTTCTTCACTAGTGTCTCCTATCGCTAGTATGGCTGTATCACCTGCGAAGGTGGCAATAGTATTTTGTTCTAGCTCTGGAATGTCACACGTATACAATAGGTACAGGACCGGACCTAAAACACTTCCTTGTGGCACGCCAGCTTTGATCTCCCGTAAGTCAGTGTACACTTCTTCTTGTTTTACTCTAAAATATCTATTCGCAATGTATGATTTCAAGATTTCTGAATACTGTTTAGGCATGAACGTTCTTAGTTTATAGTTTAAACCGTCATGCCAGACTTTATCAAACGCCTATGCTACATCCAAGAAGATTGTAGAGCAGACTTTATTTTCTTCTAATATTTTTTCTATTATATTCGTTATTCTCTGAACTTGATCTATAGTGGAATGTTGATTTCTGAAACCAAATTGATGATTTGGTATAAGATTTTTTCTTTCTATAAGGTTTTAATCTTTTTAATAGAAGATTTTTAAATAGTTTTGACATCACCGGAAGGAGGGATATTGGTCGATAGGATGTCACTTCATTAGGAGATTTACCTGGTTTGGCGATCATAATTACTTCGGCTACTTTCCAGAGTCTGGGAACATATCTCAATCTAAAAGCAGCATTTATTAGTTGTGTCAGCTTAACTATGGCTTTTCTTGGTAGATTTTTTAAAAATTCTCCTGTTATGAAATCATATACTGGAGCTTTCTTAGGATTTATATTCTCTTTTATCTCTGTTGATACTTCTTTAAGTGATGTCAATGTTATTCTTTCATCAGTTTGGAATGGTTCTTCCCATCTCAGTTCTTTGCTATCATTGTCGTTGGGTTTGAACGTGCTTTCTAAATGATCTGCAAATCGTTCTGCTTTCTGTTCGTTACTTCTAGCCCAGTTGCCGTTGTCCAACTTGATAGGAGGGGAATGAATAATTGGTCTCTTCAATCTGTTTGTTGCCTTCCATAAAGAATAATCTGTATTCTGGTCAGCTGTTAAATTACTTAAAAAATAATTAATTGTTGAATTTTTTATATTCTGTATCTCCCTTTTTAGTTTTTGTGTAGCATTATTTAGACTAGTTTTGTCTCGTGTAGCTCTGTATTGCTGCCATTTTTGTCTTAACTTCCTTTTTTCTACTATGAGTTCTCTGATTTCTTTTGGATAGTTGTTCCCTTTTTTTCTAGAAGTTATTGTGGGATTATTTTCCCAAGCTGACTGTTGGATATTTTTTATAAAAACTTCTAATTCGTCATCAAGTTGCCTCGTGTTTCTTAATGGAACAGCAAGATTAATTTTGTGTTCAAGGTTTATTTTGAAGCTCTCCCAGTCAGTTTTTTTATTAGTCAATATTGGATTAAACTCTTTTTTAATCACTGTATCACTCATAGTTAGAATTATCGGTGAGTGATCAGAGTTCATGTCCCAGCCGTCATTGATATCCAGATAGTTAGCTGAGATATTTTTGTAAATAAAGAAATCTATCAGGTCTGGAATTTTGTTCCTATCTGTAGGCCAGTATGTTGGTCTACCAGTAGAGATTACTTCACCCTTTTGTTCCTTAACAGCTGACAATAGTTCTTTTCCTTTAGTTGTAGTTAGCCTAGAGCCCCAGTGGGTATTTTTTGCATTAAAGTCGCCACCGATGATGTATCTTTTTCCTAAAGTGTTCATAAACTCTTTATATTGCTCTCTTTTAATGGAGTGTCTAGGAGGACAATACATTGAACTTATATTTAAGGTATGTGTTTTCATCTTCACACAAACTGTTGTAGCTTGTATGTGCTCAGTTGCAAATTTTAATTCCTCATGATGCAAGATGTTATCTTTAATTATAATAGCGCTTCCTCCTTTAGCTGCATTATCTGGGTGTACAGTAGAATATACTCTTTCTCCCCTAAATTTAACATATGACTGTTTAGTGAAGTGTGTTTCAGAAACGAGACACAGATCAATTTTTTCAATATCTAGTACTGCTTGCAACTCGATCTGATGTAACAGTCCATTTGCGTTCCACGCCATTATTCGGAGGTCTTTAGTAGCCATTTCTGATTTTCGGAATAGCTCTTTAAGCGCTATGCTCTAGTCGGGTAACTCTGATATCGATTTGAGTTATTTTGTCATCAATCTTGGTGAGCTTTTCCAATATCATTTTTAATGTAATATCAGTTTCTTTTTCTTGTTGCGATGATGCATGTCTCCTTGCATTGTTTGTTACATCGCTGTAACTTCTATTTTCACTGACCTCTGCCGTTTTTAGTTTTTTGCTTTCAATAACTCTATGAGGTGCTTTTATAACATTGTTTTTGTTTGTTCTCTCGTTTCTTATTGTTTGTAATTTTTTAGCTACATAACATCCGCGGTAGTTTGCAGGATGGTTTTCTCCACAATAAACACATTTTGGTTTATCTTCTGGTGGTTTTTGGCAATTTTTAGTAAGGTGTTTACCAATACATTTTACACATCTTGGTTCCTTTTTACAGTATTTCCACGTGTGTCCGTAAGCCTGGCATCTTTTACATTGTGGGACTAATCTGGAATTTCTTAATGGCTCGATTTTAACTCTCGTACTAAGTATGTCTGTTATGCCGTAAATTCTATTTATATCTTCATCTTGTCTAAATGTTAGGATGAACATATCTAGTGGTTTTTTAGTTTTCCATTTGAATTTCTTGTCAGCTTTAATGGGTTTATATTGTCGTTTTTGTAGGTCTTTTTTACTATTTCCTCTGGTGGCCATGTGTGATGTAATTTCTTAACAACAACTCTAATTGGTCTCTCTTGCTTATTTTCATAAGTGTGGTACGAAAGGTTACTCGTATTTAATGTGTCTATTAAAGCTCTGTAATGATCGCTATTGGCTGTATTAATTTTTATAACTTCACTGTTTATGATTTTCATAGTGAAGGTAATACCAGCCTCAGTTAGAAGCCTGCTCAGGTCAACAGCACTTTGAAAACCTTCTACTACAACCGGAGGTGGTGGTTTTGGTTTTTTCAATGGTTTTTCTATTTGTGTTTCTGCACTTGATTTTTGCAGAGATGGAGGAGATAATGAGGTATCCATTTTACGTTTTGTGTTAGTTTTCCTGTGTTCGGTTCATATCCAGCCCGTTTCATACGCTAAATCTTCTTCATCGGTGCAGTATTCAAGTTTATCTGTTTTTAATTTCTTTTCTGAATCATCAGCACTTACGGTTAACCCTGTATGTTGTTCGGCTTTTTCCAGCTTTGCTAATCTCTTTTCCATATCGGCGATTATTTGACTCAACCGTTGATTATCCATATTAAGTCTCTTAACATTTTCTTTCGACTGACACCATGAATTATAAAGCGACTGCTCATTTTGTGAACGGTGTGTATTTTCTGCGAACATCGCATTATTTTGTTGGACTAGTGGGGCGTCCATTTCGGTATGAATAGGAAACATTATAAATATTTAAATATTTCGCTTACCTAAGTTAACTTGAATTTATCGCGATAGCTTACAGCCATGGCCATTGATATCACTCACGACTAATGATATCTTAATTACTACTTAATTACCACTGATTAGATAGCGGAGCTCTGAATACGTCTATATACTTAAACGATCAAAGCCAGAATGATTCTTCAGATGAAGATATTTTTTAAGGTACTTAGTGAATTTTTAGATAAATATTATGCACCATAAGCAGTAAACAAACAAGAAACCCTAAAGATGCTTTAAGCTTATTAGATCACTTAACTTCTTCTTCTTCAAGTCACCGATGTGAGCCCGAACCACTTCCGCAGATTTTGAAGTCACGAGTGTCTTCTCCTGCCTGGCCTTCGCTTACTGTCTATTTTTCCCTGGACAATCAATTGCAGAAAACGGTACTTATCGTATCTCAATATGTGGCCTAGATATTCAAGCTATCTTTGTTTAATTGTATTCACATAAACGGTATTCGTCAAAATAAACAGTACCGAAATTTGACGGCTGGCAAACTGTTTTTGTTATTGCGCACACCATACGTATTTGTTTGATTGTGTTTATTTGTCAATAAGTATCTTATTTACAGTGCTCTATTATTAAAACCGTCCACAAAATTATTTTCATAATTGGGGAGAAAGTGTTCATAGTAGACCATTATGTCCCCTTATTTGAAAATCGACAGAAAAAAGTTTAACACAAGTAGCTAAAAAACATCGACAAGAGTTTATCAAGGCATTCCTCAAATATGAGTTAGTGTAATGTTAGCAATCGTTGAAA
This sequence comes from Diabrotica balteata, assembly GCA_918026665.1. Taxonomy (NCBI): domain Eukaryota; kingdom Metazoa; phylum Arthropoda; class Insecta; order Coleoptera; family Chrysomelidae; genus Diabrotica; species Diabrotica balteata. The sequence goes on from OU898276.1 coordinate 108,609,511, forward strand.
AATTTCGAAACAATGGTAATATGTTGTATCAGGCAAGGCTTACTAACAAAAATCAAGGACCCGTTCTTAATTAGATCCTAAAGTCTCCAAAACAAAGCCTTCGATGTAATGTATATAACTAAATATCAATGAAACATCCACACGTGGACTGTTCAAAACGCTTTGAAACGCTTAATGTGGACGAGCGCTTAGCCTAGTGTACGAAGATCCCGATTGAGAAATGTATGATTTTCTGACGAGTCATATTTATCTTAACGGTTATGCCAATACATAAATAACTCGATTTGTTGAATTTGAACAACCAAATGTCATTTTGGAGAAACCAGTCCACACTGAACGAGTAAACATTTCGTGTGTGGTGTCTGCGCATGGGGTTATTGGTCCATATTTTGTTAAAGATAAGAAGTATATATAAAAGTAACAGTTACTGTTAGCCAAGATCGTTACAGAGAGAACAGTATTACACCTTTTGCTAGAGATTTTTAGAAAAATTTTGATGAGCATGAAATCTGCAGATTATTACATCATACCATAACCTTTTACTTCACAAACATTTTGAAAACAGAATAATATCTCGTAGAACAGACTTTAAAAACCTGCTGCAGACATTTGGGGCAAAATAGAGAAATCAGTACGTAAGTTGGATGTTTCGCCATACAGCAAACATATTGGAGGATTACACTAGAGGATGATAACCTGTTGTCAACAACTGTAGCAAACACTCTTTATAAATATATTTTATAATCTACGAAATCGTTATGCAGTTTGTTTGCGTATTAATCTTGGTGTCTTTGAACTCGAAGCATTTTCTTACACTAAATACAATTAGACTCTTCAAAAAAAAAATTATTAAATTATTAAAAAGATAAAATTTTATTTTTCCAAACAGTAGAAAAGATAAAATATTGGTATTGTTATCATACCATATTTTAAACATAGTCATTCTGTTGCCAAAAAATTAAGTTCGAGAAATTATTCCTTCTGGGTGTAACACTCCTAATGTCACTGACCATATTTAAACTCAATCATTTGTTCTATTATCTGATCTTCCAGCTCCAATTTACATCTTAGTAAATTTGCTGTCATACCAATGCATTTTGTCTTTTTTGGGAAAGTTAACATAAGAGAGTTGTATTGAGTTTTCTACATATCAGATTATTTTAAGTTGTTTTTTTCCCATTTGGTATACTTTTTTAGTTCTTACTTTTATTTATTTCATCCATATTCAGGTTGAAGAAACGAGGACTCTACGGCTTACTAAACAAAAAGTGCTAATTAATATTTTTGTTCAAAATTACACAGCTACATTTTTTATTTAAAACATTTTTTTCTACGTCGTACCGATTATTGATTAATCGATTTTTCACCCCCCCCCCCTCCAGGGGGCGTTTTAGATAGAAGCGTTTTGAGGAGTGAGTGGTACATTTTGTTGCATCTTTTTTAAGGTCCCATAATTGACATTCTCAGAAAAATTCAGCTTGTTCGTATGATTTTTAGAGGTTCAATGGCATTTTCGTCTCTGACGGCTGGAGTGTACGTAAAATATAGAATAATAAAAATAATTATGAGTTGATTTCGAACTTTTGAACAGTGAACACGTTATCGTTTTGTTATATATTATCAATTATATTGTTAATTGATATTTAATAACAGTGTTTAATACAATTAATAAAATGTGAAATAATATTGTTATGTTTGCATTTGAAGTGATTAACAGTCAGTAAGTTTTTTATTCTACATATTGGAAAATTAATTATTAATTTTGGACTATCTATCGTCTATATAAAATGTCAACTACTAGTGTTTTAAAAAAATTATCAACAACTACAAAATAGTTTAATAGTTTTTCGTTTTAAATCCAGTTTCACCGGCCAGCTGTAAAGCTGGTCACGGACGTATTAAATCCTTGAGTAATTTTAATACGTTGAAGAAAAATTAAATATGGCTAGTAACAGCAGCATCTCACCTACTTCACTACTAATGTGTGAAATAAGCTCTAATAGCTCAACGTACTCATCAGCAGTAGAAAATATGCAGTTCCCATTGAAAGATCAAGCGACTGTCTTCAGTGCCTTAGATAATATTAAATTGCAGGACTATTTAATTACTTTGGGCAAGATAATTCAACCTAAGAATATAATATTTTCATCCAGATTATCAAATAACCATATTTGTATGTATCTAGCAAATAAAAAAGTTGTTGATGACTTCATGACAAACCACGGTCATATAAAAATTCAAAATGTAACTGTACAGGCTACAAGATTAATCACTCCTGCGGAATCGATCGTTCTTTCAAATGTGTGTCCCACCACACCGCATAGTTTCTTAATCAGCTACCTACAAAATATCGGAGTTAACATGGTATCTCCAATTACATTTTTAAAAATCAGCGCTATATCACCTGAGTATAGTCATATTCTCAGTTTCAGAAGACAGGTCTATGTAAGTCCTCATAGTATAGAACTACCCGATTCGTTTACTATAAATCATGACGAAACAATATATCAAATCTTCCACCGCACATACTGCCCATCGCTGCAATGAAAATTCACAAGTTCATATTGAAGAATGTTCTATGGAAACCAATAATGATAATTTATCCCAAACTGAACTTACCAATGTCATTATTCCAGCTCCAACTTCATCTTTAAGAGATAAAACAGAATCAAGCAAACAAAAATCCGATAAAAAACCTAACCAAAAAACTATCACCAACAATATTGATATCACAATAGACACAATAGGTATAAATATTAAGTCAAAAAGGAATATTCATGATATTCTTACACCGCTTGACACGGATCTAAAAGAAAACCATATTTAGACACCAAATGTGACTAAATGCGACTAAAACGAAAAAACTAAGACCAGTGAAGATTGCACAGATACCATACCATCGAGTCAAACTCTTTTCAAACCAGTAAAACAACACAACAATAATCTACTCACGAGTTTTTACCCAAATGGAAAACTGAATCAGTAAACTGGACAGAATTTAAAGACTTCATCGATAAGTCTATGAAAAACTTTATTGTAAAAAATAACATCAATGATACTCTAGAAGACTTCAATAATATCATTATGCAGAGTGCAAAACAGTTTATAGGTAAAACCAAAACAGCCAAAAAATCATACAGCCGTACCACGGTGGAATCCTGACTGAAGCTAAGCGATTAGGGCAAGTAAAAAAGGTATTAATAGGTATAAAAAACATAAAAATGCAGTGAATAAGGTTGCATATAAAAGACGTAAGTCTAAAACTCAACTATTAATTAAACAAGCAAAAAAATCCAGTTGGATGAAATATGTTTCTAATATAAACAGTTCCACGTCAATAAGTGAAGTTTGGAAAAAAAATTTGCAAAATCTCCGGTTTTCAACAGCCTCCCACAGTATCGAGCCTAAAAGTAAATAACCAAATAATTACATCACCAAACGAAATTTGCACAAAATTAGACAAAAATATCTTCCAATGAAAACTATGACCCTGTTTTTCTTGAAAACAAAATACAATCCGAAAAATATAGCACACTTTCATATGAAATTAACAATTATTCTCTAAATCTTCCTCTAACACTTCATGAATTGAATGATTCACTTAGAGGTTTGAAGGATACTAGTCCCTGACCAGATAATATACCATCTATTTTTTTAAAACAATTTCCTAATTCAGCCATAAAAGTTATGCTACAGATATTTAATTTTATATAGCAGTAACACCAGTATCTCACAATTTGGACTAAGGCTATTGTTCTCCCATTTCTTAAACCTCAATGTCCCCGTCTCGACACTGAATATTACAGACACACAAGTTTGACGTGCTCCATGGGAAAATTACTAGAAAAAATTATCAATACAAGGCTCACCTGGACACTTAAAAGTTCAAATCTACAAACGAATGAGCAAAATGGTTTTGGACGAAATTGATCAGGCATAGATAATAGACTAGATTTAGAATTTGATATCCAGGAAGCACTAGCGATGCGACAACACTGTAGCAATATTTTTCGATATAAAGAAAGCATTTAACACGTGCAGGAGATATAATATTTTAAAAAAAGCTGCACTCATGGAATATCCGGGGAAACTCTCTAAAATTTATTAAAAACTTTTTAAGACGAAGCGCATTTCAAGTCAGAGTTCAAAGTTCATATTCCGTAGAACATATTGAGTAAAACGGAACTCTTCAAGTTTATATAATTAGCCCGACATTATTCTTAATCGCCATAAATGATTTATGAAGCATTAATTAGATTTAAAATAAATTTTGGCTCTATTGCGTATATTTCTGCATCTGACACAACACTAAAAGCACTAGATAGTATACACAATACCGCATTAAAAATTGCTCTGGGTGCATGTAGAATAACATCGGTAGAAAGTTAATATAGTGAAACTGGAGAACCATCTTTACTATACCGTCGCATTTACTTAACATTTACACTTGTAACTTCTATAGAATCCAATCCAAATATACCTATTTTTGATAATACATTCAATAACAAACATACACTTCAAAATAGATCTAATTCACATAAACCTTTATATGAGAGACTTCGATTCTATCATTTAGACCTAGATTTTCCAGATATATTTCAAATAAATTTGAACCATCCTCTACCTTGGTACACCAATATCCCCGAAATAAATTATAATCTTACTGTATTTAATAAGCATTCTACAAATCCGGCTATCATTAAAAATTACCTCAATTCAATCATAAACAAACATGGAGAAAATTGCTGCAGGATATTTACAGATGCATCTAAATGCAACACAGGAATTGGTGCTGCATATGTAATGTCTAACAATCCAGTTCACTTCAGACTGCCCAAATATTTCAGCATCTTTTATGCTGAACTTTATGCAATAGCTCAAAGCTCTTGATCATATCAACAATCATAAAATAACAATATGCTTGATTCTAAGTGATTCCCTTGGTGTTTTACAGACCTTAAATCATATGTATCCCAAAAGCCCCCTAGAAAAAATGGTAAAATCTGAACTAAAGCAAGCTGAAGAAAGTTCCAGACGCATTACCTTCATATGGATCCCATCTCAATTTGATATTGATGGAAACGAAGATGCAGACCAGTGCGCGAGTAAAGTGTCGGAAAGTGTTCAAACAGATGTAATGGAGTGTCGAAATCCCGCGGGTGATATAAAAACGTTTATAAAAAATTTAATTACGTATAAGTGGAATCAAGAATTATTTACAGACAACACTACGGAAAATGTAGACAATGTTTATCCATGGCTACCTAGAACTCGAAATCGAAAACTGCAAACCATCATTACTCGTCTACGTTTAGGCCATACAAGATATACGCATTTGTACCTTTTTACTAGAGATAATCCCCCTAAATGTGACATTTGTGACAAAACAAACAGTGTTAAATATTTTTTAATTGACTGTCCACTTTTTGTAAATGAACGCAACAGGTTCAATATTCCAAACAATATCAATAAACTCTTAGGTACTTTAATTATGTTGATTTGGGAAAATATTTAAAATGTATAGGATTATATTATAAAATTTAAATTATTAGAATTGTATACCTACACTGTATTCCCGCTAATCACCTTATGGTGGATGCGGTAAACATTTTCAATAAAAAAAAAATAATAATTATTTATTAAGCAATTTGAAACAAATGTTTCTGATAATATTTAGAAACAGACCTTGTAGGTCGTTCGTGATACAAATAGGACCTATTAAAAAATTATACAAACAATTTACCTTTATAAAACATCAGGAGGAAGTAAAATATTTACCTGAAACAAAAAACATTGGTTAATAAAGTTAGATTTTCCATAGTTTATTATTACATATTAACATAAATATTATATACTTTTAACTGCTAAATTTTTTTGCTGACATCAGATGAGGCGATTTATATATAATATGTTGATATCTTTGCAAAGACAATCAAACTTGTGAGATCCAGCGTCGCATAGGCTTGGGATGGGCAGCATTTGGCAAGATGCGAGATATTCTAAAAGGAACGCTACCGATTTGCTTGAAGAAAAAGGTTTACAACCAATGCATACTGCCAGTAATAACATATATTTCCGAAACAATAACTTTAACCAAACATTCTGCAAAGAAATTAAGAGTAACCCAAAAAAAATGGAAAGAGCAATGTTGGGAATAACTAGAAGAGATATGGTACCAAATAGGATAGTGAGAGAGAGGACTAAAGTAACAGATGTCATAGAAAAAAATGCACAAGCTAAATGGAGATGGGCTGGATATATAGCACGTTTAAATGATAATAAGTGGACCAAAAGACTCATAGAATGGAGACCTAGAGAAGACAAAAGACACCGAGGCAGACCACCAAAAAGATGGATAGACGACTTGAGAAAAACAGTCGGAAATTGGATACAGAAGGCGCAAGATAGAGAACAGTGGAAGAACATGGAGGAGACCTATATCTAACAGTGGATGCAAGAGGTTGAGGAATGATGATGATGATAATGATATCTTTGCAAGAAGAAATAAAAATTTAAAGTTTTAGAGTAGTAGTAATAATATACTAATCTGCATTACCAAATACTGAAAACAACTTAACGAATTTTATTTGTTTAGTTAATCACATTCTTTCATCGCACTGAGTGAATTTTATCATCATATTCGTTAGGTACCATATTAGGTGCCCCTAACGTTAGCCATGACATTGGCAAGTTATTTACAGTCTTCGGCTTTTAACGTTATGTACGTAACATGTTTGTTATTTTTTTAATATTTATTTTATTTTAATTTTTTAGATCTTATTTATAAACTTCTTTCTAGTTTCGTCTCTTTCATTTTACTATTTTGAATCTAAAACAGCTGGCGCTCATATCTTTGATTAACTTTCTATTTACTAAATATTTTATCAAAATTTTATTTCAAATTTTTTCCGTGAAACAAAACATTTCTATGCCGATTTCAGTGGGCAAAGTATATCTCTCAGTTGGCTACTCTTTGGCTTCTGTCATTACCAGCTGTATTTAAAAATAGAAAGGGAAGTTGTTGTTCATCTATAAAAAGGCATGCTTCGATTAAAAATTCATTTATATCATTATCTCTAATTCTGACGTGAGTACATTTCTAGTTGATTAATTTTTTTTGTATCTGTCTTTTGATGGTTTATATTTCACTCTTATACAGATCTAATCTCCAATACACGTGCTTCTTTTCAAACCATGTGCCTTTATTATCTTTATTATAGTTTAAATAATTTGTTTCATAATAGTTATTATTCATTTGCTCTCTTTTTTTAAGGAATTCTCCCTGTCTTATCCCATTGCCAGGTTTAGTAGGGTCAGTTAGTTTTTCTCTTTACTTTTATTTTTATTGTGTTATTTTGGTAGATATTTTCGATAGTTTTGATTATTCCTAGAGATATCTCTCTTGCGTAAAATAAGTAATAACGCTCAATCTCAATAAATAATAATTGCATTAAGATGCCACAAGAAAATAGCTTCAAAACAGTGTTAATTAACCAATATAAGGAATAGCTAATTTGAAAGTTTTGAAAGAAATAAATAAAGAGGACCAAGTAAGACCCAGTGGAAGATGTTTAGGCAAGATTAACCTGTAAGAGGAATTGATATAGGTACGATCGAACATAGAAATTTATGGAGAAATGTAATTTGGGATGCCGATCCTACAGCTAATAGTAAAGCGAATAATGAGTGGTAAAACACTTTTGAAATGAAAACATTTTTTTAAGACATTGGAAGCGCCGCACTATTAGTTACCTGCAAACGCATATCAGAAACAGATGATAAAGAAGTTGCACCACAATCATACCACTATGTTTACTAACTAATTTTTAAAAAGCATTGGGAAGAAGAGTAGGATACCAGTCAAGTTGTAAACTATATAGACAGCTTAAAACTAAACTACCTGCCCAAAACATCAACAGAATATTGCATGGACACGACCTGGTCAAGAAACTGCTGAGATGCTAGCGCTTTACTTACCTACCGTAAAACCATAGGCCTACTTACTGTAATCTTTAATCGCATCTTCATATTATTCTTAAGTACTACTACTCTAGTAGTCAGTCTACTCGTCGTCCCAAATAAATACTTTGAAATGCTTCTTGTTAATATTAAGTAGATTATAAGAACATCTGTTTCGATAAATAATTACTGTTTACCAGAAATAAAAGCAGTCAACACAGTAACAAGTGAATATACTTCATCTAATTTAGATAACGACTTACGTCATGATCTACGTCAGAGATCGAAGTTGACATAGTTGCCAAAGTATAAAAAAATCCTGACTCCATTTTAAATCAAATAGATCACATAATTGTTGCAAAAGTATTACCATCGCTTTACAATGACTAATTAAATTCTTACGTGACATTTTTGAAATAAAACACACTAATTTTGTTCTAAAAGAACAAATTTTATTAAATAGGAACAAATATAAAACAAGAGATATTCATTTTAAAATTCAAAATAATAAAGTACAAAAAGTGTCAACACCGCAACTGTCAAGTAAGTGTTACCAATTTATACCAAAATTTTACCTTCGTTCGATTACAGTTACAGTGTGTTCCGAACAAATGTTCGTGATAAAAATTCTTTATAATGTATTTATACAAATTAAATGAAATATATTATTTTGTATTTCTTTAAGTTAACACTAATAGAAATTTTTAAATATTATTTCTACGCGCATATAATAAAATATGTCTAGTGGCTGTAATGCCAATATACTCGGTAAAGTGATTCTAAAAAAGAACACACCTACCGCATAAATATTTCGTGTTGGTATCATGTGACGTCACAAGCTATGACGCCTATGACGTGCATCGTTATATAAATTAGATGAAGTGTAGGTATACTTATGTGAATATATTAAAAGGTCGGAAAATTTTAATAAGCGAAAAACAACTAATACGTTTCTTTAATAAAAATGTAAATTGTAAACTCTTCTTGTCAAACAGAAGAGAAGTTAAAAAAGAAATGGATAAGGCAAAAAATGTAAACTGGGAAGCAATGTGTGATGAACTGGACAGATTTATGGGTGGAAAAAAGCTGGCACATGCTTGGAAAACATTAAAGCAGTTTAGGAAAAATGAGAAAAATGAAGACAACATTCCTCTCATAAAGATAAATGAACGGGAAGAATATTATACGAAACTGCTGAAAGAGAATAGAGTAGAGTACAGATGGGGCAAGATAAGGGAATTAATAGATAGCAGAGACGAAAGACAGGAAATCCCTATAATAACATTATCTGAATTGACGGAAACCTTAAAAGAGGTTAAAAACGGAAAAGCCGCAGGGCCTGGAGACATTCCCATAGAGCTGGTTAAATATGGGCCGACTGCACTTGTGACGAGCTCTGTGGACCGGTTGTAGGGCAGAATATTAAATAAGAGGGTTGAAAGACAGATACAAGATATTGAAGAACAAAGCGGCTTTCGTACCGGAAGATCCTGCTTTGATAATATATTTATCCTACGACAAATATTTAAAAAGCGTGTCGAAAGAAGAACAGAGACCCATTTGGTATTTATAGACCTTAAGAAAGCATATAATAGTGTCCCGTTAAAGAAAATGTTTGAGGTCCTCGAAAGGTCCGGATTGGATTTGACGTATATCCGAGCGATATATAAATTGTACGAAAATGCAGTTAGATTTATGGGCATGGAAGTGGGACAAGAAACTCTGTATACATTGTTGTTTGCAGATGATCAGTTGGTGGTTGCAACCGATGAGGAAGATATAAATTATATGAATCGAAAATTATTTGAGGAATATGCCAAATGGGGGCTTACTGTAAACATAAGCAAAACAGAATATTTAAAAATTGAAGGAAATACCACAGATCTGAGGCTTGAAAACGCAGTCATAAAAGATTGCAACCAGTATAAATATCTAGCAAGCATCATATCAGCAGATGGCAGAGTTAAGATAGATGTACAAAAACAAATAACCCAAGGGAAAAAATGCATCCGAATACTGAATTCATTACTGTGGTCTAATAAAATAAAGATGCATACCAAACTTCGTGTATACAGAGCAATTGTAGAACCGATTACCACATATGGTGCCGAATGTTGGACGATGACAAAGAATGAACGAGATAAAGTAGACGTTGTGGAAATTGATTATCTTAGAAGGTCATGTATCCGAGTATCGAGAATGGAAAGAATCAGGAATGAGGAAATACGAAACCGTACAGGAATTAGAGATACTCTTTCAGATAGAATACAAGGAAACCAATTACAATGGTATGGTCACGTGATGATAATGGAGGAGGAGCGGTGACCAAAGAAAGCCTTAATGTATGTTCCGCCAGAAAGAAGGAGAAGGGGAAGAACACCAAATTCCTGGAAAAGAGAAATTACAAAAACAATGCAATCTAGAGACTTAGAAGAGGGAGATTGGAGAGATAGGAAAAGATGGATGCTGAAATGCGGGAAGCGGCAATCGCCGTAGGATCCCCGTTATATGATGATGATGGAAATTGTGAACTCTTCTAATTCTTAATCGTATTGTACATTTTTTTAACGATAAACATTAGTAAGGTGACTTTATGTAAACAAATATTGACAACTTAATAAGTAGGGCCAGTATTCTCTGTCCCCAAATAATTAATATTTTGGCGTACAAGTATTTCGTGTTTTCTTTATTTATTCGAAGGCTCAGACAACCTGCTTCATCATTGAGTTGGGAAAACACTTATCTAACATTTTTTACAGAACGAGCGACTGCACTTATATCACCAGCCAAGACCATCAAAAGATTTGATCATCGATTTGCTAATCCCTCTGTCATTCATTCTGCGTTAAAATTTTTCAAAAATATTTATTAGTTTTTTCAGGATTCGAAAAAAATGAATGCATTTAATAAGCATTGGCCCGAAATTCTACGCCTATGGTCTTAATAAGCGATATGCCTCTATAGTTTTGAAATTGTTCCTCATCTCCCTTCTCATGTATGGATATTAGACCGCTTCAATGCCATTCCCTAGGCATTTTCTATTTAAAATAATTTTTGATGTATAACGTAAATTACTTTTTTAAGAACTCTTCATTTATACCATCATTTCCTGGCGCTTTATGATCTTTAAGATATGCTATAGCATTCTTTACTTCTTATTGTTGGTACTGATATTTCCATTTGTGCAGAATGGAATGTGACATCTGCTGTAATGTTACGCCATCGTTCGACGATTTCTATTTTTATCATTATTAGTTGTCTACCTTTCTCATTTCTCATAGCTTGTGTTACTCCAACAGTTTCACTTTGTCTGACAGTCTCCACTTCCCTAAAGAATGTTCTTACCTGGTTCGTCTTGCCACTGAAGCACATAGATATGTTAATAACAAATTGATCATATTGAGAACACTAGTCAACAAACTTGGCTTTTGGCAAAAAAAGTTGCGACTGATGTTAAAAGGGCTGTACTGGGGGGTTTAAAGCATCCTGATTTCAAATTTGGCAAATACCAAAATTTCTCACCACGTATATATTTTGAGTTATAGAATGCATCAAATAATGTTATTTATTATGAAAATTCAGTCTAGAGTCCAAAAGTCTAGAACTAGAAAGAAAAACTATGGTAAGTCTTTTGTACACCAATTCTTTGCAAACGCTGATTTCCTTTTATACTCTGTATCACTTTCTCTCATAAAGAACCAACAGTAATTCCCCATCATTGCTGCATCCCATCTTCCCTGATAGCGTTGCTCTATTGTGAAAATATTCTGGTGGAATCTTTCTTCTTGCTCGTCGCTGACCGCACCCAAATTATTCGAAAAAAAAATTAAATGGGAGTGCAGAAACTGTATTTTTATAGACATGCCACACCCCATTTTGCTGTAATTTTTAAGTAGTTCTAAAACATTTTGGTAATTTTCTACTTTTTTGTTTCCCAAAATTTGTTTAAGGTATTGAAACGTATCTCCTTCTTTATCTAATGCTTTAACAAAATTTTCAATTATTCCCAGATTAATATGTAACGGAGGTAACAGAACGTTTTTGAGATCAATGGGAAGTATATTCTTTACGTTAGCTTGACCTGTACTGATCTCTTGGTGACCATTCTATAACTTGGTAATAGCTCTGTGTTGCTCTACTGTCCCAAAGACAAAGAAAACAGCAAAATTTTGTGAATCCTCCCTGAAGACCTAGTAATAATCCGATGACTTTTAAGTTACCACATATTTGTAACTTATATGTATCCTAGCTTACTGAATTTGGGATCAGCGACATACTTTCGTGTGTTTCTTTCATATTAACTGCATGCGTAAAAGAAAAAGATGGTCTTTTGTTACCGTTATGGAGCATAACTGCTTTTAGACCTGATTTAGAAAGAAGAGTCTATAAATAAACGCCATTCTTCTGGGTTATGTGTAAATCTTAATTTTTCCATAACACTATTTAGATTAACACAAACACACATTTTATCCTGCATAGTATAAAACGTGGATAGCTCCTGGTTACGGTTCCTAAATATTGTAACTTTGGTTCCACTGGCTAGTAAATTCCATTGTTTTAATTAAGAACCTGAAAGTTCAGCATGTTCTTTGGACAAGTGAAGGTCTCGAACTAAATCATTTAATTCAGTTTGATGGATGAAATGGGATGCTTTATCATCGCTTTCGGGAAAATAAGAATCGCCCGTTTCTCATACATCATTGTGTTTACTTTTATCGTCATACATTTCCAAATCTTTATTTCAATTTGCCGGGGGTCCTGGAACTGGTAAATCTCCATGAACAACCGATTTTATTGCTGAGCGAATATCTGGATATTCAATTTTATGCTTGTTGTTCGTTCAAAACCCATACACTTTTGCCATGCAGTAGTAACAGTGGTTAAAATGTTCGGATCTTGATCGCCAATAACACATCCAAAATACTTATGATAAGCTACTTTTGTCATCTTATTAATTGTCTGCGATTTAGGAGTAAACTGACCACATACGTAGCAAAAACTATCCACTGGGTTAACACAACCACGTTTGTGGACTTTGGACATTTTTGTACCATCCCACACACTTAATTCGATCAATTTTTTTTACTAGTATCAACTAACTTTATTCCATACACTTTCGCTTTTCGATGTAATACCACTATCCGTGGTAGACCAATACTAAGGGTGTGATTACCGGTGAGCTGCTTTTACAGACGTTCCATACTTGTAGCATTTTATATAAAATTGAAAGGTCGAGAAACGACGGCAAAATTCTCATATACCATCGGCCATTTAAAAATGGATGCGGCTCGGGAGGACAAAGAAATTTAATATAGATCCGAACTTTAACTTTTTTTTATTAAAATACTTAAAAAAAATTGTTTTTTAAAAAAATCATAAGTCAAAAAGCTTACGTGTTAGGAAGTTGACAAAAAACACCATTTTGCATTCTAGTCGCAAATTGGTTGTAAGCTAGTGTAATAAGTGTAATCATGTTAAAGATTTTTCTAAATAGTACACTTATGTTTTAATGTTAAAAGATATATAAATAATTGTTTACTATCAGTATTTGTATTTAGCTGTATCATGAGAACAAACAATAAATCAGTTCTCTTTTTAATATTTCAATTAATCTTTTTACATATAAATACTGACATGTTGCGTTCCCCATTTACTCAACATTTTCAAAAGCCACAGTGTCATCTCAACCTCTCACATGATCCATGAGTATGCGGTTATATGGAGAAAAAATAACAACATAACGCCAGAAGTTACTATCGATTAAAGTCGAGACAAAAATTCGGATGAGTCGAAAGGTCTAACATTTTATGAAAGGCCAACTGGGAAGTTTTTGTTTTGATAAATGGCCGAGCAGAGAATCGCTAAATGTTAAATGAAATTGGCAGAGAAAAAAACGCATCGCCATTCGGAGGAAAATGTTGAATGTTGCGAAATGAATTTTCAAGCAAGTAGTTGATAAAAGTAATTCTGTAAACATACAAACAAAATGTAGTGTATTGACTTTATCAGTTAAACATGAGCAGTATTTTATAAACTTTGTTTATTTAAAATTGTTTATACGGGGATATCGACTTTTACGAATAATATTAACCTCGTACAGCTGGGTATCTTCAAAATATGTATAAAATACAAAACGAATTCCATAATATATTTTACTTATTGTAATACCGTACTATGTGTTCAGTTCTCTATTACTGATAATTATTTACATAGTTATCATTGTCTATCTTCTCACGATATATCTCTTTAGATTTCTCTGTTATGAACTATCTGTTTATCACAGCATAACTAGCGAGCCAGAGGTTGAAGACTTAGATTAAAGAATCATTCGTCGAAACAATTTCTACGTTGAGTTGGTGGTAAATAGTAATTTGCTGATTTTAAACCACTTTATTTTGTGTAGCACAATTACAAAATTACTTTGTTTAAAATTAATTATATGCGTTAGTTTTGGGCTAATTACAAAGAGAGTTTTACGTTGTATGCGAATACGTTTTGCTAAGTGACTAAGCTTATTCTATTATGCTCAGGAGATGACAAGTGAGTCTGAATTTGGCTTCACAAGTGAATATAGAATGCCACAGTTGCTGCTTCAATCAAACAATTCATAGAAAAGCAGCAAACCGCCAGTATTAACGAATTTAACGAATTTCCATAAAGTGTGGAAAAAACTTCCAAACTTTTTCCTAAAACCTCCCTCGTAGGGGGTAGAAACGAAAAAAAAAATCGATTTACCAAGAATCTGTACGCCGTAGAAAAAATGTTTTAAATAAAAAATGTAGATAAGATAATTTTTTTTATTAACGCATCAACCACGCAGGGTCATTAGCGTATTTAGATTATGTAAAATATGTGATTACAATAATAATTATAATAATAATAATATGTATGTGTGTTAAAATGTACATTTTAGATCTTTTAAAGAAGTTGACAGTCTTTAATATAGGAAAATATTTTTTGGTTATCTGTATTTTCTTCTAGGGCATCTCTTAGGGAGTTGAGTATGCTATATTTGACTCGTTAACTGTTATATTTGGGACACTGCATTAAAAAATGTTTTACCGTTAGAACACTGTTGCACACTTCACACACTAATTTGTTTTTGCGCTGTAATAAATAGTCATGAGTACGGGTAAGTATCACTTGCTTTTTTCTGTCTTTTATTGTTGGTTTCCAAAGATGTGGGTGTTTGTTGACTTCGTATAGCCTTGATAGAGTGTAGTTCCAAGTTTGTTGCCATTTTTGAATTATTTTTTGTTGTAAGTATGGTTTTAAATCGTTTTGTACCAATATGTTACTTTCTTCAGGCATCGGATTAGTTGGTGCGTTTTTAGCTAGTTTATCTACAGCTTCGTTACCTTTAATTTCTACATAAGAAGGCACGAATAAAAAGTGCACTTGGATGTTCTTACTCGAAATGTTTTTAAGTTCTTTTTTAATAAGAAGTAGAAGGGGGTTGTCACAGTATAATTGAGTCAGTGAGGATAATGAACTTAGAGAATCTGTGATTATTATACATATTTCTTTGTTTTTGTTTTGTATTAATGATAGTGCTTTTAGAATTGCGAATAATTCAGCCGAAAAGATGGTTGTCATTGATGGCAATTTGAAACTAACTGAGGTGTCTTCCCAATAAATTGCTGCTCCAACTCTGTCTTCATTTTTTGACGCATCGGTTTATACGTTGTAGGTATTGCTATATATGTTTAATAGTGTATAAAACTGTTGTTTAATGCCAGTTTATGATATCTCTGATTTTCTTAGGTTTGTTAGACTGATGTCGATAGCAGGAATAGATATTGTCCATGGTAAAGGGTTGTGGATTGATGAGGTATCATAGATTTTTGGAAATTGAAAATTTAATTTGGATAAGTATGATTGTATACGAAAGTAAAAAGGATGAAAAATTTGATGTGTTTGTTGAAATTTATCTGTAAATCGATCAGCAAAAATGTTATGCAGTACTGGATTATTTCAGTTTGATGATACTGCCGCTGCATATGTTAGGCTTAGATATTGTCTTCTGGAAGAAAGATGAAGTTCTCCACTTTCCCAATAGAGACTTTGAATGAGACTTGTATAGTGAGCACCTAAAGAAATACGTAGACATCTATTTTGGATATTATCCAGTGACTTCAAATGTGTCTTTTTGAAGGAGTTGTAGACGATGGCTCCAAAGTCAAGTTTTGATCGAATTATGGATTTGTAAATAAGCATTAAACTTGAATAATTGGCACCCCAGTTTTTAAAGGCAAGAGATCGTAGTAAATTTATACCAGGTAGATAGGATTTTTTCAGCTGTTGAATATGTGTCTTCCAAGTTAATTTTTTATCAAACGTCATACCCAAGAATCGGATTTCTTCTACATAATCTAGTTTTTGTTCGTGTAGATATAATTCTTTTGTTTGGATTCGATTTCTCTTCGAGAAACAGATTGCTTTCGTTTTCGAAGTGTTAAACTGAAGTCCACTTGTAGCTGACCATTTCTCAATGTGTGTTAACGCCTTTTGAATGTGATTGTAAATCGTTGCTGTTTTTTCCTCTACAGAAAATAACTAGGTTGTCAGCGTATAATCTAGTTTTGACGGGGTTTTAAATTTCTGTTAATATCGAATTTATTGCTACTAAGAATAAAGTTGTGCTTAAATTTGATCCTTGTGGTATACCATTTTGTTGAATTTTTGTTTGAGAATATGTTCCGTTAACTCGAACTTGAAATTGTCTGTTTTCAAGAAAATTTAAAATGTATTTTAATATGTTACCCCTTATTAACCAGTTGCTGAGTGTTTTAATAATTGAATATTTCCAAACTGTATTACATGCTTTGCTTATATCAAAAAATATTCCAACACAATGTTGTTTTATTGCTAATGCTTCGTGGATTTCTGATTCTAAGTCAACGAGGTTGTCTAGAGTTGAGCGATGTTTTCGGAAACCACATTGTTCTGGAATAATTAAGTTGATTGATTCTAAATACCACATAAGCCTATTGTTTATTATCTTTTCTAATATTTTACCTATGCTACATGTGAGTGATATCGGTCGATATGTTTGTGGATCTGATTATGGTTTAGTTGGTTTTAGAATAGGTATTATGATTGAATTTTTCCATGATTTAGGAAACACGTTTCTGGATAGGATTATATTGTAAATTTTGAGTAGATGTTTTTTAGATTGGGGGCCTAAATTTTTTAGAAATATAGACGGTATATTTTCGGGTCCAGGACAAGTGATCTTACAATTCTGAAATACATTTTCTAATTCTTCCTCTTTTATTGGTATATTTAGATCGTTATTATTTTGATCGTAATATTTTATAGGATTATTTTCTGCTTTTATTTTGATTTTTAAGAAATTGGAAGTATAATTTAAGTTATTTAAGTTATAGTCATAAGTAGATGCTAGTATATTGGATATTTCTTCTGGGCTTTTATAAATAGTGTTATTTTGAGTTAGAAAGTTAATTGATTTATAGGGTTTGGAATTAGACATTTTGTTGACTTTTTTCCATATAGTTGTTATAGGAGTAGAACTATGTATTGTGGTAACATATTCGCTCCAAGAGTCACGTTTCACTTTTTTAATAATATACCTAGCGACACCTAGGTATACACTTGAATTCTATTGAATTTTTTTGAGTTTTGTGTCGTTTGAATTTATTAAAAGATTGTTTCGATTGCTTTAATGCTTTTTTGCAGTCATGATTCCACCAAGGTACCGACTGATATTTGTGATCGTATATTCCAACAATTATTCCAACGTACTTTTTTGCTGATTCTGTGATTACGTTTGTCAGAGAGTATATTGTTTTGTCTATATCTACATAGTCATTTAGGTTTTGCAGATTGTTTTCAATGTAATTTTGAAATTCTGTCCAATTTGCGCCTTTTAAATTCCATTTTAGTTGTTGCGGAGTAGTTGATTGCAATACATTGCTTATTATGATAGGGTAGTGATCACTATCATATAGATCTGATAACAAATCCCACCTAAGAGTATGTGTAATTGATGGTTCACAAATACATAGATCTATACTAGAGCCTTCACCTGTTCTTATGTCAAAGCGTGTATAATGTCCATCATTAAGGATATTTAGGTTGACTTCTAATATTTTTTCTATTTTTCGACCTAGAGATGTTATTTTTGGTGAACCTAATAAAGGATTATGTGCATTGAAATCTCCAATTATTATCTGTGGAGCAGGTAGTTGATTAAATAGGTTTGAAATTTCTTTTGAATCGGGTTCTTAATTGGGGGGAATGTAAATATTGCAAATTGAAAAAGGAATTGTGTCTGTGACTCTAATTCCAATTGCTTCTATAGTTGTTGTGAGTTTTATTGGTTTAGCGTCAAAACTATCTTTTATGTAGATTGCTACCCCTTCACTTGCAATTTTCGAATTTTCTCGATTTCTAAAGAAACAATTGACATTCTTTATCATGAGCTTTGTTGTTTTGAAGTTGGTTTCTTGTAAACATATAAGGTAATTTTAAATAAAAAATGTTTATAATCTTTTTTTGTATACAAAAAACCGTTCTCTTAAAAACAACGTTTGAAGCGATCGTCGATTTTGAATGTAAGTTCAAAATTTGTATCAGCTCGACGGTAAAAATATCGATATCTTTTGATAAGGTACCGATATCGACAAAAATCAAGATGCATGTTTAAGGTAAAAAGTGCAGCTTTCATATGCAATTTTTGTATTTGGTCGCAAGTGAATAAAGTTTTTATAAAGGTGTTAAATAAACAAAAGTGGCGCAATTAACTAAAATTCTACACTATAGATTTTAAAAATTAGACTTTAGTAATCAAAACTTTGTAGTGACCAGTCAATGAACGGCATATGTTGTATTGATCTCATAAGAAACATAAAAAAGTGCTAAAATCGCGCCACGTTTATTTATTTAACACATTTATAAAATCAGATTTTATTTGCGGCAAAATACAAAAATTACAAACGAAACATTTGGATTTTTGTAGATAGGACACTTGAATCAAAAGATATTAAATTTTTACCTTCCAGCTGATACAAATTTTATTGAACATGAATTTCGCGCGGGAAACTGACATTTAAAAACGACGGTCGCTTCAAGCGTTGTTTCTAAGGGAACAATTTTCTAATAAACATTTTTCTTTAAAATTATCCCAGCTACATTTTTTATTTAAAAATGTTTTTCCACGGCGTACAGATTCTTATTAAATCGATATTTTTGGGTTTTTACCCTCTTCTCATGGGTTTTTAGGGCGAGTAAAAGTGGTGTTTTTTTTGCATCTTTTTAGAGATCCGAAAATTAATATTCTTGGCAAAATTCAGCTTGTTAGTATAATTTTTGAGGGTTCAGTGGTGTTTTCCGTCTCTGACGACTGGAGTAATTTCCGAGTAGCGAAGAATAAACAAAAAATTTTCGACTGGTTTTGTTTGACGACGAAGTATATCGATCGCAAGCATGATACGGATTTTAAATTATTAATTATAACAGAAAAAATAAAAATACTTAATGGTATGTTAAGACTTTAATATCTTCTATTCGGCTAACCTACCTCTAATAGATTGCTTCTTTCCATTGGGTTGTCTACTTTATTTAATTTTTAATTTCAGTAGAGTATCTGTATTAATTTAGGGCCGGTTCTACAATGCTAGTATATACTGAGAATAAAGTTATACTTGGAATAACTTCATTAATGGTGTTCTACAAACAAAGAATTAACTAGGAAGTAGATAATCGGAGTATATCTGTAGAATAACTTTATCCCTTCAAAGTTTAGCAGATATACCAAGTATAAATTTATACTGCAATTCTATTGGTAGGCCAGGGTTTGTAAAATATGTACTATTTTAACCTCACTTTATGCCATTCAATGAACTGTGGTTTTGTTTGTTTTTATATATAAAATAAAATTTTTGATATTGCTCAAACATTTTAGATTGTAAATCCAAAAGAAATTTTATTAGGCAATCCAAAGGAAAAAGAAAGCATTTATTATTTCAATTCTAAAATTTTAGGATATGTATGTAATGTAATAACCTCTACACATATGACTAATATAGTATAGGTATAATCTTACCAAGGCAATATATTTTTTAATGTTTTGATAACAGAGACTGTAATTCTAGAATCTGTATTATATAAACATTTCTTTAACTAAAATTATATATTTTGTAATCCAATATTTATACTTGTTTAAAATGTGGAGTACTTATATACATAATTTTGATTATATTACAACACTAATCCCAGTTGATGATAATAAAAAATTTACGAAGGAAATCTTACTATAGAGAAATGATTTTATATACAATATTCCAAAAATTTTACTACTTTGGCTTATAAATAAATAGTAAAATATACAATGATGTACATGTTTGTCAAAATAGTATTACAAAAAGCCTGTCAAAATCAGGGTGTTAAAAGTAAGAGTGTAAATAAATAATGTAATAAGAGCAAAAAGCCCAAGGAAAAAAGAAATGAATAATGTCATATAAAGAGGGTAAAACTAGGAGTTCATAAAAGGTTTTTGATTTTCACTACAGCACTGAAATAAAAATTGAGAAACCATGGGTAAGGAAATAACCTAAGTACAGAAACAAATGCAATATATTTGAGATACAATAAAATGTTACAAAATATAATATCACTATTTTATTGATTATTGACAAGCAACTTATCTGCTGTCTCCTTTAGCACAGCAGTTTGTGTATTTATTGCAGTAATCTTGTCTTGTCTGAAAATGTTTGTTGAAACAAACCTAATATAATATAATGTGAGTCATGAGGAACTATACATACTCCTACGTCGTATGGAAACCCCTATGAGAAATAACAAGTAACCAGTAAAAAGTGCAAGGGGAATTGTGATTTTATAAAAACTTGATATTCCAGTTTGTCTAATTTGTAAAATTTTTGTTTTAAAAACCATAGGTTGAGATTCTTTCATGAACAGAACAAACTATTTTTTTTTTAATCAGACCTGACTTTATTTCTAGTTTAAATGTGATGTTTAGTGACAGCAGCGTAATATTTGACCAAAATATGAGACACATCAAATTTACAATTCAAAAGCTATGATGAATAGAAGTCAATCAAAATTGATAACTCGCCCTGTATGTTATTAAACAATGAGAGCGAAACTTTTTAAGGGTAGTTTGTTGTTCCCCATAGGGTCCTCCATACAAGGTTGGAGTATGTCCTGTATTATAACTAAGTAAATATTTTACACTTTATTTCTCAACTCTTGTTTTAAAATTTGAACTTCAAACTGGCATATTGTTTCTTTGTGGTTTTCTTCAAAGACTCCCACTTGCTTTGAAGCATTTTAGCTGTCCTTACTGTACCACAATTAGAATTAAATTTTATGGATAATTTTAACCACTCCTCATCTTTCATTACACTAGTTGTTGTGTCAGTTTTCTTCATTCTAAAAACAAAATTAAAATAAATACTTAACCCATAGATACATATTTTTTTACATACCTATATTTCTTTATGTTCTTCAACTAAACTCACAAGCATTTCAATTTCTGTATATGTAAAATTGTTACATCTTTTTTCATCCATTTTATATTAATTTTGCAAAGTATAATAATATAAACGTACATAAAATCAATTCCTTTCAATTGTAAACAAATTTTACAGTTATGTAGACCGCTCGAAAGGTTATACTTGGAATAAACTGAATAGTCTAAGAGCCAGTGGGCGGCTACCTATATGTATTTGACGATACCTGGATTTTTGTACAGTGAGTCCCCTATACCTACTGTACATGAGATGGAGAGTCACTAAGCTCCAGGTGGCCGACTTGGCGGGCGCACAGGTAAGACAGGTATCGATTTTTGGCCAATTTTATAAGTATATGACGACGTCTGCCGCTTTGAAATTTGAAAATATATTAATATTATTATCGGAAAATAACAATGGCAGACCATTATCGCGCGGTTTTCATTGCGGCAGACAATTTTGAAAGTGCTCAAAAAAATAAAATTTTCAAAGTAATTGACCAGATCTGCCATTAATATATTTTATTTATTAGGGTCTTAAAAACTTATATTGATCATGGCAGACGTCTTCATGGTGGACATACTTCAGTAGACAAGAAAATCTTAGCTATTATCCGGTCAGAAGTATGCATAGACTGTCTATAGCTATCTTTCTTTTATTCTCTATGAATCACTATTGTACTCATTCTAGCTTATACTTCTTCTGGAAATCTTACGTAGTGACGTATTTTTAAAGTATAGACAGTTACGGTGTCGAGCGGAAGGACGTGAGGAAGATCATATGCGTCGAGGTTTTTGGATAAATATTTACAGCAATTTTATTAATATTAATATTTAATTTTGTAAGTACCTCAAAAATATTTTTAAAATAGACTAATAAAATTTTAAAATTTAGTATTAAAATTAAATAGTACATTTTTATACAAGTAAATGAATTACTGTTATATCGTTTTCGGGCTCAAATAAAAGAATCGAAATAAAATTCGCAATAAAATTAATCGGCATCATCAAATAATACATGTGTGTGTTCTCAAATATATCAACAACACAATCAAATTTCATCTTACGTTCTTGGTGAAAACTTACGAAAATACTTTTCAAACTGAATTATTAATCAATTTTACATAACTTACTTTTAATCAACATCAGAAATGTCTGAGTCTTCGATATCTGCACCAAGTTGAACGACAATGGGTTCCATAATGACATCTGCCTGTATATCTAAATTTCACATATTTTCTTCTTCTTTCTGCGTGTGAAAGATGCAGTTTTGCTAGTGTCGTCTTCGGTACCAAATAAATAAAGGGAAACAAGGGAAATATCGTAATAGCAACTATGTGCATTTCTCATGTTTATTAATTTGGTGTTCAAACATTGCGCAATATTGCACAATATTGCGAATGTTTGCTGATACGCTCTATTTTGGGCATTGTCTTGAAAAAGACAATGCCTGAAGGTTTAGTTATATATGGATAAATAAAACACACATTCTCAAGTTTTCAAGGCAACCTATTGATCTTACATTAGAGCAGACCATTAATGCAGATGCTGCGAGAACACTTACTGGTATCTCACATCTCACTCACTCGATTTCAGCTCGTCAACGGTGGGCGAGAAGTCACGATATCTGCTCAAGTATAATTACACACGTATTGGATGAGTTAGGAATTACCAAGAAGCAAGATATTTCACCTGAGTTACAACCACATAACATTAAGAACAGTTGTCAACAACTTGAAAAATTTATTAACGCATTTGATCAATATGTGAATCCCTTCGGCTTACATTTATCACCCGATCAATTATTCAACATAGGTTCCGGAAAAGCTGCGTCATCTCAAGTGGAAGAGTTCCTCTTAAACATCCAAAAAAATGGCGGAGAGCTACGAACAAATTTCATCTCGGAATGTGCATCTGATTCGAAAAGATTTGAAAAGGCCATCAAAAAGACTCCGATACACAACTTTTCCAGTCTACTTTTAAACAAGAAATCTGTAAAAATCGGAGGTAAGCAGCAAGAGATCAAGCTACAGCGAGATTTATTTGGACGTTTGTTGGGAATTTCAATGGACCATCAAATTGATGTTCTCAAAATTTTAGCGTATCCAATATCTCCTGTACCTCTTGCTTTATGTCATCTCGATGGTGGCTTCTGCAAAACTGATAAATCCGTTCTTCTAAAATGCCTTGAACCAAATGTTGATCAAGAACCACCACGTAATACAGACGTATTTTTAATCGATGGATTTTTTATTCTCCATTCAATGAAAGAAGTCCCCAAAACATTCTGGAGTATTTCAAAGAAATTTCTGCAAATGGTTTCGAAATATTCCACACGAAGAATTGATGTAATTTTTGACCAATATATATTTCCATCGATAAAAGATAGTGAAAGATGTTTACGACATGAAGCGTCGTTGATTGATTACACAATTTCGGGGCCTGAACAGGTGCGACCGTCAGATTTTTCAAAAGAATTGAAGAATACTAAATTCAAGGAAGCTTTGGTAGATTTTTTTACAAAACACTGGTCTAGTGAGGAAATGAAATCATTTTTGGGTACCCGACAAATTTTCATAAATTTCCGAACTTGTCAATCATATCAAATTGTAGATGACAAGATCCAATCAAGTGTAGTTGAAAGTTTATGTTGTACCTCACATGAAGAAGCTGATACTAAGATTGTGTATCATGCTTGCAATATCACAGAGCAGTCGGATATTGTTATTAGAGCCTCTGATACTGATATTTTAATTATAATGATTGGTAATATGACACGATTACAACATGCCAATTCTAATGTTTGGATGCTCAATTGCACCGGAAATAAGGAAAGGTATATTCACATCACAAAAATTTACAAAGAGCTTGGTGAAATGCTAGCCAAAAGCTTAATCGGCTTCCATGCGTTCACAGGATGTGATTTCAATCCGGCTTTCTTTAATAAAGGGAAAAGAAGACCTTTTACCTTATTGAATAAAATACAGAAGTTCAAGAAGCATTTGCTACTCTTGGTAAAGAAAATTTGACAGAGGACCAGTTACAACAGGTATTTAACAGCATTCAAAAGTTTACCTGCCAACTTTATAATGCAAAAAAATCTGTTGACGTTGATGATGGAAGATACCAACTTTTCGTCAATAATTATAAGGCTTCCGATGTCAATGAAAATTTGAGCAAAAAAATTTCGAATTTTGATACAAGCTCAATACCACCATGTAAAAGTGAGCTTTATCAACAACTTCTGAGAGCGCATTATATTTCTACAATTTGGAAAAAAGCTTACAAAAAAGAACCTACGACATTGGATCCATTAGAGTTTGGTTGGATAGAGCAAGACGAGAAATTTACATTCAAATGGTTTAAAGGAGATCAACTCCCAACTTCTGTCAGTGATTTAATCACCAAAGTTCCTGGTAAGTTTATAATAATTAACTCTTTACCGAATGTGTTCAGATCAATTTACGATTGACTTTTATTTAATAATTTATGCTTTATTTTTACAGATTCCGAATCACAGGATGATGAAGAGGAGTCCCATCTGGAGGCAAATGATTCCGATGAAGATGAATAAAAATTCAAATCAATAAAAGAAAATATTTTTTGTATTTCATGATTCATTTTTTTCAATTTTGTTATGAATAAATTAAAAGAAAAAAATCAAATAAATTGACTATTTTATGATCAAGTTTCTAAATTTTAGTCCATAATTTGCAAAATGAAGTATTAATTGCTATGAATACAGTAAGAACGTAAATGATATTGATATGAAACAGGGAACTTCATACAGATACATCTGACCGGATAATAGCTAAGATTTTCTTGTCTACTGAAGTATGTCCACCATGAAGACGTCTGCCATGATCAATATAAGTTTTTAAGACCCTAATAAATGAAATATATTAATGGCAGATCTGGTCAATTACTTTGAATATTTTATTTTTTTGAGCACTTTCAAAATTGTCTGCCGCAATGAAAACCGCGCGATAATGGTCTGCCATTGTTATTTTCCGATAATAATATTAATATATTTTCAAATTTCAAAGCGGCAGACGTCGTCAAATACTTATAAAATTGGCCAAAAATTGATACCTGTCCTACCTTAGCGCTCGCCAAGTCGGCCACCTGGAGCTTAGTGACTCTCCATCTCATGTACAGTAGGTATAGGGGACTCACTGTACAAAAATCCAGGTATCGTCAAATACATATAGGTAGCCGCCCACTGGCTCTTAGACTACAAGTATAAGTTACACTCAGAATACATATTCTCCAATTTATACCTGGATTGTAGAACCGGCCCTTAATCGTTTTTTACCCGTACAATTGATTATATGGACATATAAGGCATAAATGCATTTTCAGTTATTTTATTTAATCTGCCGTTAAGTAGTTAAATTTCAGTTACTTTTTTTTTATTTATTTATTGAGTTAATGCCTCGACAACTATGATCATTGGCATGATACAGTCAGGTACCTAGTGTAGTGTGTGTGTATGTGTAGAGTAATTGTCTTGATACTTAGCAAAGTCGACGTCATTGTCTTTGCTAAGAGACGCTAATTGTATCCGAACGTCTACGGTCCCTCCGGTGAGTACCGATCGCACATGGATAGAAATTATTTTCATTCATTAATTTTTAATAAACGAAAATTTCTCTACCCAGATGGGATTCGAACTCACGACCTTTAGGTTTAAAGGTAGGCGCTCTTACCACTGAGCCACAGAGGGGGTTAGTTACTTTTTTTAATAGTTGATATAACTATAAATCAGATAATTTTGGATTTAGAATACAACCGTTTGTAATTCCTCGTTGTATATATTTCATTAGTTATACTATTTTTAAGTTTTTTGTTAGCGGTTTGCCTCAATAAATTTTAATTTTTAGCATTAGAATTAGTTTTACATACATATTTACTAATGGACAAAAATATCGAATATTTTGGAATGTTCAAATTTTTTGTTAAATAAATGCTGGGCAATAAAGTCGTTTATTGTGAAAAAGAGTTTATTTTATTAATGTCTAATAAGCAATTTTAAATTTTTATAAGAAGGAAATTGCAAAAAAACAATAATGCTAGGTAAATAAGACTTTTTTATTCTAAACTAAATACTTAACTCTTATTGGTTAAGCAAGTCTTTTTAACGCAAACAGCTTTTATTACTGCTTGCCTCCTTCTTGGCATGCTTTCAAGTAAATTTTAGACATACCCTTGAGAAATAGCATTCCATACATCCTGTGCAGCAAACCGAAGCTGTTCTATTGTAGTTGGAACGGGATTTCTTTGTCATATGCGGCGTTTTATCTGATCCCACATGTGCTCTATTGGATTTAATGTCGGACTAAATGGTGGCCAATCCAATCTTTGAATTTGGATTTCATCAAGATATTTACTTACTATGGCAGCAGCATGTGGTCGAGCATTTTCGTGCATTAACATAAATCTCTTATATCCAATGTAACCAACATATGACAAAACATGATCTTGCAGACTATTTTGAGCGTAAGTGTGACCAGTCATTCGTACAATCACTTCCACAAGTGCGGTGCGTCCCTCCCAACTAATACCTCCTCAAAGCATTATGCCACCGTCTCCAAAACTAACGGTCTGAGTAAGATTGCAGTTGGCGAATCGTTCTCCAACTCTTCTGCAGACGTGGTTATGACCATCTGGCTTATATAATAGGATTCTGGTCTCATCAGTGAAAAGAACATTTTTCCAGTTGTCGATAGTCAAATGAATATGTCTTCTTGCAAATTCTAAACGACGAGCTTTATGATTTTGGAAAAGACGTGGAACTTTTGCAGGACGTCTAGGCTTTAAGTCTGCTTTTTTTTACCTTCGTCTAACTGTTTTTGAGCGCACAGTAACTTGTCTGACATTTGGTAGCTGATTTCTGAGGTTCATCGATGTTAATAAGCGATTTCTTGTAGAAATAAGAACCAAAAAATGGTCATCAATTGCGGTTGTGCACCTTGGACGAACTTGACCAGGCCTTCGTACAAAATTGCCTGTCTCATGGTACCTTTTTAAAATATTTAAAACTGTAGATTGACTTCTTCTGAGAAGCCAGCCATACGATATTTTTGTGTGTATATCCTTCCTCGTACAAAATTACAAATGTGCTGCTTGTGCTTCATCGCAGTGTCTATTAGGTGGCATAGTTGTTTTAGATTTACTTGAATCAGAACATAATTTAATTAAACTTAATACATTAAACTAATATAACCGAATTACTATGATTTTTTACCTGTTTTTTTCCTTTAAGTAAAGAATGTTTTTTATTATAAAATGCACGAATGACACTAAATGCTAAATAAATGTCAAAATGAACGTCAAACCAATTTAGTATGTCTGCCTACTATACGAGTAAAATCAGTAATCTAAATTTATTTTGAAACAATAATCACAAAAAGAATTGAAAAATTCCAAGTATGTTTTCCCCTTCTCATGAATTTTTGTAAGTATTCTAATTATAACGATTAGTACCAGTTTGTAGATAAGGACTAGATGTGATAATAATTTTTCCGAAGAATCGCGGCGATATTTATTACAGTAGTTTCTCTTTGTCTTCTATTCTATATTCTTAGATCGTTGACCATTAATTTGGTTTATTCACCTGTGCAGATAATTTCTTAAGTACACAAGGAAGCTAGCTGTACCACCCACCAACTAATTCGACTGAAACCCTTGATCAGTAAATACCGATGAAAATCGGTAAATGATTTTACCGGAAATCACTCGGTCCGTATCGGCGTTGACCATCCAATTAGATATTGCCCAACTTCTATCACGTCCGAAAATATATTTCATTTTTTTTTAATTAAGATTATGGCTTTCGGGAGGTACTAAGAGAAAGGGGGAGGAGATTTCTTTTACCTATGTTCCTGTGAGGAATCTGTTCAGAATGTTTTTTTTATTTAATAAGATCTTTATTTAAAAATTAAGATATGAATATAAGAAAATTTTTGAAGCTACTTTTAGAAGATATTTTGAGCAGAATATTAAATAATAGACACTTACTAGCTAAGTATTTAATTATTACATAAGAAGAAATTAGTATAAGACGGTTCTTGTTATGGTACATTGTTTTCAGTATTTATAATATTTATAGGCATTGATATTGCTTGTTTCTTGCGTTTTTTTCTACAACTTTAGATTTCAGCAAAGCATTTGTTCATAATCAGATCATATAATAGAATAAAGCATTCAATCAGCAACACGAGGTTACTACATTCACTGGCGCAGCGCTTTAATAAATTCAACTAAAGCTGTAAACAAAATGTCAGGAATAAATGATTTAAGATCAAGGCCTATAAACCGCTTTAAAAAATATGGTTACGAGAATGGTAAAAGGCAGAGACTATAAGTAACACGTAAGAAAGATTGAGAAAGTGTATTGTGAATACTAGTAGTAGATTGGTAAGTGCAAAAGAGAACGGATTACGGAGTGGAAAAAAAGCGTTGAAATTCCTACACAATTAAAAAAATGCATAACGGTTCTGCAAACACTAGCCATGATTTAAGAAATGCTTTCGTTTAAAAACGGTCAAGTAAAAAGAAAGGAACAAACTTTGTGACACTCTTTCAGCCAAATAGAAACATCTAAAAACCAGGTTATAATAAAATCTCTTTATGAATGAAAGAATAATTCTGCGAAACTTCTTTTAAACAAACCAATGACTTTTCATACACGAATTTTTAAACTTCACTTTATTTTTCTAACTTTTGCAGGCTTTAGAATCGGAATAACAATGATGTCTTTAAAAAAATCTACCTCAGAATTGTCTTGAATGATCCGATTTAAAAGGTCTAATAGAAAATGTTTTGCTATTTCTGGGAGGTTAATAAGCATGGAGCATTTGATATGATTGTATCCTGGACAATTATCTTTACGATCATTTATAGCGAAAATTAGTTCATTGTAAGTGAAAGGTTTTAGTAGAAAATGATTCTTTTTAGATGGGGTTAAATCTATGTAGCTGGATTTTTGAGGGTTCGCAGTTGGTGGTGCAACTTTACTAATAAGTCATCCATCCATTTTTGATCGAAATATTTTATTTTTGATATTGGTTTTCTGTAAATTTTTCTAGCTTGATTCCAAAGAGCTGTAGCTGGTGTATTTTTATTCAGGGAAGAGACCCATTAAATCCAATGCTTTTTCGCTATATTTTTGAATGTTTCTTTTTTTACACTAGCCGAGATCTCCTGGTATTGGACGTAATTTTCAAAATTAGTGTTTTTTTTTTGTAATTTATTAAAGACAATTTTCGTTGTTTGATGATATTGTCACAATTAATATTCCACCAAGGGGTGGGTGCCGTTTACATTTATAAGGTTTATATTGAGGTATAGCTGCTACTGCAGCCGTATTTATATTATTAGTGAAAGAGGAGTACTGTTCAGTTATATTATCCGAGTGTCTGTTGTTCGTATTATGAAAAAACTGAATCGTTGAGGTATATAACGCCCAATTGATTTGATTGATTGATTAAGGAGATATTTCATTTTCATTAATTGCAAAAATTAATTCTATACAAATGACATAGTGATTTGATCCTGAGGTATCAGAGATGACATTCCAAGATGTTTTGTTAACTAGTTCAGGTGAACAAAAGGTTACATCAATAGCTAAATTCCGTTGAACAGGACTCCTTAAAATCATAGGTTCCCCATTGTTTAAAACCGTTAAATATAAATCATCTGCGACATTTATTAGTTGTGATCCTGTGGTAGCATTATTATGTCAGCCCAATATAGAGTGGTGTGCATTAAAATTACCACCTATAATTAAAGACCAATCAAACTGTTCAAAAATGTTTACCCAATATTTGTATATTGTTTGTATTTTTGAATGTTTATAAATAGATACAAAATTTAACGATAAATTTCCATATTTAACTTGTATAGCACACACTAAAATATTTTCATTGTAATTTAATTGATCTTATGTTCCCCAAATCGAAGAGATTTGTGTACTAAAATTGCCACACCAGCATAGCCATAGTTTCTGTCATTGCGGATTATATTGTAACCACTAAAACTATATCGTTGATTTTTTTTAAACCAAGTTTCGCTTATAAGCGCAATGTCGATATTTTTATCTAAAAAAGAAATTGTACCAGACTATTTTTGTTAGCTATAGCAGAATGTGCATTCCATTGCATAATATTTAAATTGCGTGTTTTTGGATTAAACTTTATTGGTTTTTCAAAGTATCATCCAATACCTGTTCTATACTACTTGTAATTACGTTAATATCAATAGGCTGTCTGTTGTTACTTAAAATTATTTTATTAATAAAGTCCTTGATAAAAATCGATAAATTGTTAGCTATACTATTTTTTTTATTTCCAAACTAGAGTAGTTTGGTTTACTTGAATTTATTGTCAAAGATTGTGAAGGTCCATAGGTGAATTGAAATAATGGTTTTTGAACAGATGATTGGATAGTGGGAGAGTTTGATTTTCTCTTCTTTTTGGTTGGAGGTTTAGCACTCGTATGAGTGTGTTGGGAAAAGGAATTAGTTTAAATGCCATTGAAATTTGTAGAAATTTGATTACGATTTGGCTGAGATAACGATATACGTTCGTTGTTAGGAAGTTCTGGAAAATATTTGTCATAATTTGTTAGCGGTGAAAAGGAGTTGTGACTTACTAAACTGGATAAGAAATTTTCAGATATTTCTTTGGCTTCCTTAAATGGGGTTTTTTGCTCTATCATTATATTTTTTATTTTTTGATTGTCATAAGAGGGACACTTCTTTGAAATAGATATGTGATCTCTGCTTTTATGATGTATACAAAAAATCAAATTTCTATCACAATTGTGTTTATCATTTATCAATTTCACCGCAATTTATAAATCTTTCTTGAGTACTGTTACACTGTTTAGATACGTGCCTATATCTTAAACATTTGTAACACTGCATTACTCTTTCTACAAATAATTGTTCAACCGAAAAAAAGCTATGCGAGTTGGTATAATATTCCCCTAAAAAGTAACGACAATAGATTTTTTAGGTACAAATTCGACTGTTTTGTCTTCTTTTTGAACTTTCCTATTTAACTTATATATGTTAGTGACGCATGAGTCTGATTCAATTTCCTTGAGATAGTTGATATCATAACGAGTATCTACGTCTCTTATTAACCCATTAATTTCCAGTAAATGGTTCGGTATAAATGCTCTTAAATTTTCTGATTTCAGTAGTGGATGTTTTACTAAATTATTTGCCTCTAGAAGTGATTTTAATAAAACTTTAATCCGGTTTTGGCCTATATTTTTAATTTCAAGAATGCTTTTAAAATTAAATTTTTTAAAAATAATATGACCAACAGTCATGGATGCAATCTACCTAAATTGTTATTGTCGGTACTTTCTATATATACCCAAATATTAAGCACATTGTACCTAACTGAGAAGAGAATGAATGTTTTCGGTTCCAACTGCTTCGCTGTTTTCTTGACAACACTATCCTCACTAGATTTATTATTAATATTATTAACACTTAAATTGTAATCACTATTATTCATGTCAGTATCTGTCGTCATAAAAGATGTCCCTTGTTTATTTTTGTCCCCCAACTGGGACCGATATTATTTTGTAATAATTATCAGTGTATACTTTTTAATTATTGTCTGATATGTAAAAAGTTAAATACAAACACCAAGTAATTAGGAACCGGCTCAGCCTTTAACGAAATTAACGACTGACTCGGTCAAAAGAACGATCGATACTGCTTGGCATGTTTTTAAAATGTAGACGTTTTATACTTCAAATATAAAAAGATAAAGCTTTAGAAAAGTACATTTTGTTTATATTGTGTTATGAATACGGTAATTTTTGATTTATATAAAACAACAATGAGTAAGTATATGTTTCTTTGGAGATTAATTGCAGTTAATTATTAAAAATTGTTTTAGCGGTTACCCTTTGATAGATTAGGGGATAGATTTGGCAATAGTCAAATCAGCAGTTGCCAGATTACAAAAGATGTTTGCAATTAATCTCGAAAGAGACAAATATCTACTCGTTATTACTTCATATATAATAAAAATTGCAGAATTCAGAAAATAATATCATCAAAATGTACTTTTTAAAAGCTTTATCTCTTTATATTTGAAGAATTCAAAATTAGCATTATAAAAAGATGCCAACACTGCCAAATCCAAATATTTGTGACATTTGCGGCTATATTCAGCTTGTACTTTCGGTAAACTCAACCGAATTTTTTTTTACATTAGTCCATACGTATGTAATATTGGATCCTTTATTTAATGTTTCACAACAAAATTGTTTAAATTTATTTTTCTTTTTTAATGTAAGGTTACGCTTAGTTTGTAAAATTATATGTTTAACATACAAATAATTTTCTAGTGATGGTGATGAGTCAAATATGTGCAAAGCTTTCTTACGTTGTTTTACCCATAATGTACATTCTTCATCCCACCAAGGATTTTTTTTTTTTATTGGCATAGACTTTTAGTCATTCAGCCAGACTCAACATGGTAAAAAAAAGTTGTCTGAGTTTATATTAATAAATATTCAAAACAAAGAACAGGTAAACAGGGTCACTCTCTTCTCGCCTAGGGGCCCATCAAGGCATTTTTTTTTAAGACATACAACACTAGGCCACGGTAAGAGGGGAATTTGACAATTGGGTAAGAAACAAAGGTTACTTCATTAACTAATGCATAATTATTTACATGGTTATTTTACTATCCTTTAAAAACATAACTAAGGAATCATACACTGGTCTCGAGTCTAGTGATAATAAGTACTGAAGGTTCCAAGGGGCTAATATATTGTATTTATGTAAGTTATTTATTAATCTTGCTGAAATTATAGTATTTCTGGGGCAACTGAAAAATATATGATCTAGGTTTCCTTCTTCTGTACAAAATTCACATCGATCATTATCTGAAACCTTGAGTTTAAATAAATGTTTGGGGTAACAAGCATGTCCAAATCTCAGTCTAATGATCGTGGTAACATTTATTTTCTAGGTACATTAAAGGACTTATACCAAGGTGTTTTAGGAATATCTGTTTGAAGAGAAGTGTATCTATTTGGGCTAACAATGGAATAATCCTTCCATATATTATCCCACCTTTGATATAATCTTATTTTTTAAGAAAGCCAGAAAGTCGCAAGCCGTGATTTTATACGAAGTTTCTCTACCAGATAAAATACTTTTCTTTGCTAATTGGTCTACATGTTCATTATTTTCCAAACCTATATGTGCTTTAATCCAAACAAAGACCACATTTTTGCCCCTTGTTACTAACTTTTGTTTGATATCCTTAATTTTGTAAATATAAGGGCAACTGTACGTATTTGGCAATCCCGGTTTCCCAATAGAGGTCAAAACTGATAAAGAATCTGATAATATCACTATATGATCCGAGCTACTTTCTGTTGCATAAAGTAAGGCCTCATATATTGCAAGAGCTTTCGCTGTAAAAATAGAGGTCTGGGAGTTTAACTTAAATGTGTGTTGTGTGTGTGTGTGTCATCGAATTTCCTGACTGTGGACTTAATCCATTAGCCGAACTTATTTTTGCTCTACAGATATTTATGTCACATATTACTATTAAGATAAGATTTTGTATTTTAAAGATATACCTAGATTCTATAACAATAAATGAATAATTTAATCTTCAGTTACAATCATACATTATTACACATTGATATAGATATATCTATATCATAAAATATATTCTAGTATTATTCAACATTATTCTTTATTGTATGTTTTTTTGTTTTTTATTATTTTTTTTTTATATATATATATGTATTTTTTTTTTTCTTCTTTTTTTTTTTTTTTTTTTTTTATTTGTTATTTTTTTTTTTTATTATTACATTATAAGGAATGTCAACAAGGAGTACTTCTGCTCAGGGGTCTTTCAGAGCAATGCACACACACAAGACTAGACCACGGAAAGATAGGTAGACAAATGGGATAAACACAGGTATTAATAGTTCACAATTTTAATTTTATATTAAGTATGTGTTTAATTAGGATCTCATATACACGTTCGTCTAAACTAGATAATATTGTTTTTAGATTAAAAGGTCTTGTAATATTGGTTTCTCTATATACTTGATTCATGAAATGATTTATTTCTATCATCTTTAGTCTACAGTTTAGTATCATGTGTTCTGCAAATCCTAACTCACCACATTCACAAAGATTACTATCACTAAGACCTATTTTAAATTTGTGTTCTGGAACTAGGCAGTGTCCAAATCTAAGTCTGCATATGTATGAAACAACGATTTTTTCGCCGTGGTAATGATTAAACCAGGATTTAGCTGGAATATTTAATTGTATATTTTTGTAGAATAGCCCTTTAGTTGAGTGGTTATACCATTGCTGCCAGGTTTTGGTTTTATTGCTGGTAATATTTGCGTAAACATCATTTAATGTTAATTTATATTCACTTTCATTTTCTTGTTCGGTGGCCTTCTTAGCTAAAGTATCTACTATTTCATTGTGTTTAAGATTAGAGTGAGCTTTTACCCAACAAAATGATATTTGTTTGCCCTTAGCCTTAAGTGCGATATATGCTTTAATAATGTCAATACATATGTAGTTTGATATGTCCTTCAAACTTTCCAGTTTAAGTAAAGCACTTTTGCTGTCTGTAAGGATTAGAAATTTCTCTTCGTTATTGTTTATACTGCTTATATACTGCATTGCTCTTAGTATTGCAATAAGTTCTGCTGAAAATGTTGTAAAATTTTCATTAAGTCGTATACCCTCTTTATACCTTGTCCTAGGGTCCCACACGGCAGCGGCCACTCTCGAATTCATTTTTGAGGCATCGGTATAAATTTGGTAATGTTCCGGAAATAAAGTTTCTATATCCACATTAAACATGGCATTCCTTAAGTAAACTGGAAATTTCGAGTAATCTCTCATGTAGGTTGGTTGTATGTTTGGTATATTGTTGAGATTTATCTGATGCATGGATGACAGAGTTGATGTGTATAGTTTATTTTTAAATTGTCTTATTCTATTGTAACTTTCGGCAAATAGTAATGTTGGCTTTTTCCTCCAGTATTCAGTGGTTAGGTCATTTATATAAAGTTTGTGGCAGTTGTTACATATTATGCTCTCTTTAGTTATCATTTTAGTTATAAATTTTTCACACATAGTTTTCCTTCTTAACCATAGTGGTGGTTCATTACATTCTACGCTTAGATTTGATATTGGAGTACTCATCAAAGCTCCTATACATAATCTGAGGCATTTATTTGAAAGGATGTCTATTTTTTGAAGATGGGTTTTGGCGGCTTGATTGTAAAAGTAACATCCGTAATCTAATATTGATCTTATATATGATTTATACATTAGTAATGCTATGTTGGGATCTGCTCCCCAGGTTGTATAGTTTACTGCTCGTAACGCATTGTAACCTTTGTCAGCTCTTGCTACGATGTACTCAATATGGTCTTTCCAAATCATTTTTCTATCCAGTATAATACCCAAATATTTAACTTTGGGTTGAACTTTATACGAGACATTTTGCAACTCCACTACTTCTGGAATGTTTCGTTTTCGGGAGAATATGCAAGCTTGTGTTTTTTTGGTTGATATGTTTAATGCTATTTGATCTAGGTCTTCTTGTAGATGTTTAAATACTGTATTTATTTTTCTAAATGTGTGTTCTATTCGTTCCAACGGGACAAAAAAAAGCACATCCAGTGCCGTTTGATGACTTGGAAGCATCAGTATATATAACGACGGAGTTTTTGAATTCTGATAATATTGAGTGAATAATATGTCTGTTTATGTGTATATTGTCACTATATTTTGGTACCATGATATCTGTATTTGCACAATATGTTGCATATGAAATGTTTTGAAGTGTATACGTAGCTTTATCTATCTCTTTTATTGCTTCCATATTATGTTGCAGAGCTTCGCAGACTAAAGGCGATTTCTTTTTTTCCCAGTATTTAGTAGACAAATTATAGCAATTCAAAGTCAAGATCTTTGTGTATAAGGATTGATTTTTTATATATGTCTTTACCAGAAACTTTTCGGACAGGAAGTTTCGTCTGATATTTAAAGGTGGTTCCAAGGCTTTCAAAGACAAGGGATGAATTGGTGTGGACTTCATAGCACCTAAACATATACGTAAAGCTGAATTGTGTATTACGTTAATTTTATTTAGCAATACATTACTGGCTGATCCATAAAATATGCTTCCGTAATCAAAAATGGAGCGGATATACGCTCTGTAGAATAATAAATTTACATCTACATCAGCACCCCACCACGATTTAGTAATCGATTTAAGGAAATTTATTTCCTTGTTGCATTTGTTTAACATATCCTCAATATGATCGTTTCAAGTCAAATGTTTGTCAAGTGTCATCCCTAAATATTTGACCTTACTTTTTAGTGGATATTGATGCTCTCCTAATTTAATTATTTGATCGTTAGGTTTATAATGTCTAGTAAAAATGCAAACCTGAGATTTATTGCAAGATAATTCAAAATTGTTTTTATGGAGCCATTTTTGAAGTAGCTGATAGATACTATCCAAGTTTTTAATTGCTGTTTGATATTCTTTGTGTTCTGTGTAAATGCAGAAATCATCTGCATAGTGTATGAGGTTGAAGGGTATGTTATTTATTTTAATATTGTACAAGTCCGCTACGTACATATTAAACAGGATAGGGCTCAATACAGAACCCTGAGGTAATCCTTTGTTTACGATTCTGGGACCTATGAGCATTTGTTCTTTTCTTAAATAAACTAAACTCTTTGAGTATAGATTAACAATACTAGCGGCAAATTGGGCTGGAATTTGAAATATTCTTGTCATTTTTTCTTTAAGTGCTATTAAACATACATAGTCATAAGCACCTTCTATATCAAGAAATAATGCTGGTAAGTAATTGTTTCGGGAATAATTGTTTTGAATGTCTACAACTAGGGTAGCCAATGCATCCAACGTACCAAAACCATTCCTAAATCCGTATTGTTCTTTGGGTAGAAGGTTCTGCTCTAGTAACCACCATTCTAACCTAGCCTTAATTATCCTCTCTAGAGTTTTTTGTACACAAGATAATAAAGATATGGGTCTGTAAGCTTCAACTAATTTTAGATTTTTCCCAGGTTTGGGTATAGGAATGACAATAATATGTTTGAAGGCTGAAATGTTAGAACCTTCTCTAATTATCTGATTAAAAATATTTAGAAGTAACTCTTTTGCATTATTTGGTAAATTCAGTAGCATAACATATTTGATTTCATCATAACCAGGAGAAGTGTTAGGACGATCACTAAGGGCACAGTCCAATTCTAGCATTGTAAATGGTTTTAAGAGAAAATGACTATGATTCGGATTGAATAACATCAAATCTTCGTGATTGTTCACATATGGTGGTGCAATTTTGTCCAAAAACTCTTCTGTTCACGAATCTTCCAGTGGTAATGGAGCATTGACCATTTTCCTGTTCATCCTTTTCGCTTGATTCCAAATCGAGGTAGGCGATGTTTGTTTATTTAATTTTGAGCACCAATCAACCCAGCTTTGTTTGGCTTTCGATTTCAATAATTTCTTAGCGTGAGCACTAGCTTGTTTACATTTAATAAAATTTTCAACTGATGGATCTTGCTTGTATTTTATTAATGCATTTTTCCTTTCTGCAACAATTAGATCACATTCTGCATCCCACCACGGTGAAGGAGTCCGTTTTTTACACTTAAAGGGTTTATATTGGCAAATACATTGTGTGGAAGCTTTATTGATACAGTCTAATAAAATATTATATTTTTCTTCAGCATTTGGGGATATAGGTCCACTTTCATTTAACATATTCCCGATTATTTCAGCGTACATATCCCAATTGGCTTTCTTAATATTCCATTTACTTTTGGGGTATATGGTCTCATTAATAACTCTTGAGTATTCCAGTTCTATTTTTACAACAAAGTGATTTGATCCAAGTGTATCAGAATCTACAGTCCAAAATGTCTTAGCAAAAATGGAAGGGGAACAAACCGTAATATCAATCATAGAATCTGAATGTCCCGGATTTCCTCGACAAGTAGGTTGACCGTTATTCATCACAATAAAATCAAGATCCTGTAGGGTCTCTACAATTTGATCGCCAATATTATCGTGGGCATTCATATCACCCCCAATAATGCAGGGGTGCTTCACTTGGGAAAATAAGTTTTTCCAATCTTCTATTCTGGTTTTGGTTTTTGGACATCTATACACAGAGAGAAAACTCAAGTGAGTATTATCGTAATTAATTTTAATACCACAGGCAAGCAGCTCTTTATTGAAGTTTTTATTTAATTTTAATATTTCAAAACGGATCCCCGTTTTTACCAAAAACCGTCAAAACCAGCAAAACCGTCTGCACGATCTTGACGAACAATATTATAACCTTTAAAGTTATATACATTACTTTTGAACCAGGTTTCACTTAAAAGAACTATATCAACATCTTCTTTAGTAAGAAAATTGAGTAGACTGTTTTTATTTGCAACAGCTGATCTAGCGTTCCATTGCATAATTTTAAGTTTAGTGTTTAAGGCCATAAATTTAAGTACTTTTAAAAATATCCTCGAGAACAGTATACAAACCCTTAGCTAACAAATTATTATCCAGTGTTTTTACATCCTCAACTGATTTGACATTTTTTATAAATTCAGAAAAAAATTGACTAACGAAATAACTATCTTGTTTTTTTCACCATCTATTGAACTATTAGGTTTATTGGGATTAGGTGGTAGAGGTTGTAACGGACCAAATCTAAAAGGAAAGGTGGTAGAATCTGTAGGGGATTGTGAAACAGGAGTAGACACTTTCCTTTTTTTATGTGCATAATGTTCAGTATTAATCTTACTAGGTCCAGGATGAGCAAAGTTTGTTGATTTTTTCATATACGGTCTTGGAATGGTAGGATGAGATGACGTAATGTCATCAGATACATTAGGTAGTTTTGGAAAATTTTCTTCAAGGTTTGACAATAACGAAAATTTATTATTACTAACAAATCCGGAAAAAGATGATTCTTTATATCTTTTGGCTTCTAGAAAGGAGATTTTTTGATCTAGCATAATGTTTTTAATTTTTTTTTGTTCCTCATAAACGGGACAACTTTTGGAGATCGAAATATGATCTTTACTTTTATAATGTATACAAAAAGTTTTTTTAGTGTCGCATATGTGACTATCATTTTTAATTTCTGCACATCGTATACAAAATTCTTGTGTGCCCTTGCATTGCTTAGAAATGTGACCAAATTTTAGACACTTGTAGCACTGTATTACCCTGCCTACAAATCTTTCTACTGGCAAATACACAAAATTAACTACGACATAAGTTGGCAAAACATTTCCTTCA
Organism: Diabrotica balteata; assembly: GCA_918026665.1. Classification (NCBI taxonomy): domain Eukaryota; kingdom Metazoa; phylum Arthropoda; class Insecta; order Coleoptera; family Chrysomelidae; genus Diabrotica; species Diabrotica balteata. The sequence goes on from OU898276.1 coordinate 108,649,342, forward strand.
AATGTAACTATATTATTTCGTCTGGGGACGTATTCTGTTTTACCATCTTTATCTACCTTTCTATGCATTCTTTTAATGTTAGTAATTTTAACGAAAGAGTCTATATGTTTTTTTAAATAATCAGTATCATACCTCGTATCTACATCGTGAATTATTCCCTTGATTTCCAAGAGATGGTTAGAGATAGAGGCTTTTAAATTTTCATCCTTTAACTTATTATGTGCTACTAGATGATTTGCATCCAAAATTGATTTTAAGATAACTTTAACTCTATTTTTTCCTATAGATTTAATTTCCTTTAGATTTTTGATTTTAAGTTTTTGATGCAAAATTTCTCCCACAATCATTGGATGTAAACGAGAAATGTTCTGATTATTTAAATTCTCGATATATACGCAACAGCTATGAAAATCATAATTATTAGAAGAAATGTTATAAAGTTTTACTTCCCTTGTTTTGTCAGTTTTATCACCGGAACTCGCACCAATTTCCATGTCATGTTCTGGAGAACTTGTCGCAACACTTAAATCGCACATTTGCGTCTTATTGTTATTTTCCTCCCCCATTAGGGGAGGTAAATCACTTATTTTCACAAAAATTCCAAATATTTAACCGATATATTTACACAAAATTTAAATTATAAATATAAATATTGATTTTTAATCACAGCAAAAACTTAATGCCGCTTAATGTGATTTTAAGGATCGTCTGTTTACTGTGAATGCTCGCAACGGAATGCACCAAGGATTGAATGGTTTACTTTGTATCCTTCAATTTTTATAAGGAATCGAAACATCTGCTGCTTTATTGATAACTGACATGAATTGTTTGTAATTAATTTTATTTTCTACGAAATTAACTAGGTTGTTTATTTCACCATAAAAAAGATCCCAATCAGCTCTTAAGGAATTTCTCATTTTATAATTTTTACAAAAGTTGTATCTGGGGCTTCAATGTCGTTGATTTTTATGTATATCAGAAAATGGTTACTATTGCCGCAGTCTTTAATAATCCCCCATTTGGTGCATAAAGGCAGATTACACACACGATTGTTAAATCAACAACACTGATAGTATTGTTGGGTAGCCGAAACTAGGTTGCTGAACCATCATTTAGGATGGTCAACTCGTTATCAAATATAGTCAGCTATTTTTTTACCACCTTTATTAATTGAACATTTATCTTAAACTGCATAATTAGAATTCATATCGCCCATAATGATTTTTTTTTATGTGTAGGTTTTCTAACATGGAATTTAAAAAAGGCACTGATATATCGTTATTTGAACTTGAATAGATATTTATTAGAAATATGTCATCAATCTCTGTTACAATATATTGGATTTTATCTGAATTATATTTTGTGATAGTCTGAAATGAAATATAATTTTTAATACAGGTAGCTACCCCACCATAGCCATCATCCCTCTCTTGTCTAATAACGTAATAAAATTTTAGAGTAAAATTGAAATTTTCTTTGAGCCAAGTTTCATTAATAACTACTATATCTGGGTCTTCTTTAGAGACTAAATCTCTCAGAGTATCCCTAAGTTTTAACCTATTAATTACTGTCTGAATAATTGGCCAAGTCCATATAGGACCCAAGCTTAGAATGGGAAAGTACAAGTTTTTTAACCATATTTAAATTATCTGGTGAAATGTTAATAAAGTTTAAACATGATTTTAGGAAATCTTGTAAAGGTATTGTATCGAAATTATAATTAGTATGCGATGCACTGGCATTCCAGGCTGAATTTGATTTTACATTATATGAATTAGAACATTTTGATTCTGATTGGGAGGGTATTGGAGATTTAGATTGAGATAAGGCAGTTAAAGAGGAGTAATTCTCTGGTCTACCATTTGAAACATAAAGACATTCATCATATGCATTTCTGTCATAACCTTGTTAAATTACTCTTCTTTTATTATTTGTATTCAATACTACCCGCTGAAATGTCCTTTTCAAAAATTTGAAATTGTGTGTTCTTCTTTCTGATAATGAAATGGTATTGTGTTGAATAGTTTTATTATTAAGGGGTTTTACTTTAGTACTACTACTCGGAAGGGACAAAAATCTTTTGAGTTGAAAATGAATTTGTCTTTTTCTATGTAATTTTTGGGAATTTATTCACTAGCTTTAAAAAATGTTAAATTTTCATAAGACATCGGTTTTTTAATATTATTTTGACGTAAATATTCCGGACACGTACGCGCTGTTGAAACATGTGGACCTTTGCAAAAGAAAAATTTCATAGTGCAATCATCGGTATGCTTAAGTTCACCACAATTCATACATTTTGCTTTTGCTTTACAATTTGTTTTGGTGTGTCCATATCTCAAACAGTTAAAACATTGTGTTACTAGAGGAATGTACACATTAACCAATTTTGATAGATCGTAAAAATTTATTGATTTAGGCATTAAAACACCACTGAATGTGAACAAAACTGTGACTGTAGGTTCGTAATTGTAGTATCGTATGTTGTATCCCCTTTGACTACTTTCCTGTTTAGCCTTTTAGCATTCAGAATTTTAATATCGCTCTTAGTAGAACAACATTTAATAAGTTCATTTTTATTTATTTCAACATCTATTTGACGTACAATACCTTTACAAGATATATAATTAACAAGTATATAAATTTTGTAATCTTGATCAACTAATTTTTTGTTATTTAGGAATGTATTTGCAGATTGATAATTACTAAACTCTACAGAAATTCTGTTTGAACCTTTGCTTCTAATTTTTTTATTATTACTTAATTTTAAATTAAAAATATCTCTCGCCATTTTTATATTATTAGAGGGACCAACTCTAATAGTATTTATATTTGTTGACTCTGTTGAGTCTTAAACATAAAAAACGGGCCAACATCATTTTCAGAATACATATTTACAGTTAAATTTAATTTTTATTTACATTGGGATCATGGGGGGTAACCCCTTCCTCTACCTTATTCATAAAGAATCAGTCAGAAATGTCAAATTTTTGGTCGCAAAAAAATGAATAAAAAAATAATTTTATCAAACTGAAAATTCAAAATAATATTACAACAAAGTACAATGCTCAAAATACCTGTTTAATTTACAAGGATAGGTTTGATTCTGTTCTATTTGGCACAAACCCGCACCTCTTTTCTTCGTTGACAGTAAGTAGCTCTTTACTGCACGAACGTCGACAAGAGAATGTGTAATTTGTTTTTAGAAAATAATATCGTTTTTAGGACTTTACTTATAGCGTTGCGGTAACGCAATCATGGAACAATAAGTATAATACACAGAAGTGACTAATTTCTTGTTTAACGGCGCACCTTAACTGGCTCCCGAATTTTATAAAACCACTTTAATCCTACACGAATTGGCTCCCACACCCATATATGAACTGGCTCCTGTCCTTTACGCAATTCCCAGAAATTGAATCTTCTTCTGAATCTTGGATTTTGAGGAAAATAGATTATAATATACACCAGAAATTAAAAATGTAGCCGTAAACAATATATTTATTAAAGAAACTGCAACTTACAGACTATATAGGTGGATGACTTCTTGATGTATTTTTACAAACTCAAAAGCAGTTTTTCCTGTAAGAGACTTATTTGACGTTTAATGAAATTTCTTTAAAAATTTATTGGTTTTCGGTTTACTCTTTTAGGGTTACCACTACTTCTTACTTTAATATAATTATCTATTTGAACATTTTTCAGAACCTCTAAAATTGAAAAATATTGGGATATTTATAATCATAAAACAAAGAATTAAATTTTGACGGGAACTCTTCTACGTCTTCGGAGAAAACTAAAACTATAACACATTTTTTTAAATTCCAATATATTAATATGTCGTAATACAAAAGGAATGGCTTAACTTAGAATTCATAGCTATATTAGCTTAATGAGTCACTAACTAAAATATTCTTAAAGATCATACAGAATTGCAATTATAAAAAAAATGTGAAATAGATATAAGTGAGTTTCATTTTTGATTAGAAAGGCCTTAGGAACAAGAGTGGCGTTCTTTGAGATTCAAACACTCATTCAAAAATACCTAGACTGCCAAAAACAAATATATCTCTGTTTCATCACCTACCAGAAGGCTTCTGATAGAGACCAGAATAAGAAATTGTTGTATTAATTACAGAAAATGAAGCTAGTCGAAAAAAACTGGTGCACGATAAACTTGTGTCATGTCTTCATTGCACTTTAACTTGAACTCTGAATACATATTTAAACAAGACCCCCAGACAACCAATGTTCATGGAGGAATAACTGTTTGTTTTATTAGAAGAGCTATTACTTTAAGCAATTACTGTAATTTAAAGCAATAAACATGTCTGAGTCTGAATATGAGAGAATAGATTTTATCGCTATCTACATATATTAACTATCTGTTAAGGATAATTTTAGAATTATTTTTAAAGTAGATACAACATACTGTATACTATATAGTATACAACCGTCTGCGTATACTTATTTAGATACAATATTTTCTCGATTAAATATCAGTTTTAGAAATGTTTGGTATGCAAAAACATCAATTTACATTAAATATCATTGCAAAACATTTAACTGTTGAGATAATGAGAATTAAATCAAAATGTTGAAGTCCATGAAATGTATGGTCCATGTGGGAATAAATTAGAAGTTAGAATATTATAGTATATTATTATTAAGCTTACCTATATTACTGTCGAAAAAAAAAATTAAAAAAGGTCTACACGGCGCCAAAATTTATATATAAAAAAACAGTAAATATATTAACAATATTATGCAGACGATACCGTTCTGATAGCAGAAAAAATAGAAAACAAAAATTACAAAATATACTATAAATATAATCGAGCAAACAGAGCCGCAGTTTGCCTAAATGAAACAATAAGGAGAAATAAAAATATCGGGAAAGAAATAAAAGGCAGGATTTACAAAACAGTCATCAGACCAATAACGATATAGGCGGCAGAAACACGACCTGACAGAGAGGACAAAAAGAATATTAGAACCAGCAGATATGGAAACCCTTATACAAATAAATAGTAAAACACTATGGGACAGAGACATCCAGGATACCGCATATCGTCAAACACACAGTGGGCCCAGTTGCTCACACAAGGATAGAGTCTGTATTGTGGTATTGTCTAATATTAATATATTTTCAATATTATAATATAGACTATATACTAATTCTGATTTTTTGTTCACAGGGCCACCTACATATATATATATATATATATATATATATATATATATATATATATATATATATATATATATATATATGTATATAGTAAACTCTTAAATATTGGGGAAATCTGCAAGAAAAACTCTAATGTGTATCAATTGTTTCGCCTAACGTTTTCGCCAAAGAGAATTAATTTGGCTTCTTCGGGGCTGAAAGAGAATAAATTATAATTAGCTACCATATATAATCTAATAAAAAACATTTGCCTTACCGTAAACTTTAGAAATGACGAGTTATGATGTTAAAAAACTTTAGCTAGTAACAACATAGTGGTGTTTTTTTGTTACTATGTGCAAAAAAGTATTTTTTGTTAACGTTCTAAATGTATGGTAGCTTTGAACTTAAAACGCAAAGGTTTACCCAAGGTTAATCGAAAAACCCAATGTAACTACATTTAAAGGAAGTAATTCTTTGAATTGTCGGCAATAACTAAATTTTTGATTGTTATAAAGTTTGAATGTAAGCTTCTGTTTTCATAGAACGCAAGCGCTGACAATTACAAGTAGTTCTTTTGAATATTTATGTCGTTAAGGTTCATTGGTAAAACCGATGAAATTAGATCCCAGTCTGGAGAGATATTAGTTTGGAATTTTCTTAATTGAAATTCTATTTTCAAGAAAGAATTGAAATTCTTTACTATTAAACTTATCTGCAAAGATTAAATTTCTTTTCTCTCTCTCTCTCTCTCTCTCTCTCTATATATATATATATATATAATATATATATATATATATATATATATATATATATATATATATATATATATAGATTAGCACATAATTTACTAACCTGCATTTCAGTCTAAATTCTGGTCTCTAGGTATGCCCAGAAATTTGGTGTTATCTAATGAATATTGTTGCTTTTACATTATTTATTTTTACTTTATTTTACATAAAACGTAAAACGTGACACAGACATTTTACGTTTTGAATCTTGACAAAGGCAAGGGTTTCACGCCGAAACGTTGATTGGTTGTTATGGAAAATTCCACATGTAATATATCCTTATTGAACCCAAGAAACATTAATTTTACATTGAATATTAATAGGGTTCAAGAAACTCAAAACTACAATATATATATATATATATATATATATATTATATATATATATATATATATATATATATATATATATATATATATATATATATATATATATATATCCATCTCCATCAGTCGTTGGAGCTACTCTGTAAATACATTTTTTATTATAAGATTAATCAAAATAACAATTTGAACGCAACCAAAAGTTATGACCGATTTTTGGAATATAAAAAACAACTTTAAAGTACTCTTCTCAGTTTTATTTACCAGAAAGAAGATCAATCAAAATAATAATTTGGACGCGACCAAAAGTTATGACCGTTTTTTAAAGATATAATAAACAATGCGACTTTGAAATAATCGAGCTCTTCAGACTTTTATACGGACGGATCAACTTGATGTCCTAGTCGTCCTTAATGATAATCTAACAATTATATGGAGAACCGTTGGTAATCTGATTGGTAACAGATGTAATAATACATGAATTATGGTTTTAGCTACATCGTTTTTTATACCATGAGAATTGTCAGATTATATTTTTTCTGTAATCCTTAAAGGATTTTCTTTAATATAAAAAAATTCTATGGCGCCTGAGTATTTCAAGATGACGTCCACTGTGTTAGGAGATCATATTATGAACTCTTGATACATCCTCATATGATTTTCAGAGGCGTTCGAGTAACGTGCGAGATCCCTGCTTGAGCTTCCCCTACCATTACAATCAATCGTGGTTAAACCCATGTAAAATATGTTACTTGACTAATATTTAGTACTAAACTTAAATTAGTTATTGCTAAATTATCAAACATTATATTGCATTTAAATTTTTATTCAAATAAATACTGAAAGACAGTAACAGTTTCCGCAATAACTTTTAAGCTATTGCAATATATTTGAAGTACATATTTATAGAGCACAACTATAGAACAAGTTCTTACTTTTTGAGACCGTTTTGAAAATGTTTGTGTGTGGGTGTGTGTTTTTTTTTGTATATGGTTTTCACTTAAAAAATTGTGAGGGCATAAATAAGTCAAATAACACAAAATGAAGTCGCGAACACTAACTGAAAAGTTGGGCAACGGAGAATTGGACTATTTTTACTTTGATCAATTTAAGCCCACGAGTCCTTCATTCTAATTGTCCACTAACAGCCATCATCTCGATAACTCTCGAAGCGACAATAATGGGCGTATTTAAATTTTGTCCCCATCTCCTCCGGCAACAAACCCATAAAAACTACAACGGCCTTTTGTCAACTCGAGGTTCGTATTCCTCGTGGGTTTTGATCTCGGCCCGGAACTACTAAGCATTCTTGAGCATAAATTCCGACCAAAAGGAGAGTTTTGGAGTTTTCGACTTCTGTTCGTGATAGGAAAGCTTAGAATATTAAATCGCATTGTGACACGGGGGTTTATTTAAGGTACGTAGTTTGTCTATGTCGAGAGATGGGAGACACTAGTTTAAAAAATATAGGAATCCGTTAATCTATTTTTGACAAAGATAGAGCTTTGCAATAAAGTTAATACATAGAGCATATATACTTGATTACAATTAGGACCAAGTTTGAGAAGACGATGACTATTGCGATTGTAATTGGGATTATATTAGGAAGTAAACTGAACTTCTGGTTATTAAGAAGTTTCTTAACCGCCGCTCATAGTAACCTCCGGCGTTCAAACTAGCGAAATGTTGATATAAAGTGAACTTAAAATAAGATTGGTTATATTTCTTATAAATGCCTTACGTATTTACTGACCACGCATATTTTTCCTAAACAAATTAAAACTTTAATCGAATCCGCGTACAACGAAAAAGAGTGTGTGACAGAAATTAACTTTTCATCTAAGATAGTGACAAACAATTGATTAAACGTCGGTAATAGACAAAATTGTACAGCTGTGAGACTAGAAAAAAAATCCAAGCTTAAACACAATTATAATAAATTATTGTGAAGGTAAAGGCCAGGAATATAATTATTCAAAAACCCTTTGATTCTACGTGGAAAACATCAGCATTTTCAGATTCGGTAATCCAACAAGGAAATTCATGTATGATTTTTAAAGACCAGTCTACTAGCAATATGTTTAAGCTAAAGATACAAATATTTACCAATGAGAAGTCCATAGGTAACGGGTAATTCTTCTTGATGGGCCTATCCGTTACGAATGTTGGCGATCATCATGGCAGTCTTTATCTTATCTGCAGCAGCGCGGAAAAGCTGCACAGATGTTGTATTGAACCAGATTTTAAGGTTCTTTAACCAAGATGTTCTTCTTCTTCCTGGACCTCGCTTTCCAAATATTTTTCCTTACAGGATAGCTTGAAGTAGAGCATATCTGGATTCATTTCGCATAATTTGTACGAAGAATTGTAGCTTTTGAGATTTAATGGTGGTCAGTACCTCTCGGTTCTTATTCATTTTTCTAAGGACCTCATCATTTGTGACTCAGTAAGTCCACAAGATCTTAAGTATTCTCCGATATAGCCACATCTCAAATGCTTTCAGTTTTTTGCACATATCTTCGTTCAAGGTCCACGATTCAACACCATATACAAGGACAGAGAATACGAAGCATCGTAGCATTCTTACTTTTGTATCAAGAGAGAGGTTGTGACTCTTGAAGAAGCCCCTTATCCGATTAAAGTTGGATTTAGCTTTTGCGATGCGTGCTCTAATCTCCTGGTTGTTGGTCCATTCTTCATTTATTATGGTGCCGAGGTAGTTGTAGCGCATCACTCTTGCAGCTATACAGGAGATTGGTTGACGTAGAGTTGACCTTCTGTTATCCTTTTCTTACTAATTATCATAAGCTTTGTTTTCTTAGCGTTTTTATTGAGTCCATATTGTTGACTGTAATACGTGATTTTGTTCATAAGAAGTTGTAGGTTTTCTAAGTTGTCTGCAAATACTATGGTGTCATCTGCATATCTGATGTTATTAAGCCAGTAACCATTTAGTAGAATCCTAGATTAGAGGGGGCAAAATACAGCCTTGCCTCGGTAATAACCAACAATAACTAAAAACAAGAAAAAAATTTAGTCTGAAAAAGATGACCATTAGTAAAGCATACTAATTTATGTTCATGACTTACGGCGCCGAAACACATTCCTTAACCCAGGCTAAAACCACCAAACTAAGAGTAGTCCAAAGAAGAATGGAACACTCGCTACTTGGACTGACTTTCAGAGACAGAGTTAAAAACGAAAAAATAAGAAGAAGGACAAGGGTGATAGATATCATGGTTACAGTAGAGCTGGGCGAACTATGAATTGAGTGAATGAAGAGTGTTAGACCTAAAAAATTACACTGTACAGACCAGGAGCTGACAGAAGGAATATAAGTAGGCCACCTATATGATGAACAAACGACATCAAAAGAATCGCTGAGCATTGCTGTAGGAAGCTCAAGATAGACATAACCGAAAGAAATTAGTTAAAGCCTATCTTCAACTTTGGACGCAGAAGGATGGGCGATAATGATGATAAAGTTTAAAATATATAATAATAATTATAAAATACGGAGTTCGGCCCTGATAGCGATTAAATATACCACGTTATCAGCTGTCCCGAAATATAGTCATTTTAAATGGTAAAAACAAATCATAATTTAATATTTTATACCTCTACTACAAGTTTAAGTGCATTAGTTAGTGCTGATAATATTATCTCAAGTGAGTAGCACTTCTTTCCGTATTATTTTTGTAACAACAACAAAATAACCTTTAAATAATACCTACTTAAAAGATAACAAAAATCCCAGTTGGGTCTTGACCAGTTTTTTGGACCGGCCACAGGACCGGCTCAACTTCTGATCAAGAAAATTAATAAAATGACTTCATACAACAATAATACTACAAACAACTCCACTAAACATAGTTACTCAGATGTCGTAAATTATTTCAAACATCCAACAAAACAACAAGCAATAGTTATTTCCAGCATTGAAGGTACAAAAATCCATGATTACGTCGTAGCTGTTGGATCACTAGTGGGTCCAATTAATGTACTTTTTGCCTCCAGAATTGCTAATAATAGGATATGCATATACCTCTCTTCAAAAAACACTGTTGATGCTCTTCTTCATTCTTATAAATATATCGAAATAAATGGATGTCAAGTCGAAGTAAGAAGATTAATTTCTCCAGCCCAGAGACTTCTAATATCAAATGCATGTCCTACAATCCCGAACGAAATAATTGAACAAGAATTACAAAAACTTACACACTGTATACAGAATGACTTTTCTTCGAGTAGGTATGTCTGAAAGTGAGTACAGTCATGTTCTGAGCTTTAGAAGGCAATCATTCATTACACCCTTGGAAAATATGTCTATTCCTGACTCTTTTACCGTAACTCGATAATACTTCCTACCGTTTATTTCTCTTCATAGACGGATTCAGTTGCTCCAAATGTAAAACCATTGGTCATCAAGAATCAGAATGCGCTCACATTTCAAACCAAACTAATTCAACTCCCCTCTCAGATTCAACTCAAACCACATCGTCATTATCTACACCTAATAAACCTAATGATAAAATATATCAATCTACGGAAAACGACCTCATCCAAAACATATCAAAGGATAATCCAAACACTTCGTCTTCTTCCTCCAAAACAACATCACCAGTTGTAAATAACACTGAAAATACTACAGAAATCGACCTCATCCTAAACATATCTAAAGAAAATCCAAACACTTCGTCTTCTTTTTCCAAAACAACATCACCAGCTGTAAATAACACTGAAAATACTACAGAAATCGACCTCATCCAAAACATATCTCAAGATAATCCAAACACTTCGTCTTCTTCTTCCAAAACAACAGCACCAGCTATAAATAACACTGAAAATATCACGACACCAGAAACATCAATAACCTTAAATAATCCAGTCAATTCAAAACAGCTAAAAAGACATAACATGTCGTCTCCTTAAATTATCGAAGATAACCCAACAACCGACTCATCCGTTTTTAATACTCCTAAACAACATAAATCAAAAAAGAAACCCAAAACCTCTTCTAAAACCACCCGCGAAGATGTCATTCACTCCCTAGAATCCATCAAAGATAAAATCGAAAATAGATCACCTCCATTTATACTAAATTTCAATGAAATATGTGATTTTATGGAAAATGTTTTAAACTCTCGTAACCCTAAATTAACTTCCAAAGATTACTCCAATGAACCAGAGGAACTAATTCAGATCCTTAACTTTGTTTATTGTTACACACAAAATTCTAGGTTAAGAAATAATATCACCCGACTAAAGAAAAAAATAAACCCTAACCCTTCTTCAGCTGACAATACTGACGAATCATCACTAGTTGAAGGATAATCAAGGGATGACTAAATCATTTATAGTGCAATGGAACATAAATGGGTTTTATACCCATTATGAACAGGTAAAACTATTAATCGGCGAGCTTTCTCCTTTAATCCTTTGTCTTCAAGAAACCCACTTTAAACAAAATAACATAAATTTAAAAAATTTTCAATGTTTTAAAAAAAATCGAAAAACTCAACAAGCTAGTGGCGGAGTAGCTATTTTCACCAGAGCTGATTTGGAAGCTAAACCGATCGCGCTAAGTACTAATCTTGAAGCTGTAGCAGTCTCTATTACCTATCATAAAAAGATTAACATATGTAACATTTACTTACCACACCCTAGTAATCTTGATATGCACGAATTAAATAAACTTATTGACCAAATTCCACATCCTAAATTAATTTTAGGAGATATGAACTGCCACCACCCGGCATGGGGAAGCCACAAAACTGATAAATACGGTAACTTATTGAAAAACCTAATTGATTGTTCAGATTTATTATTACTTAATACAGGAAATCCAACTAGATTTAATTCTTACAACGGATCATTTTCCGCCATTGATATATCCTTATGCAGTCAATCACTCTCAACTACATTCTCATGGAACACTTTAAACTCATTATATAATAGTGACCATTTTCCAATTTCTATAACATCAGATCACATTCGTCCCCTCGATTTCCCAATATATCAGTCCTGGAAATTAAAAAATGCAAATTGGGCATCCTATCGATCCTATATCAATGATAAACTTGAAAACTTCTATTTAAGCAATAATATAAACTATGATATCACCTCTTTAAATAATATTATTATTGAAGCAGCTTTAGAAAATATAGGAAAGACAAAACCCTGTAAAAGGCAAATCGTACCTTGGTGGAATAGTGAAATTGCAAAAGCACTCTCATCTTGTAAACATGCCTTTAATAAACTTAAAAAACATAATACAGACGAAAACTTACTCAATTTTAAAAAACTTAGAGCTGAATCAAGATATCTTATGAAAAAAGGCAAAAAAGAAACTTGGAAAGACTACGTATCGTCCATAAACTCATCAACACCTTCACAGGTTATTTGGTCTAAAATTCGGAAACTTAAAGGTACCAACTTCTTTAGGCATATCAATGCACTAACATATAATAATGAGATCATCACCTGTAAAAAAGCTATTGGTGAAACTTTAGCCGAAGTTTACCAAGAAAATTCTAGCAACCAAAATATAACACCGGAATTCTTAATACATAAGCAAAATATAGAATCATTCGAAATCGTTGATAAAGAATCTGATGACCCAATAAATGCTAGCATAACTCTTCAAGAACTAGAATACTCTATTGCAAACTCCAAAAATACATCCCCAGGACAAGATGATATTCCACCAATATTCATAAAACACCTACCTTTCAAAGCAAAAATAATATTGTTGGATTTATTCAATACCTGTTTTTTAAAACATAAATTTCCAAAACTCTGGTCTCAGGCAATAACTATTCCCATTATTAAACCCAATAAGCCCAAAGATATACCCTCATCGTATCGTCCTATTTCTCTCACATGCAGCATGTGCAAAATACTGGAAAAAATTTTAAATCTCCGTCTAATATGGTATTTAGAAACAAAAGATCTCCTTACCCCATTTCAAAGTGGTTTTCGCAAGGGACGGTCTACATTAGATAATCATATTTCACTACAAACCTCAATTAATGAAGCCTTTGCAAACAATCAGAAGTTGATTGCAATATTCTTTGACATAACTCAGGCTTTTGATAGGACATGGAAACACTCTATATTAGCAACACTTACTAATTATGGAATTCAAGGTAACATGCTTGCTTTTATAAAAAATTTCTTAAGTAATCGTTATATACAAGTTAGAATAAATGGAATCACAAGTTCTTCAAAAATGTCAGAAAATGGAATCCCTCAAGGATCAATTTTAAGTCCAACCCTATTTTTAGTGGCTTTTAACAGCATCATAGATGTAATTAGAGCTCCTATTAAAGCTAGCATTTACGCGGATGATATTGTTATCTACACCAAATCTAATAACCTAGCTTCAGCAACAAATATATTACAACTTATGTTAAATCGACTTCAAAACTGGGCATTACAAACCGGATTCAATTTTTCTGCAGAAAAAACTCAATACGTAATTTTTAGTAAAAATAACACTCGCCATACAATTAATTTAATATTAAATGATTTACCTATAAAGCAGTCAACGGAAGTAAGTTTCTTAGGCCTAACTTTCGATAGAAAATTAAATTGGAATGTGCATATTAATAAATTACAACAAGCATGCCAAAACCGGTTAAACATACTTAAAATATTATCTAATAAATTTTGGGGTGCCGACTGTAAAACATTAATTAGCCTTTACAAGTCACTTATTAGAAGTAAATTAGATTACGGTTGCATATCTTACGGTGCTGCAAGCAAAACTGCTTTAAAAAAACTAAATAGCATACAATCTACAGCTTTGAGATTAGCACTGGGTGCCTTCAGAACTAGCCCTATTAGTAGCTTACAAGTTTTAGCGAGAGAACCCCCTCTGCATATTAGACGCCAACAACTATCCCTAAACTATATAGGCAAAATATCAGCACAGAAAGAACATCCAGTATTCTCCCAAATTTGCCATCCCAGTATTGCTTCTACAAAACTAACTAAAAATAGTACCCCCCTTATAGAACGAATAAAATCCTCTAACTTTGACATGGATAAGCTAAATCGATCTCTACAAGTCAGTGTAAATTTTCCTCCATGGACAATCCAACCAGTTACCATTGACTTAACCCTCACAAAATACCCCAAATCAACTACAAATCCGATTTTCATTAAACACTTGTACTCCGACGTGATATCTGATTATCCTAATTATCTCCAAATTTTCAGTGATGCCTCCAAAGCTCATGACGGACAAGCTGCTGCATACTATTGTAAATACACCTCTCACACTATATCCATACCTACTAACTGCTGTATCCTCACAGGCGAGGCCACAGCCATTTTGGAAGCCTTAATTTTCTTCAAAACGCATAGTGAGAATAAATGTGTCATCATCACTGACTCATTAAATGCTCTATTACGTGTAAAACAAATATACCCTACAAATCCAATATTTCGGGCTATAAAAAATGAGATAAATATAATTCAATCAAATCGAAAACAGGTAGCATTTATCTGGGTACCGTCGCATGTAGGAATAGCTGGAAATGAGAAAATGGATAGCCTAGCAAACACAAGTCGAATAAACTCACAATACACAAAAAAATCAAGAAATTACCCATACTCCGATCTCAAAAACCTTATTAAAGACCACTGTATGAACATATGGCAAGACTACTGGAAAGATTCAGGAACCAAACTATATGAGATTTATCCCCTTGTGAAGACCATCTTGAATAATCCATCCAATAGAAGGGACCAAGTAATAATTAACCGACTAAGAATTGGACACACTGCACTAACCCATAAATTCTTAATCAACAAAGAATCTTCTCCAACCTGCAGAAACTGTTCTCTCCCATTGACGGTGAAGCATATTCTGATTGACTGCCAGTACAACGAAGAAGCAAGAAGAAAATATGGAATCTCTGATGACATCAAAACCACATTAACCATAAACACTGACCATAATATGGTCAGTGTTTATGGTATATTATATTATATTATAATGAATTATTTAAAAGATTTACGTTTATATACATCTATTTAATGTAAATAAAATGAATTCTTGTGTATGTTACTCCACTAATAACCCTGCGTGGTTGATGTGGATTGTATGTTAAAATAAAAAAAAAAAAATTATAAAATACTGTCAACTTTTGATTTGAAGCATGTTTTGTTTAAAACATCTTGGTGTATATGTTCATCTCGACATTTCGCTACAACTATGTGTAGCTTTTTCGTAAGCAGGATAAGCTGTTAGTGACAGTAACTTAAGGTTTTAAGTAAACACAAATGTAAAACTCGCTAAACTCACGCATTAATGACCCCCAGAAGCTAATGTGGCCGACGTTTCGAACTATCAGATATACTAGGGAAATTGCAGAGTGGTTTCAGTAGTTTTAACAGATTAACCTTTCATTGAAGTTCTTCAGTTATTTTACCAATAGCATATATTTTTTCCGAGGAATTTACATGTCCTTTTCTTCTTCTTTCTCAGCATTTTCCTTTTCAGGTGTCCCTGTTTCTTACTCTACTTCACCATTTGTCAAACCATTGTGAAAACCATGTCATTGTTCTTGAACCTTCTTTGAGACTGTAGTCATTCCGGTTTTTTCCATAATCACGTAGTTCCTGACCTTGTCCCTTCTAGGCTTTACCAACATCCTGAGGCATCTACGTGTAATTTATGTAAAACACACAATTTAATACTTACCACTGGCAACATAATATATCTCCACAAGAAAAATGAATTTCCTGTGTTCGGCTTTATACCAGAAATCACAAAACTTTTAAAATGAAAAGTAAAAATCCGAAGATTTCTACATGTTTGAAACCAAAATACCCTTATTTTAGATGTCGCTGTACGCGCCTTTAGGAAGTTATTTCGTTATTACTTATTTTAACGGAAAATATTTGATATTACGTTTCGAGCTTCCTACTAAGACGCTCTTATGAGTACTAAAATGTACGAAATACATATTATCGAATTGTAGAAGCACTATACGCGAAATAAAATTTTAACTTTGTTTTTCAATATCTTCATTTACTAGTATTTTGAGTATTTAAAGTCAGTTCATGAAAGGTTCTTACTAAGATGAATTGATATGATGTATAATGCAATTTTGGCTTCCCTATGTTGATTTATTCATCATTTGTTTGCTTTGTACATCGTAGAAGGCACAAATTTAAGTTAAAATCTGATTTTGTTTACGAACATGTAGTAAAAATCTTCGTACAAGCGAATTATAGAGTCACGTGAAATCAAATCTTAACTGTCTTTTCTACACAAAAATTTTATTTGAAAAATCTTTATAAAAGGCATAATCATATAAAAGAACTCCTTCGTGCTACATCATAGTACGTTTTCAAAATGACTACTCCATTATCAGTGCCTTTTCCTAAAATAAGAATTTCCACTTTAATTAAAGCAAACGTGAAAGTTAAATATGGACTAGAATTATAGTAAAATATGGTTAGACATATTAGGGTAAAACCTTTAAAGATATAAATCTGAAACTATTACAGGAAAGAATCTATAAGCAAAAAACAATTGAAATTGAATATAGGACTTTCATATAGAATATAGAATATAGGAATAACAGCACTTTCATAAGATCAAATAATAAGTTGTACAAGAGACCAGTCTTAATAGAAATGAGACAAGGGGATAGTCTCAGCCCAATCTGTTTTAACTATTTTATGGATCATAGCATCAAATAACTGAAAACAGCGGAAAAATTTATAGAATGGGCAATACAGAATTTATTATAATTTGCTATGCTGATGATACGATGATGACGGTGATAATATTTGAAGATAAGGATAGTCTACAGAGACAAGCACACAGGCCTAAAATAGTAGCAAATGAATTAAATGTAATTATCTCTTTTCAGAAATCGTAGTCTATGACAATATCAAGAGGATCCAGAAGATGTAAGTTAGCATATTATAATAAAAAATGTAGACCAAGTTACGTCATTTAAATATCTAGACGCTAGTATTACAAGCAATAAAAATCTAAAACAATAAATACAATTCATTACTATTTAAGTGGGAATAAGCCACAATTAAAGATAAAAATACGTTTATTGACGTTTCAATTTCCACTTCAGAGAACGATTTCCGAAGTGGAAATTGAAACGTCAATAAACGTATTTTTATTTTTAATTGTGGCTTATTCCCAGTTAAATAGTAATTAATTTAAAATCCCACAAGAAAATAGCTTCAGAACAATATTAAGAAATAAAAGCGATAACACTGGTTGGGGCATTAGGATTTCTCGGGTAACTAAAAAAGAAACTAATATATGAGCATCGAAAACAAAACTCAAACTTCTAAAACCTGTGTAAGATCTAGAATAAACTACCCCACATAAACACGAACAGAACAAAAACACTAATAGGCCACTACTAAGAACTACAAAAACAAAGACCCTAAGATTAACTACTGGCAGAATACTTAAATATCGAATAAGAAAAAGCGATATCAAGACCCTTGTGTGATATTCAAGATGTTTTAAAATACTTCAGAGTCAGAAAAATCCATGAAGAGACCACGTTGGTATAACTATTAATAAAAGATTGTATAGAAAGCAAAACCGAATACCTGCAGATCACCCAAATCCCTTAACGACACCTCAATTGCTGGTATGAATGTTGGACATTGGAATCCTAACTTGGCAACATATATGAAAAAGCAAGACATTGTTTTAAATTAAAAAGAAATTATTGATTCGTTAACGGAAATAGACATGACAATATTCAATCTAAAACAACTTCGTTTAAGTCACCAATATATCAAGCTTTAAACAGGGAATTTCTATCTATCAATAATCTTACATAGAGGCCCTAAGGTACTTTACTTGTAAGGTCTGTACATAATTATGTAAAGAAAAAACAAACACAAGGGTCATACTGACGTAGATATGTCAGGCCATAAGTAAACTAGGTAATTTTAATAAGAAGTATTGTTATTCTAGCGTTTTTGCTCAATTAATTAATTTAAACTAATCTAATTTACCCCTTAATAACAAAGGAAATTATTCTCATACTTTGTGTGATTTCTTAAGATTATATAAAAATAGATTCTTCACTTTTATAAACAGAGTACTTAAACGTGACTTTTTAATACCAGACAAAAACAGCTCATCTCTAGCAACCCATCCCTACTAGGCAGTTTTCCCTGCATTCTAATCCTGCCAACTAAAACTTTCCAATTGAAAATCACTTAGGTGTGATAAATTTATTCGCAGGAATTCTCGGTTAGCGAAACGTTGGCCTCGGTTTGTGTTTACTATTAATTGTGTATTTAACTGTAGTAAATAGACTTTTTGGTAATGCTTAAGAAAAGGAAGGCTAAATACAAGTACTTAATTTAAAATATAAAACCTTGAAGAATATTGCAATATCTCAGAAATTATGGAACGGATTTTTTGCACGTGATGCAAAATATGCTAAAAATTCGATTCATTGCAGTAAAATATAGAAAGTAGATGTATGTTTTCTGTAGAAATTTTATATAATTTCCATATTATATTATCCTTTATTCTTATTATCAATATTCCTTAAAAGTCACGTTAAATTAACTTTAATTTTTGAAACACGTTTGAGAAAAGTATTGGAAAAAATGTCTTTCGGGTTTTCTTATTTTGGCGAATGCATTTCATCTTTCATGCCATACAACAAAATTATAGATAGCTATTTTAAATATAGTAGCTGTTTTGTATAAAACTTAATGAAGTCGCTGGTTAATATTTAATTTAAAATAACGAAAATTGCAATATGTGTAAATAGATATGTAAAATAAAGTCTAAGGGCAGAGTCTAAGGGTAATCGGGACGTACACTTGATACTGGTTTGATGCTTGCTTTCACGACGACGAGTTGTTGCAGAGTGGCCGATCATACCAAAGAAAAATACGTATGTACGAAAGTCGACTAGGGTAGTTGTTTTGTTCTTAGGACCTCCACGCATAGCAATAAATTAAGCTTAAAATGTCATTGAGAAGACGTTAGAGTTAGTACATA
Organism: Diabrotica balteata; assembly: GCA_918026665.1. Classification (NCBI taxonomy): domain Eukaryota; kingdom Metazoa; phylum Arthropoda; class Insecta; order Coleoptera; family Chrysomelidae; genus Diabrotica; species Diabrotica balteata. The sequence continues at coordinate 108,668,650 of OU898276.1, forward strand.
ATGAGAAAGATACTGGACGGTTGTAGGGATGGAATATCGGTTGGAGGATAGAAAATCGATGACACATTACTAATCGCTTCAAAATAACACCAAGTGGAAAGCATAATAAGATGTCTACATGCCGAGAAAAGTAAAAAGTATGGGCTGTAGATAAACAGGTGTATGAACAAAAAGCATAATAGTAAACAGAACGCAGAACAAATTTTCTACACATTGAAGAGATTGAAGGCTTCGAAGTAGTAAATAGATTCATATACCAGGAAACTCCCATAATAAACAAAGAAGAATGCGATGGAAGGCTTACCATTGTAAGAACTTATATAATGAAACTAATAAAAATTTGAAACAACTTGATAACAGTACATACAAAAGTAAGGTTGGTAAGAGCAATATTTTTCCCATAAAAATATGCATCTGAAAAGTGGACCCTGATAAACCAAAAAAGAGGCTTTGAAGATGTGGTTATACAGACGCATATTAATTAAGAAGATTATGAGTTAAGCGATAGTATGATAGAAATTTCATGTAATTCATATAATTTTCAGTATAATTGAGGGCAGAATTAAAGAAAAAATACCTAGCAAAATAACTTCAAGATATTGTGTGGATCAATACTGATTAATCAAGGGTTTCACGAAGCCGAACATCTAGCCCAGGAGAGAAACGGATGGAATGGAATCATAAAAAAATTATGAAAATTTGATGGTGTCCTCACATCTCTATAACGGATTAGAACTGAGGAGAATGGAAAGATGTTTACGAAAATATATATCAACCTCGAGAAATCCTAGGGCTTCGCGACAACTGGTGCAGAAATGAAACAATCTTCGACATAATATGATCTAAAATTGGAATTTAAAGATTCCTCCTTCTTTTAAAATTTTTTTCTCCGTCAGAACAGAAATACTCGCTACTAAAGCATTTAAAATATTTTTCTGTTTCAACGAAAAGCACAACAAAGTACAGTTGCTTATTTTTATTATTTCAATAAATATTAAATAACAAAGACTTTTTTCAATCGATCAGTAAATTATGTTACAACCGAAAAAGATGGTACAACCGTTAAATATCATTTGTCTTTTATTCAGATCTATTTTCCTATAGTATGGTAATTTTTTGGTAATATTTACTCCATTCATTTGGTGTCATTGTTTGTAAAGGCTTGTTACATTGCTTACTTATTCTAATACGTTTTATTTTTATTTAAGTTTTCGTTGGCCTATTACTATTGACTTACCTTTGGAATTTTCAATTTATGGATACTATCATAAATAAATCATAATCTACACGCTTTTTTCCATACTAATTATTATGTCATTTCTTATTATTCATTAAAAATATTACCCTTACGGTTTCTTTATTTATTTCCAACAATGAAAAAAATGATAAATCGTTGTTTTTATTCACTTAAATCATCAAACTTTAATTTTTTCATAATTATCTTAAAACCAGAGCTAGGCTATGGAAAAATGAGATCAAAATAATTTTCATTTATTGTTAAATGTATTTTGTGATATTATACAACCTGTTGCTATTTTGGACTTATAAAATAGGTGAAGATAAAATTATCGATAAGAACATTAAATTTGTTCACTTATTATTATTACATTTTTAATTCTGAAAAATCCAATTCGCGAAAAAAATCGCGAATATAAATCCAATTCAAAAACGTAAAATAACCGAAGCAGATGAAGGGCATTAATACCCTTTATAGTGAAAAAGGATGTGCAAAAACTTATCTAGATTTAAAAATTTGGACGCGCAATGTTGTTAACAGACACGTTTTTAGCTCAAAATGTCACCAATAGGTCCACAAATTATAGACTGTCTGATTTCAATACGCAGTTTAACCACGATTTTACCCATTATGTCCTTTTGTGTACTGAAAATGTCATATCAGATAAGTGTGGCGTAACAACAATTTTTAATACTTCTATTCCATTTGGTATCATACTACCATATCACACCGTATACTAGTTTTAAGGTTTAGATTTGTAAAATTCGTGTGTACCTTTTAATAATCTGTACGGGCACCGATAGCTGGTATTTAAAAGAACTTTTAAGACATAAGCTTCTGAAGTCGTCAAAGAATCATAACAGTGAAACAATCATTAGTAATTTTCAAACTATCGGTTTAAGTCATCTGGAAAATCCCAACAGAAACGGAAGTTGAAAAATAACCTTTCCTATTGACCATAAACCTACTCAGGTAATTTTACCAATGAAAGGAGAGTTGAAGGTTGCGAAATGTAAACAGAACCCTCATATATGTTGAGGGTCAAAGAGCCGATTTATGAATTTTAAGAAACCGTTATGGGCCCAGCAGTATTTAAAGGGGCGAGTTGACATCAGATTTAATCCAGCATTGGGTGAGCTCGAAGCTACTGTTGTCGCTAGCCACACTTCACATCAAGTCAAGTCAAAGTTATTGGTCACATGCGACATTATACAAAGTACATGTATGAGACAAGTCAAAGTTACAGACATACATCTTAAAAGTATATAAATTAATAAACACGATAAAACATACTTAAAAGTTATTTTTAGAATATGGCTCTATATTGTTCTGAAGCTATTTTCTTGTGGCATTGTAAATTAATTACTATTTATAACTGGGAATAAGCCACAATTAAAGATAAAAAATACGTTTATTGACGTTTCAATTTCCAATTCGGAAATCGTTCTCAAAATACAAACAGTAAATTAAACAAATTTTGTTTTTTGTTACATAGTGAAAAAATTCTTCTAATAATTTAATTTTATCTGACTCATTTATATTGACAATTCAGACATACATTATGCATTTTAAAGTAGACGACTTTAAAATGATATTGCCAATATTGTTGAGTTGCGCTCCTGGGACGACTTTACTATAAGATAGTTCATTCGATTACATGAAATCAACTTTAACTTGAGAATATCCGTCAGAAAAAATCATAGCATGTAATTCGTCTTTAAAAAGACAAACACATGACATGATGACAGTAAAATTCTCCCGTTAGTGATTCCATAGTAAATTATGAGGGAAAAACCAGGAAAAAAACCTCATAATACTATCCCGACATTGTAAGTATTTGTTCGTGAATTTAGTTTACCTTCAACAAACATCAAAATTCTGATTTTATATGATACGTTATTTAAAAAACATAAATGATGTATCCTCTATATGTTACTGACTTACTAATACTGGTATTTTCTTATTAATAACTTCCTCTTTCAATATTGGTAACCAGATCCTACTACATTCTGCCGAGGAATTTGCGACACAATTGGCCTCATTTAGCATAATTAGAGCCGCTTCTTTGATTTTTCTTTTTTTACCATCCGTTTCTTTTAGGACTATATTTGAATTATTCCATTGAACATAGGGTTCAATGGAATAATTCAAATATAGTGCTAAAAGAAACGGATGGTAAAAAAAGAAAAATCAAAGAAGCGGCTCTAATTATGCTAAATGAGGCCAATTGTGTCGCAAATTCCTCGGCAGAATGTAGTAGGATCTGGTTACCAATATTGAAAGAGGAAGTTATTAATAAGAAAATACCAGTATTAGTAAGTCAGTAACATATAGAGGATACATCATTTATGTTTTTTAAATAACGTATCATATAAAATCAGAATTTTGATGTTTGTTGAAGGTAAACTAAATTCACGAACAAATACTTACAATGTCGGGATAGTATTATGAGGTTTTTTTACTGGTTTTTCCCTCATAATTTACTATGGAATCACTAACGGGAGAATTTTACTGTCATCATGTCATGTGTTTGTCTTTTTAAAGACGAATTACATGCTATGATTTTTTCTGACGGATATTCTCAAGTTAAAGTTGATTTCATGTAATCGAATGAACTATCTTATAGTAAAGTCGTCCCAGGAGCGCAACTCAACAATATTGGCAATATCATTTTAAAGTCGTCTACTTTAAAATGCATAATGTATGTCTGAATTGTCAATATAAATGAGTCAGATAAAATTAAATTATTAGAAGAATTTTTTCACTATGTAACAAAAAACAAAATTTGTTTAATTTACTGTTTGTATTTTGAGAACGATTTCCGAATTGGAAATTGAAACGTCAATAAACGTATTTTTTATCTTTAATTGTGGCTTATTCCCAGTTATAAATAGTAATTAATATGGCTCTAGCTCACAAATGTATTGATGTACACACCTCCGAAAGTTTGGCTGATGTAAATTCATTCGTATATCTATTGGTAATTTGTTAAAGAAACTTCTTTTTCTTTGTGTGCCGTGCTTGTATTTAAGCGTTGGCTATCGTCATTTTGACAAGCTGATGAAATGATTCTCGGTCGGATGCTAGATGAAACAGGTCCTCGACCGTTCGACCTGTCCATTGTCTAATATTACGCGGCCAGGACAATTGTTGTTTTTTTGACCCAACGTTTTCCTTCGATTTTGCGCTGAATGATTAACCGGAGTAAGCGATATTTAGGTCCTCTCATTATATGACCGAAGTATTGGACCGTTCTCATTTTGATGATGTTGATCAATGCTCATTGATCAATGCTTTGTGCACGGTTTCTAGCACACGTTCGTTAGATATTATTTGTGCTGTCCACGGGATTCTGAGCATGCAACGGTAACACCATAACTCAAACGTTTCTAATTTGTTAAGGTGAAGAAACTTATGGCTGTATAATGTGTGCTACCTTCCAACAAAAAAGAACGATGTTGTGGAAGCATAAAGTGACTGTCTCTGAATCTTGTTGAATAAACAAGGTTAAATTGAAATTTATTAAATTCATAAATTTTGCTATGCAAATACATTATACACGAAAATATATAAAGACCAAGAATTGTAAGAATATTGTTTTGTCTAAAGATGCCTCTAGGAGAATCTCTAAATTTCATTTTATATATTATCCTAATAGCTCTTTTCTGAAGTACGAATATCTGCTCTAATCCAGAGGTACAACCCCAGACTTCAATGCCATATTTGGCTATCAAGTAAAAATGGGCAAAGTATACTGTTTTTAATATTGATGTATGAAAAAGACGTGAAAGAATTCTCAATGCATAATATGCGCTACTTAATCTGGATTTCAAATTAGAAATGTTGATTGACCATTTACAATTACTGTCTAGAAGTACCACTAGCAACTTCGTGCAGTCTGTTTTATCTATTGCTGCTTCTATAGTGGCTTGATAGTTTAATAAATTATTTGACGTGAAAATCATATACTTAGATTTCTCTTCATTCAAAACTAATTTGTTGGATAAGAATTAACTGTTGATGGTGGATAGTATCTGTGTAGTTTTATTTTGCAAATTTTGATCAGACGTTTCTGTGACTATGTTGACTGTGTGACTAATTTTGGTATCATCCGTATAAATGATGATGTTAACCCCAGTCAGTGAATTAGTTACCAGAGCTATATCATTAATAAATACTATAAAAAGTAGAGGACCCAATACACTACCCTGAAGGATCCCATAACGAATATTCAATGTGTTTGATTCGTTTAAAAGTTCATTAGATGTTATCTTATCTATTATAATTATAATCTTATTATAATCCAAAGTGTCAAAAGCCTTAGACAAATCGAGAAATAAACCACATGCCTTCTCTCGTCTGTCCAAAGCATCCAACACTAAGCTGACGAAATTTGCAAGAGCTGTAGTTGAAGATTTGTAAGCGTAATAAGTATAAACCAGAGTGTCAATTATCTTTGAAAACACAGAAAAGAGACTTATGGGACGATATTTGTCATCTTTATCACCGCTTTTGAATAAAGGGATTACAATTGATAGTTTAAATATACTAGAAAATATTCCTTGTTGAAAAGAGGCATTACAAATATCCGTCAGTGGATCTGCGAGAGCATGAATGCATTGTTTTAATAACTTAGGGGAAATCTGATCAAAACCACAACTGTGTTTGGATTTCAAACTTCCGTTAACATCGTTTAACTTAGTCGGAGTATTAATAATTTTACTCTTGTCAATCGCATCACCGACAAGTTCTCTGGTTTTTTTTTGCATATACATTCAAGACGACTAAATTTCATAAATCAACTGTCGTAAACAAGTTATCTGCGTCCAAAATACGTCGTTTTAACTATTTAAATAGACTTGTTAAAACGTAATTTACAAAACTTAAATTTGTCCAAATTTCTGGGTAGTCTTTCAAAAACGTATATAAAAGTGAACCAATTTCCCCAACAAAACTTGTTTCTCAAGAAAAAAACCAGCGTCCTATCTAGTTGTAAAATGCCATATGGTAGAAAAAGTTTTTACAAAACAATTTTTTTTTCAAAAGAAAATTCAATTTTCTCGAAAAGTTTTCTCCAGGAAACCACGCGCTTTTCACATATTTCATTCTTCTTGATTTCATCTTTCATTACCTACTATCAAAGGCATAAGAGACAAAATCGAGGACGAACTTCGTCGGAAATTCGACGGTCTATTAGGATTTCTTAGTCAATACAAGTCTCAAGAGAAAAATCATATTTTCTGCGTCTGCCATGGTCTCGGGCAGCATGTCGTCTAAAGATGTGGAAAAGTTGTATTTACTAATAAGATTTTAAATAAGGACAAAAATATTTAAAGCTTTTGAAGAATCTCTTATACCCATTATGAACCAAGGTCAGAATCAACGAAATATTGTGCCTTTTAACAGTACAGCACAGGTTGCCTTACTTCAAAAAAGAATTTAAACTAGATTAAAAATCATGGTATACCACTTCTTGAATGGGTAATCCCAACATGTCCCATATAAAAAATGTTGCCAGAACTTTGCAAAATCTGTGCCTTAAATAATCTCGATTAAAAATCTTTAAAGTTTAAGCTGGATTTTTGTTTTTGCTTTCTAAAATTTTCTTCTTAATCTAAATAGAGTCAACTGGTATGAGAAGAAGCTTGGATAACAATGGTATTATCAATATTTCTTAGCATGTTCTGCCAGTGTTTCTTGAGTCGTACTGTTTGATTCACTTGCTGTGTGCACTATATTTCTCTAGATATTTACTCTTGTGTTCTTTCATACTAAACTAATTAAGATTAAAAAAAATATTGATATAGTATTTTATAATCGCACATTTTAGGTCAAAAACAAAAATTACCGTCGTCATTGGTATTAGGCATAAGCACGGCGCTTTCTTTATTCTCCAATAATTATTAACTCGACAAATTCTTACTCGACCTATTTTCTATGCTTCTGTGAATAGAATTTAAAAAATAAACATTTATTTAATAACTCCTGAACTTAAATATTACTTAAATAAGAGATTAACTTTACTTTTTTATTATGGTTTTATATTTATATTTTTTATTTAAAAATTTATTAAACATTTTAATGTAATTATTCTTCAGATTAAACATTGATTTTCAATAATTATTATGTTATTTAATATATTTAGTGCTAGCACTTTATGTAATTTGAATTTCAGATTACTCATTTTACTAGCACTGTTTCAATTAGGAAAGACCAGATCACTTGTGAGAGCTTCTATTCAATTCTACTCAATTATAACTCTTATCATAGGATGATATTCCTATAACACATGTTTCGAATATCAAGTAATCTGGTACAGGACAGGTACGCAGATAATTTAATACATTTTGGAAATTATATATATATATATATATATATATATATATATATATATATATAATTGAGATATTCAAAGTCTTAGTGCGCCAAGCAATTAATTAGCTAATCAATTAATTAATTAATAAAAAAATATTTAAAAATATGATTATGATTCTATCACACTTTTATAATTCTCTTATCTCAGGTTATATTCGTGCTTCAATATCTATGCTTTACATGTGAAAAGTAAGGTCCAAAGAATACCGGAATAATAAAAAAAACATATATGATATACCACTATATATTGAAAAAAAATAATGAAATAAAATTCACACTCAAATGTTTTCAATATATATATATATATATATATATATATATATATATATATATATATATATATATATATATATATACAACAATTATTGTCCTTATACTAGTTTAATAAAGCTTCGTTTAATTGGGATATAGGCGATTTCGTAGCAATAATGAATGTTTATTACCTTTTTAGTTTTAGTTGTTTAATATTACTTTACTTTACATTTATTTTTTAGAATAAAGTAGTCAAAGTTTAGTGTGGATGTTAGCGATACTTACATGAAAAGTACAAATCAATTTTTCTCGAAAATGCTGAGTTTTAGAGATATAGCATCATTTTTTTTTAATCTAAATGTGTTAAATGTATTGTAAAAATGATGAATTGAAAATGACAAACGCAATTAAAAAATTTATTTACACCAAACGATTGGAAACATTTCACTAAATAAATATAGAATGTAAAAACAACCGTTTTAATTATATTTGAATTAAACCGATGTTAAAGATATTTAAAGCTCCCTTAGAAAGTATTTATGTCAAGGTGATTTACGTCTAATGGATACAAAAATGAGTTCCAGAATTTGTAGTTTTCTTTTGTGAAAACTGTTTATGGATACCCTGTATTTACCGAATAATATGGGAGGGCCACGTACTAAGATCGAGTAACAAAAGAATCCTTTACGCCACATTCTGGGAAAGACTAGATGACAGAAGGTCAGTTGGTCGGCCAAGAAAGAGATGGCAGGACGCAGTAGCCAGTGATCTACGCAAAATGGGAATACAGCAATGGAAAATAGCTGCTCAGGATTGACAACAATGAATTGACAAATATTAAACACCGCCAATACTCACATAGACTTATAGATCCAAATGATGATGATGATATTAAGTAAATGTCGTAAAGTCGGTAACACTTAATCGTCCCTCTTAAAAGTTTTCTCCCAAATTGTTCAATTAGATTATAGTTTGACTCTATATTTTAAAACAATAAATTATTACACACATTTTTTAAAGACATGTAGTTCTAGTAATAAGCAATTTAGTTTAAGCATACATGATGGACTTCTTTTTTTTAAATTCCATCTTTAATCGAAAGTTGGAAATCATCATGGCTATGCAGACCCTGTTGACTGCCGCTCTAAATTGTTCTACACTATTGCATTCAAACCATTCTCGTAAGTTCTTAAGCCACAATATTCTTGGTCTTTTCACATTTCGCTTTTCTTGAATTTTGCCTTTCCTAGTAAGCTACAATAATGAGTATCTTTTCTCCTTTATAACATGGCCTAATACTCAAGTTTTCTTCTTTTGATAGTCAATATTATTTAAGCTTAATTTCCCATACTGCTAGTAACTTTGGCGTTTGATATTTTTGAGTCCATGGTATTCGTACGATTCTTCTGTAACACCAAAATTCAATGGCGGTCAACTTATTTAGATAGACTTGTTTTATTATCCCTGTTTCCATGCCATAAAGATGATTAGTGAATATGTAAAACCCATGCATTCTTAGGCGTAGCCCTAACCTTATATCCCGAGAACTAAGAAACTTTTTAAGTTTAACTTAATTATTTTAATTAGTCCTAATTTATCTGGTATAGTCTACATTTGATGTTATCCATGTTCCAAGTGTTTGTAAGTATTCACACTCTCAATTACAGTATCCTCAGCAATCAATTGGATGTTTGAATTTGCTGATTTAGTCATGATCATGTAATTAGTTTTTTTCAAATTCATCCTTAGTCCGTAATCATGACAGCATTCAGTAGGTCGTTGCATTACGTTCTGTAAATATTTGTTGTTATTGCTCATTGTGACAACATGCAATCCTAGCGGACTCCTCTGTGTATTTTGATATCTCGGGTGTTCTGGTTGTCAACTCTTCCTTGGCAGTTTAATTGCAATATAGATTAGATAAAATTTTCATATCACGACTGTCAATATTTTTGCTTTTTAATATATCTACTAGCTTTTTATGTTGAACCGTATTAAAATTACAAAACAAGTACATCCCCTGATTCATATCGGTGAATCTCTGGGCCAGCACATTTAAGCTGAACAAAGGATCTCTTGTGCTCATACAGTTCCCAAAGCCAAATTGTGTGTCACTAATTTCATATTCAAGAGGTTTAATAATTATGGTGTGTATTATTTTCAAAAATATTTTAAGTATATGATTCATTGTAGCTATGGTCATGTGATCTGAGCAGTATATCGTATTTGACTTTTTGATTTCTGCCACAAAGGTCGATTGCAGCCATTACCTGGAGATTGTGGCTGTCTAATACATTAAATAAAAGAGTTTAACCATTACATCAATAACTTTTTCATTAATGAGCTTTAATAATTCGATGAGCATATCATCTGGTCCGGTAGCTTTGTTCTCGTTTGTGTTCTTGATGACTTAGAAGACTTCTTCTTGTAATGTTGGTGGTCCGGTATGTTCTGTGGTTTCTAATAATAGTTCTTTTCTTATCATTAAATAGCTTTTGGATATAATCGGTCCAGTGGCACAATCTTTTCTTCATATCAGTAATATTTTGTTTCTGCATATGTATTGTCTTGTTTGAGCCGTCTTGTATACATGATTTTCTTGAAGCTAGGGTTGCTTTACAATCTTTAGTTTCACGACAAAGCAACCAACCGAATTGTAATTAGAAAACATGTCTGGTTCTGAATAAGTTTTGGATCATATTATAGAATTTTTATACCTTCTGTTGACGATAATCTCTTTAATTTCTGACTAATTTGTTGTTATGATTAACTGGTGACCTCCATAGGTATAATCTACATTTAGGAAGTTTGAACAAGGTATTTGCAATTATAAGTTCCTCATTAGTACAAAAATCGACCAGCCGATGGCCACGTTCATTCCTCCGCCGAGTCCATATCGCTTTATACAATTCTCCACTTCTCCTTGGCCCACTTTATCATTTAAATTTCCCAATATAATATTTATATCATGTCTTCATAAATATTATATCGTTATTTTAATTTATAGTTATGTCGTTTATGGCATAATCAAGAAGTGCTATATTGTAAATAAATTTATCTTAGATTGGTATTACTTTACTTTGTTTAAGTTTATTAATAATCTATTTGAATCTTTTCAATAACCATATTAGTTAATTCAAGGAACTTCTATCGAAGTTTCACATCTGAAGAAGACTTACAGCTGGATCCCTGCAAGACTAACGTTCCAACCAGCGTTCCAATGCTTTTCCAATTCAATAAACCGGCTTCACTTTCGATGATTACCTCCTCGTCGGAGCGATATTTCTTAAACAGAGCATTTAGATTTAGATCAAAAAAATTATGTAGTCGCAAGTGGGCAGGTCTGCACTATATATTTAATTCTAAATCAAGTCAAAGCCCAATTCATGCGTTATTGCCATCATTTTCATTGACTTATTACACGGTGCATTGTGTGAAAGAACGATTTGTTCTTAACAAATAAGGCATTTTCTTTGCAATTTTGGTCTTGCAACGCACCAATTGACCAATGTAGTAGTCGCCATTAACAGATACAGTGCCACCATGGGATTTTATTTTTGCGGAACCCTGGGGCCAAATTTTTTTATTTGAAATTCTGAATATGTTTGAGCTGTTATACAGGTTCATTGCCATTTTTTCCTAAATTTGAAATTTTTTGCCCGATTTTGTCATTTTTATGTGACGGTCTACGTTGATCCCCCATGGCACAAAAGCATGTGTTTGGCGTTATGGCCAGCACACGCGTGCGTCGCTCGTCCTTGAAGGAAGCGGTCTTTACGATTCTCGTCGGCCGGCACTAGTCGTCAGCGTTTAACTTTGCTTGCTCTTTGCAGTCAGTGAGTGTTGTTGATGTTGTGTTCGACTAAAAAATGGCGGATACCTACTGAATAGTAGATCAGATAGAACTAAAAAAATTGTGGGGGGAGGTGCTTTTGGCTAGCAACGAAGACTTTTCTTCTGATATGAGTGAATATGCGCCTTTAGACTCCGATATGTCCAGTTCAGAAGAGGATCCAGAGACACCTAGAAAAAAAAAACTAGATTGTCCAATTTTCGGAGAAAAAATTTGACTACACTTCCAAAGAAAATTTGCCAAGTACTTCTGTAAGATGAGTGGTGTTTTCGACAGATCCAGACATCTAAAAATTCAGTTCATGTAATAGAAGCAGGGAATAATATTGACAATGTTATAGAGCATGGTATTCAGCAGAACATGAATTAGAATGACGAGACTTTGACAGATGAACTCACTACTGAGCCTGCTGAAGTATTTTTATGTTCTGTAGTATACGGTACGCACATGAAGAATTTTCAATTCACAGTGGGTAATCCTGGAATTCACGAGAACTTTTATAATTTTTATGAAAAAACTCCATACGATTTTTATAAATGAATGGTTACCGACAAAATATTTGAGTTATTTGTTAGAGAGACAAATAGATATGCTGCACAAAGAAAGGAGCAAACTAGAAGACCAAGAGCACGTATTCAACGCTGGAATGACACGGATTGTTCGGAAATGGAAAAAATTGTGGGGTGTATTTTGTAGATGGGCCTTATTTAGTTGCCATCAATTTCATCCTATTGGTCTACAAATAAGTTATGTCATAACTTCATAAAAACAGTAATTCCTAGGAATCGTTTTCAGTTGTTGCTTTAAAATTGACATTTTGCAGATAATAATAAGTTTCCTGAAGCTGTTAGAGAATGTTTAATCTCCAATTATTCCAGAGAATTTTTCTGCATTGATGAAACGCTCGTACCTTTTAAAGGCAAACTTAAATTTAAACAGTACATTAGCAACAAAAGACACAAAGACACAAAAGACTCGGTCTTGAAAACGGATATCTTTATTATACTTCTATCCACTGTGGGCAGGAAAAAGAACCAAATCAGGAGCAGTCAGTACCATCAAATGTTGCGAACATATTGCCGAGGAAAGGAACACAGGAATGTTTATAGATATGACAGGAGAGACGTCATTATGTTGACAAATAAACATGTTCCTAAAATGGTCACTCAGACGAGAAGCTCTGGCGAGAAAACCAAGCCAAAAAGTATCATCGAGTATAACAAACAAAAAGCTTATATGGACATATCCGACCAAATGAAAGCTTACAATTTTTTTTTGCGCCGTGGAGTAAAATGGTATAGAAAACTGGCTATGGAATTTATAGCTGTTTCCTGTTTTGTAAACGCTTATGTGCTCTACCAAATCATAACTAATAACAAAATGTCTATTACAAAATTCCGAGAAGAACTGATCAAAGGTCTTCTAAAATCTGCAGATCTACCAAATTTCGAATACAACCAGAAACCAAGTCACAATCTTGAGGATAGTCAGAAGAAGAGGTCTTGTAGTGGATGCTACGCCAAAATTTCAGAGGAATCGGGGCGTCAAGTTGACAAAAACAGGACCTCTAAAACCAAGTTTAGATGCAACGTATGTCAAAAACACTTTTGTTTGCAATGTTTTTTTGATTTACATATTTCTGAATTAAAATAAACATTTTTTTGCTAAAACTTTAGTTTTAAATTTATTTTTTCCCTCATAATTTTTTTATACTTACACAATGGCCAACTGATCTCCCATTTTGCTTAACATCTCTACAAAAGGTTTCCATATAGTGTACATTGAAATGTCGCATCAGTCTTATGCGATGGGGCCTTAAGTGATTTCTGGTCCGTCGGTTGACATTGATCCCCCACGGCCAGAAGGCATTAAAATGTTTAGGCAGAATGGGGGATTACATTGATCCCCCATGGCACTTTACGTGTTAATTGTTTTTCCGTGTTTCAAATAGTTAACGAAAACACTTCCTTGCGAATCCCAAAATACAGCGGCCATAAACCTTTACGATGGTTTGTTGCATCTTTGGTCGATTTGGACGACTTTCTCCGGAAGCTGTCCACTCAGATGACTGCTGATTTGTAACCTGTAGTTACATATCATCCCAAAAACTCCGACCTATTTCGATTAAATTCTTTGAAACAATTCGAATGACATATTTTGAAAATATGCTTTACAAGGTTGGCACTACCGAAATATGATGTGGATAAATCATTTAAGGTGCTATCAATTCATATACATACACTATACATTCATAAATAAACAAATTTAAGAATTGAAAAAAAATCTGGTTTTAATTCGTATAAATTTGAAAATACTTAAAATAATGAAGTAGTATAATATACTTTGTGGCAAAGTAATTGCAAAGAGCCTTCTTCTTCTTTTTCCTTCTTTTATGTAGGCTTTAAAGCCTGTTTCTTTTTTAATATGAACCTCTTAAATTGTTTAAATAGTCGCACCATCGTTTTCTTGGTATGCCAATACTTCTTCGTTCATTTGGTGACTTATCTCGTGCTATTCGTACTATACTATCCTCTGCCATTCTACTAATGTGTTTGTTCCACTCCTGTTTCCGTTTTTTTACCCATCCATTTATATCTTCTATATTGCATGCTCTTCTTATGTTTTCGCATCTATCCGTATACAACAGACTTTTACCTATTGATAGTCGTCTGAGTATTTTCACCTCTGTTGTTTCTAGTAGTCGTCTCGTTTTAGATGTGTCAGGTCTTGTCTCCGTCGTGTATGTTAATATAGGTCTAATTTCTGCTTTATACATTCTTGTTTTTATGTCTTGTCTTAGATGGTTGTTCTTCCAGATTGTGTCGTTAAAAGATCCCGCAGATTTACTTGCTTTTAAGCTTTGCTGTCGTACTTCTTCTTCAACATCTGCGTAACTAGTTATATCTATTCCCAGATATCTAAACCTTGCTTTCTGCTTTATTATCTTCCCATCAATTTCGATTTGACATCGTAGTGGATATTTAGATGTTGTCATACATTTTGTTTTTCCTGCTGATATCCTTCGTATTTAGCCGGGCTTGGCAAAAATGCAATAGCGCGCTGACAACATGCGCGCTAGTCGTCTTAGTCCGATGTTTACCGGAATGAATGTTCATTCTGGTTTCAGGAACCTGAATCTGATCAGTGTTAATTTTTATTTGTTTTAAGCACAATTTTTAATTCAAGTCTAATTTTTTTCCATGTTTTATTTTTATTAGTAAAAAAAGTTAAAAATATATAGAATGTAAATATAAAACTACAAATAAATAGTGTTTACTTATCTTAACGTGACAACCAAAATATTTTCTGCCAGAGTATGGTTTTTGTGGTCAAACTACCAGTTCTTTGTGAGTGTATGTTTAGTTATTGATAAAATAAAAGGTATGTGGATTAATTCTGAAATATTCGAAAAATCGAATCTTAATATAATCTTTATATCTTCGAAACAAACATTATTTGTAAACACTATTTAAAACCCACAGTCTATAGAGATATGTATCATTTAACCTTATTTTGTAATGTATCTGCTATATCGCTGATGCATTTCTTTTATTGATCTGACGCTTCTGTTTTTCCCTATTGCTTTAGCTTCTCATATTTTTTTCACTTGCCTGTTACTGTACATTCATGCTATATGACCAAACCATACTAATTTTTTTCTCCCTTATTATGTTCAGTAACCGTTTAATTTTAAGTATGTTTCTTATTTCTTCATTTCTGAGTCTGTCTGTTCTTCTTTCTTCTATCGTTCTAATGAGGTATTTAATCTCTGCTGTTTGTATCTTAGTCTGGCGTCTTCTGTTTAAAATTCAGTTTTGGTTTGTATATCAACGTTGGTCTACACTTATATTGTTGTATATTATCATCTTGGTTTTCCTTGATATTTCTTTATTGTTAAGGAATCCTCCAATTAGTACCTGGAATAGTTTTCCTGTACTCTCTAGTTTGTTGTGTGAAAACATTTTAGTAAAACATTAAGAACATTAAATGTTAGAATAAGTAAACATCAATCTTTTATCAAAAATAGGGAATTTAACAAATCTTAGATATATTTTATAAATAGTCCTGAAAGAAATATATGTAAAAATGGAAAAATTTAAGAAGCTGCCCTTATTATCTTAAAAGAAACCAATTGCCTTGCATATTCCTTCGTAAAATGTAGTAGCATCTAGTTATCAATAAAAAAGAAATCTATAAAAAGAAATTACCACTATTAGTAAGTCAATAATTTTTAATTGCCTTTTTAAAGATATATCGCAAGCCATGATTTTCCTAACGAATATTCTCAAAATAAAGTAAATTTCGTCGAATATTTTTTTTTCTTCCAATAAAGTCGTTCCATGAATGCACCTCAAAAATATTGACAATAATATTTTATAATAACCTACATTAATTTGCATATTATGTCTGACTGATCAGTATGAATGAGGCAGATGAAATTGAATTGTTAAAAGATTTGTTTGTATTACAAAGTAACAAAACAAAACAATTTGTTTAATCTGTATTTTGAGAACTATAAGTGGAAATTGAAAAGTCAAAATAATCGTATTTTTACTTAAAATTGTGGTTAATTAGTATGACAAACAAAAAATTGAAGCACATATTAAGATAATTCGACCCTGTTCGAATATTCTATAATTTAACTAGCTCCCATTTCCGTTATAACTTCGTTAGTGATGAAACAACCAATAATTCAGATAGCCGATCAAAGCCTAGTTGAAGTGTTATTATTAATTACGTCGTAACATCTTCTCAGCCTAGTGCGCCATCTATCTGCCACAATATCATTCATTTAATCCTATCCTAGTTTACCCAATACGGCTAGCTCCAAATTATATTAGGGAAAATGGAAAATTGTTAGTTATAATTAAAAACAGTTTGGATAGGATGTCCAAAAATAGTATATAACATAAAATGCTCTGTGTCTTAAAACTGTCAGATGTAGTAGAACAGTAGGGTAAGTACATGAAATTTATCACTAATTATGTATCATTCATGCCCTTACGATCTATAATAAAATTTTGAAGCACTTATATATATTTTCCCTCAATAAAAAATGTATATATGTTTTTACATTTTGTTTTGTATTTTAACAATGATTTCCAAAGTAAAAATCAAAATGTCAAAATTAACATTTTTTAAATTTTAGCATTTTAGTAAAAGGCTTTATCTTAGATTAAAGAGAGCTACAGAGATATTTGTGTATTTTTGGTTTACATATTATTTTAGTGCTGTTAAGGTGCATTTTAATCAAGCCCTATACCAACGAATATAGACGCGCATAGAAAGATATCCCAGCAAGATAATGCAAATGAAGTTTTCCGTTTTAAATGTAAATAAAAAAATAAGAAACACCTATTTTAAATTAGACAACGAGTTTTATAAGCAACACTTTGGTTTAACCATAAAGCTAATTCAAGGGGCCAATTAAAGGACGAATTACAGATAGACCATACATAAGACTATAAAAATACCCAATCAAATCCTTAGAGAATAAAATATATAGAACATTATCTAAATTTAAGAAGTATGGATTCTTCAAACTCTTTAAGTTCCTTTTAAATACAGTACAACCATTAGTACACAATACGAAGACTTTTGTTAAAATGTCCAGCTAGGACTAGTAATAGAATAGTAGATAAGCTAGCCAAAGATGCCTTGTTAAACGGAAAAAACCTATACATCAGTTTACTTGCAATATCACAAATAAATGTATTCAGTATTCTTCGCCTGAAGCTAAAATGGCAATCCAATTATATAGAATCGAACACCGCGGTAATCTTTACGCTTTGACAACCTTGACAAACCACATTTCCATAAAAACGTCGGTTTCATTTATAATCAAATTGATATTTTATAAAAACTAATAAACCGAATAAGGTCTGGTAATGCTATAACTCCACCAAAAAGATGTTAAATTGACCTTTTAAATAAGCCTAATTGTACCTATTATGAAACATGTTATGAAAATTGACTTCATATTTTACTCGACTGTGAGGAACAAATAAATATTATTGCTAAGTTTTTGTGGAATCCTCTTCCCTTTTCACCTAAATGAACTTATTTTTAGAAGAAACATAGAAATTATAAGACGTGTTTTTTGTTTAATCAAAAATCGTAAAATACAATAATTTGTGGGATACCGGCCCTGGCAAGGTATGGTTAAGTTGTACTGATATTATACTCCTAATTTTCAATAAAAACAAGTGGTTTTATTGTATAGTTTTTTAAAATTAAAGTTTTTATCTACTAGATACTACTACCTAAGTCATCTGTACGTAATTATTATTTTATTATTGTGAAAAGAAAACGCCAAATAATAAATATATACTACCGTACAATCATATTGTGAGGTTAGCTGCTATAAGTAGCTTATAGTAGCATGCGGTTGGTTTGTCACTTACCAGAGTCGAAGTAAGGCCTTCGCTGTCGCAGCTTAAAATGACTTTACTCAATGTAAATACACCTTCCGATCTAACCAGTCCAATAAATCAACGTTCGAATATCACAAACAGTTATGCATCTGCTGCTTCACATTCTTTTCCGAGTAAGATCAAAGCAATTGTATTAAGTTGTATCAATAATGCTAAACTGCAGGATTATCTCATTCCTTTGGGCACAATCATCAACCCAAAAATTTTTTTTTTCATCTTGTAACAAAAATGAGTTGGCTGGAGCGCCAATGTAACAAAAATGGAATGGCTGTTGCACCAATATAACAAGAATGTGTAGTGTAGCAATAGGGTAAACTCTAAAATGTACCTTGATACACCAACGAACTAATATGTGGAATAATAGAAGATGAAAGGGATTAGATAGAAATAAATTATGTGAAAGAAATAAATAAAGGGTAAATATGAATTTTAAAATATAATAAATTTAATGCTGGCTAGCGGCTATGCAGGAGAATGACCTCTTGACAATCAAGGAGGGATTCGGCCAATTTGCATGCCCTACAGAGACCGTAAGATGTAAGAATTAATGACTAGAAACTACCAAGAAATAAACAGAAGAAAGATAAAGTTGCTCTAATGAATGTTTGGGCGCCAGGAAGTTGAATGTTTTCTTCCAAGATATCTTGTATTGCTGAAATATTAAAGGATAGGTACCAAGTGAAATCTTAAATTGTTTTAACCCAACTTTAATAAAGACCTATATTATGTACAAATTATTTTAAACCCCTATATATAACAATATTACCCAACACCTCTTATATACAATTAACTAATCTATATTTACAATGAAAACCCTATATATAATGATGAAAACAATTTCCCCCCCCCCCTAACGTACCTATTAATGTTAAATTTTGACTAAGGTTATGCAATGGTTAAGTATATAATATAAAAAGAAATATATAATAATATAAACGTTACAATTATCAAATAAATGAAATAAACCTCTCCAGATATGTGTGCACACTATAACCTGATAACGAGAGAGTCCAGGGGAGTTACAATCTCAACCCTTGGTGGACAATAAATAATTAAATTACGTTACAATGATTAATATTTTATGAAAAAGTGAAGGTAATTATTATTAATGATACCTATATATTGAAATTAAAATGAAACAAAAGTTAAACCTTGAAGAGGATGTAGAACGTTATTAAAAATATTCGAATAGGAAATAAAAAAATTAAAAATCAGTTCTTCCTGCCGGTTTCTGTAGGTTTCCCTGGAGATGATCCGGTGAAGAACTAGTCGCAGGTGGGTGATACGCCAAACCTGGACACCATATAAAAAAAGAGGTACTTTTAACTTAAGTCCTTGAAATTCTTCTTAACCCAACTTTAAAAACTTTTTCTTCCCCTTGTTCCAATAAATATTCCCCAATAAACAAACTGAAAAGGTTTTTCTGCCCTGACTTGTCACTGGATCCCGGAAGTAGGCTAAAAAGAACAGTTGTGTTACTCCAGGTCTTTTGTTCATACAAAAAGTAAGGAAAAAACCAAGAAAGGTCAACACGTTGCTTCAAATTGAAGCAAAAACTATAATGTGTTTCTTTAAAAAAAAATTACCTTGGGACTGTATGAAAAGGTTTGGATATATTAACTAGGTAATTTTAAGGAACGCCTGGTATATAGATTATAGAATCGAAAAAAAGTATTAGCCGGTTTAAACGGTATGGAATTATAATAGGTAAAATTGTTGGTTTTCATACTTGAAAAAAAAATAAAATTTGAAATAATTATAAAATCTAATACTTAATGTATTTAGGTATTAATGAAATAAAGTAAAATGAGACATATATAAGATGTGTGAAATATCTATCGAGAAAGGATTAAAATTGATTTGAATTTTACCAACAATGGCGGATGATCTGACATGTTTTTATATATAATTTATTTATAATTTAAAACTCACCGGCTGTGGTCCAAACTTAAAGTATTTTCCCAAAAAAAAAAACAACGTAACAAATGGTTTCCTTCTAAAGTAACGTCTTCACACACAAAAAAAAACTTAAACCAAATTCGGAAACATGGCACCCCAGCCGCTCTACTTTGATCGGTGTTTATTCGGTAGGATCCAGCAAGCAAGTGACGATCTGACGGTACTTCGCTGCTAAGATGATGTACTTTCCGAATCTTACACAGAGGGCGGGATTTAATGCCAACTTTAGAAAATAAAATTTACTGGAGTTATTTAAATTTTTGGTTTAAGAATATTTTAAAGATGAATTTAATTTATAATTAAATTAAAAGATTCCAGTGACAAAAAGGTAAGTGGTAAGTAACGAACTCGTTACATCCCCTCTTACTTGGAGAAAAAAAATTTTAAGTGAAAAAATTTTTTTTTTCTTTTACTTGACTGATTGATTAGATGTAGGTTAACCAATACTTCAACCATATGTAGAGCAATCAAGAATCGAGAAAAAAAAATATAAACATATATAAAAATTATAGCCATGGCACCAATTTGCCAAATACAGCTATTATACTAACTCACTATAATATAACTCACTATAATTACTTCCAAAACAATCTACATCAATTCACACGATTATAATTAACCACAGATTATGAGTGATGTAGAGATAAAGAAATGGTTTCATCTAAAGATACCCATACTACACATACTATTTAGAGTAAAATTAAAGTAAAGTGAGACTCTAACATAGCATAGTGTTACGATAAATTCTGACCCAAAATCGTAAATATATTTTACTAATATGTTTTTATTCATTCATGAATGTTCTAGGTATACCTACCTGACGGAAATCAGCCGAGCCGCTATAAAAACAAACCAGTTCCAGTTCATTCGAGACAATGCACGTCAATATCCATGGGGTCTCCCCTCGGCTATAATACCAATATGACGTCACATTCCAGTATTTTCTACAAGGGTCAGGTCAGGTCTAGGCGGTCTTACGGTGCTTTATATAAAGACGAAATTTTATTGAAGAAGTCAGTCATAAGAAGATCGGTAAACGCGGTTTACTTGTAACGAAACGTTAATAAATTATTTGTAATTAGGATTAACAAAGACTTTAATAAATTCGTAATTAGTTATCGTGAGTTTTAATAAATTAGAATATAGACAATAAACTAGAATAAAGACAAATAAATTAGAACTAAATAAACTTAACAGTGGTGTACAGGAGTGGGGTTGTAGATAAATTTAATTTGAATTTTTGAAAAGAAGTGAAATTGGTGAACGATGGCTACGATTTACGAGCTCACAGTTACGAATCTAAGAAGGCATCTTGAAGACAGAGAATTAGCTTCTACCGGAAAAAAGACTGAGTTAATCCAACGACTAAAGAAGGCTTTGGAGGAAGAAGGTTTGAATCCGGAAACTTATATATTTGAAGACAAGCATGCTGCTGTCATCTCGTCGATTTCGAAAGTTTCTTCCGACGTAGTCAAAATCTCTGGTGATGTAGCCAAAGTTTGCGGTGACATCGCCTCTTTAGAAGACAAAATTTCTAACGAGATTTCTTCTCTAGAAAGCAAAGTTTCTGCCAACATCTCCTTGGAAATCTCTAAAGTCACTGCTGAGATGTCTGCCCTCGACGACAGAATGTCTTCGTTAAAAAACCAAGTTGCTGCCGATATGTTGGCCTTCGAAGAAAAGGTGAAAGAGATGGAAAGGAAGATGGAGGGAACAGGAATGGTAGAGAGAGGAAATAATCCAATTACCGTTGAGACAAAAGAAGACGAGACGAAATGTAAGTTGGAAACGCTGCCGAAATTTGAAGGATGTGGAGTTTCTGTTCATGTTAAAGTTCCAACTTTCGACGGAAAATCATCATGGAACAATTACATGAAACAGTTCGAATCAGCTGCAAAAGCGAATGGATGGTCTGAAAAAGAAAAGGCTGTAAACCTGACTATAGCTCTTCGAGGAGATGCCTTAGATGTCCTCCAGACCATAGCCGTAGAGGAGACGGATGATTTCGAACAACTGAAGAAGAGGTTAAATATGCAATATGGCCACGAACACTTTGAACATGTATATCAGTCGCAGCTCAAAAATCGAAGACTAAAGAAAGATGAGGCTCTTCAAGAATATGAAGTAGATATCGCCAGATTAGTGCGATATGCTTATGCAACAGCTCCCGAAGACATGATGGAAAAGTTGGCCGTTCAAACGTTTATTGATGGTCTTCGTGATCATGAGATGCAAAGAACACTACGATTAGCTCGTCACAAGACACTGGTTGATGTCTTATCCGCCGCCCTCGAATACGAGTCAGCTACGCAGGCCTCTGGCGGTTACAGTAAAGTTAGGACTGTAAAAGAGGAAGAAGATGAAGATAAACTTGACCAGCTCGTTAATATGATGAAAAGCATGACATACAAGAAAACGAAGACCATAAGATGCTGGAATTGTGGCGAAATAGGACACGTACGAAGTTCATGTAAGCATCCTAGGTACGACACAAATCAAGAAACTCACCATCAGGAAAACTAGAACGGGTCGGCCTTAGGGGGGCAGCTTCGTCCCAGAACTTTTCCAAAGACCCTCTCATACTAATAGCTTCTTTGAAATGTCGTGAAGATAGTGTATATGTAGATGGAGAAATAAATGGTAAAAAGCATACGTTGTTGGTGGATACCGGAGCGACAAGAACCATTATTCGCCCGACAGTTATAAACAGCCGTAAGAAACTGTTACCAACGAGGTTGCGACTTCGGACCGCCACAGGTGAAAATGCCAACATTCACGGAGAAATCCAGGTACAATTAGGAATTGGAGCAGAAAAGTTCGTCCATACTGTTATAGTTGCTGACATCGAAGAGGATGTTATATTAGGAATGGACGTAATGAATACGCATGGATTCCAATTGGATTTTAAGAATAAGGTAATCAAAGTTGGTAACGAGGAGGTATTTCTCCATCCACATGATGACAACACTATGCAAGCAGCCGTTAAAGAAGATACAGTCGTGCCTGCGAGAAGTGAAACGATAATAGTAGCGCGGCTACAGGGAATTGTGGACGAAGGAACACCTGTTATGATGGAGCCTTGGAATCATGACGACGAAGTTGGCCGTGGAATCATAATTGGAAAGGAATTAGTGACTTCGGCTAAAGAAATTCCTGTGAGACTTATTAATGTCAATGACTACCCAGTGACCATCAAGAAAGAGACAAAAGTAGGAACTTGTGTACCTGTCACATCCATAATCCGTCAGACGACAACGTCTGATAATTCCAACGATAAATTTGATCAAATGGTTGCGGTTGCTGGACAGTCTCTGAATCAGATTGAGAAAAGAAAATTAAGGGAATTTCTTCGGCAGTATCGTGATATTTTCGTACCGAAAGGAGGAAAGACGGGAAGAACTACCGTTGTTAAGCATAAAATTGATACTGGTAATGCTAAGCCAATTCGTCAAACAGCTCGACGATTACCACAGGCGAAAAGAGAGGAAGCTGAAACGATTGTTCAGGAAATGAAGAAAGACGGGGTGATAGAACCTTCTACGAGCCCATGGGTCTCTCCGGTGGTCCTGGTTAAGAAGAAAGACGGAACAACGAGGTTCTGTGTGGATTACCGTTTGTTGAACAACGTTACCAAGAAAGATAGTTATCCTCTGCCTCGGATCGATGACACACTAGACACATTGGCCGGAAGTAAACTATTTTCTACTTTGGATTTGAAGTCTGGATACTGGCAGGTAGAAATGGACCCGGTAGATAAAGAAAAGACAGCCTTCACCACAGGATCTGGATTATGGCAATTCAACGTTATGCCATTTGGACTTTGTAACGCTCCTGCGACATTTGAGAGGCTTATGGAAAATGTGTTGAGAGGGCTATCTTGGAAAACATGCCTAGTTTATCTAGACGACATAATCGTCTTGGGGGAGACATTTGAAGACCATCTGAAGAATTTAGAAAACGTTTTTAATCGACTTAAAGCTGCCCAATTGATGTTAAACCCCAAGAAGTGCCAGCTATTTCAAGGTAAAGTCAATTATCTGGGTCACATAGTCAGTAAAGAAGGAGTGGCCGTGGATAAGGGAAAAATCGATTCCATTAAGGAATGGCCAAAACCAACTGACAAACATCAAGTGAGAAGTTTTCTTGGACTATGTACTTATTACCGGAGGTTTATTAAGAAGTTTGCAGATATCGCTAAACCATTAACGCGACTTACAGAGGAAGCAAGAGAATACCGCTGGGATGTAGACTGCCAAAATGCCTTTGAGACCTTAAAAAAGCATTTAATCACAGCACCAATTTTAGGGTATCCACTGCCAGAAGGAGAGTTCATCTTAGATACAGATGCAAGTAATGTGGGAATTGGAGGAGTGCTGTCTCAGATTCAGGGAGGACAGGAAAGAGTCCTTGGATATTTCAGTAAAGTTCTCTCAAAACCTGAGCGGAATTATTGCGTCACGAGAAGAGAACTTCTGGCAGTAGTGAAATCAGTAGAGCACTTCTATCAATACCTCTATGGAAGGAAGTTTTTAATCCGAACCGACCATGCCGCCCTTAAGTGGTTGATGCAGTTTAAGAATCCAGAGGGTCAGATAGCCAGGTGGATCGAACGACTCCAAGAATATGATTTTAAGATTGAGCACCGGGCGGGAGTTAGCCACCGAAACGCTGATTCTCTTTCCAGAAGACCATGTCCATCAGAGTGTTCCCACTGCAACAAAACGGAATCCAAGGAAGCAGCAGTGCTAAGAACGACGGTGGTCAATGACGACTGGACGCCTACCAAGATCAGGGAAGAACAAGAGAGAGATCCAGTTATCCAGAAAATCCGAAAATGGAAAGAGGAAAACCGTCGACCACCTTGGCAAGAAATATCGAACCTAGGCTCAGTAGTAAAGACGTATTGGGCCCAGTGGGACTCATTTATCATGGAAGATGGCTTGCTCAAACGAGTCCTGGAAAGTGATGACGGTTCAGAGAAGAGAAGACAGTTGGTGATTCCAAAGAGCAGAATAGCCGAAGTACTTCGTCAGTTACACGACAGTCCATCAGGAGGGCATTTTGGTGTGAAAAAGACCCTTCAGCGAATTCGGGAACGGTTTTATTGGATGAACAGTTCCGACGATGTGAAAGACTGGTGTAAGAAATGTACTATTTGTGCTACGAGTAACGGGCCTTATCGAAAAAGGAGAGCTCCTATGAGGCAATATAATGTTGGAAGCCCGTTTGAAAGAATAGCTTTGGACATTGCTGGGCCATTTCCAGAAAGTGATAATGGAGGCAAGTACATGTTGGTAGTAATGGATTACTTCACTAAGTGGGTCGAGATTTATGCACTTCCAGACCAGAAGGCCGCCACCGTTGCAGATAAGTTGATCCAAGAATATATCAGCCGATTTGGAGTGCCTTTGGAGATCCATAGTGACCAAGGCAGGAACTTCGAAAGCGACTTATTCCAAGGAATATGTGATAGACTGGGTATGAAGAAAACAAGAACTACGGCTTATCATCCGCAATCGGATGGTATGGTAGAACGGATGAATAGAACAGTTGGCAAGTATTTGACAAAGATGGTGTCCGATCATCAGCGAGACTGGGACCAATATCTTCCGTTCTTCACAATGGCCTACAGATCTGCTGTTAATGAGTCAACAGGCCAGACACCAGCCAGAGTCCTATTCGGACGCGAGATGCGACTACCTTGTGATCTAGAGTTTGGGTGTCGACCTGGAGAAGATGTAGCAGGTGAAGATTATGTGATCGAATTACGAAGAAGAATGGACGATGTACACGAGTTGGTCCGTTCCCATCTCCAAATCGCTAGTGACCGAATGAAGAAACGGTACGATACACAAGCCGAAAAGGGGTGTTTTAAGAAGAACGATAAAGTCTGGCTTTATAACCCCAAAAATCGAAAAGGTTGTTCTCCCAAATTACAGCAGTTTTGGGAAGGTCCATACCTCATTATGGAGAAGATCAATGATGTTATTTACCGAATAAGCAAGATTCCGAGAGGAAAGCCGATGATAGTACACCATAACCGGTTGGCGTCTTTCGAGGGTGACCACGACGTAGATGAAGAAGTGGAAGTAAACCAAGTCCAAGATGTGTCTGACCTCACGTTTGAGGAATTCATGGGTGCCTATGGAGGTACCGGTAAAGCAAGACATGGTGTTACCACTGAAGAAAGGCAAGATCTACTCGCGCTTCCCGATGACTACTTACTGGCCCTTACCATCCCGGCCAGTATCAAAGATGCACCAGGGTTGGCATCCGTCTTTCGAAGGAAGTTTGGTCGAGTTGCAGAACTTCAATGCCAAGTGCCAGCTCCTGGTAAAACCTTGAAACTTCAAGATGCATCACGTTACCTTTTCTACCTGGTAACAAAAGACACTGCCCGTGACCAACCTACCTACCGAGATATATGGGAAGCCTTACTTCGGTTGAGAGAGCACGTACTAGAGTCCGACGTGCAAAAGTTAGCCATGCCAAAGTTAGAGTGCCAACAATTAGATTGGAGGGTTATTCGAAGTATGGTGGAGGAGATCTTTAGAGACACCGAAGTCCAGGTGTTAGTCTGTTGCAATCCGCATAGTTACTGGTGCGGAGAGAAAACCGTCCCTTGTCATTTTTATAAAACAGGAAGTTGTAAAAAGGGGTCCAGTTGCCGATACCAGCATGCCTCTCCAGTTCCAGTCCCGACAAGGTTCCAGGAGGAACCATCTTTTAAGAGGGGGGCAATGTTACGATAAATTCTGACCCAAAATCGTAAATATATTTTACTAATATGTTTTTATTCATTCATGAATGTTCTAGGTATACCTACCTGACGGAAATCAGCCGAGCCGCTATAAAAACAAACCAGTTCCAGTTCATTCGAGACAATGCACGTCAATATCCATGGGGTCTCCCCTCGGCTATAATACCAATATGACGTCACATTCCAGTATTTTCTACAAGGGTCAGGTCAGGTCTAGGCGGTCTTACGGTGCTTTATATAAAGACGAAATTTTATTGAAGAAGTCAGTCATAAGAAGATCGGTAAACGCGGTTTACTTGTAACGAAACGTTAATAAATTATTTGTAATTAGGATTAATGAAGACTTTAATAAATTCGTAATTAGTTATCGTGAGTTTTAATAAATTAGAATATAGACAATAAACTAGAATAAAGACAAATAAATTAGAACTAAATAAACTTAACAATAGTATAGACTAGTAATACAAATGCTCGATACAAATAATCCAAAATAATGTGAAATCGGACCCTGGTTCCAAAATTGACTCACAAATGAACAGATTTATAGGAGAGCATATCCAAGGAATAATCAATCAGGCAAATGGGTGGACCGATACACAATAATAAGTAACAATAAAAATACCAAACGTATATAAAACAATATACGTAACAATAAAAATACTAAACGTATATAAAACAATATAAGTGTCGAATTGGATGGTAAATCCAAAATTGACCATACAGTGGACAACAGATTTATAAAGTAGCATATCCAAAGATAATCAATCAGGCAAATAATGACCCAATTCACACTATAACCAAATAAACCAAAAAGGGTAGGTCCACATATACCCACATCCGGTAATATGTGCCTAAACTAAAAATTCATCGAATAACTTATTGGATCAAAATGTGGGACTAACGGCTTGAACAAAAGGACAGCCATAAAACCGATTCCATCCTGATGATCTGCCATCAGTACATTTGGGATCCAAAATAAAGACCAAAAATAAAACTAGGAGGTGTTATAAACTCAATCATCCTAGCAAACGCCAAGCTGAACAACTTGAGCTCAAAAAGGTAAAGTACCAAAGCATGTGAACTGCTGTGGTAACTTCTTACAACAAAATTAACTTATGCTGATACTCGATAACTATAGCAAGTAGCTACAACAAATTTATAAGAATATCTAACATAAGAGCACTAAAAGGAGTTTAATGTGACAGTAAACTCTAACAACCGTAGCAAAACAGTAAGAGTTAAGGTAGAAGTAATAACAAACAGAACATCAAGAACGAGTAGACCAATTTCTGAAGAAACTGCAAATTTATAATTCGTTCTGATATTAATAAAAGTGAACAGGATAATTTCTTGTTCAATATACCACAATATAAATAAGTGCCTAAGGAAAGAAGTGAAAATAACTATAAATGGTCATTTGTTGCCAAAATATGAAATACTATTCATAACTGTAATCTAATTTGCTAGGTGTAAAGGGAATATGTCATGGATTGCTTCCTCCAATAAACTATATAAGTAAAAATAATAAATCAGCTAAGGAACAATTCAGTTATTAGACCAAAGTCTGAAAATATTAAGGATTAACGTTAAATATTCAAATCCTAATTAACATTAACAATAATTTACTATCTATGGAAGACATTCTACTGCCTAGATAACTGTACAGCTTGTCATGAAAATGGTGAATTCCGAAATTCATAGAACAACTGAGGCCAACAATTGAACTAAAACTTCGAACCCACGTATTCATTCGCCTATACACAGGCAGAATAGTCTATATAATATAGGAGTGTCCTAAAATTATGCATACTGATTGTCTATATAAATTTCTAATGACTGATTTAAAAAACATCCCACATAGCAAATCGAGATACATGTTACTATAAACTGATCATGACCAATAAACTTAATCCAAATACATAAAAATTACAACATTCTTTCCAAACTGGCAAAACAAGTAAGTAAAATGGGAAGAAAGTGATACAACACATAAACATATAGCACAGTATAGCAGCATTACAATATTTAGTTCCATACCAGTGCAACACCTAATATAAGTAAAAATCTCTAATGGCTTTAATAAATTTAACTTATTATAAACAAATAGTAATCAAATTATAAGCTGTAGATATTCCAAATCTGGTGATTAATAACAAAAATCTAAGAAAATACCCAAATCGTAACCAAACCGAGCCAAAACAATAACAATCATAGGAATAAGTTAACTTAATAGGCATTAAGTTAATCTTCCTCTGAAGATGAAGATGCTGCCTCATCTGTTGTATTATCAGGGAGTAAATCCTTTATATGACATTGACCAATTCGTCTATTTGTCGAATTGTCTTTTAATTCATAAACTAAAGGAGATATTACCCTAACGACAGTACAGGGAACATATTTCTGACAAAACTTAGCAGAAATGGCATCACCTTTATTTGATTTTACAAAATTCCGTTTCAAAACTCGATCGCCCACAAAAAATCGCAAATCTCGTTTCCTCAAATTATACTGATGCTGATTTCTAAGGTAAGAAGCTTTTAACTTCTTCCTAATGTCAGCGAATATTGGAGGTAGGTTTTGGAGATCTTCCATACGGTGAAGTTTCTCAGAAATTTGAGGAAGAGTTGTCGAATTTTCAGAAATTAAACCAAAATAATCACCTGACAATGGAACATGCCTACCAAAATTAACATAAGCTGGAGAACACTGAGTGATTTCATGAACAGAAGTTCGAATGGCTTGAGCAACTGAATGGATGTACTTATCCCAAGCTCTATGATCACTGTAAGTGTAAGATCGAAGAGCAGTAACAATGCTCCGATTTACACGTTCAGTGTGGTTAGCTTGCGGATGATAAGCTGCATTGTAGAATATCTTTTGGACCTTATATTTACTTAATAGATCTTTAAATGCCTTAGAAACAAATTGTGGACCATTATCACATGATACTATTTGGGGAATACCAAATAGTAAGAACACTTGTTCCTTTAAGAACTTCAAAATGGCTGGAGTTGTAGCCTTACGCAGAGGACAAACTAAAGGAAATTTGGTGAAGTAGTCTACAACTACCAAACAATATGTGTTACCTAAATAACTACGTGGATACGGTCCAATAAGGTCTAAAGAGATCATTTGCCACGGAAAATTAATATTCCTAAACGAACCCATTAATCCAGCTTGAGGTAGGTTACTCGGCTTGCATGTTGCACAAACTCTACATCTAGAGATGTATTTCTTGACTGAGTTGCGCAAACCAGGCCAGTAATATAACTCAGCTATTTTACTAAACGTTTTATAAAAGCCAAAGTGACCTGATGTCACATCATCATGAAAAGTTCTTAAGACTTCATCCCTATTTGCTGTTGGGACTACTATCTTCCAATCAGACATATTCGATAGAGATTCAACTGGACTGATAACATGTTTATAGAGGATATTATTCTCCACCTTGAAATCAGGATACCTAGTAGGTTCTTGGGCGACATTATGAATCATCTTTCGATACCAATTATCTGGAGATAAAGTGGACAGATCTAAAAGATTGATATCGAATGTACGTGACAACGCGTCTGCAACCACAACACCATTGGCTTTGCGATGAACAATATTGTAATCAAAGACAGAAAGCCTACAAATCCAACGGGACAAACGTTGTGACGGATTTTTCATGGAATGTAACCATAATAAAGAACTATGATCTGTGATGATAGTAAACTTACGACCCTCAAGATAGTACCGAAAGGCATCAAGACCATGGATAATTGCAAGAAGTTCTCTCTCTGTGGTGGAATAATTTTTCTGTGCTTTATTGAGCTTTTTGCTGGTATAAGCTATTGGATGTTCCGAACCATCCTTCATTTGAAATAGTACACCACCTGACGCAGTGTTGGAACAATCTGTCATGAGATAGAAATGCTCTTTAAAATTCGGAGATGTCATGACAGGAGCACTAGTAAGAGCTTCTTTTATACGCCGGAAAGCATCATCGGCTTCTGAAGTCCATGTAATAGTTTGGCCTTTTTTCCTATTTTTAAGGAGATCTGTAAGTGGGGATAACAAAGTAGAATAAGACGGCACAAACCGACGATAATATCCACACATACCTAATATCCTACGGACTTGAGTAGTAGTCTTAGGTATAGGAAAATCTTTGATAGCTGTAACTTTATCAGGATCAGTCCTTAAACCTTTACTATCGACTACATATCCTAAAAATTTAAGACTAGGACGACAAAACTGACACTTATCTAAATTAATAGTTAAATTAGCCTCTTTAAGACGTAAAAACAACTTATCCAAAATTTCCATATGAAGGGAAAAATCAGGAGTGACAACCAAAATGTCATCCAAATAATAAAAAACATAGGGCTCTAACTGAGGACCAATGACTAAGTCCATCAGACGACACATTGTCTGAGGAGCTGAAACAAGACCAAAAGACATAGTGACAAACTGAAATAATCCTTTCCCACTAACTGCAAAAGCTGTATACTTTTTACTTTCCTCACTCAAAGGAATTTGTAAAAAGGCTCTAGATAGATCGATAGAAGAAATATACCTAGCATTCTGGAGTTTACTGAGAATGACGTCTATTCGGGGAATAGGATAAGCATCCCGATTTGTAGTAATATTATTCAACTTTCGACCATCGAAGCAAACCCTAAAAGATCCATCCTTTTTCTTGGTTAACCACAAAGGACTACAATAAGAAGACGTGGAAGGTTCAATGATATTCAACTCTAACATGGAATCAATTTCCTTTTCCAAGTCAACTTGCCAAGCCTGAGGAATAGGATATTGATATTGTCTAAAAGGTGTGGTATCTCCCACCTCGATTGTGTGAGATATTAAGGATGTACGACCTAACTTGTCTTTCGACGAAAGAGTTGTAAATTTAGAGATCATATTCTCTAATTGCCTTTGTTCGGAACTAGATAAACTAGTAAAATCCTGAATAGCACTAAGTAAGGACAGATTAAATTGAGAAATAGAAAAGGAAAAATTAGAACAATTTAATTTGCTATTAAAAGCATTTAAGAAATCCATACCTAAAATTATAGAATTCTGAACTGAAGGAATAATGTAGAATGTAATTTGTTTACATAAATCTGCTACTGTGATTTCAGTTTCAAATTTGCCTGTAATAGACTGAACTGTACCATCTGCAGTAGACACTTGCAGAGAAGAAATGGGCATAATAGAAATCTCAGCATTTTTCAATAAAGCTAATGAATGTGAACCTATCACAGAAATGTTCGAGCCACTATCTAAAAGAGCTAAACAAGATTGTCCTAAAATCTTAATAGGAAGATAAGGTCTATTATCATTATGTTTCTTCACTAATAGTGAATTTAAATCAAAACAATCATTATCTGATTGGTCAAAAATTTTAAATGGTGCTAAACTAAACTTATTGTCTCTACCTACACAATCAGAGGATGCAACAGGCAAACAAGAAGAATCAGAAATAAAAGAATCCTCCTGAATTGTGGTAGACTCTGGTATAGATATTGGAACTACTACACTGCTACTATTATGTTTATTACTAAAATTTGGGAAGATATTTGGGGAAGATAATCTATGCGAATCAAATGTATTATATTGAGAAGTTACTTCTTGGAATGACTTGGTGTGGTGTGTGTTGGTTTTTTGGAGACAACCCCTTTCCCTTTCCGACTGGAAGGTGGGTTTGGGTGGTTTGACGTGGTTGGACCAGTGACTTCGTTTGATGTAACGGTTTGATTCCCTGATGGGGGTGTGGACGGAGAAACGCTCAGGGGACGGACCTCCGATCGTTCGTTTCCCGAACACCTAAAACAGTTGCGTTTGAGGGTATTTTCTTTACCACAACCGTGGCAGAAAATACGGGTACGAGGGATGCCGCAATCATAAAAGGTATGGCCAGACTCACGACAATTCCAGCACACTACAGAACTAATAACTGATATATTACGTTCAGAGCCCTTAGGTTGCCAAGAACGGTGTCTAAAGGAATTTTGATGACCAAAAGAGTCAGAAGAGTGTTTAGAAGTGGTTGGAGGTTGAGAAGACCAAGATAAAGTTTCCTCCAAACGTTTACACTTCTCGGTTATGTCTGCTATACTGGTGATGTCTACTAAAGCTAATTGCTGATGATAAAATGGCAGTAGACATTTGAGGATGATCTTAATTTTTGCAGAATCTGTCAGAGGTGTTTCAAGGCGACTACACATACCCAAAATGTTATTTATAAACATCGTAACAGACTCGTTTGGCTTCTGTTTACGATTTTTGATTTGGTCTAGAAGGTCATCTTGAAATGAATATGGAAGAAAATCAGATTTAAGTTTCTGAGCCAAATCAGACCAATTAGAAAAGTTAGTGCGGTTATTCATAAACCACGTAAAAGCTGTGCCTGTAAACAACTCAGCAGAAGCTGCAAAAAGGTCATCTTCACTCACTCCTCTTGATATGCGAAGACATTCCACCCTATCCAAAAAAGAAATTACTTGGTCATAATGACCTTCACCAGAAAATGTAATCCCCCATTTATGAACCTGAACGGGTTTGGGGTGTAGAAATGCATTTGCTGCTTGAATAGAAGAGATTGGAGTTGATGTTGCTATTGGACTCACTCGAGAATCAAGTTCGCCCTCTAGACTTAAGATTCGGACAGAAACAGAGCGTTGGAAGATTTGTTGTGCCTCATCTGAAACAGATAATAAATGAACACGACCTGAGATGTGAGCTAGACGTGATATTAGCCTGGAATATAGGCTATCTTGGACAGTCCCTCTAAAATCGGCTATCCTTTTCGCTAAATCATCTATAGTCTCCTCAATCTCCTGTTGTTGGACCTCAAAAGGAATATTTGAGGCAGAAATCTGCCGAAAACTCCTGTTTCCTTCTTCCTGCCTTAAAGCTCCACGCAATATTTTGCGTTTAAGATCAACATTGGAAGACTCATCAATATTGATGTCCCTAATCCTTAACTCATAATCCAATTCCTTCACTAACAAATGTTCTACCTTGAATGCAGACATTATGAAAATAAATAACTAGATGAATAGGTAGAATAGACAAGGAAATAATATACTCACACTCCACAAAATCAACCGAATAATAATATAAAGTTTTCAAAAAAAGAATAAATAAATATGTACCAACACACCACAAAATCAATCCAAGAATAATCTAAAGTTATTCACAAAAATTTCAAAATGGTTAAGTAAGTTAAGTAAATATAAACACAATCCTTGAAGCAACACACAATGGTCTCAACAAGTATATGGTTAACAAATACTTGAATATAAAAAATTCACCAATATTGGCTAATATATATATATATATATATATATATATATATATATATATATATATATATATGTATAAAAAATAGTAATATCTAACTTATTAAATTCTTAAAGTTCAATAATAGTAAGATAGATAGTTAACTGTACACAATGAGATTAAAAGGTGAGGGTTTAAATATGAATATAAGTAAACTACAGCAATACAAGTATATCTACAAATGTAAATCTAATAAGAAAAACAATAAATAAATAAAGAAGTTAAAAAAAATGAACAAAGAGCAACAGGAACACATTAGAAATAATAAAGAATATTTTGCAAAGAGAAATATACTTCAGAATGTACGGTCTGAACTGAGAAAAGGCACCACGTTGGGAACGCCAATGTAACAAAAATGAGTTGGCTGGAGCGCCAATGTAACAAAAATGGAATGGCTGTTGCACCAATATAACAAGAATGTGTAGTGTAGCAATAGGGTAAACTCTAAAATGTACCTTGATACACCAACGAACTAATATGTGGAATAATAGAAGATGAAAGGGATTAGATAGAAATAAATTATGTGAAAGAAATAAATAAAGGGTAAATATGAATTTTAAAATATAATAAATTTAATGCTGGCTAGCGGCTATGCAGGAGAATGACCTCTTGACAATCAAGGAGGGATTCGGCCAATTTGCATGCCCTACAGAGACCGTAAGATGTAAGAATTAATGACTAGAAACTACCAAGAAATAAACAGAAGAAAGATAAAGTTGCTCTAATGAATGTTTGGGCGCCAGGAAGTTGAATGTTTTCTTCCAAGATATCTTGTATTGCTGAAATATTAAAGGATAGGTACCAAGTGAAATCTTAAATTGTTTTAACCCAACTTTAATAAAGACCTATATTATGTACAAATTATTTTAAACCCCTATATATAACAATATTACCCAACACCTCTTATATACAATTAACTAATCTATATTTACAATGAAAACCCTATATATAATGATGAAAACAATTTCCCCCCCCCCTAACGTACCTATTAATGTTAAATTTTGACTAAGGTTATGCAATGGTTAAGTATATAATATAAAAAGAAATATATAATAATATAAACGTTACAATTATCAAATAAATGAAATAAACCTCTCCAGATATGTGTGCACACTATAACCTGATAACGAGAGAGTCCAGGGGAGTTACAATCTCAACCCTTGGTGGACAATAAATAATTAAATTACGTTACAATGATTAATATTTTATGAAAAAGTGAAGGTAATTATTATTAATGATACCTATATATTGAAATTAAAATGAAACAAAAGTTAAACCTTGAAGAGGATGTAGAACGTTATTAAAAATATTCGAATAGGAAATAAAAAAATTAAAAATCAGTTCTTCCTGCCGGTTTCTGTAGGTTTCCCTGGAGATGATCCGGTGAAGAACTAGTCGCAGGTGGGTGATACGCCAAACCTGGACACCATATAAAAAAAGAGGTACTTTTAACTTAAGTCCTTGAAATTCTTCTTAACCCAACTTAAAAAACTTTTTCTTCCCCTTGTTCCAATAAATATTCCCCAATAAACAAACTGAAAAGGTTTTTCTGCCCTGACTTGTCACTGGATCCCGGAAGTAGGCTAAAAAGAACAGTTGTGTTACTCCAGGTCTTTTGTTCATACAAAAAGTAAGGAAAAAACCAAGAAAGGTCAACACGTTGCTTCAAATTGAAGCAAAAACTATAATGTATTTCTTTAAAAAAAAATAACCTTGGGACTGTATGAAAAGGTTTGGATATATTAACTAGGTAATTTTAAGGAACGCCTGGTATATAGATTATAGAATCGAAAAAAAGTATTAGCCGGTTTAAACGGTATGGAATTATAATAGGTAAAATTGTTGGTTTTCATACTTGAAAAAAAATAAAATTTGAAATAATTATAAAATCTAATACTTAATGTATTTAGGTATTAATGAAATAAAGTAAAATGAGACATATATAAGATGTGTGAAATATCTATCGAGAAAGGATTAAAATTGATTTGAATTTTACCAACAATGGCGGATGATCTGACATGTTTTTATATATAATTTATTTATAATTTAAAACTCACCGGCTGTGGTCCAAACTTAAAGTATTTTCCCAAAAAAAACAACGTAACAAATGGTTTCCTTCTAAAGTAACGTCTTCACACACAAAAAAAAACTTAAACCAAATTCGGAAACATGGCACCCCAGCCGCTCTACTTTGATCGGTGTTTATTCGGTAGGATCCAGCAAGCAAGTGACGATCTGACGGTACTTCGCTGCCAAGATGATGTACTTTCCGAATCTTACACAGAGGGCGGGATTTAATGCCAACTTTAGAAAATAAAATTTACTGGAGTTATTTAAATTTTTGGTTTAAGAATATTTCAAAGATGAATTTAATTTATAATTAAATTAAAAGATTCCAGTGACAAAAAGGTAAGTG
Source organism: Diabrotica balteata (assembly GCA_918026665.1). Classification (NCBI taxonomy): domain Eukaryota; kingdom Metazoa; phylum Arthropoda; class Insecta; order Coleoptera; family Chrysomelidae; genus Diabrotica; species Diabrotica balteata. The sequence continues at coordinate 108,705,265 of OU898276.1, forward strand.
GTAAGTAACGAACTCGTTACAATCTGGCTTATTTCAAAATAAAATTTGCATGTATTTGGCAAACAAAACCGTAGTAGATAACTTCATGACACAATATGTCTCTATAGAAGTACTCGGCGAAGTTGTAATAGCACGAAGACTTGTCTCTCCAGCAGAAAGACGAGTCTTGTCTGGAGTCTGCCCGCAAATTCCTCAATTATTAGTTGACGAATTACAGAATATCGGTTTAAAGTTTATTTTCCCAATAACATCTCTGAAAATTATCTCAACTCTTCCTAAATTTAGTCACATATTGAGCTTTTGTGGAGGCAAGTTTATATAAGCCCTATAACATCACTAATTCCAGATTCTATTCTAATAAATTTCGACCAAACACCTTACCACATATTTTTGTCACAAGGTACACTCACCTGCTTTATTTGCAAAAATACAGGACACATATTATCATCCCAATTCAATAACAGTTCAGTAACGGGATCAACTTATATTTAGTCAAACAATGAAGTACTAAATCAAACAGCTTTAACAAGTATACTACACAAGGTACCAAACACTTAGCAGTCATCAAGTTATCCAATATCAACTGCGAGCATATCACCTACGCCTACAAATCTCCATGACAAAGAAATTACTAATACTATCCTCCAATCTATCAGCTCCTTTTCCATTAGATACAACTGCAGAAAATTCTCATAAAACTGATACATCACCACAATTTTCTGACACAACCATTTCAACCAAACTCTCAAATAAAACTTAAACTTAACTTCTGTCACTACCAATGAGTTTGCTTCAGTACTTCAAAATGTAATAAAGCCTCAGCACCTAAGTGAAAACTCTAATAGCAATTACGAAAACGCAAGTTCTTCCATAAAACGCAGTACTGGTGAGATCGTCTGCCTCCTTCAGACTCAGCAATTTCATCAGAAAATCTGTTTGCAAAACCCAAACCCTCTAAACCAAAAACACTGCGCACATCCAAAGTCCCATCTACATGGGAAACTCTTGATAATCATATTCCACCATTTGTTTTAAATTACCACCAATTGTCCTTACTGATTGATAACGTCCAAGACTCCCTTGGCACTATTAGCGTCGTCAAAGAATTTACAACTGATATGGCTGGTTTACTCCAACTTTTACAAAGCAGCTATTAATACGCAAATGATAGATCTACAGAAAGCAAGTTTACAAAAAAAAGAACACAACCATTTAGGGAAAGAGATTTCTGACTCTGAGATAGTAACTCTTCTGTAGACAATTAGTTCAGTCGTTTACTGTAGTTCAGTATTATCTAACTCCGAATCTGTTAACAACTTTCAAAGCGATACTTTAATGGAACATTGATGGATTTTTCCATCGTCTCCCTATACTACAGCTTTTTTTATCTGAATATTTTTTAGATATTATTTGTTTACAGGAGACAAGCTTAAAGACCAATCAGTCGTACAATTCAAAAAACACTTTTACAAATAAATATGTAAACTTATTCCAAGATATTCGCTATACTAAAACAACATATTACGAAAGAGTTAAATCCATTCTTCAAAACCTAAAATTTATCTAACTAAGGTTTTCTCCTCGGATATTAAATACCCCGAGCCCTGGCTGATCGATATACCAACTTGTTATGCATCTCTAGAGCATTTTGATAGATCTAATACACACCACTCTCTGATTCGGCCAGTTTAAGGCTCTCATAAATAAGTTCCCCGACTACCATACAATCTACACAGATGCATCTAAATCCGAAGACGGAGTGGGGGCATCAATCGTTTCTACAAAAAACAATCTTCTTTTCCATTTACCCTCAGCATGTCGCACATATTCAGCTTAACTCTACGCCATACACCGTGCTGTGAAACTTCTTAACGAGCTTACACTCGCCAAAGCCCTGATCATAACAGATTCCCTTAGCTCTTTAAACTCATTAAAACACATTTCTCCGAAACATCCTTTTGAAAAGTTGCTAAAATACCAGCTTTCCCAAGCTCATGAACATGAAAGAAGTGTGTAATTTTTCTGGGTTGCCCCACACGTCGGAATAACAGGAAATGAAAAGCTGACAGGACTGCACGAGAGGCAACTTTAAGTGATTTGTCGGAGCCGATAGACCAGTGTGTCCAGTAACTTAAAAGCTTATTTTAAAAATAAAGTGGTCTCAAACTAATTCCAATCTAAATAAAATCAAAAATATTGTGGGATCGATCGATCTCTGAAGTCAAACGAGGTTTAAAACAAGCTCCACATAAATCCAGTTTTTAGGTGTTAAAAAGCATCAAACTAATTACAGTTTTACTTAAAAAGTGAATCTAAGTGATTTTTCTCACCACAAGTATAAAATCTGTGAGTACAAATATTTATTTAATCTAAATAATTAACATTTAAGTTAAATCCACGTAAACAAGAATCAATTTTGGTTATAAAGCAACAACTTTTTACTGCTACCGTTTATCAGTTCTGATATCGAGGGGACAGGACCGGACTAGGTTTTTTGAGAATTATCGATGATAATAATTAAAAATGGATAATTTTCCGCCTCTTGGGGCCCCTGAACAAGAACTGGAGCAAAGTTCATCAAATACAAATATGAAACAATCTTTTGCAACTGTCACAAATCAAAATGTACCTAAATTTCCATCCAAAACACAAGCAATAGTTTTTCCTGCGTTGGAAAATACAAAGTTGGAAGACTATCTATTTGCAGTTGGTGATTTAATGCATCCAAAAAATATTCTCTTCTCCTCTAGAATGTCAAATGGTCGAATTTGCATTTATCTAACAAGCGAAACTTTAGTTAACAATTTTCTACAAATTAACAAAGGGATAATAACTGTAAACCATCAAAAAATTCAGGCTCGTAAATTAATGTCACCAAATGAAAGATTATTGATATCAAATGTTTGTCCTTCAATCCCACATTCAATTATTGAAAATGCACTTTCTAATTTGGGATTAACTTTGGTAACTCCAATAAATTTTTTAAAAATTGGTACATCAAATCCTAATTACAAACACATTTTCAGTTTCAGAAGGCATACTTTTATTTCTCCCCCAGTCTCATCAATACCCGACTCAATAATTGTGAATTACGAAATGACATCATATCGTATATTTCTTGTAATGGAGAAGGATCTATGTACTAATTGTAGGCAAGCGGGACATTCGGCTGGAAATTGCCCAACTACTAAAGAAACTCAAACATCTCAAGCACAAAATGCTGCTCCAACTACTTCAACTGATCCAATAGACAATGAATACATTCCCCTAACGCAAAACATATCTTCCTCGGCTCCTATACTATCGACTAAACCGGATATCCATATTTTACCATCTACTCATGTTAAAGAAAGCACTGATTTTCAACAAATGTCCCACGATCCTCCCTCAAACAAACGAAATCGCTCTGAAATTATAACCCCTCCACCAAATGATACTCCAGTAAATAACCCCTTTCCAGACCCTAAATTAAAAAAGCCAAAGTCTTCAATCACAAACATAGGAACCATTAAAGTAACTGACGATATAAAAAATTCAGCTAGACGAATATATGAAGATACTTCAGTAAACCATTCAATATCTTATGAAACATTAGTAGATATACTGGAAAATGCTCATGGTACTCCTGACCCAGTAAGCTTAATAAAAACGTATACAAATGATCTAGAAAACCTATTGAAACTTTTAAATCAACTACATGAGAATTTATCAAATAGGAAATCAAAAAATAGATGCACTAGACTTCGAAACAAAATACTTAAATCCATACAATCAGAAACTAACACCGAATCCGATAACGAAATTGTAAAAGATATATTATAATGGCTTTCTCAATTATCCAGTGGAACCTACGAGGATATTACACTCGCCTTGAGATATTACAACAAATGATTAAAAAACTTACTCCATCCATACTTTGTTTACAGGAAACTCATTTTAAAAATACTAAAGTTCATAATTTAAAACACTACACATGCACATATAAAAATAGAGAAAATGTAGACCATGCTAGTGGTGGCGTAGCAATTTACACTCATTCATCCATCGATGTAGACATTCTTCAAATCAATACACAACTTGAAGCGGTCGCAATTACTATCAAAGGGCCTGTAAAAATGAACATATGTAATATATACATTCCACCTACACAAAACCCAAGCAATAATGAAATCTCAGACTTGATTAAACAAATACCTTCACCTCGTCTAATAGTTGGAGATTTTAATGCACATAATTACATATGGGGATCAAAAATAATTACTCCATTAGGTCGTAGAATCGAAATAATGTTGGACAATTTTCAGTTAAACCTACTAAACGATGGAAGAAATACTCATTTTGACATTTCTACTGGTAAATCCTCTGCCATAGACCTTTCAATATGTGATCCAGCATTATCAGCTACCTTATCTTGGGATGTACTTTCTGATTTAAATGATAGTGACCATTTTCCGATTGTAATAACAAATCCTGACAGTATAAAATACTCTTGTAATGTTGAAAAATGGAATATCAAAAATGCAAATTGGCAAGAGTATTATAATCTAGTTTTAAATGAAATGAATGCATTACATGAAATTTTACAATCAAATAATAATATTGATAGTCAAATTCAAGAGTTTTCCAATGTATTATTGAATGCTGCCGAAAAAGCCGTTGGTAAAATGAATCCTAAACAATTAAATTCGTCAGTCCCTTGGTGGAATTCTGAATGTCAAGAAGCTATTAAACTTTCAAAAACAGCATTAAATCGATTCAGGAAATATAATACACTTGAAAATAAATTAGAATTCAAACGACTAAAAGCACGAGCTAGATTTATAATTAAAAGAAGTAAACGTGAATCATGGAAAAAGTTTGTTTCAGAATTAAATTCATCTACACCAATTAATAAAGTATGGCAAATGGTACGAAAGATATCCGGGAAAAATACCCCAAACCACATTAACTTCTTAGAAGAAAAACAAAAAATATACACTTCCCCTCTAGACATAGCTAATATTCTAGCTAATAGTTTTGAAAGATTCTCAAGTGATAATGTTCTTCCTCCAGATTTTTTGACCAAAAAAGAGAAAGAGGAATCCAAAGGTATTGATATACCGCCTGATGACCTTTCTCCTTTAAATTATCCCATAACCATGGATGAATTAGAATACTCACTCAATAATACAAAAAACTCTTCTCCCGGTCCTGATAACATTCCTGCAATATTTCTTCAAAAACTTCCTTCATCTGCAAAGAAACACTTGCTGAATATCTATAATAATATATGGAGATATAGCAAGTTTCCAAAAATCTGGAGTTCATCTATTGTCATCCCTATTTATAAACAAAATCAACCAAAATCTCTGTCACATTCATATAGACCTATTTCTCTAACTTGTGTAATGTGTAAAGTTCTCGAGAAAATCATATCCAACAGATTAATGTGGTTTTTAGAAAATAATAAATTACTTGCCCCGGAACAAAGCGGATTCCGAAAAAGTCGTTCAACACTGGATAATCTTATTAGTTTAGAGTCTGAGATTCATGAAGCAATGGCATGTGGACAAAAATGTATCGCAATATTTTTTGACATAACAAGAGCATACGATACAGTTTGGCGACATGGTATTGTTCAAACACTTAGTCGATGGGGAATAAAAGGTAATATAGCACAATTCATAAAAAATTTCCTATCTCATCGAACTTTTAATGTACGAGTTAACGGTACTTTATCTAATACAAAAATTCAAAAAAACGGAATTCCTCAAGGATCTAATTTAAGCGTCTCCCTATTTCTTATTGCAATAAATAATATTATCTCCACTTGTGACTTACCAGTAAAAGCTAGACTCTTTGCAGATGACTTAATCATTTTTGTTAAGGGGATAAATGATAAAACCCTTCAGACCCATCTACAGAAAGTGCTATGGAATCTCGAATTATGGACAAATTCTACAGGTCTTCAATTATCAACAACAAAATCAAAGGCTATGCTATTTTCAAAAAAAAGAAGTTATATCACTCCAGAATTAAAACTATTTAATAAAGAAATAAAATATGTTGAGAAAATTAAATGTCTAGGCATGACATTTGACAACAGATTATCCTGGAACCACCACATTCATGATCTAAAAAGTACTTGTCAATCTGCACTTAACATTATAAAAACTGTTGCACACAACACGTGGGGAGCAGATAGTAAAACACTGACCCTTATGTACAAGTCATTGATCAGGTCCAAACTCGACTACGCTTGTATTATTTATGATTCAGCAAAACCATATATCATAAAACAACTCGATCGAATACAAAATAGTGCTTTGCGAACTATACTAGGTGCTTTTTATACTAGCCCTACTGAAAGTTTACACTGTGAAGCTGGAGAAGTCCCCCTGGAATTTCGAAGAAAACAACTTTCACTAACATATGCGGCATCAATACAGGCAAATCCTATGAATCCTGTTAATCACTATGTAAATTCAGACCGTTTTAGGAATATCTTTAAAACTCATGCTAGGCTTGACCTTCCTTTTTATGAAAGGGTAAATAGATACCTCAATGAACTTGAATTCAAATTTCAAGATATCTATTGTATACCCGATATTAACACTGTTCCCCCTTGGACTGTTCCCATCCCATCTATCAATACCAAACTCTCCATATATAAAAAAGCAGATAACCATCCCAAAGCATTATATCAATATGTCCTCCAAGAATTCAAGACATACAGTAACCATACACTTATATATACCGATGCCTCTAAAACTATAGATGGAGTGGGAGCAGCATTTATGTCTAATAAAACAAAAATATTAATGAAACTCCCTAAATTAACATCCATTTACACAGCCGAATTAACTGCTATTCTGAATGCAATAAATTTTGTGGTAGAAAATAGTATCAAAAACCCTGTCATTATTACGGATTCCCTAAGTTCTGTAATTGCCCTAAATAACTTATATCCTAGTCATCCAAGTCTACTACTTATTAAATCAGCATTAAGCCAACTGCAAACTATGAACATAAATGTCAACTTTGTATGGATTCCTTCCCATATTGGAATTGCTGGTAACGAAGAAGTAGATTCCTTGGCAAAACTAGCAATCTCGAGTCCGGAAGCTGTAGAAATCAGAAGCATTCCACATCTAGATATAAAACCTGTAATCAAGAACTTAATAATCAATGATTGGCAGACCAAGTGGAATCAATCAACATCCAAACTACGAGAAGTAAAACATTCCATATTACCTTGGAAATCAACCCCAAATAAGCGTAAACATCAAACCATCCTATCTCGTCTGAGAATAGGCCACACCGCCATCACCCATAAACATCTGCTAGAGAGTGAATTAAAACCAAAGTGCAACATATGTGATATTGTGCTCAGTGTTCGCCATATTTTACTGGAGTGTCCTTTATATCGCATGGAGAGACTTCAATATAAATTACAAGATACCTTACAGGCAATATTAAGTGACGGAACTGATATGAAAAATTTGACATCATACTTACATTCCATAAATGTACTAAATAAACTGTAAAACTCTAAATTGTACAACGCCAATGACCCTATGAGGTTGAGGCATAAATAAATAAAAAAAAAAAAAAAAATATTGTGTATCAGTGGTTTCCATCGTCGCAAAATAGACGAGAACAAATTGCGGTTGCGCGTTTACGTCTAGGACATACCAGATTAACGCACTCCTACCTTTTCACAAAGAAACATCCACCTATATGTGATCAGTGTAACGTCCGATTAACAGTCGAACACATTTTAACAAAATGTAGTAAATATGACCAAAACTGTTCCTGTGACAATATAGTGAATTATCCCAGATCCATAAACATTTTGTACAATCTGTAGGTGTTTAACTTTGGTATTTATATTTTGTTCCGTCGCTAATAACCTATTGGTGGATGCGACATCTTTCTCTAATAAAAAAAAATAATTTGTGTTTTAAAGAATTAATAACATAATTTAAAATGAAAAAACATACAGCAAAAATAAATTAAAAAACTATAAAGCAAGTAGAACTAACTAAAAAGACTAAAAAATAAAATACGTTAAAAACATACAGAAAAAATTGACACCAACGATAAAAATTAAAGAAAAATACACAAAAAAACAAAATTTTAAAAATTGTATGTTTACACAAACCTTACTGTTGATCTGTGAACATAACAGTAGTCAGGTAAATCGGCTTTGCCAATGCAAACAAAAAAGGGATTGGTAATACCATTAATTCCATTAATTCTTCTATTTTTGTAGACATGACTCTGTCTGTTTTTCAATGTGCCTCCAGTATGCCTCGTTCCATCGTTTACGCGGTCTTCCTAGTGATCGTCTTCCTATAAGGGAACTGTCTTTTGCCGTATTTACTATTCTATTTGTTCTCATTCAGCTTATATGATCGTTCTATTCTATTCTCCTACTTCTTACTCTATTTTTGATGTTTTCCACTTTGCAACTACGTCGTATATCTGTACTTCTAACTCTATTCCATAGTATCTTGCCATAATTTTTTCACCTCTGCTGTTTCTAACATCCTTTTTGTCCTCTCTGTGTCAGGTCGTGTTTCTGCCGCGTATGACATTATTGGTCTAACGACTGTTTTGTAAATTCTGCCTTTCATTTCTTTCCCGATATTTTCATTTTTCCATATTATTTTCTTCAGGCAGCCTGCGGCTCTGTTTGCTCTATTAACTTGATCTTCCACTTCCGTTTCGAGCTTTCCGTAGCTAGATAATGTGATGCCCAGATATTTAAACTCCATCAATTGTTCTATTATCTTACCTTACAGCTTCAATTTACATCTTAGTAAATTTGCTATTGTAACCATGGATTTTGAGAAATTAACATGTTAAATTTTCTGGCGGTTATATTAAATTGATGCGGCATACGTCGTAAATCATCTTCATTTTGAGAGAGTAGTATTGCGTGGTCTGCATAGATTTATTATATTTTAAGTTATTTTTCTTCCATTTGATATCTATTTTAGTTATTACTTTTTTTTATTATTTTATCCATAATCCGGTTGAACAATACGGAACTCAGAGAATCTCCCTGTCTTATTACATTGCCAGCTTCAATAGGGTCGGTTAGTTCTTTTTCCACTTTTACTTTTATTTTGTTGTTTTGGTAGATATTTCGATCGTGCTGATTATTCCTAGAGATCCCTCGAAGGATCTTAAAGTTACCATGGACAGACAAAGTCACCAATGAAGAAGTACTGCGGAGAATAAACACAACTGCGGATTTGGTCAACATCGTGAAGGGCCGTAAGCTTGGCCCAAGCAGTACTTGGGCCATATAATGAGAAATCAAGGCAGATAAGAGCTACTTCAATGTATTTTACAAGGTAAAATTGAAGGAAAAAGGGCCCCAGGACAAAAAAAATATCCTGGATTGCTAACCTGAGAGCGTGGTATAGAAAGACCTCAACACAGCTATTTCGTATAGCAACCAACAAAGTCATCATATCAAGAATGATTGCCAACGCTCGGAACGGACAGGCACCCTAAGAAAAAGATCCCTGTGTATCGGGTGGTCCAATAAGTCGATCTCTCGACTATATATCAGAAACTATTCATGTTATAACTTTAGGAGAAAAAATTCCTTAGTAAAAGTGGTCAAGAGAAATCGCTGGAAACAACTTTCAAGTTTCTGGGTTAACCGCTAGGGGGCGTAACCTGTGAATAAAAATTTAAAAACCAGTTTTTTGTGAAATATGCCCAATTATAACAAGTGTTAAATAAGTAAACTAGAAATAGGCATAAATTCCGAACAAAGTTGTTCAAGTACTTTTTTTTATTTTTCAAATAAAGGGTGGAAGAGAGTGGGAAAGTATTTGTGGATAAATACCTATAACTTTGGTTTGGATCAACCGATTTTAACTAAATTAGTATCCTTGGAAAGAGTATGGATGGTTTAATTTATATCTACTATAAAAGAATTGAATTTAGTTTTCATTGTCATGGGTAGAGGGTACTTTTGAATAGAAGTTTCTGGGTTAACCGCTAGGGGGCGTAACCTGTGAATAAAAATTTAAAAACCAGTTTTTTTGTGAAATATGCCCAATTATAACAAGTGTTAAATAAGTAAACTAGAAATAGGCATAAATTCCGCACAAAGTTGTTCAAGTACTTTTTTTTATTTTTCAAATAAAGGGTGGAAGAGAGTGGGAAAGTATTTGTGGATAAATACCTATAACTTTGGTTTGGATCAACCGATTTTAACTAAATTAGTATACTTGGAAAGAGTATGGATGGTTTAATTTATATCTACTATAAAAGAATTGAATTTAGTTTTCATTGTCATGGGTAGAGGGTACTTTTGAATAGAAAAAATTAAAATTTATTTTTCTTCAAAATGTTTAATGGAAATACCTATTTATTGTAAATTATAATGGAACTGGATTAAAGTCGTAACAAAACGGCGCAAACCGTATGTTGATAGCTTGAATAAAAAGGCATGAACATAAATAAGTATAGTATTGACTCACCATTTATTATAACTTAAAATTAAATATGTGAAAGATCATACAAACATCTCGATCATTAAAACTTAATGTCTAATTAAATGTTCAAATTGTTTTCCATCACAGTCCACACAAAGATGTAATCTTTCTCACGTAGATATAACAGCTGCTTCAATCTCAGCTGTTAATATATTATTTATTGCGTTTATAATGCGCTGTTTCATCTCGACTCACGTGATTGGTCAAGTTTGGTACACCAAGTCCTTCAATTTTCCCCACAAATAAAAATCCACATTTGTTAAGTCTGGAGATTCCCATTCCAATTTATTTATTTGGATAGCCCAATAATACATATTATGCAGATTAACACCACCCGCACTATTAAACGTAGCCTCGTCTGTTCACAAAATCTTTGACATGATACGCGACAAAAATCTTGAAAAATCTACAATTGTTGATAAATCGTGCATAAGTATTTTTAAAAAACGGATAAAAGGATAAAAGCGCCGTGTTGCCGTTTTTATCGGAATATTAAAATAACAGTTGAGTCTAAACTTTAAAGGTAATTCCAAGTTTCTGACCTAAACGTTCACTTTATAATATGAAAAACCAACCTGTGATGTTTTAAAATCCTTAGAACAGTAGTTTTGGGTATGTTTAATTCTATAGATATTTGCCGACTACTTATATTTGGATTCTGTTGAATGAAAGCAAGAACATTGATTAAATTATCTTCGGTCATACCTCTACTACATCGTTTAAAACAAGGACGATGAAAACTACCAGTTTCTCTTAATCTTCTTACCTTTCTTTTAAATACTTTTATGCCATAATCTCTCCTGTCAGGATATCTTACAGAATATACGTGAGGCAATAGCGGTATGTTGCTGACATTCGAAATAAACTCCAATCATATCATACAATTCTGCATTTGATATACTCATCAAGGATTATTAGTACTCATAATTAATTCGAAAATTCGAAAAAACTATTTTTAATTATATAAAATACAAATGGTCAAAATAGGTATCAACATTAAGATTCTTTTGCTATAAAAAAATTTTAAAGTACCTGCTGACTTATTTTTTAATTTAATTTTTAGTACAGGGTGAGTCAATACTATACTTACTTATGTTTATGTGTTTTTATTCATATCTCGAGTTCGACAAAAGCTATTAACATGCGGTTTGCGCCATTTTGTTACGAATTTAATTCAGTTGCGTTATAGTTTACAATAAATAGGTGGTTTTAAAGAAAAACGAATTTTAATTTTTTCTATTCGAAAGTACCCTCTACCTAAGACAATTAAAACTAAATGCAATTATTTTATAGTAGATGTAAATTAATCCATCCACACTCTTTCTAATTTCACTAATTTCGTTAAAATCTATTGATCCAAACCAAAGTTATAGGTATTTATCCACAAATACTTTCCCACTCTCTTCCACCCTTTATTTGAAAAAATTAAAAACAAATACTAGAACAACTTTGTGCGGAATTTAGGCCTATCTCTAGTTTACTTATTTAACAATTGTTATAGTTAGGCATATTTCACAAAAAAATGGTTTTCAAAATTATATTCACAGGTTACGCCCCCTAGCGATGAACATCTATAACATGAATAGTTTCTGATATATAGCCGAGAGATCGGCTTATTGGACCACCCGGTACAATAAGTGGATAACGTCCTTACCATTATTGTTCTAGGCACATATAGATAGAAATAATATAAATTATTATAATTTATTTTGTTGATAATTTGTAGTTTTTAATGTGTTTTTTAATTTATTCCTTGCAACTTTTTCATTGTTATAATTACTTTTAGTTATATCAAAGCACAAATTAACGCCACTTTGCATTAACTTAAATTTTCTGATATATATTTATCAGTACCTCGTTAGTAAAGACAAACACCTGTTAAAATAGTATTAACTTTAGCCACTGATCTTACATTTTATCGGTGTTTTTACAATCATGTTTTGACGATTGAAATCAAGAATTAATTTTAGTGCTTGTTAAAGTCACAAACGGTTTAAAGGGATTTTATTTATAATCGGTCCATCTTCTAGGATGAAGCTCATATCGAGAAGCCAATTTCGTAATAATTTTCGTAATACATTTAATGTGGGGAATCGACAACAATATAACTGATGTTTCTCTGTTATGGAAGGCAAGAATGAAATTTTAATTATGTTGATTTTTAGTCATTTCCGTAGTTCCAAATTGCTTGTGTCACAACTGCTCACACATGCGACCACATTATATCAGAGAGTGTAGGTTGTAGCATTTTCAATTTCATTGATTCTTTTAAGTATATTGAAGTCCCCTCGTATACGAAATATTAAAATCACCTTATATATTTTTGATAGATCTAAAAATATTTCGTACGTATTTAAACGCAAATATCTTTTCATTTTTTTCTTAGGTCGGCCAAGTTGAAATAAACCATTTTAGAGTTGTTTATTTATTTTAACTTTCTCGGCAAATTCTTGTTTTATTAAAAGCCGTAATTTTAATGTGTCGCAAAAGGATATGTACGTCGTTTCGTGGTGTCTTGTTATGTCAGCGTTTGTATGTATGCGTTCAATTTTAATAGAATTTCTTCACTCTCGTTGTAGCAGCTTTCAAGAGTGGTTCAACGTTATGTCCAAATTCACGTCGAATTTGTAAAGTATTCTATTTTCGTCTTTTGTTATGAAGAAAATGTAGCAGTTTGTTATTGGTTTTGTGGCAGTAAATGCTTCAATTATTAATGTTTTGAGTGAGGATTGGAGGACATCCTCGTTTTGTTTTTCTTTTGTTCCTGCTTTTATCCAAGGCTTTTGGCAGTTTTGGAGATGGAGGTTTTCGTCATGCAGAGAGAGTGGAGCCCTCAGTTCCAGGTTCCAGTTATGGTTTCAGAAAGTTGAGTGTGTCATGTGAATGAAGGTAACATTTTGTTCAAATTTTAAACTAAAGACAGACATTTTTTTATAAAATAATAATTGCTTTCGTTGACATTTAAAATTATAAATTTTAGGTTTTGAGTAAAGCTGTCAATTTGTGTTTGGTTTTTTTTAGAATTTAATGTTAATTTATGACAGCTCGTTTTAGTATTTTTGATGTTCAGTTATTTTGTTTTTTTTTGTTTAAAAAGGTTAACCTCCATGCAATTGTGTAAGTTTTGTAGTAATGGAGATTGTTAATGGATGACACATGTAAGTTTTTGAATTTTGTATTTCTCCATGTAACTGTTTGTGGTGACACATAAATAAAGGTTAAATTTTGTTGTCTTAACTTTTTATTTGATTGTTTTGAGCTAACCCTTTTTGGTTTTATTTGAAAAAGATATGTTTTTTATGTTTGGATTTTGTTTTCTAATTATTTCCCTAGTTACAACTAGTGGTTGTAATAGGCATAATTAGGCACCTCAAGTGGCGCCCTATATTAAATTCCTTGAGGTGTTTCTTGTTTATTTTTATTTTGTTTATCCCAAGAGCCCTTTATTTATTTTTTTTGTAGTTCCCCCATTCCAATGCCCTTATCTTTTACTTATCCACGACCCCAGCTCTCCTACGAAACCCTGAGTGTCCGTTCGCACAAGTAACGTATATTTTGCTTGCCCTATCTTCACCCCCAATAGTTTCTCCCCCAATTTTCTGCCCCTTATATTAATGCCCCTGTGATAGGCAAAATATTATCGTTACAAGGTTAGCAATAAAATTAAAATTAATTTACTCTATTGTTATTTTGTGATTAAAAGTAATATAAATAGATTGCTTTAATTTTGAAAGCAACCTTATATCCATCTCAACCTGCATCTGTTTAAAACAGTGCAGAATTTTATTATTTGTTGGATCAACTGGTTCCAGAGATTTTATTTTCATTTTATAAACCTAAAAAATTTTACATCTGTTACAATTCCTGGACTAAGAATAATCCCGGTAATGATGATGTCATTGTAATGTAATGGTAATGTCGACACTTCCCTCAATTTTATAGTTGGGGAATTGGATTTTTCATCAGCTCCTTTTTTTGAAAACTGTTGAAACTCCTTTGTTTGAAATCATAACATTCTCTAAACTAATTGTTCGTTAAATTTTGTTTGGCATCGAATGATGTGTAATTTATCTTTGTCTTCTTCTTCTTCTTCTTCTTCTTCTTCTTCTTCGTGCGACTAGGATTACTCCGGTTTGTCTGCCTCTTATTCTGTTTCAGTCGTTGTTGACTGTACATTATCTTTCCACCATTTTGGCGGCCTTCCAAGGGGCTTTTGCTATAGGGCTTGTTATTTTTACAGATGTTTGCTAATCTATCTGGTTCCTTTCGGTTTAATTATTCGTTCCAGTTATTTTTCTTGTTTTATTCACCTGTTATTATTTTGAATTTTGCATTGTTCGCGTTTACTTCTGTTCATTTGTCTGTCTCTTAATGATATGCCCGCTATTGATCTTAATACTTTCATTTCGATATTATTGATTTGTTGTTTCGTCTTTTTTGTATCGGTCTTTGTATCCGCTGCATATGTTAGGATTGGTCTTATTCTTGTTTTGTATACTTTTATTTTGCTTTCCATGGTCTCTCGGATATGGTTTCTCGGAGGCAACCACTTACTCTTGTCGCTATTGATGCTTGCCTTGTGGTCTCTGTTCTTAAATCCCTGTTACTAGTGATCTCTACTCCTCGGTAATTGAATTTCATTACTTGTTTTACAATTTTGCAGCCTATTTCTAGTTTGCATCTAGGCGGCTCTTTACTGATTACTATACATTTAGTTTTTCTACTGATATTCTCATATTAAGTTTGTTTGCTGTGATATTAAAGGCGTGGAGCTGCCTTTGTAGGTCATCTTCGTTATCAGCAATTAGTACTGCATCATCGGCATACCATAGTATCATGATTTCTTACTTAGTATCATATTCATGTTTTCTTACTTAGTGAATTATTTGATTCATCATCGTATTGAATAATAATGGTCTAATCGGGTCTTCTTGGCGGATTTCTCTTTTTAGTTCTATGCATTGTGTTTCTCCTGTTGGCATTATAACTCTGGTCTTGTTGTTCTTGTTAATTTCATTAATTGTCCTTAATATATAATGGTCTATTTGTTCAGCTTGTAATAAATTTAAGATGTCATTTCACGTCACCCTGTCACAAGCACTTTTTTAAATCTTCAAAGCACATGTTGGTTTTCCATATTCAATAGACTACTCTATTATTTGTCTGATAATAAAAACTGCGTCTATTGTGATGCGGTTCTTCCGAAAGCATTGTTGTTCATCTGCCATGTTCGCTTGTTCCTCGATTTTGTCTTTTATGATTGCCGTTAACAATTTTAATATACTATTCATTAGACTAATGTCTCTATAATTTTCAGGATTTCTCGAGTCTCCCTTTTTAAGTATTGGTAGCAGGA
Organism: Diabrotica balteata; assembly: GCA_918026665.1. Classification (NCBI taxonomy): domain Eukaryota; kingdom Metazoa; phylum Arthropoda; class Insecta; order Coleoptera; family Chrysomelidae; genus Diabrotica; species Diabrotica balteata. The sequence continues at coordinate 108,721,123 of OU898276.1, forward strand.
GACTCTTCTTCCATTTCGCTGGTACTACTTCGGTATTTATTGTATCGACGAATAATTTTAGTAGCCATTTGCGTAGTGTTGTTCCTCCATATTTTAGTAGTTTATTCTTTATCTTATCAGGACCAGGTGCTATTCTGTTTTTTAATTTTTTGATTCGTTCTTGTAGCTCTTCTTCTGATATTAGTACTCTATTGTGAGTTTGTTATAATGTAGTCAATCATACAGTTACCTCCTCTTGTATATGATCAAGTGATCTTATGTTATATTGGGTGGTCAAAGCATGTGTTGTTAATTCGGAGGTTTTTCATTAAACAAAGTTCTAGAAGTCTTTCTCCGTTATCGTTGAGCGTTTTTTCGTTAAATATTTGTGTAACTCCAGTCACAGATATGTTGCCTACTCTGGCGTTTAAGTTGCTGAGAATTATTGTTTTACTACCGGCTATTGTGGTGTCCAGTAGGCCTTAAAGCTGTCCATAAAAAGTATCTTTTTCTTCCGTATTTTTGTTGTTATCCTTTGCATATACGGAGATAATATTAAGTATCGTCTGGTAAAGTTTTAGTCAAACCAGCATCATGTGTTCGTTGATGTATCTTATTTCTTGGATGTTCTTACTATATTTATTGTGCATTAAGAGGCCCACTCCTGCCTGAGCGTATTTGCTTAGATTTACTCCGCTGTACAGGAATATAAATTTGTTTCTATTGGCACTTTCTTTCCCTTTCTTTTTGTTTCGTTCAGGCCACATATTATATCAATTTTATGGAGCTACAAATCCCGCACAACTTTCTGTTTCCGTTTGTTGCACGATGCGGTATTCCAAATGTGAATTCGTAGATTATTTAGTCTCTTTGTCCTTTTTCTTGCATGGTTTGTCATCTGTGTATGCGTCCATTTTATTTGTACATAATCAAGTTCTAAACGTGCATGTTTGCTGGTGCTAACTCAAAATAATTACAGACCCCCCATTTTGACTATGAACTACTACGAAGTACGGATTAGAAGTTAAAAAATAATGAAAATTGCCTATTCTTAGAATCATATTTATGGACACCGCCATTACAAAAACCAGAATTAAAGAAACAATAGACAATTACCTGTAACGAATAATTTTAGAATGCTACCGTCCACTACAAAGATATTAATTCCTTTTTAAAAGATAATATCAATTTGTTATCCACCAGAAACATTACATACATTACATATTAGTTATTACTTCACATCACCAGTTATTATATTAGCTATTTTTAACGATCTACAACAAGTTCCAGACTTTAGGCGATACTTATAGGAATTGAAATTATCATTAGAATTAAAAATTTTTAAAATTTTTCTACCGAGCTTACATAGGGTTTACATTTAAACAAAAACAAAAAAAATTATGGTTATGTACCAAATAACAGAAAATGATAATAATGACTGTCAATACGTCGAAATGAAATGTTAAACTGGTTTTGAAATATTAATTATTTATTGTTAACTTTATTTAAAACAACACTTATATGACAATAAGCTAATTCATAAAACTTATAATTTTATTTATTTATAATTTTTGTTAGTTTGTCATAAAAGCAAAATTTTTTTATTAATGAAAAATGTCTATTTTTCCTTAGAAAAATTTGAACAAAATGTACATTATATCACTCTGGCTGATATTTTCTTTAAGAAGTTTTTGGGATTAAAATTGGATCAAAAATACTGTTCCACATAAACTGTAAATGGTCTGGGATGACCATGAAACACAACAAAATGAACAAGTCCTGGGGAGGTAGGACACTGAGTCGGACTTTGGATTATCCTGGATGACAACAAACTGCAGTTTTCAAAACTTGGCCTCTTAAATCGAGATTGGTATGGTGTTGATACAAGCATGCTATTTAGGGTGGCAGTGTATAAAATTAAGATAGCTACGATTATAACCAACGTTTTGAAAGAACATGGTACATGAAGAAGAAGAAGGCGTCTTAAACGCTCCTGCTTCAATACATGTGGACCTTGTCAAATTGTTGTAAACTGTTGTCAAAGACTGCCATTTAGCATCTTGAGTTCTCAACAGTTAACATATCTACAAAAAATTGCTGGTTTTGAATAACTACACGCCGCAAGCTCTCTCTTCCGAATCAAAATATTAACATTCAAACTCCACACTGCTACTATACTACACATTTTCCCATAACAAAAGCGAACAACAAACAAACAATAACAAATTTAAAGAAAATCCAGACTAAACAATGAAACCAAATGCTTTGGCGTTTCATCGTATAGTGATTTCATTCGCTTTCCCGCATAACTTTCTCACCAGCCTAAGTGGATATTTATTTGATGTGCAATATTAAGCGGAATCAACATCCAAGCAAAGCAATTAAAATTATTATATATAGAACAGAAATGTTTATATTATTAATCTTAACGACGCAAAAGGATTGAGAAAATATTTTCATGTTTTAACATATATGAAAAACAAAATGCTACAATATAAAGAAACATAAAATCAGAAAATTTTTCATCGATCGTGATTTAAGTAAACTAAAAGTACAATCTTACTAGAAACCAACAGGACTATGTTAGGAACATTTTTATTCCGATAATACATTAGCATTTTACCTGACCCAACCATGCAATCATTTGCACTCTCTCCGTAGAACAAAGAAGTTAAAATAAATAGAGTCTCACCATTCTACTATACTTATTTCGTGGATTTACATTCATCAAGAACGATTTGTGAAGCCTTAAATTAAAAGGAACCGCTGCGTTTACCGAATTCTTCTTCTTCTTCTTCTTATTTTTATATAGACATGATTCTGTCTGTTTTTCAATGTGCCTCCAGTAAGTTGTCGTTTTATCGTTCTCGTGGTCTTCCTCCTGATCGTCTTCCTATTACAGAACGGTCTCTTTCAGTCTCTACTACTCTATTTGTTGTCATTCGACTTATATAATAGTTTCGTTCTACTCTTCTATTTCTTATTCAGTTTTTGATGTTCTCCATCTTGCATCCACCTTATATATCTGCTCTGTCCCATAGTGCCTTACTATCAATTTTTCAGTTGATGGTAAGAGTTTTCGTCTTTGCTGTTTCTAACATCCTTTTTGTCATCTCTGTATTAAGTCTTGTTTCTGCCGCGTATGTCATTATTGGTCTGATGACTGTTTTGTAAATTCTGTCTTTTTTGTTCCCGATATTTTTATTTCTCCATATTGTTTCATTTAGGCAACCTGCCGCTCTGTTTGCTCTATTCACTTGATATTCCACTTCAGTTTCGAGATTAGCTAGATAATGTAATGCCTAGATATTTAAACTTCATCACTTGTTCTATTATCTGACCTTCCAGCTCCAATTTACATCTTGGTAAATTTGCTGTTGTAACCATGCATTTTGTCTTTTGTGTCATTTAACAAGTTAAATTTTATATGGCGATTATATTAAATTGGTGCACCACACGTTGTAAATCATCCTCTCTTTGAAATAATAGTGATGCGTCGTCTGCATAGCAGAATATTTGACAATGACTGACAATTATTGTAACATAATATAGCAGTGTACGTTACCAGCGACATCTGTATGAAGCAACATAAAGTCAGGATAGTTAATGTTTTATTTCACATACGCTGAGAAACTGTTTGAGAAGTAAAACAGTAAGATGAAAACATGACAACAATTGCAAAAAATGGCAATAAATAAGAGATATATTAATGGTCTTATTCTTTTCTAAGATGTGCTCTTTTTACTGCTTAATTAAAAAACCAAAAATTACCTTAACTATCTATATTCGCCATCAATTATATGGACACCTAAAAGTCCCCGCCTATTAATCTAGCCTGCGAATGACGTGTGGCAAACCTCTGGCTCAAACTTATAAACATAATCTATTATGAATGGGCATAAGAACGAGAGTAATTATATAAGTTGGTGTAATAACTTCAGGTTACAAGGTTAAATGGCTATTTTGCATGTAAGATTTTCAGACCTTTGACACGATACATGATATATGTGCGTATTTTGTAAGCTAATTTGACAAATATGTTTTATTATCAAGGGCGTACGAAAGATTTCATACAAAAGTTTTTTATCAATCAACACTATGATTAGTTTCTTATTTAATTGGGAATTAACCTTAATTTAAGAAATTAGATATTATTTATTTAACGTTCATGACTCTATTTCGAGGATTGTTTTAAAATATAATATTATGAGTACCACTTATAGTAAAAATTTAGACAGTAAAAGTGTAAATTGACTTTATAAGTACAATATTACTTCTTTAAGTAGAAGCATTCAACATTATATTGTCCTTATTTTTAATATGAGTGTTGGGACGTCTTTATTGACGGAAAGTTCATTAGAATACATAAAATCATTTTTAATTTAAAAATCTCTGTCAAATAAATAATGGCAGAATGTGATTAGTCTTTAATAATATTACAAATTTTGTCATAGCAGTAAAATTATCTTGTTGGTAATTTAAAGGTACTAAAAAATTTAGGTACTAGGAAAAAAATTATAATCTGCACTTAGTATGTATTATATTTTATTTTTGTTGTAATTTTAATGTCGACACCAAATTATATTTCACTTTATATTGACAGAACATTTTTAAAACTTAAATGATTCCAATAGAGTGGCCCTTTTGTTTACAATTTTGTCAAATTGCGTTTGTCAAAATAGTATTTTCTTTTTGTTTCATTTAACTTTTAATATGAATAACTAAATACTATTTGCTAAAAAATGTCAACGCAATTTATTTCAGTTGGCAAAAATGAGTAATCTCTTTTTCAATTTTTGTCATGTTAATATTTTCGTTTTTTAAGGCATTGATGATCCTCACTATTGCATTCTACAATCATTGCATTATGATTTAAGCCAGGTTTATACATATTTAGAAACTAGCACATCTCACTGGCATGCCAGTGCTTAACTAGGGCAGTGCTGGACAGGCACGTTTATACGTATCCAGTAACTGCCTCCAGTCTCTCTCCTACTTAGACCAGAGAACTGATAATTTTTTCGTCACATTTGTTGATACAAGTATCTAACAACTGCTTTTGATAGTTTTAGTGAAAAAAATTTGAACTAAATAAAATATACAAAAAATTAAACATCACTTTTTGCCACAACCTTTATATAAACAATATAAGATCGCTATGTGATTTTAAATACTAAAGGTGAAGACCGGTAAACTATATGAAAAAGTGACACAGACACAATTTTACTAGAAAGCACAGAAAATTCTTTAAAATGAGGGGTTGTAATTTTTGTTAATTTTTATAGCGAAATACATGTGATATTGTCCCTATTATCATGCTAAATTAAATTTTTTTGGTTTCTTTTGTATAAAATGTATTAATAATATTTAAAAAATTAATAAAATACAAACTTGCCTTTTCTATGCTTTGTTAGCAAAATTGTGTCACTTTTTCATATCAATATAAGGTTGAATGTTCGAACAAATGAACTTTGATGGTACACAAGGCAAATATCGAACACAGTAGTTAATCAAATCTTGCCCAAGTACTTTCGATCACAAGATGATCCTCAGGGGCATTTCGTCAGTTGTGGCCTATCCAGCAGTAATAGAATGTTATAAATGTAATTTGGGACATAACAAATACACTAAACAAAGACAAACAAACACTTTAAAATTTAACAAATGGAGAAGCTACATTTTATATAGAAGCCGGAGACAGAATGGCTCCCAGCCTGGGGCCGGCTAGGATGATCTTGTGATCGAAAGTACTTGGGCAAGATTTGATTAACTACTGTGTTCGATATTTGCCTTGTATACCATTAAACTTTTTCATATGCCTGGCCTTTAACTTTAGTTTTTAAAATCAAATAGCGATCTTGCATTGCTTACATATTATTTAATAGGTAAAAAATGTCGTTTAATATTTTGCATGTTTTGGTTTATTAATTATTGTTATTACAAAATTTATCAAAATCAATTGTTAGATACCTATATTAAAGAGTGTCACGAAAAAAAAGGGTTTTTATTGGCTAATTTTTCTGGTCTAACTAATGAGGTCATTCGTTTGTTGTACTCTTCACATGTATACGCCAGCGACTGGAACAATGTGTATAAACGTGTCCACAACCGTTTGCGCGGTATTACATAGAACACGGTCGAGGGCCACAGACATGAAAAATATACCAGCTCTCTATTTGAGACATCGCTAGCAAACAGCGCTGGACTGGCGTAAAAAAAGTGTTTCCATGATAGGACTACAATGCCAGCGAAGTCGTACCAGTGTAACTGGCGCCATTCACTGGATACGTGTAAACCTGCCTTTATGTTATTTTTTTAGGCCTTAAGGCAGGTTTACGTGTATCCAGTAACATCCACTGGCATGAAAGATAGAATAGAACTGGACTGGCGCGAAAAAGTATTTACACTGTTTTCAGTTGTTTTACGTTGTTGGAAAAGTGTAAACCTGCCTTTTTAGTCGTTTTTGCCTTCACAAAGTATTTTGTAAACACAATTATTTGTTCTTATTTATATATTGACAATTTTAATTAGGACAAAACATATCTTTCTTCTGGTTGTCTTAAATAGTGCTGCAGGATTTTGGTTTGCTTTTATTCTCTTAAGTCAGGTTTACACATATCCAGTAACTGGTACCAGAGAGATATATGTTCATTTAATAATACACGGCAAGATACATGGTCGAAGTATGACAGGTCGAAGACGAACGTCATGGCTTAAAAACCTGAGAGAATGGTTTAACAGATTCTCGAATCCCTTTTCCGAGATGTCATCAACAAAATGAGTATATCCAATTTGATAGCCTACGCACGATAATGAAGCAGAGCAAGAACAAGAGCAAGCAGAACAAGAAGAATAAAAAGAAACTTTAATGGGAGACTTTGTATGGTACATTAAAGAACTAATAATGCAATGAATTTGCTTACATAACTGCTCAATATGTTTCATAAAATCGCAAGATTAAATAGCCCAAGATTGGCAGTCATTACAAAAAGTTCAGGTACATAAGTCAGAACGTCATTATTGACGTTATTATCAGTTGCAGGTCGGTCTGATAGCCAAGAAGGCTCGGCGGAGCCTTCCGCGAAGCGAAGAGCTTTTATTTTACTATATTATGTGTAAAGTGTTACTTGAATGGCTCTGAACACAGGTGTCTGATTTTTTTGCAATAATTAAGCAACAAATTAACTAAAACAACTTTACAAGCTCTTATTTAAAAGGATTTTTAATGTTTTTTTCAGTAAAATTATGTCACTTTTCTATATAGTTTACCACACTTCACCATTAGTATGTTAAATAAAATAGTAGCAATATTACATTGTTTACATATAGTTTATAAATAAAAAACTATTTTTAATCTTTGACATATCTTGTTTTACATACTGTTTATATATATATATATATATATATATATATATATATATATATATATATATATATATATATATATATTATACAACCAAATTTATAAAACGCAGTTGTTAGTTAACTGTATCAAAAAGTGTCACGAAAAGGCTTTTATTTGCTAATTTCTCTGGTCTAACATATCGAGAAGTGACATAGGTTGTTACACTGAACAAAACAATAGATTACATGTGTTTGGTTTTTTGTTTGCCTCGGAATGTGGGTCATACAGCCAAAAAATTACCTTTAATTTCATCTTTTTATAAAAGGAAACATAACATTCGTTCTTTTAAATCCCTACTCAAATTTTATTACACAATAAAATGAAATTAAGAAAGAATATAGTAGTATAGAATCATAAGAGCTCCATAAAATAGGGCCGCATTTCTTTTAAATTATTCTTAATTTGAAAAAGAAAGAATAAGGCACATAAACCAATATAAAGATGGTACACAAACTAAACTTATTATAAAGTTAAAGAAACTTTTTGTCACTTAAACAGTTTTTATTAAATTAAAAAGTGTAAGTTCTAGACCAAGTTTCTTCGTCGTATATATCATTGTATCATTTGTATATAACTTACCAAACAGAGATGAGCTTTTATTAAGAGTTAGCACCATCTTACCTGAAACAAAAGTAGGAATTAATAATAAAAAAATTACAAGGTTCATGCAATGTATAACAATAGTACATTGTTTACCGGGTAGGAAAAGCTTAACATTCCTGGACGACTGTGAAGATTGCTAAGTCGAGGCGCAAGCCGAGACTTAGCAACACAGAGTCCAGGAATGGGGCTTTTCCTACGAGGTAAACATACTATTTTTCCGCAAATCGTTTAAAATTCGACATATATTGATTGATTTAAAAAAAACGCGATAATTTTATTCCCAAATAAATGGTGCTTTGAAATTCCTAATAAAATTACTTGGGTTACTATGGAAACGTATTGAGGTTGAATTGTCAAACTTGACGCTTATAAATTTAATTGCTGGTGATCTCGAAAGTAAAATGATGATGAAATTTTCATTCCTGGGACTCCTCCAGAGCTGGTTGAGGCAGTGAATACTGCTTCATTAGAATTATTGCCAAAGAAATCAAGAGAAAAGTACGAAAATGCATACAGACGTTTTATAGATTATCGCATGAGTAAAAATACGAGTTCTTTCTCAGAAAATGTTGTAATGGCATACTTCCTAGACCTTTGTTTAAAGATGAAATCTTCAACATTATGGGCCAATTATTCAATGCTGAAGTCAACCCTTGCACTTAAACACAATGTAGATATATCTACATACTTCTGGGGCCTGTAGAATGGATAAGTTAGTCCGAATGACTGTACACGATATAGAAGACTTAGGATCTAAGCTTTTAATCAGCATACCTGATTCGAACACCAACAAACCAAGATCATTTGTATTTAATCAGATCTACTTGAATGTTTGTCGAAAGTATGTTTCGTTAAGACCAGAAAATATTAACAGTGACCGATTTTTCTTTAAATATCAAAGCGGAAAGTGTTGTAGACAAGTGGTACGAATTCATCAATTTAGAAAAATGCCCAAAATAATTGCTACTTATTTGAACTTGGTAAATCCGAAAGAATATACTGGTCACTGCTTTCGTCGGTCTTCTGCAACAATATTGGTTGACTCTGGTGCCGACATAACTAGTTTAAAGAGGCATGGCGGATGGAAGTCATCAAACGTTGCTGAAGGATATATCGAAGACTCGCTTAACAATAAGGTTAAGGTGGCAAATAAAATTTTCACAGTACAAAATATTCAACAAAATGACACTTCCACCCTGCATGTTGTCCAAAATGTTTCTCATAGTTCTAAGAGTGTTCCTCCAATGTTCAATAATTGTACTAACTGTCAAATTACTGTAAATATAACAAATTTATCTTAAAAATGTATTCAGCAATGACTTGATGTTTTCAAAATATAAATTAATTCCTTATAAGCAATGTGTTTTCTATCATTTATGTAGAACACTAACAACTGTACGGAAATATCATTTCCTTACAGTAAGGAAATGACATTTCCTTACAGTAAGGAAGTCCTGACTTTTTCTTCAAGAAATTTTGACAGGAATGTCAAAATTTCCTGGCGATTTGCGGAAAAGGTAACTATTTAATATTGCGTCACTTTTTATTATATAATATTGTTTTCTTTAGTTCAGAAATTTAACTCACAAAGTTTTAGTTATTTCTTGGAACAGAGAGAAAGACACTATCGAACAGAGCTAGAAGTACAAATATACGACGGAGATGCAAAGTGGAAAATATCAAGGAGAAGGTAAGAAATAGAAGAGTATAATGGTATAATCATATAAGCCAAATGACAACAAATAGAGTAGCAAAGAGAGCAATAGGCGTTTCCCCAATAAGAAGAAGATCAGAGGAATGACCACGAAATCGATGAAAATTTAACTTACTGGAGGTATAAAAAAAAACAGTCATATTCACAGAAAAATAAGAAGAAAATAAAGAAGCTAGAACAATGGAAAAAGACTGCTAAAAAATCTAAAATTTAATAATACAAATAAGTCTACAATAGTAATTTGAAAATAAAGTTCTTATTCCAAATATGATGTAACCTTGCGTTATTATCACAAAAACTATTAGCTTTAAGAAAACTGAATACAAGACAATGGTTAAAGATATCATTGGAAGCAAAGGCGAAACATAAAAGCTTTAAAGTAAAAAATCAATTGTGTACCTCGGAGGTAAAGGACACTATGTCCATTTTTATCGAAATTTAGATTATTGCACTTTTATAAATAACTTTTCTGGTTCTACACATAGGTAAACCATACTGTGTCCAGAGACAATTTTACGACAAGTTACCGACTTTTTAATAAACACCAAGTCCACTTCCAGTCAGAGGTAAACAACACAATGTGGACTTGGTGTTGTTTACCTCTACTAAATGTGTGCACCATCATTTGCCATCCGGACATAGTGTTAGGTACCCTTGTACCTGGTGGAATTGTCATGAACTAAAATCATTGAAACCTTTTAGGTTAGATCGCAATTGTGTTAGATTAAAAGTTGTACAATAAATTCGTTGTTTAATAATTACAAAATGGATCCGAACTCTCGTGGAAAAAGAATATTACAATTACTGTCTTGTAATATTCTAAATAAAACAATACTTACAGGTACATTATTTAATAACACTGATTTTGTATTTTTCTAACCTCAAATATTTAGTATTGTATATTCTTTTGTATAGGGCTCAGAATTTTAAATTGTACGTACATTTTTTGTATCTACCGTTAAAATAGAAGTATCAGTTAGAATGTTTTTGTTACTAGTAAAGAATTTTGTCTGTTTTTTTAAATGACCATAAAATGGTATGATTGTTGTCAGGTATTTAAGTAATATGCATTGCCATTTATATTACTGTGTTGTAAGCAGAGACAGGAATTTACCAAGCAATTATCAATATATACTCGTATCAACAAAATACCACAATAGATTGCTTAAAATTTATTTACCGTTGTTGTTGATACACAACATGTTGTATCACTATAATTATTGTTGTTGTTGATACCAACATATTAGGGTAAACAGATGTTGCGAGATCTATATTTTTTTAATAAGAGTAACGGAAATTGCTCAATGCATTCCGGTTTTTGTTTATAAGAATTATTTTTGTGTTGGCCAATTATAGGCTTATAAAATAAGCCTATATTTATTATTACAAGGCTGCATTTGTTTTAGAACCACCTGGTCACTACAGTAACTTCCAAGGTAATGTTAAGGAAGTGGGCGAAGATGATAATTTGTTAGGAGATGATAATTCGGATATTGATATAACCTATGATCCTCTAAGCTCAGAATAGGACGACAATAATATGAGACATATAAGTAAACGAAAGCGAAAACAAAGGTACCTAAAAGAGGTAAGACTTTTATTACTCCTACGACTAGTAAAGAAATAACAAAAAATCTTCTTAAGGACGATTCATCCCTAAGCAGTGATGCAGCCAATTCCAATGAACATAATGAAGTCATTTTAGAAGAAGAGAAAAGTGTTAAAAGAAAGGTGCAACGTGTAACTAAGTGCAAACAAAAAGGTAAAAAACGTGTAGTAAATGAACAAAATTGGGCCTGTATTGTTTGCAAATAAAAAATAGCTGGTGGGAAAGAGTATTGCAGTAAAAGATGCAAAAACGTTCCTGCAAAAATGTTAAAGCCTCCTTGCACGTGTCGCATGAAATGCTTTGAAAGATTTCCAGAATACGAAAGACAACAATTTTAACGTGTACTAGACTGAGACAAACGTTTCAGATGTTAAAAAGCAATTTATCTTCTCATGTGTCGACATCAAACCTACTCTTCTATTAAGAACAAAAGACCTAAATTCTACCAAGTCTAAAAATAATACACTACACTACCATTCTACAGTGAACAACCAGCGATTGAAGGTGTGCAAGGTTATGTTTTTAACACACTTTGTATATCTAATTTAGTAGTAGTATACATTTAGTATACATCTACATATAGCAGTTTAGTATATATCAAAATATTAAATTATTCTCAAAGTAGGAGATTCATTATTCCAGAGCAAGGAGTAAGAGAGATTATCTTGGCACAGAACTTACGATAGAAAATATGTATCAACTGTACATCAACATGTTGATGAATGCAATGAAAGACATGTAGATCTAAAGCTCAGAGCAAATTTTATATAAATATTTTTAATATATTTAATAAAGACTTCAAGTTGTCGTTTAAACCATCTGAAATATACACTTGCGATACATGCAGTAAATTCACCGCTCAATTGAAAAATAATCTTACTGCAGATGAACTAACCAATGTACAGGCTGATCATGATGCTTACCTAATTGAATTTAAAACTCGGTATAACTTACAACAATTGGATTTTTTAATGGCTGAAGAGTCACCAAAACACAAAGTACTATCTGGTGATTTGCAAATATGTTTGCTTTCACCACTAACAAACAATTGTAGTAGTTTCTACAAAAGAAAGATTTGAACATTAAATTTTACGTTATATGATGCTGATGATTCTTTTGTACAATATATGATGTGGGACGAATCCAAAGTGGCCAGAGATGCAAATGAAATTGCCTCGTGAATTTTGAAATGGGCTGACGATACAATCCCAGGTAGTCAAGTAGAGGACATCACTCTTTGGACCAATAACTGCTATGGACAAAATAACAATATAAGTATTATATTATGCTATTTTTGGATACTGCGTAAGTACCCTTAAATAAAGACGATCTCTCAAAAGTTTTTACTGAAAGGGCACACACATATGGAAGCAGACAGTGTTTATGCTTTAATCGAAAGAAACTCTCCAATTTGACCATTTTGACACCATGGAACTAGCAATAGCTAGTTAGGCAAACATCAGGTCAATACTCAGTGCACAATATGGAACTTTCAGATTTTAAAAACTTCAAAACGCTGTTCGATAAAATATTGTCACCTAAGCCTCCTTTTGTAAGTAGAAAAAAGAATGTTAATAAAGACCGTGTTCTACTGTCAACATGTGTTTCCTACAAGTTCAACAAGAACACATTGAAAAGCTCTTTTATAAGACCGATTTCAATAATTAAAATATATATGAAGTGGACTTCACGAGGTATCGAAGACAGCAAGTAACGTTTCCAGCCCAATTAAATTAAGTCTCAGTAAACCCATTACCAATCACAAAACAAAAGTATAATAACTTAATTACACTACTGCCTTTTCTTCTGTCAGTTTTTCATGGGTTTTATCAAAATTTAACACATAGCGATGTAGCCACAAACGATTACCCACAAGAAGATGAAGATGATATTGAGCCTCTTTAACAATTTTTAGACTTCGTCGTCTATAATTTTACTTAACTCTTATAACATTATAATATTTGTCTCTAATAAAATAATAGTATAGGCTGTTTAATGTTTTTGTCTTATTTATTTCAGAGACTAATTCATTTCAATTTTTTTTATATAATGAACGGTGAAATTCAGGTAACACTTCATGGAACGAAAAACGATTATACACACCACAATAATAATATAATAATCTTGGTTACATATTTTTTTTTTTTTTTATTATAACTAATAAATTAACAATCAGAATAAAACAATATATTCTATAAGTTAATGTGATGAGTTTAAGTCCTGTCCCTTGGTTCTGGCGTGATGTGGTCCCCTCCAGTGAGAGAATCACGGGTCCATGTTACTGGTCTGTTGGCCAACGTCGCTTTAGTCTTCGGATAACTTGATGTTGAGGTATTGCGGAGATTAATGGGTTGGAGTGTGTGTTCACTTTTTGAATGTATTGTAATTTCTTTTGCTGGTATACTTCTTTCACTGTTGAGATATTGAGATCCTCATAGATTCGTTGGTTGGTTACGTACCAGGGTGCATCAACAATTGCTCTTAAGATTTTTGATTGACATCTTTCCATAATAGCAATATTAGATTTACTACTACAGCCCCACAGCTCTATGCCATATGTCCATATTGGTTTAATAACTGTTTTATAAATTAGAATTTTATTATTTATTGACAGTTTGGAGTTTTTTCCAATTAACCAATTGATTTCTTTTTGTCTTAGTTGTATTTGTTTTCTTTTTTTGGTGATGTGTTCTTTCCAACACAGGGTTTGGTCCAGGTGTAGCCCTAGGTATTTGGTTGTTTTAGTCCTGGGTATTTCCTCATTGTTGATATATATTGGTGGTGGTGTTTCTCGTCGTAAAGTGAAAGTTACGTGGGTTGACTTGTTTTCATTAATTTTTATTTTCCATTGTTTTAGCCAGTTTTCAAGCTCATACAAATAATCTTGGAGTTGTTGTGTAGCTATGTTAATGTGTTTGTGACTGGTAAGTGCTACTGTGTCATCTGCAAATGTGCCAATTGTTACGTTATGCGAAGTTGGTAGATCAGAAGTATATAATATATATAATAAAGGTCCCAGGACACTGCCCTGTGGAATTCCCGCCTTAATGGGATGCATTTTAGATATTTCTCCATTTACTTTTGTTCTAAACTGTCGGTTTTCCAAGTATGATGTAAGTATTCGAAAGAAGGGTGGTAATATTTGTTTAATTTTATAAAGAAGTCCTTTATGCCAAACCTTATCAAAAGCTTGACGTACATCTAGTGATACCATTGGGCAATATTCCTTTTCTTCTAATGCGGAATTGATTTTATGGGTTATTCGGTGGCATTGCTGGATAGTTGAGTGTTCTCGTCGAAATCCAAACTGAAAATTTGGTATCCAGTCTGCGCCTGTAAGGCCTGGATCTATTCTTTTTATTAAAAGTTTTTCTAGTAATTTGGAGATTGTTGATAACAGACTGATAGGTCGATAGGATGAGACTTCACTTGGATCCTTTCCTGGTTTTGGAAATAAAAGTATTTCTGCAATTTTTAGATTGTTAGGCCAATAATTACATCTTAATATTGCGTTAAATATATATGTAAGGATCACTATACCCTTTTTTGGTAATTCCTTTAGCATTTTTGGAGTTATTAGGTCAATTCCTGGTGACTTTTTGATATTTAGTTTTAAGATTTCTTCTTTAAGTTCTTTGGGTGTTGTTAATTTTATTGGATTTACTGACGGTTGTTCTGAGTTTAAATAATTAATAATTTCTTGATCTTCTTCATTGTTGTGTGGTTGGAATACTGTTGCTAAATGTTCAGCAAATAATTCGGATTTTTCTTTATCGCTTCTTGCCCATTGGTTCTGTGTGTTTGTGGTTTTTCTTACTGGTGGCGATATTGCTTGAGGTTTTAAGGATGATTTGATTGGTTTCCATATTGAATGGTCGTATCTATTAAGTTGTGTTACATATTTTTTGACTGACTCTTCTCTTGCAATTTTTAGTTGTGTTTTTAATTTATTGGCTAAGCGATTGTAAAACGTTTTATCCGCTGGGTTCCGACTTTGTTGCCATTTGGCTCTTGCTCTTCTTTTTTCAGCAATGAGCTTTTTAATTTCTAGTGGAATATTTATTCTATTCTCGATTTTATTTTTATCTGCATCGTTCGGTGTCGCTTCTTTTGCAGCGTTTTGTAATAATGTCATAAAGTTGTTTGTAGCTGCTTCTATTTCTGAAGGGCTTCTTAGTCTTACATTTAGTTTAATGTTTTCATCCAGTATTTTTCGGTAAACGTTCCAATCTGTTCTAGGTCCATGCAGTTTTGGAGTAGGTTGTTTGTTAATAACGCAGGTGCTAATTGTTGCAATAATTGGTGAATGATCTGAAGATAGATCATAACTTGGAACTATGTCCATAAAGGTGTTAGATATTCCTTTTATGATGCAAAAATCTAAGAGGTCTGGTCTTTTTTTGGGGTCCGTTGGCCAGTACGTTGGTGTTCCTGTTGATAAATATGAGTATTTATTTTCTTGCATTAAGCTATAAAGCTCTCTCCCCTTTGTTGTTATTAATCTTGATCCCCAGTACGTGTGTTTACTATTGAAGTCACCAGCTGCGATAAATTTTGGACCTAGAGTATTGAAGAAGGATGCGAAATCGGTTTTTTTAATATTGTGCTTTGGAGGGCAATACACTGCTGCTATTGTTATTTCGTAAGGTAATGAGCACACTTTAATTACTGTAGCTTGGATACAGTCTGTTATATAACTATCCATCATGAAATGTTTAATTGATTGTTTGATCAAAATTGCTGTACCTCCATGGGCTGTCTTGTCTGGATGGTTAGTATGGTACGTTAGATATTGAGGTATTTTAAAATACGATTTGTCTGTAAAATGTGTCTCACTTATTAATAATACATCTATAAAATTTTGTTGTAGAAATATTATCACCTCGTCCTTATGATTCAGCAGGCCATTGGCGTTCCATTCTGCTATTCGTAGAAAGAATTTTATTTGCATATGAGTTTACTTAGCATGTTTATTACCATGCTGTTTTGTTGCAAGATTTGATTAAACATGGCTTTGAATTCTTCTAAAAACTTCATAAGAATGGTGTTTGAATCTTGGTTATCTGAAGGAGCAGCAGGAGGTTGTCTATTACCCGCTGCATTAGCATAGCTTACATTTGGTCTTACTGTGTTGGGTATAAAGTTTCTGTTACGTGCTTGCGACATATTTTGGTGATGATTATATGTAGTTTGTGCTATATTTTTATTTCTATTTAAATTACGATAATATTCGCATCCTTTATAGTTAGCTGGGTGATCTCCTCCACATAAAGCACATGTAGCTGGTGTGTTCTTGTTCTTTTTACAACTGCTTGTACTGTGCTGTCCTCCACATTTCACACAGACATATGGTCTATTGCAATATGTTTTTGAATGGCCATATAATTGACATCTCATACATTGGATGATATTTTTGTTTTTTATAGGTGGTTCAATTTGTATATTGCAGTGTTGTAGTTTCTGAATTTTATAAATATCTTGGTTATTGTCTGATGGTTCAAGGTCAACAAAGAACATATTTATCGGCTCTTTTGTAATCCTATGTTTAGCATTAATGATGTTTCTTACCTTGTGACCCAGTTTTGTCAGTTCTTCTTTGATGTCTTCTGTTGCATGTGAATAGTGAAGGTATTTAATTACGACTCTATAGGCCCTTTCTTCCTTTGGTTGATATGTGTGATGAATAATGTTGTTCTCTCTCATATATCTGGAGAATTTTCTGTATATTTCTGGATCGCTACAAATTATTTTGACTGTATTATTTGCCATAGTTCTGGTTTCGTATTGTTCAGCTTCAGCTATTTCTGTAAATTTTTTCCTCATTTCTGGGAAGTCGCTTACATCGTAAACAAATATTGGTGGTGGTTTAGGTATTCTTGGCGCTGTTTCATTTTGATTGGTTTCATTTTCTTGGGTATCCGTTAGGGTATTATATTTGTTCGATAGTGTAATGGTATCATCTTCTTTGTCTGTTTCTACATTTGATCTGATTTTTCTGCGTTTTGTAGTTTTAACTACTTGCCATGAGTTATTTGTTGACACATTTGCACTTTCTGGTTCGTCATCGCTTGTTGATGACATTCTGTAGTATTGCTGGCTATTTCTGTTATTTATATTGCTGTTGTGTGCCGCGTTTTGTTGATTTATATATTGTTCTTGATTGGGCGGAAATATCATATTCGTCGAAGAATTAGTGGTTGGTTGATTTATTTGCATATTGTACATACCTGGTATTTGTGATGAGATTTGTGGATAACCCTGTATATTGTTGATTTGTGATTGACCCTGTGTGTTGTTTGGAATCTGCATTTGTGGGTAACAATTCATTTGGTTTGATGGATACTGGATTGGTAATGGCTGGCTGTTTACATTTTGTATTTGTTGGCTAACTATGTAGTTGTCGAATCCTGGTCCATTTCCCGTTGGAAACATTATAAATAAATTACTGTATTGTTTTTAAATTTAATTTGATGAGTTTATTATTTTTAAGTCTATTACTAATTGATTGCTTTTTAATCACTTCACATTTATCTGTTCAAATCGAGAAAACCGGTCGAATGTTGATAACAGAGAACCATTTAACGTCCGCTCGGTATGGAGTATCGATGTGAACTTTGGTTACATATAAGAAACATTTGGGTATTTACTGATTACAAATTTCAAAAATGTTAAAACTGCTCTCTTGAAAAAGTAAAAAATGGACATAGTGTCCTTTACCTCCGAGGTACGATATATTCATAGGACACCAGAGGTCTTCTCCATACTAAAAAATTTCACTTAGTAGAGAAATAGCTTGAAGGTAAAATTTAAACATATCTGGTCTAGCAGAAACACACAGGAAATATCAAGGATATGTTAAAACGAAAAGCCACACTATTGACGTATCTGGATCTGAAAACACAAAATATAATAGTAGCCATACTTATAAACAATAGAATATCAAAATATATCAGGCAATATGAAACAATAAAAGGTGACCATAAAATAACAATAAAATTAAAACCAGAAAATATGCATGTTATTCAGGTAAATATTCCCACAACGAATGGCTCAAATGAAGACATTCATGAACTTTACAGCAACCTAAAAAAATCTTGGAAAAATTTCACAAAAAAGGGTGTCCAGAAACTCTAAACGAAGACTAAAGATTTCTCAGATAATTTTAAGGCAATTTATTCAAACTCACCTACTCCAAAAATGCTTACCAAGGGAGGTAGAGCTCTTTGGAGATTGCGCCGTGTAATTTATTTTTATTTAGTACCTACAGAACGTTCAATATTTATCATCCATAATTGAATCGATTCCATCAATTGGGAATTTCTAGTACCGGCCATTAGGTACTGGCGTCCGTTTTCGGTAGGTCAGCGGTTATTTTAATGCATAACTTTTTTGTCTTTAGGTTTTAAGCATTGGTAATACTAGATTATTAAATTTTTAAGTATTCTAGCACCAAAAGGTACCTACTGATACTTTAAATCGGTAGGATACACCATTTTGTAGAAAAATCGATTAGAAAGATCTCGAAAGATCGAGGTATTAAACAAAAACTAATAACAAGGTGCCATCTTCAAAGAACTCTAGCTTCCTTAGGAAGCATTTTCGGACTAGGTGAATTGGGTTAAATTGTCTTAAAATTGTCTGGCAAATCTCTGGTTTTTATTTATTAGAAGAGTTTCTGGACATCCTGTATATTATTAGAGACTTTAGCGCCAAATTGAAAAGAATTGAAAATAAACATATTTTAGAGAGATATTTGGCTTGGGCATTAGAAACGACAGAGGAGAACGTCTCCTACAGTTTTTTAGTAAAAGTAATTTGGTGATAACAAAATACACTTCATAAACACCACCCAAGAAGCCTCTCTACATGGACTAGTGAAAAAACACAAAAGTCAAATCGACTACATACTTTGCGGAAAAGATTTAAAGCCTCAGTATTTATTGTAAAAGCTATGCCTAGAGCATCCTGTAGATTAAATGGATGATGTAATTAAAATGTAAGAACTGACATAGATGAAAGATCAATTCTATAAAAACTACAAAATCAGGGCTGATGCATAACGCCATATGATTCAATTCAATGCTCCTTTCAGAAAAAATAATCATTAGATAAATGAGAAGAGTCACCTGAGTAAATGATTGAACTAAAATGAAATAATCTAGATATCGATAGTTATATTAGGGAACGCCCAAATGAGAATCCCCCCATAAACGTTAAAAATATCATTTTTCTGAGAAAGCTATTGTTTTTAAAGCTGGATATCTATACCTATATTTAGTTAATATTTTCATGACGAAATAATAACTGAAATATCTGATTCGTTTGAAAATATTTTGTATAAATCCCTTTTAGCATTGTTTTCTTTACAGTTGCACGAGTCGCACCTGGCAATGCGGAGATTATAAGGGAGGTTCAACTCTCCATATCGTGTTTTAATGGTGGCAGATGATTACGGGGAATTGTATACGTTACGGTAGTGAATAGAAGATAATTTTAGGCTTGTTTCATGAACGGTTGTTGTTTTTCGTGATTGGAAGCGATCAGTCGGTGAACAATTATTAAACCATGAAAAATGTACAAAATACCGCATATAATATAATACCGTAATGGGTTTGGTTTGAATAGCTTTTTAATTACTCTTTAGGTGATTACTCAAGTTTAATAATCATTTATAAATATACATCCATACAACGAACGTAAGATAACTTTTTGTATTACAAGGATCAACAGAAGTATTATAAATAGTATAGATCATTATTTTATTTTAACATAGTAAAAAAAATTAAGATGTCGGGCCGTGCCGAGGTATAAATGCAGATTTTAATCCCTTTTAGTAATAGGAAATATGGAAAAGAAAATAATGAAAGTTACAAAGGTTAGACCAAAAGCTAAAAAGATAAAAATTATATGTAGACAAACTTGACTCAAATTTATTGAAATAAAAAAAATGGGGAATATGAGTCTCAAAAAATAATTACATAAAGGAAAATCATAACGACATAAAAGACTCTTCAATTAGGATCTAACAAAAAACCAAAAATATGAAGCAAATGGCTTAAACAAAATATGGCAAATGTACTACGAAAAGTTATTTAAGGTTAGAGACGGCAATCATGAATATTTATAGAAATTAATTATAAGAGGAATTCTTAAGTGGAATAGGAAATCTGAAACAAAAGAGACGACTAGCCTAGCAGAAATCCCAAACGAACTAATATCTTGAGGTACAGAACTGCAAGGAAAAATATACGCACGAATAATATATATTTAAGAAGAAAACAAACCTAGATCATGTACTCTTTGGTTGTGCCAAATATAATTCGGAATCCAATGTTTTATATAATAATATTGTTCATATTACCCGTAAATCTCCGTTTAACGTTTTGTCTGCCCTAGCGACCCAAAATAGATTAATTTATGATTGTATAATCGATTTTGTGACCAAATGTAATATTTTTCTTTAGTAAAAAAAATGTTTCTACTCTTCACCTTTGTTTTCTCTCCTTTATATGGTTAATCCTATTTACCGTGGCCTAGTTTTCCTGTGTATGTATGTATTATAATGTCCTGATGGGCCCCTGGACATGAAGCGAGTGACCCATCTTAATTGTATGTGTTTCTGGATTAATATGTATATATATATATGTATATATATATATATATATATATATATATATATATATATATATATATATATGAAACCTAGAGCTAAGATTAATATTATTACTAAAATTAATATCAAACTCACCAGTCTTCCGGGTTGAACCGCGTCGATATCCATTTTGCCGAGCTTTCGGCATCCTCTCTGATGCCTTCCTCAGGGCTTCCGAGGTCTCAGTCTCCAGAGCCCCCAGACACTACTACACTGTTCACTGATCACTGCACTGTCACTCATGTTTTGCACTGTCACTACTGTGGTGACAGTGTAGTGATCAGTGAACAGTGTAGTGGTGTCTGGGGGCTCGGGAGACTGACCTCGGAAACCCTAGGGAAGGCATCAGAGAGGATATCGGCAAAATGGATATCGACGCGGTTTAACCCGGAAGACTGGTGAGTTTAATATTAATTTTAGTAATAATATTAATTTTAGCTCTAGGTTTCATTACCGCGGAAATCTTTTCGAACATATATATATATATATATATATATATATATATATATATATATATATATTCTTTTATTTTCATTAATGTTGTACTAATTTCTCAACTTTATATTTATCTATTTTAGTCTATTCGATTGCAAATAGCTTTAACTGCGCCTAATGAAATTAAAAGATTATGTAACTGGCTGTATGCCAAACTGCAAAGCCATTAAAAACAAAAAAAAAAGAAGGAAACAGAATGCTCAAATAAAGAAAAGATGTGATCGATAATTCTTTAAAAATAAAAGATCACCAAACACAATGCTGCAGTTACAGATGAATACGATTATTTATTTAACAGCGCTTACAAACTAATAATTCCATTGATCAAAAAAAGTTAAAAGAAACCGCTGTCACACCAGATATGATACGTGACACTTAATGTCAGATATTTAACACTTTGACTATTGCGGTTATGGATTTTAATTTGCTGCCAGAGAGTAACAACTTTTTTTTTATTTTAATCTACTACATATACCAAAAATATAAAATAAGTTTTTTATTGAAAAAAATTAATGTTGGATAGCTGTATCAAAACATAGTACATACAGTTCCTGGATACTGAAAAGTAATACATATTGTTATCGTAGACTATGTGTACTATAGTTGACCACTTCTATCACTTGCGCACAGTATAATTGTGGCTATCGAAAAAACACGCCGTAAGCTCGGCCATTTTTCTCGGTGTTTATTTTATAACACCTTATACATCTTCCCCTAGATTTGGTGTCGATTAAACTGTGACTTTTAGCGGTGTCAGATGGATCTAAAATGCTCAATTCCGTATGTCTTTTTTTAAACATCTTATTGGCAATTTCTTCTCTGAAATTAGTGATACTGATGTTTTTTTAAGGATTGATATGCGCATTTACTATCGCAGTACTTGTAAGAAATTCTACGGAAACATTTCTGTACTATTTTATACCTCGAAGTACAGTAGTCGAATAAGATACCTTTTGATCTAAAATACCTATTAACCATTTAATGTTATTATACTTTGCAATAGTGGATGGCTTTTGGACAACTTTGTTTTTTTTTAAACATTTATTATTTCAGGAACTGCTACAGTTGTCAGAAACAAGACTTCCCGTTTATCTCTCCATTTTTCGACTAAAACATGGGTATTACTCTCGCGTACAATCATATTTTCTACTGGAAGTTTTGCTGTGGTAACTGGTTTAGGATGGAATTTCTATTTTTGTTGAGAGATCCTATCAGATAAGTTTTTTTGTTTAAGATTTCATGTTCTACACTAACGCTAATATAAAAATTATCCATACACAATATACATCTACAATCTAGGAGTCAAGCCATAAGTTCAAAAAATAAATATTTGCCAAAATAAATTTTCAAGTTATAAGTACAGCCTTTTTTGTCACACAGCACAGCTTAATGCTATATTTGTTCCGCTTTCCCGGAATATATTATCTAAAACCATGTCGACCTCTAAATGGAATCATCAACTCGTCAATACAAACTTGCCGTCCTGTAGTATATGCAGCTTGAAATTTTAAAATATTATCTGTTAAGTGCAAGATTTTACCGAAACGTTTAGTAGGATCTGTTATATTGTTATCTACAAAATATACATTGGATAACATGAATGCAAACAGCATTCTGCTTAAGCCAACATACTTCCTACATCAGTTATATACAGCAAATTTTGAGAAAAATATCCCTTAAGTGTGGGTTTTCTATGTAATCCATTTTATATCAACAACGCAATAAATGTTAGAATTTCTGACTCATCGGTACTTTTCCAGTAAGATAGCAAAGAACTGTCTTTTATTGTCTAATTTAGTATGTCAGATATTATTTGTTGTTCTGAATAACGGTTTGTTTCATGCACAAAAAGGGTAAAGCGTCTGCTATGAAAGTTACATAAAAGTCAATAGGCCCATTACCATTACCATCTCAATCCATAGATCAAAAAACTACATGGACAATCCATTGTTTTCGTTGAAAGGAAAATCTTCTGAAAATGGTAAATTTTCTTAAAAGATACTGTTATTATAGTCATAATACTTATTTGCAATTTTTATTTTATTTTCTTACCTACACAATCGCTCCAAATAACATTGATTCTCTGTTGCCTGTTTTCATCTAAGTCACTTTTTTCCGAGCTATCCCAGAAAACATTTTCATTTGAACCATTTGAAATGACATAAGTAATTCTGGTGTCTTTATTTACTTAAGAAATTACGTGCACTCTACGTCTTTTTGTAGCTGCACTTACACCAGAATGATTAAAGGATGAAAATAAATCGCTATAGTCTGCATCATTTTTTGAGTCATCAAAGTCAGACTCATACTCAATTTCACTCAATTCGTCCATTATTTGTTGCAGCTCAACTTCACTTAAACATCTAGATTTCATTTTGTATCAAAATACACGCATATCTGTGTAACGACCTTAACTAACTTACTAATACAAAATAACTTAACGTCCAAATAAATAATACTAAGGACCGATTGTTCGAACGCTAATCAGAAGTTAATTGTAATCAAATATTTAATTACAATCAAACTTATTACAGCAGCTGTCAAAATTATTAGAATTGCTTAATATAATTATTTATTTGTATATGAACATGAAATTAACATCAGAACGAGTTTAAATCTAGTTTATTTTAAATTAAAACGCAAAATAATAAAATTGAGTAAAATAAATCAGTCAACATAACCTCAAAATGTGACGTATTTAATTATAATTAAATATTTGATGACAATCAAATATTGATTAGCGTTCGAACAATCGGCCCTAAATTTTGTACATTGTGGCGTTATCTATAAATGGATAGCTGAACTAGATGGCCAGCTCTTAGTTACAGCCTAAAGCAGTTGAACTACACATATATTTTAATGGAAAGTATGACCGTCTAGTGTACATGTGTTACAACCCAGCCAAACTTGTGACCATATATGGACACAGTCTATTCATAAAAATCAAGTGTGTACCATTTTTGGTGCACGTAGGAGTGAAAGTGTGAAAAAAATGGTGCAGAAAGAAGCATGCTTAAAGAAACAATTAGCAATTATAAAATCACAAAAAAAGTTTGGAGTGCATCTAATCGGCATTAATAGTATGGGGAATGAATATAGGTGGATGTTAACTCAATATACTTATTACTGCGAGAAAAAATTGTGCGAGAGAAAAATTTCTTTTTTTTTATTTTACAAACATAGTCGCATCAACCTCTGAGGTTATTAGCGCCATATATACATATAAATGAGAAAATTTACTTATAATATAAATATTCAAAGTTGGTTGATAATATAAATGCCTTTAAGGAATTTTAGCAAATGTTCAATTTTAAATTTTGGTTTAAAAACGTTTTCACTTAATCCTATGATGTGGTTGGTCTGTGTCTGCAACTGGTAACTTGGATACTCTAAAAGGACATGCTCAACACTTGGTGGAACTTTACAGTTGTTACATAAATTGGGATTAGTGTGAACCAATTATATGCCGGTGGGTAAGCCGTGTATGTCCTAGCCAAAGTAGAGTAACAATGACTTGATGAGCTCTATTGAGAATTTGCATTGGTTTTGACACAAGTTTTTGACCTTCACTTTAACACATGATTTTAAGTCATTTAGTACTACATTTCTCACTTCACTCGCGTTTTCACTGTGTCTTGCTGATTATGCAATACGATCCGCTTATTTATTTCCAAGGGCAATGTGTGAACCCATAGAAATTTCACAGTTTGGCTGTTGTTTTGTATGGTAGCCATTTCTTTTTTAAAAATGAGAGCAATTGAAGGTGTTTTGTAAAGTTGGTTTATTTTATTGATGGAACTGAGGAAATCGGTAATTATAAGGTCATTTGATACATTACTAGAGTTAATATGGATGAGACCTTGATACATGGCATATAGCTCGCCAGTATGTAGTTTATATTCAAGTGTAATGTTTTAGAGGCGTCTGTGTAAACGTGATAGGTTAGAAAATTTTATGAGTTTGTTGATGAAACTATTTTTTATTACCGAATAGAAAGAGATTTTCTTTTTAGTGGTATTTAAGAATATGTCGTGTTGAAGAATGCTTACTGTCCAAGGAAAAAAAATTCTTGAAGTTCGAATAGGTATTTGGTATCGGAATGTTTAAAGCCACAAGAGTTTGCCAAACTCTTTCGTAGGATGGTGGTTTCACATTCCTATTTTCAGTATCTAAGGTATTTAAAACGATCAGTGAATATGTTATTTCTAGTTGGATTGTTCGGATTTGAAAAAGCCGCAAATACATATGTGAGAGTTAAGTTGTGGCTCTTCAGTTTATGATTGCAAATTTTCTATTAGGCTGGTTCGAAATGCTTCTGTGACTATTCTTAACGTCTTAGTTTAAATAACGTCAAGGTGGTGTAATAAGGGTTCTTTGGCAGATGTTTATACTATGAAACCGTAATCCATTTTAGATCTAATTAGGTTTTTATAGATATGAATTATATGGAATACATGGATGTCTTAACGCCATGACCAGGAGATGATTTTCTTCTAACCTCCAAAGCAACCTTTTGTTAACTATTTTTTCCATGACTTTGCATATTACATTGGTAAGTAAGATGGGTCTGTAGTGAGGAAATATTAGTTTGTGCATTGTTAGGTTTGAGAATAGATATAACTATTGCGTTATTCCAGGCAAGGCAGGAATAAGTTAGTCAAGTCCCTTGTCAGGGATTACAAGTGTTACCCTACAAAAACTATACCATGTGGGTATTAATCATCATATGTTCCACATTTTACAAAAGTAACAGGTACTGCTACGTGTAGGCCATTTTTTAGGAACTATTCAATTAGTAAATGCAGGATGGAAGGACATATATTTGAAATAAGGATTCTTTTGACCGAAGAAATGAGCCTGCGGATAGAGACGACGGTGGAACTAATTATGAGGTTCGGTGTATTATTTATTAGTTGATCAACGATGTCGGTAGATTTGAGAGAATTGAAGATTAGATTATTCGAAATGCAAGATGCAAAAGTAATATAATTTAGGTAAACTATTTCAGCAACTGCTTTAATATATTTAAATAAAACAGTATTCGAAATGAAGTGCATGACAATAGCTTGTTCCCGTCTAGGAAACGAAGGGAAAGGGCCTAGAGAGTGTGCCAGCAACATTTGATTGGCACACCTTGGAAAGGAAGAAAAAAGGATCTCACCTAATTTCTCCGGATTTTTACTTCTTCTTTAAGCTCTATCTTCTATCGAAGGTTGGAAATCATCATGGCTATGCGGACTCTGTTGACTGCCGATCTAAAAAGTTCTGCACTACTGTATTTAAACCATTCCCTTAAGGTCTTAAGCCAGGATATTCTTCGTCTTCCCACATTTCGCTTTCCTCGGATTTTGTTTTGCATAATAAGTTGTAATAATGCGTATTTTTGCCCTCTCATTACATGCCCCAAGTACTCAAGTTTTCGTCTTTTAATAGTTAATATTATTCTGTGGTCTGAGCAAGTTGTTGAACCTGGCTTTTTGGAAATTGCTACAAAGGTTTATTGCAGCCATTGTCTGGGGATTGTGGTAGTCTGATATATTAGATTAAAGAGTTTAACCATAACATCAATAACATCTTCATCGATGAGTTTTAATAATTCGATGGGCACCTCATCTGGTCCAGTAACTTTACCCTCTTTTGTGTTTTTGATGGCATAGATGACTTCTTCTTTTGATATTGGTGGTCCGGTATCCTCGGTGATTTCTAATGACAGTTATTCTCTTTCATTATTAAATAGTTGTTGAATGTAATTGGTCCAGTGACATAGTCTTTCCTTCATATCAGTTATAATATACCCTTTATCATTTTTAAGGATATTCGTTTTTGTATGCTTTCTAAAACCTGTAATTTCTTTGATTTTCTTGTGTAAATTAAAGCTATCGTACTTTTTATCCAGATCTTCTATTTCCTTGCATCTGTCGGAGAGCCACTTCTCTTTTGCCTCTCGAATTTTCTTTCTGACGTTTCTCTGAATTTTTTTGTATTTATTCAGGTCTTTTGCTTTATGTTTTCTTTGTTCTTCCATGAGTTCAAGAATTTCTACTGTCATCCAAGGTTTTGTTTTTTCTTTAAGTAGTTTAAGGGTTTCTTTTCCAACTGACACAAGGGCATGTTGAATTTTTCCCCATTTTTGGTCAATAGTTAGAGTTTCTGCATTATCTTCTTTGACTTTCCTTAATCTCTCGTTTATTTTAAATTTGGTTTCCACATATGTATTGTCTTGTTTGAGACGTCTTGTATCTATGATTTTCTTGGTGCTAGGGTTGTTGACCTTCTTTAGTTTCACTCTCATCGACAAAACAACCGGGTTGTGGTCGGAGGATATGTCCGCTCCTGGATAAGTTTTAGATGATATTATAGAATTTCTATATCTTCTGTTGACGATAATAAAATCTATTTGATTTCTGACTATTTTGTTGTTATTGTGAGCTGGTGACCTCCATGTATTTTTTTACTGGTTTTCTTTAATTACACGAATGAAGCCACAATTAAATTAGACTTTAAATTATGCAAACTGCATATTTTGCATAAATTGCATAAAAAATTCAAACATGTCAAATTTTGCCTATTTTATAAAAGTGAGCATAAAGTGCATATAAATTAAAAATTTGGTGTTATCTGTATATTTTTATATTCAAACTTACAGACAGCATGAAAATGCCAATATTTAATTTTGTTTTATAATCACTTGGTATTCAAATTGTTGATATAGTAACTAATAAAAGGCAGCGGCTTACAGTTTTGTCATATTTTGTCCTGGTTTTGTCCGGGTTTGTGTAAACCAGTTTATGTCTGTAAGTAAAAATGTTTGTTTTGACGGCCAGTTTCATTTGGTTTCACTTTTGTTGTAAAATTGGAGGCGTAAACGACGTGTATTTCTAATTATGAATAATCATTGTGCTTTGAAAATGCCGAAAATAAAATATTTACCTTGGATAAAACCTTACAAAGAGCTATCTATAGATATGGAAAAAGTTTATTGGTCATGTTGTGGCAAAACTGTAAGAACATACGTATTATTTTTTATTTTATTTTAAAAATTTACACGATGGTACAAATAAAGATTTTAAAATTGGAGATTATGTGTAAAAAAAGTACCGACACAAGGCTACTTCGCAATAAATCGATGTATTTTTTTCTTTTTTCACGCTTTTTTCAAGCATTTTATCTTGCAATAAAAAATACGATACCTATTTAAAATTCAAATCATTCAATAGTCTACTGAAAGATCGCTAACATTTTTTTTTCTAATAAACGCATAGTTTGCTTAAATTTTGCTAAAAACAAAAACATATCATATATTGGACTTAATTAACTAAGTGCTTTTAATTTATGCTCACAGTATTTTTTCTATAAATGTAAACAGAAAAGACCAAGAGCCTCTTGTAAATATTTGGGGGTTTTTCCTTGTTGAACAGTCATTTCTTGATATCTTTAAGATTACTACACCTACTTTTATTTGATTTAATTTAAATATTTTAATTGTTATGCAAAAACGGTTCATTGTTAGTTTATTTCTACAATCTTAGATTTTAAAAATGGGTACAACTATAGAATATTTATATTCTTTTTAAGATTTCATCTGAAAATAATCTAAAAAAATTTCAAATAGATCACCATGTCAGAACCGCGAAACATTTATGAAAAAGTAAAAACTACATCCGGTGAAAAATATCAACCTTCAGTGTCCAAGTGCTTTTAGTTAAGTTCCAAAAAACAAACCGAACAAGAAACTTTTAACGAAGACTTGTGTCGCGAATTAGTATCTTCTAATACACTGTTTTCAAAATTATTTCATGAAAACTTTGGTTCTTTTTTAAAAAAATATTGGAAACAAAACATTCCCAGTGAACTCAGAAGAGAAATAATGTCAATTTGTTATACTCCTCAGTAATCCACAACATAAAAGCCATGATGGTGTTAATGAGGTGGATATATTTGTTTTATATTTTATTTAGATTACATTCACTGTAGTTGATGTATCGTGCGTCGTTAAGTGGGTTGAAGATGAGGTACACGTTGTTAAACGGTTGTTGCTGCTGAAGATACTATAGAAAATTCAGTTTTAAATCGATTCAACAAAAAGTTTGAAAATAGTAGTTGGGACAGTTGTATCTGAGCTATTTACAATTACTGAATAACTACTGGAATGTGGCCATGTTGTTTGTAATGGAAACATACATTGTCTAGTGTTTAAAAAAATCGACTGTTAGTGTCGTCATGCGTTGTTGCAATGAAATGGAGAATTGAGATTGTGGATGGGGATATGTGAATATAACAGAAACTAAGTATATGATTTTATTCTGGATTGGTGGTTCCTATATGCAAAAATGACATTAATAGAGTTAGTTTTAGCCCTAAATATAAAAGTTTTTTTTTTATTGCCTTGTGCGAGATAGTGGGTGTAGGGGAAAGGATGAGGTAGCTGGTTCGATGATTGAACAGTAAATATTTGAAAAATCGTAATCTCACCTTCCTACATTTGGTAGATAAAAAAAATAAAACCTCAAAGGACCAGCGACCAATGGGTCGAAAAATTGCGGATTAGCAATAATGAAGTAAATAGTAAAATTGATAATATAATAATTAAAATAAGAATTAATTTATAGAAAGAAATATTTTTATTGTATTATTTACAGAAATAAATAGTAGCATTGGAATTTCCAACAAATCACTAATGATAATAAAAACATAAATGTTTATATAAAATGTTCTCAAAATGCACAACTATTTATATTTATTGTTCTTAAAACTAGGTAAATGCGATTTATAAAACAAGAAACTTTATAGTTTGTTGAATATCCGGCAACCCTGTAGGTAATTTGTCGGACCGGCATTTATGAAATGTTTGCACAAAAACTGTTTATTCTCTTCTGTATAAAAGAATAATTTACAGAAATTGATTAATTTCTCTACTGTATGAAAGAAATACAATTTTCTACAGTGGGAGATACATTGTATATTAAGAGTCTTTCACTTGGAGTAATTACTCTAAGGACTTGAGTTTGTATATTGTTTACAGTTATTAAACCTCTATTGTTTGAAATTCATCTACAACTTGTTTGCGATTGTTGGTGATTCTTGATGAAAAAAAAAAAGTTTTGGGCTAACTAGAGAGCCTATAACTGACAAGTATTTTTTAATTCAACATTATTTCTAGAATTTAAAACTACTACTTGTAGTTTCAATAGATATATTTGTTCTTATTGTTTACTGACTACAGCTGAGTAAAATAAAGGTGGTTGTGAAGTAGACTCGGATAATTCATCGTCATTCTTAATAACATTAAATTCCATACGGAACAGCTCCGCTTCAGGTTTTGGTAATTAACTTAGATGAGAAAATTAACCTTGGTAAATAGCTAATATATTTACGGATTACGGAATACTGTAATCTGCAAACCAATCTGCAAACCGCTGTCTATTCGCACTGGAGAAGCTCATCAAATCAAAAAACCTTTCAAGAAGTTCAAGGATTAAAATCTATAAATCCATCGTCAGACCTGTAAAAACCTCATCATGACATCACCACAAACCAGTATAGGATCAGAACCAATATCGAATTAAAAGCACTCTACAACGATATTGTACAAGAAATTAAATCACAGCGACTGATTGGCAGGCCACGTGCGCAGACTGCATAACGAGAGACTTGCAAAACTGGCATGGGAGGAGATTCCCACAGGCAAAAGACCACTCGGGTGTCCCAGAATGCGATAAAGATATAACATCCAAGCAGATCTCCGGAAAATGAACATTCCATTTGACCCTATGTTGATGGAAGACCGAACAAATTGGAAAAAAGTTGTACAGTCAGCTAAGACCCACCCAAGTTTGTAGGGCTACGTCATGATGACGATGATTATGATGATGATGATGATGAATACTGTGATAACAGATTACTTTATTAATAATAAAATATGTACTGACAGATATTGTTTCTTTGATACTCAATGTATTAACACTATATTACTGTATGTTAGCGTAGTGTAAGAATTTTACAATTGTTTTTACTCTGTAAATTTAACAATTTAACAGGATATATCAAATAGCGATCATTCGCATCACCACAAACTGGATGCAAGAAGCTCACGACAGAACTAGGTGGAAAATTTTACGGGAGGCCTACGTTCAGCAGTGGACAAACATAGGCTAATTGATAATTGATGATTAAATAGCGCATATTTAAACTTTGACATTTATCTGACGTTTTCAGAGAAAAAATTATATGTATATTTAGTAAGTTCTAATCGTGAAGGGTAAATATAACGGCACAGGATATACCGAAATACCAAAAATTTTTACCATGTGCCCAATGAGATTTAAATACTAATTCTTAAATTTAAAATATTTTTTTTTTATTTTCAGTGCTGTAATATATTTTAATAAACAGGGCAATAAATAAACATCAGGCCAACGTAACCGTAAAAATTTTAAAGAAAAGAAAATGATAAACAACCTAAACCGTCACTTTTAATTACTTCCTCTTAATCTTTAAAATCTCATCCGTGAGGGTTTTATCCCCTCGAGTTGATATACGAGTAAATACCGAACAATATTTCAAAGAAAGGTCACGGGTCCTCCCCGGCCAAAGGTAATTTCCCTTCCTCGTAGGCTTGATACCGCCACGAAAACTGTCACAAACTTCAAGTGTATTATAAATTGTTTAAAGGGAATCTGCATATTTTATAATCTCAACAAATTGTATTAGCCAGTGGATTCACAATAGCGGAGCTTATTAGCGGAGGAAGTTTGACAATGGGATTTATGCATGACGTAAGACCCAAGGCGACGGTTTAGGCCCGTGACGAGACGAAGGGCGCTACTCTCAGCTTCGGTAACTTAAGAAAACTAAAATAGATTGACAGTAATTGTAGTAATTATAAACCTGCAAAGATGCTCTAGAGAATGGTTAAAATATGTATAACATATTAACTATACCTAAAAATCACTTTCCGGTTTACAAAGAAAAAGGAAGTTGAAATTAAAAATTTTATTTTATAATTTATACGATTGAAGTTGGACATAATAAAACATACTTGCTTGCTTACAAACTGTAACAAACTTTAAAACTAGATTTTCTTAATACACTAGAGAATAGGCAATATGTTATTTTTTATTATTTACAATGCTCAACATGCCTTGGAGGCCTAGGGCTAAAATACAATTAATGCAATTAATATATTACTTATGTATTACAAAACTTGTATCAGTTGGAGTAGATTCTTGTCCAATTATGCTCGTTGCCTACTAAATTGGCTTACTATTTTCCTCCATTCATCCAGGTTTACTGCTCTTTCTTCCCAACCATTAATTATCTCTTTTCTTCTAAGATCTTTCTGTACGCTATCAAAACATCCTTGTCTGGGTGATCCTTTCCTTCTTATCGTAATTGTGTCCCACTTTAAAAACATTTTTGGCATCCCCTTCTTTCCATTCACATCACGTGCCCCATCCATTTCGCTTCTTGTGCTTTTATGAAGCGACTAATGCTTGGTTCGTTATCAGTTCCTCTAGTTCCTTGCTGGTTTGTCGCACCCAACCTTCCATCGTATTTTTGCCTCCATATAAAGCTCTAAGAATTTTTATTTCCCATCTTTATAATTTCTTAATATTTGCTGTTTTCATTGTCTATACTTAATCTAATTTAGATAACGACTTACGTCATTATCTACCTCAGAGATCGAAGTTGACATAGTTGCCAAAGTATACAAAAATTCTGACTCCATTTTAAATCAAATAGGTCACATAATTATTGCAAAAGTATTACCATCTCTTTACAACGACTATTTAAATTCTTACGTGACATTTTTTAAATAAAACACACTAATTTTGTTCTAAAAAGAACAGATTTTATTAAATAGGTAAAAATATAAAACAAGAGGTATTCACTTTAAAATTCAAAATAATCAAGTAGAAAAAGTGTCAACACCGCAACTGTCAAATAAGTGTTACCAATTTATGCCAAAATTTTACCTTCGTTCGATTACAGTTACAGTGTGTTCCGAACAAATATTCTTGATAAAAACTCTTTATAATGGATTTATACAAATTAAATGAAACATATTATTGTGTATTTCTTTAAGTTAACATTAATAGAAATTTTTAAATATTATTTCTACGCGTATATAATAAAATATGCCTAGTGGCTGTAATGCCAGTGTACTCGGTAAA
Source organism: Diabrotica balteata (assembly GCA_918026665.1). NCBI lineage: Eukaryota > Metazoa > Arthropoda > Insecta > Coleoptera > Chrysomelidae > Diabrotica > Diabrotica balteata. Next base: position 108,754,753 of record OU898276.1, read on the forward strand.
GTGATTCTAAAAAGAACACACCTAAACCCTAAATATTTCGTGTTGGTATCATATGACGTCACAGGCTCTGACGCCGATGACGTGCATCGTTATATAAATTAGATGAAGTGTATGTACTACTATACGTTACTGTAGACCTTATTACAATAACATAGTGGGAAGTTCACAAGTGAACAGACGAAAAAGTCTATTTAATAATTATAAAGTCAACCTACCAATTTTTTTTTAATTAATTAGACTTCGTAAACAGCTAATTTTAGAAGAGTAAAGTTCTCTCTGAAATTTGTTTACCTATTCTCGTGAATTTTAGATTTAGCTTCTCCCACATCTATACCTGATGATGACTGAGATGTTCAAAAGCGCGCTATTTGTTAGAAAATAAATATTGTTTTTACAATTTGTGGTTTCACTTGGTCATTAGTAATTGTATTTTGTATATTTTGGTTAGTTTTTTAATCCTAAATACTATTTTAAACATTATAGTTTATATTTTTCAGTTTCTAGCTTGTGGCGGTAGGGTAAATTTTTTCATTCGCTAGTATAACTCGCCATAGTCTTCTTTTTTTTTTGTTTAATAAAACTCCAACAGGAATCTTATGACTATTGCTATCTGATCATTCACTACGATCAATAAGCAAGTTAGTTCTATATATAAATATTACAAGAAACTTATCTAAGGTTATATTCAGCAATATTCCTTAGGCTCTAATACATTATAGTACTACTAGCTAACGTGTACACTTTAGCCGCACTTTACTCTGCTTTTTCACTTTCACTCACTTATAGCACTAAATCAAACGGCTTCGTTCTCTTTAGTCTTCTTATCTGGTTGGCGTTGTCTAGGAGTTTGATGGCCTCGACGTTCACGTGGTTGGTCGGTTGGCCATAGTCTTCGACAGTGACATTTAGGAGTGAGTAAGATGAATAAGTGAGGTGTGTCAGTGATCCACCTCCTCATATCTTTCTGTAGGCCGACCATAAAAGTTATTTTCCCTGCTTTTGGAAAATGTTTAAAGTTAACTATTAAAAACTTAAAGTGAAATATAAGGTAGTCAATATTAAACTTAATAGAAGTTCCAAAATATATTATATTTTCCGGAAATAACTTTTTCAAGTGATTGGAAGTGATCCAAGTGACATTTTGCTGAATACTTATATTTCATTTTGAACTAAGTTAAGCACCATAATAATAGAAAATAAATATTTATGTTTACAGTCTCCATTTGATTTAGTTTACATGGTTATCGAACCAAATTAATACATTTTATTATATCGAATATTGACGATATTTACATTAAATATCTTACCACTCTCATATTGATTGTGAATGTGCTAAACTGATTTTATTAAACCATATTTAAACTGATACAATCGTTAATACATACTTACATATTTGAATAACTAACACATTAATCGCTCTTGTCACTACTTAAATGAAACATATTTTTTATTTTTATTTTATTTTATTTTTACAATCATAGTTCATCATCATTTTATAACCATTGGAGATTACATAGATATTTATTTTTAAAGAACAAACACATTTTCGTAATTAAACCTGTATAATATAAGTACATTACATACATTATACTTCATCCCTTATATTAAGATACATATTTATTTTATTATTTTACATCTTTGCACATTTAATCATACTATTAAAACATGTCTGATCTGAAATAGAACATAATGAAACTATCGACCTCGTAGACTTTTAGAAAATCAATTATCCGAAGCCGAAGAGCTTTTAGAGGTTTTTAATGAGGCTCAACTGCTTATTAAAACTGATGACTCTGATTGTGAGAATAACTATGATGCAATACATGCCATTGAAAGGCAGTGTTTTAAAGACAAATATTTTAAAATAATATCTGACACTAAAAAACTTATCTTATTTAGACAACCTACTGAATCGTCTGATTCGCGTAGTGTCAGTAGTTCTGTAGCAACTTATCCTATAAATACAAGCAACATTAAATTACCTCCATAAAATGTACTACATTTGATGGAACGTTTGAATGATTACACTTCAAATGTACAAAAGTTTCATTATCTACGTCTTTCTTTACGCTGGATAGCTGGCGACACCGCGATTACGATATTACTTGGGCTTTACTAATTGAAAGTTTAGAAAACAAACAATTAGTGGTAAATAGTCATATTAAAGCCATCTTTAATTTACCGGTAATTGCAAAAGAATCAAATCAAGGTCTCAGACAACTTCTAGATAATATTCAAAAACATTTACGCGCATTAGAAGTTTTGCAACACCCTACACAACACTGGGATGATTTGATTATTTACCTATTAAGAACAAAATTTGGTAACTCAACAAGTCGCTCTTGGGAATCACAAAACTGTACAGGTACCGTACCAATTTTAGACGACTTATTAAAGTTTTTAAAAGAACGATGTCTTATTTATCACTAGACAACTATAATGACAATAAATAGGACCAAAATCCATCACGTTATAAACATAACAAGACTGACACCAGATCTTTTGTCTCTAGTATAGAAAATAGGTTAAAATGTATTTTTTGCAATAAAGAACACAAAATATAGTACTGTTTTGACTTGACTGTTTGACTTGACTTATTTTGTTTTGACGTTTATGCATTAAATGCCTTGGCATAGGCCATCCTACTAAGGATTGTCGTTCTGATGGTTGCAAAAATGTGAAAAGATCAACCACACTATGTTACACTTCGAAAATTCACAATGTTTAAATTCTCTCAGCACAGAAAGCAACTCTTTACCTCAAACTTCATTATCTCGCAATATTCCAAACACTAGTATATAGTCTAATGAATCTTTATCTACCTCGATCTTTTCTTCAACTCATAATATTAGTTCAACCATCTACACTCCTGTTAAACCGTACGTTTCTTTCAACTGCTGTTGTCAACGTATTTGACAAGTTTGGAAACTTACATAAATGTAGAGTGCTATTGGACGAAGAAAGTCAATCTAATTTTGTAACTGAGAAATTTTGTAATGTTTTACAACTTTCAAAGAAAAAAATTCACACTTCGATCTCGGGAGATAATCAATTAACTCACAATATTAATTTCCGGATTACACTAACATTTAAATTAAATATTATTAACTTTTAGAAAAAGAACAACAAATTTATTTCTAGCTGACCAGAATTTTTAAAAACCTGGTCCAGTAGACTTTCTTATTAGTGGTGACATATTGTGGGATATTTTAAGCGTGGGAAAAATTAAACTTGCTCCTGGGTTACCTATCATTCAAAAAACCACTCTTGGTTGGATAATCTCTGGCCCCATTCCAACAAAGATTTAACATCACTCCCAACAAAATTGTTTTTTTTTACACAATTCAATTAGATGTAGACCTCACAAAGTTTTGGGAACTAGAAAAATGTCCTAAAACAAAGTTTGTTTCCGAAGAAGACACCTATTGTGAAAGTCACTTAAGCACCATATGAAACGTGTAGTAGGTAATGCAATCTTAACATATGAAGAATTGTCTACGGTTGTATATCAAATAGAGGCTTGCCTTAACTCCAGACTACTCTATCCTCTTTCTAATGACCCAAATGACCTTAATGCTCTTACTCCCGCACACTTGTTAATCGGATCTTAATTGATGAGTATACCACAACAGAACTTAATATTAATGAATGAAAATCGTCTTTCAAGATTTCACAGGTTGCAACAGTTATTAAAATACTTTTAGACAAGATGGTCCAAAGAATACGTATCCCACCTTCAGGAGCGGGTCAAGTGGAAGTAGAATTGCCAACAGCTGATCAAGCGTGGACGCATGGTTCTGGTTAAGGATGACGGACTTCCTCCATTAACGTGGCAGTTAGGTAGAATTTTGAAAACATACTGGAAGTTACAATATAGAATCACCAGCTGCTCCAGAAGTTAGACTTATTTCTTTAATTTCGGCATATACTAAACACCTTAATCCTTTTATATCACTTTCCAATGTTTTTTTTAATCCTCACTTTCAGTGTGTAATATTGTTTCTTCGATATTTACTAAAACCGCTAAATTTTCATGTTCGCTAATAACCATATCAACTAACAGCTTTCCATCCGACATACGTTTTACTATAGTTTTTTTAAAACAACCAAAGAACCACGTTATTTTAGTAATATACACAACAATAAAGTTAGGGTATGTTGTCTGTTAGCTGGTAACAAAAACTTGATATATGTCTATGAAACATCCGTCCACATTTTAAATCTGATGGTGACAAAACTTGATATGTCGACTTTTGGCAAAAATTAAAATGAAGCAATTTATTATATCATGTTTAGGCGTTAACTTATATTATATTTAATAATATTTTCCAAAGACATATCAAGTTTTGGCATATAAAAATATACCACATATATCCTGATTCGCAAAACTGAAAACCGTAATTTTTGACATATTCACTTTTGGGAAATAGCCACAGATAATATATCTATCGATGCATGGTTTTAAAACACACACAGCTGACACTTCAAACTTATATTATCATATTAAAAAAAATTAGCTTTAATTTGATATAAAAAATATGCATATACGTTATGAGTAGCGCTAGTTTATTAAAAAAAAAAATGAATTAAAAAAAAATAAGTAAAAGAAATAATAAATAAGACTTACTAACAATCAGTTTAATTTAACTATCTAGACGACCGCTTTCGCTTTCTACAATGTGCAAAGCGTCTTCAGATCTGTCGATACAAAGTTAATTAAACGCTGAAATAATAAAACCCATATTAGGGTTTTGTCTTATAAAAATAAACAAAAGATAAATGATATTAATTACAATAATTATGTCAATATTATATGTCTGTGGTTTTTCTAAAAATGACTAAACTATTTTAGCAAAGTAAGACCCACAAATTGGTATAAACACAGTCTATTAAATTATAATAAATTAGTAAATAAACAAAACATTACTTACATGCCGGTACGCTATTAATTAATGGTTGGAAGAACATAGTTCAAACTACCCTGTATTGCTGAATGGAGATCTTCAGTTTTTACTATTGTAATTGTTTGACAATCAACGGGGAAGCTTCCTGACGAGATAGATCTTATCCAATGAAGTAGAAAATAGGTGGAATGTGATTGTTTATTAAATGAAAGTGATGTTCCGTATTATTCAATTCTTTAAAAGGAGATATATTTATGAAATGTGTGTTATTTATTGAAATTTTATTAAGGTGACAGTTGTATGACAATGAATAAAATTAGATGTACAAATTGTGTGGGTGTGCAAATTTCTTTAAATTGTAATTATCAAAATTTTTTGATAAAGTTCAATTAACTTACTGTTATATGGCAAATGCTTGTAAAATCAAGTACGTAAAATTATTAAAACTTAAACAATTAAGGACACTTAGAGGCAAACAGAACACACTTAAAAAGGACAAAATTACATACATTAAATTTTAAAAACGGGGGCTTAATAGCACCACATCTCTGAATTGAAGACATTGAGTTTTTTGTTGTCTATTAGATTTTAGAGGTAAATCTGAAAAGCTAATGTAGGTTTAAGTGTGACAGTTTTTCTTCTATTTCTCAGTACTGTAAGTTAAGTTAACCAGTTTTTTGAAGTAAACAGATATTAATTAAAGTCTCTAAAATTTTTAAATATAAAAGATAAGTTACGATGTTTAATATTGGCATATTTTTAACAATCATTAAATAATTAAATTTAAATGTAACAATCTAAATAATTGAAATTAATTTTCAATAGTAAACTCAATTTAGTCAAAATTACAGAACAAACTTAAGTGATTATTTGGTAATTAAATGTGTACAGTTGTAATCAAAGTCTATAATAAAGTTACAATTTTTTTTTAATAACTATTGTTGGTGCGAGTGAGCTATCTGTCATGGTATGTGTAAATATTTTATTTTAGTTCTAATATGTTAGTATGGAAACTAGAGCAATAAGTAGATAAATTGTTGATTTTATATTCATGATTTTAATTCAATAAAATTTTTGTTCAAAAATTAATTATTAATAATTTAATTACAAATATTTGCATCCACTTTTTTACTGGCAACCTATTATCAACGTACTCTCTTAATTTTAAATGTATGTAAAAATATTACTTTGATTAAATATGTTATGAACGAAATGATGCTAAAGTGGATCTAATACTTCTAGCACATATTCACTTCCAAGTGTTGGTGCCAGTCCGTTGACCTGTCAATCTGGCACTTAATATTTTCAATGTAATAGATCATACGTGATCATCAATTTCAATAAAGAACCGTGGTAATACTAAATAAGTCATAAGTTACTTTATGACGACAGATCATAAACTCTATCGAATATCCTAAAAAATATTAATACTTTTGTATTTCCTTGTATTTCTTATTTAGCTTTAAAATGGTTCTATATTGTTTTTACTCTTCTTTTTACTGTCCTTAATTAAATGACCATGCATATCTCACTAATTAATCTAATTTATAAACAGATGTTGTCAATGTTACACATTTATAGTTACATTTTAATACTGAGGCATCACCCAGTATCGCATATCATTTTATATTGTAATACAGTAAACCATATTTAAGAGTTAGCCATGACAGTCACGTTTCCATGATTCTTAAAAACATTTTGGAAGAATACTTTTCCCAGTTGGGGAAAATCCTGTACGTGAATAGATTGGTAAGTAGAAAAGAATAGAAAGGGTTATACAATATATTTTTCTATAATGGAGCTAATTGGAACTTCTTTCCAACCAAAAAGAAATATCTTGATGGAGTGGAAAAGAAAATTAAATTTTTAGCTGATCACGAAGAGCGTATTTTTCGTTTTAGTGAAGCTAACAGAAAATGGACCAGTAAAGAAATACTGGGCTATTTACATTTTACAAGTGTAATTTGTAAGAGACATCGGTTATGTAGAAAATAGAGATACTGTCCGATACAGGTATGTACATAAATAAAGAGTTTTAAAAAGTATAGTTTTGCATTAAATAACAATACTGAGGTTATCTTTTATTAAAATAGACAACGTGTAATAAGCGATTACACCAAACGGAAATTAAAAATTGCTATAATAAAGTGACAAATTAAAAATTCTAAATTTTTATACAAGAGCAAAGCAAATAAATCATATTTTATTACAAATCTTTTTCTTCTTTTTTAATTCCAGTCAAATTGTCTGATTAAACTTCATCCATCTGCATCTATGTTCAAATTGTTGCTCCACCTTTTTCAGGGTCGGCCTATAGTTTCCCATCATGTTGGCGATTTATCTCAAGCAGATATTACCATTCTTCTTTCTTCCATTCTGCTAATATATTTATTTCATCCTTTTTTAGTTTCTGTTTAACACCCAACCGTTAATATCGTCTAGCTTATTAACGGTATGAGGAATATATATATATATATATATATATATATATATATATATATATATATATATATATATATATATATATATATATATATATATATATATATTTATATATATACATATATATAAATATATATATATATTTACATATATATATATATATATATTTACATATATATATATATATATATATATATATATATATATATATATATATATATATATATACTATAACACTCTTTTGACTTTTTGTCTAGCTTTTGGAATGGTTTTATTCCTTTTTCAAGACACTGCAAAAAGAAAGATATGTAAATATTTACAAAATAGCATAATTCTTCAGTGTAACTTACTAGTCGTTGAGATTATTTGTAAAAGCATTGACAGTCAACATTCAAACACACATATAAAAATTTGGGTCGAGATAGTAAAACTTAGTTTATGGCATCTTTTACTGGTGTGTTTTAACTGTGATAAATAGAGAACAGAAAGTAAAAAACCATGTGATTAAAATGTAATTAGGTGTAGTTGTTACTATTTTTCTTTTCAAGAAGTACTAGAGGCCCATTTTGGGTGATTTTACTTTTTAAACATCTTACGCCTACAAGTAGGTAAATATTTATTTTATTTTTAATGTTTTTTTAGTAAATAACAACAAATGTTGCTCAGTTCATCTATATCAGACTTTTAATTGATGCAAGACGTACTAGATTTTATGTAACACATTTCCAAAAAAAAACACGTTTTGAATGGTTCTTTTCGTTTGCCAAAATACAGGAATCATCGAAATTAAATCCATGTTTCAACGGTAATGCATGTTCTGTCAATGCACATGCATTTATTACTTTGGTTTTTATATCACTACGATGTGAGATTACCCTACTGTGAAAATTACGAGAGTCTTCTTCTATGTAAATTTTGTTACTATACGTAATTTTCACAGTAGGGTGATCTCACATCGTTGTGATATAAAAACCAAAAAAATAAATGCATGTGCATTGACAGAACATTGAAACGTTAAAACATGAATTAAGTTTCAAGGATTTCTGTATCTTGGCAAAAAAAAAGAACCATTCAAAACGTGATTTTTTAGGAAATGTGTTTCATAAAATCTAGTACATCTTGCAACAATAAAAGGTCTGACATAGATAAACTAAGTAACATTTATTGGTATATACTGGAAAAATATAAAAAACAAAGTAAATATTTACCTATACATAAATAACACCTATATGCATAAGATGTTGCATACTATTAAGACAGGTTTAAAAAGTAAAATCACCCAACATGGGTCTCTAGTATTACTTGAAAAGAAAAATAATATCAAGTATACTTAATTACATTTTCTTTACAGGGTTTTTACTTTCTGTTCTCTATGTACCACATTTAAAACGCACCAGTAAAAGATGCCATAAACTAAGTTTTACTATCTTTACCCAAATTTTAAAAATGTTGCAATGTATTTTGTCCATTATTTTGTTATTTTACATGTGTGTTATCAATGTTGAGTGTCAATGCTTTTACAAATAATCTTAACCACTAGTAAGTTCCACTGAAGAATTATGATATTTTGTAAATATTTACATATCTTTCTTATAACAGTGTCTTGAAAAAGGAATAAAACCATCCCGAAAGCTAGACAAAAACTGAAAAGAGTGTTTTTGTAACATCCCAGCCAATTTTTTGACTGCAACCCTAATAAACTGTGTAGTTTGTTTATATCGACAGACACTAATAGCCAGTATTTCTTATACATATATATCTATATATCTATATATATATATTTATATATATATATACATATATATATATATATATATATATATATATATATATATTATATATATATATATATATATATATATATATATATATATATATATATATATTCTTCCTCTAAACATCAAAACCATCTTTACTACTCACTCCAAGTTGTCCAATCTCGTCAGATCCGTAAAATACCAAATCAATAACGAAGACCATGGTGTCTACGAGATACCCTGTTCCAGTTGCCCACGTACATACATTGGACAGACAAACATCCGAATCCACAACCGTATTTACGAACATTATATATCAGTCAAACATTCCGATACTACTTCAGCCCTATCCCAACATCATATTCAGACAAGCCACAAAATAGATTTCGAAAAAGCAAAAACCGTCACCCTCATCCACTCCTGAAAATCAAGAATCATTCGTGAAGCTATGGAAATGGAAAAATAGCCCAACAGCTTAAATACGCTCAATGACGCGAAACGATTGCCAACAACATGGGGACCCCTGCTTCAGCGACCTCCGCCCACAGCGCTCACGCCACGTCAGCTCAGAACACGTCAGCGCATACCGTTCTCATGCATACAGCGAGTATAATAGCAGCCACACATGGTAAGACCGGTTGTCACTCGACACTGAGGAGTAGGCAGATTGAGACCTCAGTGCTGCGAGACAGTTCTTGTATTTATACAGAATACGATACTGGTACGTCTCGAACTCGAACCGATTCGTATCAATCTTGATAATGGCTTCAAAATGGTGCCGAAACGTCGCGTAATAAATTCTCAACGCGGTCCTTTTCGAGAACTAAATAATTTTCATATATATATATATATATATATATATATATATATATATATATATATATATATATATATATATATATATATATGTATATATATACATATATATATATATATATATATATATATATATATATATATATATATATATATATATATTATAAATAAATACTCTTTTCGTTTTGGGTGTGGTAGTCAATAAAAAATAGAGCTTTGCTAAGGGGTACTATTTATTGTGAACCCAAGTATTCGGTGGATTTTTGCCACCTTTATAAAGGTCTACAAAGAAAATTACTATGTTGTAACAATTTGAATGATGCAATAAAAAAGCTATAAGAAACTTACTCGAATGTAAGGTTCGTGGCATAAACAACAACGTTAAATAACATTATATATACTGAATTGCAACTAACCGTAAAAATTAATACATAGAGAAAGTGGGAGGACAATTATTGTTTGCATAGTTCGAAGACAATACAAAAAACAACTTTCAAAATAACGTCTAACAAAATAATTTGAAATTGAGAGGGAAATTAAAAATATTATTTATAAAATAAACAATAAAAAGAAAATTGTATTTAGTAAATACGTTTAGAAAAAACAAAACTGAATTTATAACTGAAGTTTGATCAAAAACAAAAATGGGCAGTTAATAAAGAAATTAAAAAAAAAATTATAAAAAAAAAGAAAACTCTGAGATGCAAAATAGCTTAGTCAAAAGTCAATATAAAATTGTAAATTTTGCTAAGATTCTGGATCTCAGATCTTTTATTCAGATTGTTATTATCACTCTTGCTGATATGTACCATCTCTAAGAAAGTTCTCTTAAATTTATTTTTCTCTCTATCTAATATTTTTACATTGTTGAAATCTATCTTAAGATCGATAGTATGCTCTGCCAAAGCACAAGTGGGTTTATTTAGTCTACAGTCACTCTTATGAGAAATGATACGACTAAACAGATTCCTTCCAGTTTCACCAATGTACGTGGATGGGCATTCAGTACATTGAATGCAATTAACAACATCTGTAGTTTTAAAGTAGTTAGGGATTGTTTTATTTTACTATACAGTTGACGTATGATTTTGATATTATTGAATTCTTTGAAAATCTTAGTGAGCTCAACGGTTACTTTCGAAATATATGGAAGGGCATAAAAATACACACTTGCTGGAGCAGAATTATTTTGTACTGAGGGCACTGATTGTGACATAGTAAGAATATTATTTCTATTGACAAAAGGAACATTAGAAATTAATTTATTATTCAGTCTTAGATGATATGAATTTTTAACAAAAATATTGCGTAAGAGGTTAAGATCATGTTGGAGATAATCCGGATGTGATAACCTTTTGACACGTTCTTTTATCGCACACAATGAAAATTTGAGAGCAAAGGTTAAGGAGAGAACCATCGATAAGAGAAGAACAGTTTAGGTTTATGTCAGGAAGGAAGACAACGGACAACTTGTTTGGGTTGAGACAGCTGATAGAGAAATACAGCGAGAAGAAAAAGCTACCTTTGATATTTATAGATCTTGTGAAGGCGTCCAATACAGTTCCTAGACAAGAGCTATGGAGATGTATCAAAGAGAAATGGTTTCCTGAGAAGTACGTTAGGCTCGTGAACAATATGTATGAGGGAGCGTACACAAAAGTAAGGACTGCTGTCGGATTAACCGGAAGTTTTTCAGTGACGGTTGGTTTGCTTCAAGGCTTTTCAATGAGTTCTTATCTGTTTAATCTTGTTACGGATGTACTGACAGAAAAAGGGGGGTCGTTGTATAGTATAAGGTCCTTGTATAGTGTAAGGTATACAAAATTGATCAATGCTCTTTGCAGATGATATCGTGTTAGTAGAGGAGAACAAAAAAATGTTGGAGGAGAAGTTAAAGTGTTATTCAAGGGCTATTAAAGAAAAATAATTTAAGGTTGGTAAGTCAAAAATAAAGTATTTGTGGTTGGGAAGAAAAGAAATGCATAAGTAGGAGAATTTAAATACCTTAGCTCCTACATAACGGAAAATGAGACACTACATCGAGAAATTGCCTATAGAATAGAGGCTGGTTGGTTGAACTGGAAGCGAATAAGCTGGGTACTTTGTAATTTAAATATCAAAGAAGGGCTAGAAGGAAAGATATACAAGTGTGTGGTAATACCCGCGTTATTGTACAGCTGTAAAGTGTGGCCTTTAAAGAAGATCCAGGAAAACAAGATGTAGGTAGCTGAAATAAAAATGCATGTTGGGTAAGTCTAGAAGAAACAAGATTAATAACGACTTTATTGAAGAAATAGCCGAGGTGACTGAAGTACCAAAAAATTTTCGAGCACAATTAAAGAAGACACGATGAACAGAAATAAGCGGCGACGAAGAGTAAGAAACAACAACCCCTGAAAATGAAAACGCCGAGGAAGAAAAATTCCTGTTTATTCCGTCCTGTCTTGTGGTTCGATTGCGATATTCTCATTTATTATTATTATTTTTGTTCAACAATTCTTTCGTGTTTTTTATTTTGTATAGTTCAGTAAAACAATGATCAGTGAAAATACAGAAAATACAGTGAGTCAATAGTATATCTTGATCACATCCCCATCCCCAATCTTTAGCATATAGGACTTGGCAACCTATAAAGTACGTTTTCTGGTGAACTGGATACATTTACTTTTACTGGAATAAAATATCATTCCCAATTTGATTATAAATTTTAATATATTAAAATTTCTAGATAATAAATTAAAATTTCTTGGTACTTTTTGACAATTTATATAGTTTTGTTATACATTCATTCAAAGTTTTAGTGCTTCGGTGTATATCTGGTTGCATTTGAATTCAATTACTTTATTTTTCATTCTTCATATTGGTATTCGTATTCGTATTTTTCAATTTCCAAGATCTTTAATTTCTTGTAGTTCTTCCCTTTTTTCATCCAATAACGTTTTTATGTATTCTTTTTATTTTTTTAATTTATTATAGTTCTATGTTATATTTATTCTTAAACAGTTTTTCCCCATGATTCGTTCTTTTCTCTAGTTTTTTGTTATGTTAATTCAAAAGATACCTAATAAAATTTATCATTTTTAACATTTGTTACAATTTCTCTTTTTTAAAAGAAGCCATCAAATGATACAGGAATTGTTCTTTTTTACATCCCAGATGAAATGCTCTCGGCACTGCAATTTAAAAATTCCTCCGTTGCCCGGTCTAGCTACGAGTCTCGTAATTCAGAATAATTACTGGAGAATCGTGCCAACTTTCCTCCTTTCCTGAAGTCATATCTGACTTTATGGAATTGCTTTTCTGTGAATTTATTACTTATTTATGGACACACGGCAATGGTAGTTGACCTATAAATTTTCTTATATTACAATATCACCTCTTAAGAGCTTAATTTACCCTGAGATGTTATAGCGATATGCGCGATATGGCTTCAATGGAGTAACAGAGTTTTGAAGATAGCATGTAATAAATTTAAGTTAACTTTTAGAACTCCTGTGATAGTAGTTATTGATCTGAGGCATGCTTTTAAAGGAAATTTGTTTACTTATTAGTTCATATACAGAATAAAAATGAATTTAATTTTACAAATAAATGATGTTAAAATTATTAGTTTTATGAACTTCATCTTGCTGTTAAAACTTGATTTGTTGAAGGAATTTAACCTGTTCTTATGCCAGAAGATGCCAAAGACCAAGAAAACAGCAACGTGGAATTGAAGATGTGTCGGACATTGACCAAACCTGAATGGAAGTCTAAAAACTCACAAACTGTCTGCTTTAATCAGTAAATCACAAGTCCTTTTACATTAGACATTATACCTGCATTAAGAGCACGATGAAAATGCTCTAATGAAAACTATTGATAATATTTCCTTAACGTAACTGTCTAAGGAGTCGTCTTACATTACAAAAGATGTTCTTGAAGAAAAAATGGAGTAAATAGGTGGCAATATTAAAAATCTACCCAAATTTAAAGATACACAAAAACAAAAATTTAAATATAAGTTAAAATAAAAACAAAAATTCAGTTGGGTGAGAAAAAATCTACGCCGGCTAGGGACACTAGTAAATCAAAGACTGTGACACTTCCACTTAGAGATCAAAGGAATCCATATAGGCCGACAAAGTGTCATATAAGCTTTTTTTTCTTCTTCTTTTATGTAGACTTGAATAAGTTAGTTTTTTAATGTGACTGCACTAAGTTGTCGTTCAGTCGTTTTCGTGGTCTTCCTACTGATCGTCTGGGGATCCGTCTGTTGTCCTCTTTACTACTCAATTTGTTGTCATTTGGCTTATATGATTATTCCACTCTACTCTTCTATTTCTTACATAGGCCTTGACGTTTTCCAATTTGCATCTACGTCGTATATCTGTACTTCTAGCTCTGTCCCATAGTGTTTTGTAAATTCTTTCTTTCTTTCCCGATTTTTAAATTTTTCCATATTGTTTCATTCAGATAACCTGCGGCTCTGTTTACTATTCATTTGATCTTCCTCTTCTTTTTTTCATTAGTTTTTCGTAGCTAGATAATGTGATCCCTAATTATTTAAACTACATCTCTTATTTTATTATCTGACCTTTCAACTCCAATTTACATCTTAGTGAATTTGCTGTTAGAATCATGCATTTTGTATTTTTTGGGAAAATTAACATGTTAAATTTTCTAGCGATTATATTAAATTGGTGCAGCATAGCTTGTACTACATCTTCATTTTGAGGGAGTAGTATTTCGTCGTCTGCATAGTAGATTATTTGAAGTTGTTTTTTTCCCATTTGGTATCATTTTTTAGTTCTTACTTTTGTTATTATTTTATCCATAACCAGGTTAAATAATACAGGACTCAGAGAATCTTCCTGTCTTATTCAATTGCCAGATTCAATAGGGTTAGTTAGTTCTACTTCTCTTCTTCCACTTTTAATTTTATTGTATTGTTTTGGTAGATATTTTCGATCGTCTTTATTATTCCTAAAGGTATCTCTCTTGCGTACAATAAGTAGGTAACGTCTCTTCGTTTAAACCAGTTAAATGCCTTATTCTCGATGCCTTCACAAAACATAGATGTGCCACTTTGTTGAATTCTAATAATTTTTCTTTGCCTGATGAGCTCTCCCATATGAGACGAAAGTCCAAAATATTATGGTACTAAGCTTTAAAAGGATGGAAGCTAAATTTGAATATACCAGATAATAAATCGCAACCTGTTTTTTCTGTTCTGGCGTTTATCTGAGTATATAAATTCTTCGTGGAGTTTACGAATCACATAGTTTGGCACACAGGTATCACGACCATGTGCCAGAGACAAGTAGTTTACAAGAATGCGAAAAAAATTAATTCTATAAATTACGACTGTATGATAAAAATGTACTGTTACACCATTGTACTCACAACGTTAATAATCTACATTACATGTCTAATGTACAACGCGCAACACACAAATAAATCGCATCATAACTCGTAAGCACAAAACAGTACGACGACCATTTCTTTTTCAACGTAACTGCATTTTCTAAACAGCCAGTTGGTGGCTGAAATACCGTAACAATTACAAAGAACTGTAACACTTTAATTTGGTAGCAAGGCCAGGAGACAACATAATAGGTAAAATGGAGAATACTGTAATCTACTCATTATTTTGAATGTATCTTTTTTTGTATTACGGGCTAGTCTTTTCTAACAATAACAGGTACAGGTATGAATAAAATCAACCAATGTCGTATCATTCAACAAGGCATTAATTAATCAGAAAATAAAAGAGACAAATGCGTCAATATTGTACTCACCTGCTGCTTTAATTTAACACATTGCAGGAAATAAATTTAACATTTAACAAGAAAGAACAAAGAATTGTGTTTATAAAATACTTTGTAAATACGATCATTTGTATTTAGGTGGGGCTAAATGAACATTCTCTCTCCTGATGCCAACCAATATGTAGCTTCGCCATTTTTTAAATTTTAAACTGTTTGTCCTTGTGCCGTGTTGTGTTAATCTATAACTTTTAATGTTTATGCCATTCTCAATATATTGTTGAATAGCCCAATTTTGAAGAAATGTCCCTGGAGATGCTCTAGAAGCAAAAATACTTGGGCAAGATTTAATAAATAAACTGTGCTCGATATCAGCCTTTTATTGTTTTAATTTATTTATTCGAGCATTTAACCTTATACCACTTTAATTTAATTTCTGATTTTTTTAAATTTGTTACTGTGTAAAAAATTTAATAAAAATAATTTTTTTAATCATTTTTTTGCAAAAATTATCTACTACTAATACTATTAATATTCACTGACATATTTAAGACCTTCTGAATAATGTTTGAAATTACATAAGTTTTTGTAAATTTTTTTTATTTTATGCACGTCTCTAAAAAATATGTATTATTTCCAAAACGTGTACTTTTTTTATTTAAAACAAAAATGCTTTTTTTGAGTAGAATTTAATGTTATTTCATGTTTTTTTCCTAGAACGTTTATACAGGGCGGACAAAAAAATTATAACCACATTAATGAATAAATGTTAAAGTAGGTGGCGCCACCTAGTGTTAATAGAAAATTTAATAGCATTTTTATAGTAAGCATACTGAATAATAGCATAATAGAAAATTTCACTTAAATCATTTGAATAGTTTTTAATATATCCCTAAAAATAATGTAAAAAAATATTAATGAATCGCCCTGTAGAACGAAATCTAGCAACATTTTGACTGAGCAATTTGAGCTCAAACGCTGTATTTTGATGTTAGCTATTATCCATTAGCTAATGTCCAATTAATTATGGGACACCCTGTAGAAATGGGCAGCGAAATAGACAAGGGTATTCATTAAGCCCTATGCTCTTCAATTTGATCATGGATGCAATCATCAAAAGCAAAAACAAAGGAAGAGGATACAGGATGGGAAACAAAGAAATAAAAATACTCTGTTGTGCAGACGACGCAATATTGATAGCACAAGACAAACATATTTTGCAGAGACTGGTCCACAGATTTAACATAAGAGCAAAATAATTTATTATGACAATCTCAGAAAACTAAAACAATAGTAGTCAGCAAAGAACCAATCAGATGTAAAATAGAAATTGATGGCATCATTATTGAACAAGTAATGGAAATAAAATACCTGTAAATTATACTGAATAGCTATGAAGACCTGGACAAAAAAGTATGAGATCAAGTACAAAAAGCAAATAGACTGACAGGATGCTTTATTAACACTATATGGCGAAACAGACACATTAGCACTGAGATGAAGTGAAGAATTTATAAAGTCAGTGTATTAGAACCGGCAGAAATGTGAGTACTAAGAAGAATTACATGAAATACGCTGCGAGCTTCAAAGATAAGTGAAGACATTAGAAGAAAATGTAACGTGTATAAATGAATGGACACAAAATAGAAAAAAAATGAAATAACCACATAATCAAAATGGAGGAGACCCGTGTCGTCAAAATTGCAAGAGATAAGTCGCCAATCGGCAAAAGAAGTATCGGATGAGCGCGCAAAAAATGAAGTGATAACCTTCTATAGAGGTATTAATCTGCAAATAAACAAGCAGAATTGCTTATAACGAGGAAGAAGATATATATATATATATATATATATATATATATATATATATATATATATATATTTAATATAAAATTAATGTTTCTTGGGTTTAGGTTCAATAAAGATATGTTATATGTGGAACTAGATTTTATTTTCCATTGCAATCAATCAACGTTTCGGCAGGAAACCCTTGCCTTTGTCAAGATTATAAAACGTATCTATATATAAGGACAAACAGATATTGCAAAATATGTATATATATATACATATATATATATATATATATATATATATATATATATATATATATATATATGTATATAAATAATATATATATATATATAGATATATATATATATATGTATATATATATATAATATATATATATATATATATATATATATATATATATATATATATATATGACTTACCAAAACGTAAAACGTGACACAGACATTAACGAACTGACATATAAAAGTTGATATCTGATATCTCATTGTTTACTGTCATTAGTATATAATTATTTTTATATGGGCGTATCGTTGATGTTTTCGAAAAAGGTAAGGTGGAGATATGTTATGACTTTAAGAGCTTTTTATGATGTTATATTATTAGTGTTTAAATCAGATTGAAATATATTTTATTTAGGTTTTGTGTATCTTTTTTGTCATTTATTGCGTTGGTGTTTCATTTTATTTCTATTGATTCGCATATCTCCCCCTTCTTTTTGTTTTTTTCTGTTTTTAAAATTTTAATGTTTTCAAAATCAAATTTATACTTCTTCCCGCTTTCATGTTTTGTGAGCGCAGTGACGTTGTTCTTGTCATATTTGTGAGAACGAGTTCTGGATTGAAGCAGTTGACAGTCACTAGTATTTCAATATTTTAATAACATATCTACTTAAATAACTGACACAACCCCCTCTGTGGATCAGTGGTAAGAGCGCCTGCCTTTAAACCTAAAGGTCGTGAGTTCGAATCCCACCTGGGTGGAAATTTTCGTTTATTAAAAAAATTATTAAATGAAAATAATTTCTATCCTTGTGTGATCGGTACACACCGGAGGGACCGCAGACGTTTGGATACAATTAGCGTCTCTTAGCAAAGACAATGACGTCGACTTTGCTAAGTATCAAAACAATTACTCTACACACACACACACACACACACACACTACACCTCAAATTGTAAGATTGGCGAATCGATTTAGTGTCCGCAGTCATTTAAACACAAACAAACAACAACAAATAACTGACATTTTTGATTTTCTTTTATTTTAAGAGTTATGGTAACCGCAATGTTTTATAGAGTGAATTCCCATTGTACAATTTTTAGTGAATACGTTAAAATAAACAATAAACAATTATTATGACAGTATTATCGATATTATAAGGTGGAAAAGTAAAGGATTGTGTAATTGATGGTACGTAGTCAGTTGTAATTGTAATACTGATATTAAGATCAATCATATCATATATTGTTTAGTGTATTACAGTAGATATTACTTAAATGGCTGGTGTCTATGTTATAATTGATAGATTCAGGAGTTTTATTAATGTGTACCATTTCAAGGAAAAGTCGATTTTTATAATTATCACCTTGTTCCAAGATTTTTACATTCTTAAAGTCAAAGTCCTGTCTTCAAGTGGTGGTCCACTACGGCACAAGAATTTTTTCGTAAGTTACAGTCACTTTTGTGTTGAGTGACACGTTGTTTAAGCCACTGTTGACGTTGTCCAAAATAACAAGACAGGACATAACTTTGAATTTAATAATATAAAAATCTTGGAACAAATTGATAATTAGAAAAATCGACTTTTCCTTGAAATGGTACACATTAATAAAACTCCTGAATCTATCAATTATAAGACAGGCACCAACCATTTAAGTAATATCTACTGTAATATACTCAACAATATAATATCAGTATTATCAAATATGATTATCAGTATTACAATAACTGACTACGTACCGTCAATTACATCTTATAGATCAATTTACGATGTTCCTGATTATTTCTCAATCCTCTACTTTTCCACCTTCATATATTGATAATACTGTCATAATAATTGTTTAATTTAACTTATTCACTAAAAATTGTACAATGGGAATTCACTCTATAAAATATTGCGGTTACCGTAACTCCCAAATAAATTAAAATCAAAAATGTCATTTATTTAAATAGATATGTTATCAAAATTTAAACTTTTAATCTTATAGTTGTAAGTATTGAAATATTCATTTTGTTTACATATAATAATTATAATAAATTTACAGTTTTCTCCTGAAGAAGTCACAAAATCGTAACTTAATATTGAGACATAACAAATAGAGTTTTATTTCCCACAGACCAATTGCTGAGACTACAAATCAATATTTAACACAGTATGGTCGAAAATATTATATATATATATATATATATATACATACATATATAAACTAGAGCTAAGATTAATATTATTACTAAAATTAATATCAAACTCACCAGTCTTCCGGGTTGATCCGCGTCGATGTCCATTTTGCCAAGCTTTCGGCATCCACTCTGATGCCTTCCTCAGGGCTTCCGAGGTCTCAGTCTCCCGAGCCCCCAGACACTACTACACTGTTCACTATTCACGGCACTGTCACTACTACGGCTCGGAACAGGAGACGGTTTATTTATGTATAAACATATAAACATATAAACATATATATATATATATATATATATATATATATATATATATATATATATATATTTGGTTTTCTTATTATTAATTTTAAGGACACTGTTGTTTGCAGTTCTTTCTATCAACTTATGATTGCGATGTTATTATCATATCTTTTCAATCTTATTATAATATGGCCATCATCTGCATATGCCAGTTTGTATACTTTTTGTTTTTATTTTGCATTAGTGTTGACTTCTACTATCTGATTATTATCTCTAATGTAATTTTTAATTTTAGTAGCATATGATTACAATACAGGTAAGATATAAATATAGTAATACTTTTTTTCTTTCTCCCCTTACTTTTACCCTATCAGGGTGTCGGATTTGGGCTAGCTATTTTAATTTTCATTTACCCACCTTTTCCATTCTTTTCTGTTTCCTGCCATTATTTTCAATTCCTCAAGAGATTTTTGTTTATGTTTTCCCGCCTCTACTACGTGCTGTATCCATCTTTTTCTTGGTCTGCCTCTTTTTCTTTTTCCGATGTTTTTTGCTTTATAAACTTTTATTGTTATTCCATTAAATTCCATCCTCATCAGATGCTTATACCAGTTCATTTGTCTCTTTTGTATTTTGTTCAATATTGGTTCCTGGTTGGCCATTCTCCTAAAAGTCTCATTGCTTAATATATCCCATTTTGTCTTTCCAAAGATCCTTCTTAGATATCTCATCTCCATTGCGATTATCCTGCTCTTATGTTGTTCCAGAATTGTCCAGTTTTTACTTGCATAGAGCACAGTCGGTATCGCTGTTGTGTTATATAATTTTATTCTTGCTTCCCGTGCAAGTTCTCCTTTTCCCATTATTGGGGCTAAGGCATAGTATAACTTGTTTGATGTCTTTGCTCTATTTGTTATTTCCCAGTCTATTTTTCCGTCATTAGTTATGATACTTCCCAGGTATTCGTAGGTTGTTTCCAATTCTGAGTTTTTACATTTTATCTTTATTTGATTATCTTCCTTATCTAGTTTGTCGCTGATTATCATTATCTTACTTTTTTTCTCGTTTATCTCCATTTTTAGTTCTTCTA
This sequence comes from Diabrotica balteata, assembly GCA_918026665.1. NCBI lineage: Eukaryota > Metazoa > Arthropoda > Insecta > Coleoptera > Chrysomelidae > Diabrotica > Diabrotica balteata. Next base: position 108,775,960 of record OU898276.1, read on the forward strand.
TTTGTTCTACCCATATATCCATTAGTTTTGTAAGTACCTCGTTGTAAGTACTTTCTATAATTTTTATAAATGCATTAAGTACATTTATTTTAGTGAAGCATTTTCCTTTAATATGTCTTTCTATCGTGTCAAATGCTGCTCTTAGGTCTATGAATGCTAATACTAGTTTTTCCTCCGTATCTATGCTTCTTTCTATTAAGTTTCTAATAATATATATATATATATATATATATATATATATATATATATATATATATATATATATATATATTGTCATTTGTCTGTCTTCCTAGTCTAAATGCCGTTTGTTCTTCTCCCAATATCATTTCTACTTCTTGTCTCAGTCTCTTCTCTATTATTTTCGTATATATTTTAAAGTGCATTGTTGTCGCAGTTTACATGTTCTCTTTTTCTGTATATTGGCACGATGATCTTCTTCTGTCAGTCTTTAGGGATTGTTTGTTTTCCCACGCCTCTTTATATATTATCCATAGCCAGTTTATTCCTTCTTCTCCCACGTATTTTACCATTTCCGGTTCAATTTGATCATCTCTGTGTTATTTTCGCCTTCATTGATTATATGGTCTTCCTTTATCACTTCGGTATCAAATTTTTTGTCATAATATTCTTTCCATACCTACTACTTGTTCTGGGCTTATTTATATTTGGTTTGAAGTATCTCTTACTGCGTTTATTTCCTTTCGTTTTCCTTGCCTTGTGTCGTAGGTGTCGTATTGTCGTCCAAAAGTTTCTATTATTTGTTATATATTCTTCCTAATGTTGTTCTCCAAATTATTTCCATGTTTTTGCTTTTGCTTGTGTAACTGTCTTTTTTACCAATCGTCTCTGCCCAATAGTATTTTTCTTTATCTTCTTCCAATGCTGTTTCGATGTATTTTTTCCAAGCTATGTTCTTCTTTTTTATTTCTGTCTTCACTTCACTGTTGTCTTTAATATTTCACTGTAAGTATTCCATCTTTCTTCCATTGTCCATGTTTCTTTTTGGCACTTTATTTGTCTCAGTCTTTTGTTAGTTTCCTCCGTGTAAAATTTTCGCACACTTTCTATCTTTAGTTTGTTTACATTTGCTTTCTCGTACTCTTTTTTTACGTTTACGTACTCGTACATCCTAATCGCCTGTTAGTGTCCTTAGCTAGTCTTGAATTCCAATCGCCTAAGTTTATTATTTTTTCTCTTGTCTCTCTTAATTTGTCTAATGCATTTTGGAGGTCGTTGTAGAATTCTATCATTATCTCTTCTTTATTACCTTCTGTTGGTCCGTATATTTGTATTATTCCTATCTTGTCTTTTAGTTATATTTGAGCTGTGATTATTCTAGATGATACTGCTTCGTAGTTTGTTATTCTTGATTCTATTCTTTTATTCACTATTATACCGAATCCTTCTTTTGCTCTGTGACACTGTGGCACTTCGGAATAATATAGACTATATTTCTCATTAATATTGATGTGTCCTTTTCCTATCTTTTTTGTCTCGCTTATTCATATTATTTGTACCTTCATTTTTTCCATTTCATCCGTAGCTTCTATTTCTTTGCCGGTCATAGATGTCACATTCCAGGTCGCTAGTCCTATATGATTTGTCTTGTTATAATGTATTTCCTTATATCTATCTTAGTTGCAAAAAAGGTCAATTACTCTGTGATAAGTTTTACTCCTTATTCTGATAGGATCTTATCAATACAACTACAGTCTAAAAAAGGTATAGTAAATTTTATTCAAGTTTATGCTCCTACGGCAGATAAAGATGACGACGATATCGAACTGTTTTACCATGATTTGGAACAAGTCTTAAAATCAATGAAAAAACATCACACCACAATAGTAATGGGCGACTTCAATGCCAAAGTTGGCCAGGGAAGAGTGGATGGATATGTGGGGAAATATGGTCTAGGAAATAGAAATGAACGTGGTGACCGTTTGATACAATTTTGCCAGACGGAAGAATTTGTAATAGCTAATACACTTTTTAAGCTACCAAAAAGAAGGTTGTATACATGGAAATCTCCCGGTGATACAACGAATAGAATAATCCGAAATCAAATTGACTTTGTCCTTATTAGACAAAGATTTCGTAATTCTATACTGTCTGCCAAAACTTACCCTGGAGCAGACATCGGTTCAGACCATAACCCCATAGTAGTCACATTACGAACCAAATTAAAACTGGTTAAAAAACCCACACAAAGTGGAATTGATATTAAGAGATTAAGGGAACCACAAACAAAGGAACAAACTGTAAAAACTCTTACTGTAAATATACGTAATGCCCAAGAACTGAATAAAAGTAGCTATAACATTGATCAGAAATGGGAAAATATAAAAGCAGCAATAATTAAAACAGCAAATGAAAACTTAAAACCAAAGAATAGAAAACATAAAGATTGGATGACTGAAGAAATACTACTATTAATGAATGAAAGAAAATCATTCAAAACAAAAAATCCTATTAAATATAATGAAACTGATCGATTAATAAAAAAAAAAGAATAAAAGAAGCTAAGGAGAGAATGTTACATGAGCAGTGCCAAGAACTAGAAGAAATTGAGAAAAAATATGACTTTTTTAACATGCATAAAAGAATTAGAGAATTAACAGGAATGAGAAAAACACTTCAAACTGGGCAACTAAGAGATGAAAGGGGTGCACTTATAACAGATATAAACCAAAAAATGCAGAGATGGACACAATATATAGCACAACTATTTGAAGACAAAGAGAGAACAGAAGCACCAAAAGAATTTAAGGATGATACTGGGCCTGACATTATACGAGAAGAAATTGAATATGCAATGAAACAAGCTAAAGATGGTTAATCTCCCGGGCCTGATGAAGTTCCTATCGAATTACTTAAAATTGTGAATACTGAATCTATTGATCTTCTTTTGGATCTATTCAGTACCATATATAGAACAGGTATAATACCTAAAGAATGGCTCCAATCAACATTCATACTGCTTCCCAAAAAAGCCAATGCAAAGGAGTGCAATGAACATCGCACCATAGCCTTAATGAGTCATGTCTTGAAATTGTTTTTAAAAGTAATTCACAATAGAATACATAAGAAATTAGATGAAGGCATAAGTAATACACAAATGGGATTTAGGAAAGGACTGGGAACACGAGATGCACTGTTTGCAATAAGTGTTCTTTCGCAGAGATGCTTAGATATTAATCAGGAAGTATATGCCTGTTTCATTGATTTTGAGAAGGCATTTGACAGAGTGCAACATAATCGACTTAAAGAAATTTTATTAAATAAAAACATAGACAGTAGAGACATTAGAATCATCTGTAACCTCTATTGGAATCAAACAGCAAAAGTGAAAGTTGAAAACGAACTGACCAAGGATATCCAGATTCGCCGTGGGGTCCGCCAAGGGTGTATTTTATCACCCTTGTTATTCAATTTATACAGTGAAGCCATCTCAGAATTAGCGCTTGCCGAGATCAGTGAGGGCCTTATAATAAACGGTGAGCCACTTAATAACATAAGATATGCTGACGACACCGTCCTTTTGGCAGGAACACTAGAAGAACTTCAACACCTTGCTGAACAACTAAATATATATTGCAACGATTATGGACTAAAAATCAATTTGAAGAAAAAAAAGTTCATGGTATTTACAAAAGCACAAAACATCAAAGTTAAGCTAGTACTAGACAATACAGAAATTGAACAAATATCTTCGTACAAATACCTTGGAGCATGGATCACAGAAGATACTGATCAGACAAAAGAAATAAGATGCCGCATTGAAATTGCGCGGTCAACTTTTAATAAAATGAGAAAACTTTTTTGTAATCGCGATATCAATATATCGCTCCGGATAAGAATTCTTCGATGTTATATTTTCTCTACCCTTTTGTATGGAGTTGAAGCTTGGACACTTAAAAAATCCAATATTAAAAACCTAGAAGCATTCGAAATGTGGTGTTACCGACGCATTTTAAAAATATCATGGATGGATCGCAAAACAAACGAACAAGTTCTCGAACAACTAGGAAAACAATGCGAAGTTTTAAATTCCATAAAGATCAGGAAATTGGAATACTTGGGGCACATCATGAGAGGTGAAAAGTACGAACTACTAAGAAATATAATGCACGGTAAAATCAAAGGTAGAAGAAGCGTAGGAAGACGTAAAATCTCGTGGCTACGCAATCTCCGTGAGTGGTTTGGATGCAGTTCAATTGAACTATTCAGGCGAGTAACCAATAAAATTATAATTGCCAGAATGATTTCCAATCTCCGATAGGAGTGGAACTTGAAGAAGAAGAAGAAAGTAGATGTTGTAAATTACAATAATTATGCCAATATTACATGTCTGTGGCTTTTTTTTAAACAACACCCTAAGACAATACCCTACCTTTTATTATTTCAGCATTTGTTTAACTTTGTATCGAGACCTGAGTGTGCTTTGCATATTGTAGAAAGCGAAACCGGTCGTCTGATAGTTAAATTAAATTGATTGTGAGTAAGTCTTATTTATTATTTCTTTACCTATTTGAGATATTTATCATTTACATTTCTAATCCTATTCATATTACATTTATCATCATTGTCCGGTTTATCTACTAACTCTACTTTCTCCATTCGTTGCTTGACCTCTGCTTGGTTTCTTTTATATTGCTCTGGTAGTTTTTTGAACTCGCTACTTCCACTACGTTTTCTTCTTTATACCACCATCTCCATTCCTTGCCGTCTACTGTGATTTTATTATATCCTATTTTGTCCATTTTTCCCTTTTCCCCTATTTCTCTTGCTTTATCTCTTAAAGCTTTTATTTTCTCTCTCTTTCTCTATCCTTTTGTGAGATCCTCTGTAATCCATATTTTTTTGATCTTCACATTTTTAAGTTTTTATTTGTTTCTTAAGATTGTTGTTTTTTCTTCTTCGCTTCCTAGTTCAATTAAGCATGTTTTTGTGGCTATTTTTTGTGCTCTTTTAATATTAGTTTTGACTTCAAGATTATTTTCTAACATAGTAGTCATTCTCTATTTTAATGTTTTTGGCTCTTCAGAGTCCATATTATTGATCCACTAATGATTATATTCTTTTTTCTTTTTTCTTTGTCTAATCTTTCCAATGAGCGTTTTAGATCATTTAATTCTTCCGTTATCTTTTTGTTATCGGTTTTGGTTATTTCGTTTTCTCTCTTCAGTTCTTATTTTTTTGTCCATTATTCCTTCACCCTTTCTCTTTCCAGTTTTTTATTTTTATTTCTTCATTATTTTGTTTTATCTCTTCTTTAACTTTATTTATATATCTTCTGATCTCCTTATTTTCTTCCTTCGTTTCTGTTTTCAGCTCTTTTATTGCCGTTTTAATATCCTTATTTATTTCTTCTAGTAGTTTCTTTAGTTCTTCCATTACGCGATTTTTTATGTTATCCTTTGGAGGTGTTCTTAACGTAGCTTTGCTTCTTTTAAATTCTTTTCCCTCGTCGGATGAGTTATCGTGTTCTGGTGTATTTCTTTTGCTGTTCATTCAATTTAGTTACCTGGATTGTATTACATTTACTTTTACTTATATTTTAATAGTATTTTACTGTTATGTTTATCTCTATGTCTCATGTTACATTTACCACAATAATTGTGAATAATTAAGGGCGTAATTAAGTAATTAAATATTATGTGTCCACATTTGTGGACACCTAGTATACTTCATGCAACCGTAACAACATATGAGCTGTAGAAAAATAAGAAAACATGTTCAGAAAGCAAAGAAACTACAAAGCCCGTCTCTGCGCCAACAGATAAACATTTATTTCCTTCAAGGTGCTTTAGCTGCTCGGTATCAATAAAGTACATAATACTTGACACCTCACTTTGCCAACCTAACGTATCACAAACAACAATGTGAAATCATCTAAGATGTGTTTCCCAGTCGCTCCAGCTTTCTCAGCAGTAAGTGTTAGACGATGCATTAGCCGGTACGAGATACGAACATTGGTGGCGTTTGGAAAACTAGTTGGAAAGGAGCCATGCTAAGCTAACATGTCGTTATGATATTCTATATTATTGGAATCTCTTAGATACAGAATACAGATAAGATAACAAAAATTAAATAACATTCAAAAAACAAAATTATTAATTTTTTGTTTTTAATTTAATATAAATATTAAGAAGGGAATCAATAAATCCTTAAAAGATAGAGCCAAAATTACTTGTTCTAATGAAAAAAAAAAAAAGATTATGAGAAAAACTTTTCTTGGGTGAAAGGACCTTATTATTTTGACCAGACAACACAGTTGTATGGCCAAAGATTTTTTCGATTACGAAGTTAGTAATATTCTGTAGTTATCAGATCTCGTCTTTCCGGTAAAATGTTGAGCAATACGATTGTATTGAACTTTATGATGTTTTTTAAAACAGTTTATAGATCGTAGTGCACTTGGGTCGAGCTGGAGGGTTTTTCGTACATTTTTTGCATCGGATAAAGTATACAAGGTAGTCTCCGCTGCAGTTTGGACATTTTGGGGTTGTTGGATTAAGACAGTCACTCGATTTATGATTTTGACCACAGTTTGGGCATATAAAGGAACGTTGGCAGTGTTCTTGAATATTATGGTCGTTGGTACAGCATTTTCTGCAATACTTTGGGGTAAGAACGATTGGTTAAAAAAATTGACTCTCCATAATTTGGCAACAGGGATGTTCTGTTCAATCAAGATGTCGGTGAGCTCTTTCCTAGGAAAAGTGAGCTGTGAACTTATGGGGTTGATTGGAATTGGCAGTTCGATTTCTGTTAATCACTTTGATTTGTTTTTGACCTGTGGTTCTGTTTAGCTTAATCTGTGTTTCCTCGGTATTGAAGGAATGTAAAGTTCTAAGGTGAGCTATGTGAGCTATGAGTATGGGCATTGAATTGGCTATTTTAAAAAAAGTGTTTTGGGTCGAGAAATCTTTTGGAATATCTTTGACGAGATATTCCAAAGTCTAAAGGTTGTTTATTGAATACATGTTGAATACTGTTATTATGGGCTTACGATAGTTTATAAATCATTTTGTTTCTCCAATGTTGAAAGGTGAAGTTTTTATACAGGATGTTTCAAAAAGGTATGTCATAAATTAAATCACGCATTCGAGGAAACAAAATAAATTGATTACATCCAACTTACCTTTGTACAAAAGTATACATAAAAAGCTTACAGCCCTTTGAAGTTACAAAATAAAAATTGTTTTTTTACAGTATATCCTAAACTACTTGACATTTTGTAATAAATAATAATAAACACGTTAATTTCTTGTTCTGAAAGCATTTTTCATACAGAAGAAACAACAATATCTAAGCGCACAAAAAAATTTTAATGGGGGTGTGCATCCCTAAATCTCCACAAACTATTGAGTACGTTCAAATCAAATAAATTTTGTGGCATCATTAGTTTAACACATTATTATTCAAAAAATTTTTTCCTTTTCACTTTTTTGAAATAACAGTTTTTATTGAGTTACGGGTCTTTTCCTTAACCTTAAAAAAATTACGTGCAACTAAATAGATGGTTTAAATGAATTAACAAGTACAAAAAATGTCTATAACCTCTATAAATATGATATTATATATATATATGACCCCAATTTTCTTCAGTAAGTACACATTTGGTATCCTTTTAATAAGGAAAATTGAATGCGCTACAAAATCATATTTTTCTGACGAAATTGATTTACAGTTTCAATTATTCTAACCCTCAATTGTTATTCGTCCTCTATTCTTACAGAATACACTTTTTCTTTCATAAACCCCAAAAAGTAAAAGTCCATAGGGTTAAGACCAGTACTTCTGGGTGGCCAAGAAATAGGTGCGTCACGACCCCTTACAATCCACCTATCAGGATACTGCCTGCAAAGGTATTTCCGGACTTCATTACTGTAATGCGGTGGAGCGCCATCTTATAGAAACCACATATTTTGCCTCAGTGCAGTATTCACTTCTTCCAAATACTCTTGGAAATCGCTTGCCAAGAACTGCAAATAATTATCACTATTTAAATTGTTGGGAAGAAATACTGGGCCTATTAAATTGTTATCCACAATTCCTGCCCAAACATTAACTTTAAAATCCTTTGGTGATGAGTCGTTTTTTTGGTGAGAGAATTTTCTTCGGCACAAATGTGCTCGTTATGATGGTTTGTTATTCCAATTCTACTGAAGATAGCCTCGTCGGTAATCAAAATATTTCTAATAAAATTAACAAATCGAGTGTTTTACATTAACAATCAATCGCAAAATCCAATCCTTTTAGGATAATCTTCAACCAATAACTCTTAAACCGTTGTTAAGTGATAGGGTTTAAGCAGCTGATCCTTCAAACGCCTTTAAACCCTTACGTGAGGAACATTTAGTTAAGCAGCTATTAACGTTATACTTGTTCCAGCTATTACCGTTATACTTTTTCAATGATTTCTAAAATGTCTTTATAAGTTGCATCCATTATTGGACGACCACTATTGCCAGCAACTTGCGGTTGGAATGTAACCGTTTCCCGTAAACGACTATCAATAGTCAGAAATAATCGTCTATCGGGTGTATTTCGATTGGGGTATTTTACTGCATAACGCCTTGCGTCTGCTGCACTATTTTCTTGACATTCACCTACGATATTCCCGATAGTTTATTGAAATCATTATTTAATCTGATCCAACTTACCCAAAGTTAAATGCATATCTGCCATTTTCTGAAATGTGTAGGCCCTTGTAATTTTTAATATTAATCTTATTTACACAATAAATCATAGCTTCAAATTATTGACTATTATTAATGGAACTGTTTGTAATGATTTTATCCGTAGAAACTAATTGCAATTTTATGGCCAACTAGGAAAAAACTAGTTAAAAAAAAATATGCAAAAAAAGTTAAAAAAGCTTTAAAAATAATGTGGACAATTAATGATGCCACAAAATTCAGTTCATTTGAACGTACTCAAAAGTTTGGGGGATTTAGGGCTGCACACCCCCCTTAAAATTTTTCTGTGAGCTTAGATTTTGTTGTTCCTTTTGTATCAAAAATGGTTTCAAAACAAGAAAGTAACGTGTTCATTTTTATTACAAAATGTCAAGTAGTTTAGGAGATAATGCAAAAAAAATCAATTTCTATTTTGTAACTTTTAAGGGCTGTAACTTTTTTGTGTACACTTTTATACTAAGGTAAGTTGGATTCAATCAATTTATTTTTGACACTGGAATGCGTGATTTAATTTATGACATACATGTTTGAAACACCTTGTACTTTTGGTACTATCTGTTTTAACGTGTTTATTAAACAATTTTTTTTCTATAAAACTAGTTCATCTCTATATTTTTCTATATTTTACGTAGGCTTCCAAGTTATATTTGCTACGTATCATATTAAAATTTACTTTATTTCATAAGGCGTTTCTTTTACCGTAACTGTTTTAAAATCGTTATAAAATTATCTAAAATTACTCCTTAGTTAAGGGCTAAATAGTTAACAGGGTCTAAAATGACTCCTTAGTAAAGGGCTAAATAGTAAACAAGGAGTTTTCTGCCAATTTTTTGCAACAACTTAGGAAATTTAAGCAATATATTCAAACATTATAAACGCCACATGTTTGTTATTATATTTAAATAATAATTTTGTTTTAATTCCTTTTGATTTTATTCATGTATTAACTTTATTTTACTATGTTTGCTCCAAAAATAGTTGGCCCTCAACTCTTCGATCCACTTAATATTCTTTTTAATCTTTATTTTTTATTTTCAATTTTCATTTATTTTGATTATATTTTTGTATTTGCGTCTAGTTTGTTCTATGTTAGTTTTCACGCCTAATCCTTCTATATAAAGGTGGTGGCAATATTTTTTTACATTTTTAATGTATTCAAGCAGATATTTGTACTAAACAATTCATTTATGCATTTAAATTTTTCATTTCAAACATTTTTTGACCTTATTTTATACACCAGCTACTCACCTGTGCGACTTTTTTTATGTGCGTGTAAAATATTTATTTAAATCACTTTTACTAAATTATTATTTAATATTAAATATATTCATTTTATCGTTGCCAAGTTGCCTTTTTCTATTTAATTGTAATTGTTTTCAATTTTTATGTAAAAAATAAACATGTTAAAACATAGGCAGTCGTTAACTAAGGATTTATTCTTACAGTTTTTTGGCCTAAATTGAAATTTTCCTTCTCCACTTGTTGGGTGGAATTTTGTAAATCCTGGTGGTGCACCACACTTAAGGGTAACAATGCAGCAGCATATCAGATGTGCTTAAACAATAGCAACACCACAATGGGCTCGAACCCGGCATCTCCACTACCTGTCAAGCCATCATCTGAAGCCAACAACTACGCCAACCGTATTTAACAAGTGATGTAGCTGTAGAAAGCCAACAGTACATAAAAGAATAATGTCATAGGAATCACTTTAAAATCTTTCTGTAAAGCTATGCGCAACATTTGCTTAGACTTTAATTTAATATGAATTTTTTTTGTATTTTATAGGTATAATAAATATAAATAATTAATACCTTAGTTTATTTGCCCCAGTTAAACTCATTTTTCAGATTTACTTTTAAGACAAAACGTTCTCACACCTGAGAGACTGGGCCTGACAATTGGCTCCCAAAGAAAGTTGTGAGTTTTATTGTTCTACATTAGCTCCCACCCTTCAAAGGTAGTTATATTGTTAGCCATTGGCACTCACCGTTCCTGATGGGTAGTTCGATAGTTCTTCTTCTTTCAAACTGATGCATTCACTAGATTAGTTGTTGTTGTGGAGAACCATTTCCACAGGTTTTTTAACCGTGATATTGTTCTTCTCCCAATTCCTCGCTTTCCGAATACTTTGCCTTGAAAAATTATTTTCAGCAATCTGTATTTAGTGCCGTTTCTTATTATGTGTCCGATAGGTATATTTTAACTTTCTCTTTTTAATCTTATACATCACTTCCTTTTCTTTCCTCATTCTTCGTAGAACAGCTTCGTTGGTTATCTTGTCTGTCCATAATATTCTTAGGATTCTTCTATATAGCCACATCTCAAAAACTTTTTTCTCCATCACTTCAGTGAGTGTCCAGGATTGAACTTCGTAGTATAATATTGAGAAGATATATAACATCGTAGGAGCCTTACTTTTATCTCCAGATTAAGGTTGTGGCTTTTAAAGAGCTTTCCCATGTTGTTGAATGCACTCCTAACCTTCTCTGTTCTAAATTTTACTTTTTGTGAGTGATCCCATTGTTCGTTTACTATTGTTCCAAGATAGGTAAACTGTTTTACTCGATCCACTGGTATATTCTTGATAAGCGGTTGCACTTCTCTAATTTTATTTTTGCTGATGTCCATAAATTTAGTTTTTGGTGTTGAACTGTGTCAAATGCTTTTTGGTTGTCCACCAAGCAGGTGTAGATATTACAAGTCATATCTCTGCATCTTTGGAATAACACCTGTAGACTAAACAGTGCATCTCTCGTAACTTAGCCTTTCATGAATCCAATCTGTTTGTCTTGTATTCTCTCTTCGAATAGCTTGTATATTCTGCGATGTATAATTTTAAGAAAAAGTCTTAGGATGTGGCTCATTAGACTTATTAGCCTATATTCTCCGCACTTTTTCGCTCCTTGTTTCTCTGGTAACGTAATAAATTCTGAAACCAACCAATCTTTTGGAATATTGCCTGTGTCATAGATATTAATAAAGAATTTACATAGTATTCTTAAAGATTCATTATCAAGAAGTTAGACGTTTTAAAAATTTAGACTATATTTTGTCTGGTCCTGGAGCTTTCCCTTCTTTTAGTGATATTATGGCTGCTCTTATTTGTGCCACTAATATAGGTGGTCCTATTTCCGTATTGGGAACTGGTTCTCCCTCTCATCAAAAAATAATTTTCCTATGTAATTTTTCCAGGTATCATCAATACTCTTTTTGTCGACGATTACCTCTCCGTTGTCGTTAACAAGTATACTTACTCTTCTGTTTTGACACTTGCCTGTAATTTCTCTTACCTTTTTATGCACGAAGTCGTCGTATTTACTTTGTAGAATTTCGATTTATTGGCATTTTTTCGTCAGTTCTTTCTGTTTGGCTTCTCTGAATATCTCATTGTAATGTTTTATACATAGAGTTATTGGTTTTATTTTCCCTTTTTTTTGCCATCAGCTATAAAATTTCTGTCGTTATTCATGTCCTCTTCTTACCTTTTTCGTTCTTCATAAAATTGTGTTTAATATCGTCTATTGTTTTATTAAGCGATTCTATCTTCTCTTCTGTACTTTTTGTTTTATTATCGATTTCTTTTAATTTTCTATCTGTTGTTTTGATGACTATTTCTTTTGCTTCACTACAGTTCAGTTTTTTCATGTCATGTTTTTTGACAGTTTTTCCGCATGTTTTCTTTAACTTGGTTCTATTTACGTCCACTAAAGGATTGTGGTCATATTGACTATCAAAGTCTGGGTAGGTTTTAACACTGTTGAAACTATTTTGATATCTTTTCTTAACAAGTATATAGTATATTTGGTATCTAATAATGGTCTTTTCCATTGTCTCTAGGTGATTTCACGTATATAGGCATTTAGGTAGTAGTTTGTAAAATGTGTTTAGCACGATTAAGTCATGTGCAGCTGTGAAGATACGCATTGCTTCTCCTCGTTGATTTTTCTCTCCTAATCCATAAAAAACAATATGTTGCCCTTCTTTTCCATTACCTATTTTCGCATTGAAATCTCTCATGACTATAGGGGGTTCATATCTCGGTATGAGTCGATGGTCACTACATATAAGAAAAATGCTCGCTAACTACCAACAAATGTAGGTGTCACATTCACAGTAGTCCTCAAAATTGGCACCCAGCGATTATTATCTCTATCCATACCTGAAAAAAGGTTATGACGTTAAGATATGTTTCTTGTATGAAATGTGTTGAACTAAAATACTGACCAATAAAATATTTCTTGTAGAAAAAAGTTTACCTATCTTTTGCTAAGTAGATATAGAAAAATGTGAATTGTATAATTAAGAGAATTCATTCCAAACTTATTTTATTAAATTTATAATTGATATAAATGAAGATTAAATCCCACACTTAACATACTTTTTAATAATCTTTTCACAAATTAATATAATCAATACTTCTACAATATCTGCTTCCTCATGACCTCCCTACTTCGGCGCCCAGACCCATTACACTCCAACGATGATATAACAGAATAATGCAAAGCACTCTGCGTAGGTGTAAATTCTATAGACGTTATTAGACGAGAATTGCGGTATCATTAACGTACAGTGAATAATTTCGATTCGGATTTGGAAATCAATAATTATGGCGAATTCGCCATACAACTGATAATAGGTTTATTGTTTCCAGAGCGACACGCTGCCGATCGGTTAGTATATTAAACTCTGACATGGCAGCTATGTATCTATATGGGAGACATTGTCCGCAAGAAATTTACTAGGCGTATTAACTGGGGATAATAAACCTGAGACTATAATTATATTGGCTCGTTAGAGTAGATACAGTCACATCAAAGATGTTGTTGAGCAAGACGAGTCTTTCGAACCCAATAGAATGTGCCGTTTGTATATTTTTCGGCTAGTACCTTAAATCTGTAATTAAATTAACGTATTGATTGATTAATTTAACTCAAACGTAACTTTGGTATTTTGAGCTTTCTAACACCACAATTATGTTTGTGTGCACAACAGAGATACAACAGTAGAGATCACCAAATGCAATACCACTAGAAAGATTAAACATCTCCTAGGCGAAGGGAAATGGTAATGATGACTGGAATATGAGTAAACAATTAGTAAGACGCGTTAAAATGCTATGCCACTTCTTATGAGCGAATCTACATGTTTCGCAGATTGGAGATGAGCAGAGAAACATTCGTTTGTATTCATTATAGGCTATTGATTATGTCCAAAAGAAAGAGGGCTAGAAGTAACTACAACGTTAAGGGGCTTTTATTTGCTCATATCATCAATGGACCCCCAAATATGAAAAAACCTTGGAGTGCTACCATTTAAAGAGGTGCGTTTTTAAGAAACAAGCAAATTAGTTAATATTCACTATGGTGCATTTGGGTGAATTTTATGTAGTTTTTGTACATATATACCTACAGAAAAGTTGTTTACAAATTAAATTTCCAATCGAAATATTTTAAAATTAAAAATATATTTTTCTTCTTCTTTTTCGTGTGACTTATCCGTTAAGGAATTGGCGATCATCACAGCCCATTTTACCGTGTCTGCAGCAGATCTAAAGAGTTCTATTGTTGGTTTTCCATTCAGGATTTCCACGTTTTTAATCTAAGTAATCGCATCAACTTATATTTTTCATTTCTTAGTATGTGACTTAAGTAGCTCATTGTCTCTCATTTAGAGTGTTAAGTATTTATTTTTCTTTCTTTATCTCTCTTAACGTTTATGTGTTTGTTAGGTGTTGTGTCCATAATATTTTTCACAATATACGATAACAACACGTCTCAAAGCTGACAAGTCTTCTTTCAGTTGGGTCCGTGACTGTCTAAGCTTCCATATAAAAGGGTAGAGAAAACATAGCATCTTAAGACTCTAGTTCTGATTTCTATTCTCAGTTTTCCATTGCATAATACTCCTTTCATCTTGTTGAAAGCGCTTCTGGCTGCCTCAACGTCATTTTATTTCAAGGTCCCATTGTTCGTTTAACTCACATGTACTACTTACTATACTGTACTACATTACTTAAGTAATTGTATTTTGGTACTTTCTCTAAATATTTTCCTTTAACGTAGATTGTTTCTACTTAAATCTTGTTTTTACTGACAATCATGATTCTTTTTGTGTTTATTGCCATTCGATACCTCTTATAGTACTGAGTAGTGCGATCAACCAAAATTTGTAACCGTTCTCGGCTGTCCAGAAGAAGTATTGTATCATCTGCATATCTGAGATTATTCAGTAGCGTTTCGTTAATTGATATGTCGTTAATGATGTCTTCTATTGCCTGTTCAAACATCTCGTCTGAGCACATATTAAAAATTAGAGGGACTAGTACACATCCTTGTCGTACTCCTCTTTTTATAAATATCTGTTTAATTTTTTTTTGGTCTTCTCGTATTATGGCTTTCTGATACCATCATTTATTTCCATGTTCCATAATAATTATGTTTGCCAGCCTTATGTGTTGTATTTTGTTGAAGGCTTTCTCGAAGTCAACTAGACATATGAATACATCACGACACCGTTCTATGAGTGTTTGTATAGTAAATAATGCCTCTCTAGTGCCAAAGCCTTTTGTAAATTCCAGTTGGTTTCCTGTTATTCTATCGTCTAATTTTTTGTTTATCCGTTCATGTATCCCTTTTAACAAGAAAACTTTTAAAACATGGTTCAAGCTAATTGTTCTATATTCTTCACATTTCATTGTATTGAGTTTTTTGGGTATTGGGTTGAACTCAGATATTAGCCATTCTTTCGGAATTTCTCCGGTATTGTAAATTTCATTGAATAATTCTACTAGTAGTAGTAGTAATCTCAATATTTCTGTAGGTATTTCATTCGGTCCCATAGCATTATATTTTTGATACGTTTAAGTGCTTTTTCAATTTCCTTTATGGTAATTGTAGGTTCATTTCTACCTCCTGATTCTATTGTCTCCATTATTTTGTCGTCTTTAAATAGTCCTCTATATATTCTTCCCATCTATTGATTTTCTTTTCCCTTTCAATTATTATTTTGTTTTTTTCCATTATGTTGGCAATACCCATTTTTTGTATGTGCCAGCTGTTTCTTTAATTCTTCTTTATATATTAAAGCGGTCATGTTGTTTATCTAATCTTTCTATTTTTGATCATTTTACTGATAGTATTTCTTCGATTCTTCGATTTTTTTGTGTGATTGTTTAATTTACGTTTTTGCTAGGAAGAACAAAAAATGGACAGTGGGAACAGTTTACAAAAACGATGGAAACCAGTACACAAAAACAAATATGGATATTCATAAACGAGCATGCCAGCAAACGAATGGGAAAGATACCCGACGGAATTGTTTAGAGAAAAGGAAAATAATATTCAATACAATAACGTACCTGAATTAGGACACGAAATAAAAATCAGTTTTCAGGAAGTAGAGATAGCCATGAATTCACTCAAAAATAAAAAGTCAACAGGATCAGAGTTAATAAACAACTCCCTAAACACGGAGGAGAAAATATAACCCTAGAGATAACAAAACTTATACAAAAACTAATATTGCACTGCAAGATACTATACGCATAGAGAAACATCATAATGACACCAATGTTAGATATATAAGAAAGGAGATAAAGAAGACCCCAACAATAATAAAGGTGTAAATATACTGAACACCCCACTTAAGCTTACTACAAAAGTCCTAACTAACAAAATCAATGATTAGATAAACAATAATGATTCAGATCCGGAAGATCTTGCGTAGACGCCGTATTCGTAGTAAGACAAAAGAAAAGGCCATCGAGTACAATAAACATGTATATCTTTGTTTTATAGACCTGACAAAGGCTATCGATCGCATCCAAGTCATCAAAAACATCTACTTCTATAATCGAATACAACGATAAATGAAAAAACTAACACCAGTATATACTGGTATACCAGTGTATACCAGTACAAAGCGGAGACAAACAGGGTGAATCGTTAAGCCCGCTTCTCTTTAATATAATAATCGACAAAATAATGCAAGTCTACGTCAAGGTCATGGTTACGGAATGGAGAGCAAAAAAAATCCAAATATTATGTTATGCAGACGACGCCTCATTAATCGTCGAGACAGAAGACAAGCTCCAAAAATTAACACACATCTTCAATACAACAGCCAAGAAATACGATATAATAATATCAGTAGAAAAAAACCAAATGTATGACAACATCTAAATACCCACTACGATGTAAAATCAAAATTAATGGGAAAATATTAAAGCAGAAAGCAAGGTTTAGACATCTGGGAATAAATATAAATGATACGGAGATGTTAAAGAATAAGTACGGCAACAAAGCGTAAAAGCAAGTAACGCGACGGGATCTTTTAATGACACAATCTGGAAGAACAAATACCTAAGACAAGACACAAAAACAAGAATCTATAAAGCAGCAATTAGACACATATAAATAAAATATGAAATAAAAATACTTCGACGAATATCAGGAAAAAGTCTGTTGGATAGGGAGAAAAGCGAAAACATAAGAAGACCATGCAATATAGAATAGAAGACATAAATGTATGGGTGATAAAACGGAAACAGGAGTGGAACGAACACATTAGTCGAATGGCAGAGGATAGGATAGTACGAATAGCACGAGATAAGTCAGCAAATGGACGAAGAAGTATTGGCAGACCAAGAAAAACATGGTGCGATAATTTAAACAAATTAGGAGGCTAATATTGAAAAAAAAAACAGGCTTTAAAGCCTACATACAAGAAGTAAAAAGAAAGAATAATTTACGTTTTCGTATTACTGTTCGTTTTTATTCTTGTATTTTCTCTATTCTGAGATCAATGACTTTATTTCTTCTTTATTGTTTACTTTTAGGAAATATATCGCTTTCCAGTTGATGTATAATATTTCTCAGAATCTTCTCCATTTTTCTGTAGCGATAAGTTGTCTTTGTCTTTCTACTTCCTGGACTTACTTGTGTATCTGTTCTTTGATCTTGTGGCAAACATCTTGTGGCTTCTCTTATACTTCTTAGATTAATTCTAGGTTTCTTGGTGACTGTTTTTATTTTCTTTAGTTTGAATTTCATGTTTCCTAAAACAAGTTTGTGGTCACTTGCTGTATCTGTCCCTGGGTAAGCTTTAGTCGATACTATGGCGTTACGGTTTTTTTAGAAGAATATATTAAAAAAAAAGAAGCATAATAGTACTAAATAAAAAAGGGTTCAGTAGGCGGTATTGTAGACTATCACGAAGCATTGTATTAATAAACAAAACTGCTGTTTTTACTAGTATCTATATAATTTTATGATATTTTCTATAAAATTTCTATTCAGCAGCAGTTTTTGTAAGTGAATATTTTTTAACCTTCTTTTCATGCTTTATCGCAGTCGTAAGTAAAATCTTTTTTACGTTTCTTGTACAATTTTTTTTTTATTTTATCACATATTATATTTTATATATATTACATATAAACGTGGTTATAATGACTTTTGTACTGACTCTACAAGCAAAATTAAATCTTCTAGCATTATTTTAGTTGAAACCTTAATAAATTATTTTGTATGTAGAACATAATACTATCCAAATACGTAAAAAATAAAGCTCTAATTATAAATTCCAAGTAAAAAAAAGTAAAAATATTTTCCCAAATTGAAATTTTTCATATGACTAGAATTCCTTATTCGATTCTCCATATGAATCACAAACAATAATTATAGTCTGTTTTGCGAAGATATAGCGTTAGCCGATTGGCAGGTATATTAGACTGTGATACGAAGCGCGATATTGTCCACAGGAGATTCAGTGAACATATTAATGGGGCGGTAATGAACTTAAGACTTTAATTAAATCGGCTTTGGGTAGGCACAAGAACATATCAAGGCACTGTAATTAATGTGAAAGATCGCAAATTTTTTTTAATTGGCAATGATCTGAAACTAATTTCTTGTGGCTTGTCTAATTCAAATATTATGTTGGTGTGGGGTTAAGCCACAATTCTTAGTTGTAATAGAAATCATCTTTTAAATTAACAAATGTTTGACGTTTTGATTTTCACTTCGAAAATCGTTATTTCGTTATTAAATACAATATCCATAGACACCTAGTACAAATAGACTAAATGTTGGAAAAAAAGTCCGTTCCCCCTGTGCGACAGAGAAAACTGACGCAAAGCAGTCCCTGTATCCTTTATCATTGCAGGGACTGATTTTCGTCAGTGTTCTCTGTCACACTGGGGAAATGGGCCTGTATTGTTACAGTCAGTCTATCTGTATTATATGTCTATGACAAATTCTGAGAATGTACAACCATGTTTTTTTTTTATTGGTTATGTCGTTTCAAAATTGACAGGCTGGATCTCGATCTGGTAGATAAGCAGTTTTATAATGGTTGTACAAAATCTGAAGGTAGTGTTGTTACACTAACAATATTAAATTCTTACTGTTTTTGTGTATTTTGTCTTAGGCGTTTGTGTAAAAAACTGTATCGTAATTGTGGATGAGTGCGTCAATAGATTTTGTGTATAGTATGATGAATGTATGTTGTTTGTTAGATTGTAGATGATGTTTTTCGACCTTCTATTACTCCGCTATTTTTGGTATATTATTGTTGTTGACGTCTTTAGAGTAGTCTGAACTAAATGATAACTAATGGTTTTGCGAACAATATTTGAGTAGTTATTGTAGGAAAAACGCTTTGATATTTTGTCTGATACCTTAGTTTTAAAATCTTTTACTGATAGACTAAGAACAGTACTTTTTCAACTGAAATGCTATTTATCTGGAGTTGTTACGAGTGTACCTGGTGAGAGGCGATATATATATATATATATATATATATATATATATATATATATACATATGTATATATACATATTAAAATTTAATTAAATTACACTTAACCTTAAAATATATAAATATATATATATATATATATATATATATATATATATATATATATATATATATATATAAATTATTATCTCCTTAAACTTCAGTTTATAGTTGGCGCTCTCTCTCTCTTGCTGTCCGGTACACTAACTATTCTGTTTTATTTTGCAGGAGAGCTAATTTTATCACAGACATATGTTCTATGACATCTGTACTATACTTTATTGTAGTAATTTTTGTCTCAAGTCCCCACTTTTTCACTCAATCAGCTTTTCTGAAGTAGTGGGATTTTTTTGTGTGTAGTTGAAATTAATAAAAAAAGGAAATATGAAATAAGGTTTATTTTATGGTCTGCAGATATCTATTTGGGGTGAGTACTTTTATTGTAACCTATATTTTATAATTCTGATAGTATTTTCAATATTTATAACCTCACTTTTTCCAAAGCCACGTTTACGATTTTATGCATGTAGGAAACTTACAAGACTTAACTAATTTTAATAATAATTCTAGTTCACTTTATCTTTGCCATATGCTATGTGTTTAATTGTTATTTTGTAAAATAATTGGCAAGGAAGTTAACCCCCTTTGATGTATCTCTAATGCACCCTGTATTGTATTCTAGTTTATGAAATAGTTTATTAAATAAAACTAATTTCTGCTTCTTCTTCCGGGAACAACCTCCTGAAAATATCGTCGACGACGGATTAACCACATATAAAAGCAACCAACTAAGACTGCAGCTGTCTGCGACCACTCAAATGGCAAACACCTAACACCCATATAATCTGGAGGTAACAACATCCTATGCATAGTTTGCTTATGCAAACTAAATATCTAATACAAAAACGTTTTTAAGCTGCCAAAATCCACAAAGGGTTGTAGCACCATTAGACGATATATAAAAATTGTTAGTGACCTGTATGAAAAAGTAACTAGTGCTAAGATAGATGCAGGAAAGATCCATTTCACTGCAATATGTTTTACATATTAAGCCCTTTGATCCGACAACATTATTTTTTCCGATAATACATTTGTTGAATGTCCTTGTCGAAGCTGGGTTAAATAGCAAATATTCATTGTTATTTGCCACAAACTTTAGCGAAAAGTAGGTGTACTCATACAAGTACAATGAACTGATCGAAAGTAAAAAATATAAAATATTCTGTAAACATAAAAATGTGTTTTCTTACAAACTAGGTATATACATGATTATAATATCTGTATTATTTTCTAACGAGTATAAAATTGTACAAAACAATCACGTTTCAAAGAAACAGTAACTTCACACATTATACAAGTCCAACGTACTATTTATTGACATAAGCGACATCGAAGTTGTTTTTCTATTTTCTTCGGAAAATGACCGCTTTCATTAATTTCTAGACTAATTGGTATAGATACTGCAAGTCGTCTGCTAAAATAAGTAGATTTCCCAAAAGTTCTTACATAATATCGTACTACATCTCGTTGAAAAGCCAAAAGATCCATTTCCTTATTTCCAGCTAATAGATGTAACCTTATACGTACCTATCAAATAGATAAAATATACAAATTATACAAATATACGCCCTAACTATTACTCACACTGACGAAGAGATAGAGGAACTTTGTAATAACATAACTGATGCATTAAATATTAATTAGTCACTTAAAGTATTTAATTGGTTACTTTAATGTTAAAGTGAGAAAGAAAAACGGCAAAGAACAAGAGGCGGTGACAGAAATATGACAGTGTAATAAATAAATTTTAAACAGGCAGCCAGCATAGACTAATCACGGCAAAAATTGTTTTATATCCAAAACTAGAAAGAATAAAACTAATCAGAGAACGAAGAGTGACCGGTATAAATAATAACATATAAAATATGAAAAATAACATCACTACCAAAGGACAATTGACAAAATATTACATGACCAAATCGACAGCTCTCAATTGATGGAAATAATCCTTGATATTGACAAAGAAATCGAAGGCCCGCAACAACAAAATAAATATAGGAAACTGTCTAACAAACCCAAAATAACGGTAAAATAAAGAAGCAAAATGCAGGTAAGTAGCAACATATAGAGGATACAATACACTTTATAAGACAATGAGAAAAAGTATTAAAGAAGACGTAAGAAGATACAATGAAAGACCGGTAGACATATCAATCGGTAACAGAAAAAACTAAAGAAAAACAAAAAAAAAACATAAATCATTGATAAGAAGCAAATCTTTGCTTTAACAAACGAAAACTTCAGAATTACAGATAGAAATGAAATAATACAACTCGTGACTAAATTATTTAGCGCACTATACAAAACCCCTAAAACACTTAAAAAAGCAATCAAGGAAGAAACAGAATCAAAAATTACAGAAATAAAAAGCAGTAAAGCAGTTACGGTAAATAGATGGCATTAGAGTGGAACTACTGCTTAAATACGCCGGCAAAAAAATTGTAGAAAATCTCATCACGCATATTTACAACCTGTCTAAGACTACGGTGCAGACCAGACTACTGAAATACAAAAAAAATATATTCACAAAGATCACTAACAACAGAATAACAAATATATTGGATGCTGCAAATCCAAGAGAACAAGCTGGCTTCAGAAGTGGATTCAGTACCCTAAATCATATCGATACAATTTAAAAACTAATGCGGAGAGCTAAATGACATGAAATACTGCTAGTATTAACCTACATAGAATGAAACTAGATTGGCCATTTTTTGATAAAAATGCACTTATATCAAATCCAGACTGCCATTCCACCTGAAACAAAAAAAGCATTCGATCAGTGTATTCTACCAATCATGAATTACGGCTTCGAAAATTTGACACTAAAAAAAAGATAATAACGAACCTCATGGTATAACAAAGAGAGATAAAAAAAGAATATAATGGGTCAGACAGAAAACCAAGGTGACTAATGTATTCCACGAAATTAAATCTTTAAAATGGGAGTGAGCGGAACATTTATTGAAAAGAACTAATAATATGGTCTACTAGAATTATACTCTGGTACCCAAGAGGCGTCAAGGGACCAAGAAGACGATGGGACTATGACATATGTAAAGAAGGAGATACAACATAAAAGCGAATATTAGACAATCTTAGGTAGAAATGAAGAACGACTATGTAAGGAAGGCTACACTATAATCAGTAGAATACGCTGATAATGATGATGATGATGAACATCAACTGCCACCTACTCTTTATTAGAACAGAAGTAATATACACTGAAATTTTTTTTTTTAGAATTCTTATACATTTTAGAGTTTGTTTCAAAAGAGTACAACCATCTGAGTGGACATTTTGAATGCTTCAAATATATTTTTGCAACTTAAAAAAATGTTCTAACGAGTTTTAAACTTTTAATTGCTAATATTTGTCTAAGACAGATTTGCTAAGATATTTCTAAGATTCTAAACATCCAGGAAAGGTAGTGTGTTATTATATTCCTTGTGAATGCGATCAGTTTTATTTAGGTGAATCATCTAGGCCATTAAATGTTAGAATAAGTGAACATCAATCTTTTATTAAAAATAGAGAATTTGATAGATCTCAAATTTGTAAACACGCATGGGATAATAAACATAGGATTCAATGGAATAATTCAAATGTAGTCCTAAAAGAAACGGATGGTAAAAAAAAGAAAAATCAAAGAAGCGGCTCTTATTTTGCTAAATGAGGCTAATTGTGTCGCAAATTCCTCGGCAGAATGTAATAGGATCTGGTTACCAATATTGAAAGAGAAAGTGATTAATAAGAAAATACCAGTATTAGTAAGTCAGTAACATATAGACGATACATCATTTATGTTTTTTAAATAACGTAACATTTGATGTTTGTTGAAGGTAAACTAAATTCACGAACAAATACTTAAAATGTCGGGATAGTATTATGAGGTTTTTTTCCTGGGTTTTCCCTCATAATTTACTATGAAATCACTAAAAGGAGAATTTTACTCTCATGGTGTCATGTGTTTGTCTTTTTAAAGACGAATTACATACTATGATTTTTTTCTGACGGATATTCTCAAGTTAAAGTTGATTTCATGTAATCGAATGAACTATCTTATAAGTAAAGTCGTCCCAGGAGTGCAACTCAACAATATTGGCAATATCATTTTAAAGTCGTCTACTTTAAAATGTATAATGTATGTCTGAATTGTCAATATAAATGAGTCAGATAAAATTAAATTATTAGAAGAATTTTTCACTATGTAACAAAAAACAAAATTTGTTTAATTTACTGTTTATATTTTGAGAACGATTTCCGAAGTGGAAATTGAAACGTCAATAAACGTATTTTTATCTTTAATTGTGGCTTATTCCCAGTTTAATAGTCATTAATTTACAATGCCACAAGAAAATAGCTTCAGAACAAAATTAAATATGACTCAAAAAAACCTAATTGTTTTTAATAATCCAGAACTTTTACAAAGTCCAGTGAAACTGAATAATCTAGTTGAACAAAGTATCTTTACGACGTCGTATAACGAAATTTAGATCGTAGACTCATTTTGTTTTCGTGCACCATTAACGACAATAGAAAGAGCATCAGTGTAACATTGCGATTGCAGAAAAGGCAGAAACAAACAACGATAAAAGCGTTTTATTTTCGCAATTAAGTGCATTAGAAAATACTCCATTTTATTTGGCAATAAACTTTCTTATAAATGAAAATCCTTAAATTTAAGTGCGACGGACGGCATTATTAAGCCAAAGGAATTTTTCGTTCGAGACGATGATCCAGCGGCGTACTATTGATATTTTAAGAAAGATATTAGAAAAAATCATAAGATGCACTGAAAGAAGTACTTTATATATTGCAATAATGAAGGATTTTGAAAAAGTTTTCTTTATTTCAGGGATCAGATATTGTTGTTTCTTCAGTTACCAAACTTCGTTTTATTTTTTAAGGAGTGTCCTACAGTCCTTGTTACTTTCGGTTTATAATTTAGCATTTGTTGCGTTAGACGATTTTCATCCATTGCGTTTATGTTTTTTCTATTTTGTTCTTTATTCTTTCTGTACGATTTGAGTACCAATGATTTATTTTTAAAAATTTCCTTTATAATAACTCTGTAATTAATATTTTCAATTGTTACGGTCGCTTTTAAACACAGTGATATAACTTATGCCGTTCAGCACATTTGATTTTTTTGTTTCCAACCATTTACTTATACAATGTAGCATTCTTAAGTGTAAAAAAGGACATCTATATTTTAGAAGTTTCATGTTTATTTGAAATGTTTCCGATGCTTTTCTATTATTTGATGTAATTGAGTTCATAAGTTCTTGTTCATAAGTTTATAAGATCTCCATAAGTTCATTGTTATGTGGCGAATTCGATATGAAATTTGCTTTTTTAAGTACTCTTGTCTGCAACTGCTATGATTATTCAACAAGTTCTTATAGTGTTGCATCTTCTATAGATAGTTGTTCTTTTTCTTAAAGAGCCCTCTCCATAGTGGAGGCTGGCTACTACAATTTCAAACTCTTTTCTGTCTTCAACTGTTCTTATTAGCTGTTTAAAATTTAGCCCTTTACATTGTCAAATATTTCTTAGCCACGACAGTCTTTTCCTTACTAGACCTCTCTTTCCCACAATAGTTCCTTTCACGATCAGTTGAGCATATTGGTACTTATGATCTCTAAGAATGTGGCGCAGGCATGTAACTTTCACTGTATTAAAAAGTTCATTTTTCTTGCCTATTCTATATAAGGAGTCTTCTTACAAACTCCTTCTGATGACGGGTAGACCCAGAAACACGTGTCAGGGAGTGGTAAGAGACTCAAATTAAATCGAAA
Organism: Diabrotica balteata; assembly: GCA_918026665.1. Classification (NCBI taxonomy): domain Eukaryota; kingdom Metazoa; phylum Arthropoda; class Insecta; order Coleoptera; family Chrysomelidae; genus Diabrotica; species Diabrotica balteata. The sequence goes on from OU898276.1 coordinate 108,801,322, forward strand.
CGCAACATTCTTCGTATATTCTATATAAGACTTCTTCGTTTAAGGTATGCAATGTCCATGAAATCTTAAGGATTCTCCGTTATATCCATATTTCAAAGTCATCCAATTTATTTATGCTGATCAAATGCACACAGAAGAGTCGACCAGACGTAGCATTTTATTAAACGTAGTGGAGTTTTGAGTTTTATACGATAATCGCATAGAATTCTTTTGATTTTTTCAAAAGATTTTTTTGCCTGTTCTATTCTCGATCTTATAACTAAATCAGGATTTACCAATATTTTATGAACAAACTCAAAAAGTATTTAACCTATATATTCGCAAATATATCACAAATAACGGAAGACGAACTGAAAAATAAATTTATTAAATTATATAATAAAAAAAGATGTTATAATAGGCAGTACTGTAGATGGCGTGAAACTTCATAATATGCTTTGTGTATTTTTTAAAATACACAATTATACAAATCCGACGGGTCTATATTCGTATAATTTGTATTCGGAGTCCATATTCAAAGAAGCATTAAAACAGATCCAATATTAACGGAATCATCATAAATAACATCAGATATGCTGATGATACTGTCTTAATAGCAAGCAACGCACAAGAACTACAAAATATAATAAATGCGGTAGTTCACCACAGCGAAATGATCGGTTTACATCTAAACGTTTCCAAAACTAAAACTTTAGTATTTTCAAAGACATCAATCAACGTACATGTGTATGCCAAGGATTAAATGATGGAACAGGTAAATTCCAGAACATATTTGGGAGCAAATATCAATAGTCAGTGTAATTCAAAAAAAGAAATACTATCAAGAATCGAACAAGCAAGGAAAACATTCATGAGCATGGAAACATTTTTTACAAGATCAGATCTTAGTCTGCAGCTTAGAATCGGAATGATTAGATGTTACGTTTTTTATGTCTTACTGTATGGCTGTAAAAGTTGGACAATGGACTCTGAAATAGAAAAAATAATAGATGCCTTTGAGATGTATATATACAGACGAATGTTGAGAATTCCATGGGTACAAAGAGTTGCTAATGTTGAGGTACTTCGTCGAATGTGTAAACAAAAAGAATTACTAAGAATAAAAAAAGAGAGAAAATGCAATACTTGGGTCATGTGCTGAGAGGCCAAAAATATGAATTACTTCAAGTTATACTGGAAGAAAAAGTACAGGGCTAAAGATCAGTAGGAAGACGCCAGAACTCATGGTTAAAAGACCTGAGGAGATGGTTCGACCGCTCATCCGCAGAAATATTTCGCGCAGCAGTTTCCAAAACCGCAATTGCCATTTGGATCGCCAACCTTCGAAAGGAGACGGCGCCATGAGAAGAAGATTTTTTAAATTTAAATAATATTCAAAAAATTAAATAAATTATATTTATTATTTACTTTGGGCTTCTAATAAACAACGAAAAGACAAAATATTTGATAATACGAGAATAAGATAAAGAAAAAGAAGACAATGTTTCACTGGAAATAAAAGGAGAAACACACGCACGATCAAAAGAACTTTAGAATTTACTTACCTGGGTATACAAATAGATGAAAATGGACATAAGGAAGGGCAGATAAAAGCAAGAATAGCAAAAGGAAACAAAAAGTATAGATCATTACGATCATTAATGAAATCTAAATATATCTCAAGAAAAACTTGAAAACTACAAAACAGTTTTCAGGCCTACAGCTACATTTCCATGCGAAACATGGGTGCTTAAAAAATCAGAAATAGGCCTTTAAGAAAGATGGGAGAGGAAAGTACAAAAAAAAATATATGGAGGTGTGAAAATAGATTGTCAATGGAGACAAAGGAATATTAAAGAACTTATAAAACTCTGTAATAAACCAAAAATAATTACGGTAATCAAACCAGAGAGAAAAAGATATTTAGGAGATATCACAAAAGCCAATACAAAGAGAAGAAAAGGTAGACCAAGAAAGAGACGGAAGGACAGCGTATGTGAAGACATATAAAAAGTATTATTCAGAATTGCAAATAAAAAGCAATAAATAGAAATCAATAAAAGGAAGTAATAGAGAAATGTATTGAAAGACAATAAAAAATTTTAAATGTATTTTGTAACAATAAATGTAAAAAGTAATTGTAGTAGAAAAATAAAATAGACCTCCATTTTCTAAAAGGCGTTGTAGATAAATAATTTTATTATTTATATTTTAAACAAGTTATCTATATTAATAAAAATGAATCGCCGAAATGTTTGTATGGTTACCAGTTCAGAACGACTACTCCAAATAAAATAGTTCTTTTTTTTTTTGTTGTGTTTGTTATTATCAGGATTTGGTTTGTGTGAAAGATAATTTTCCAAAACAGTTTTTCTGTCAGCTTTAATTGCAATATAACTAATAGATGTCGCCATACTATGAGTTACAAAGAAAGCTATGATTAAAAAAAATTAATGTCAGTATTGATAAATTGGCATAATTACATCACTGTAAGTATTTGGTATTGCGGCTCCAAATAATAACGATGAAGTTTCACCATATCACATAGGAAGATATAGCAATGAAACAGTTTGAAGAAGCTCTTTATTTTCCATACAGAAACGGCATCTCACTGTAGTTAATTTAGCAGTTCACCTGGTGAGGGGACAACGACTTCATTACACAAAAAAAATCGCAACGATAAGAGCCGAACGATTACCAACGATAACGTTAAAATATTACCTTTTCTTAAAGGGAAACTTGACAACATATATAATATTAGGTAGATTTTAATTTCAACGATAAGTCAGATTCAGTTTATTTAAATAAAATAAAATAGAGTAAAATAAAAAAAATTAAACAAAATAAAATTTAAAAATAAAATAAAAGAATATGAAATAAAGAGTGCGTACGTTACTTTGATATGATATCTGAACATTAGATCTCATGGAATTTACTTCCCTGGTGCTGAGAGTGGACAGAAAAATCATTAATAATTTTATTTTCATTGGTAAAGATTAGATCGAAGCAGCCCTAACGTTGGCTTCATCTGGAATATTTACCAATATATTAGAAGGCGGGCGAATTGAAAATTTTGCCTAGAAATTACCATTAAACATACTAATTATTGAAACATCAGATTGCAATATCGCCAAAAATAGAGCAATAGCGATCATTATGGGGACTGGATAAAACTGTGAAGGATATTGGGGACAACCAAACACATTTTTGGTGGAGTGATGATTCTATTTTTAGACTGTTCCTTATTTCATAATTATTTAACAAAATCAAAGTACAATAATTGTGTTTTCGAAGAAGTTATTGATATTGCAAATGTCAAATTCGCTATTGACACCTCAACTGCATTCATTTCGGATCAGACTCGAAAAAAGAACTTTGATACATTATTTAATTTTAAGGCGGTACAAAGTTCGGCAAGTCCGCTGGTATTATAATAAAATCATTCAATAAATTATTTTGTTTGCTCCTAACGCAATCTGTTAACGTTTTAACAAAGCATAAGTTGTTTACTTCTGACCGACATGTTAAATTCGGACAAAATATTAAATTATTAACAAGATATAAATATCATTTGATAATAATTTTAATTATTATAGATATTTTTAAATTTTGTTCGTTATTTTTTATGTAGTTTTTAATTTAAACCTGATTAGAAAAAAAAATATTATGACTAGAAACGAATTGATCAAGAGTTGTGAATCGATGTGATCAACCGTTATTTCGTGACGCTACCCGTGACGCCTTCTTGTGGCTCTAGTTCCGTGACGCTCGCCTCAGCATTTTATGATAGAGAAAAAGTAATACAACGCCAGTATAGAAGCTTCACTTCCAAAATTATTATTTTTAAACAAAGTGTACACATATTTTTTATTTATTATACACCAATCCATAATCCCCATAGATTAAATTAATAAACATAAACAGAATTGATAATGATGTGTTAAAAAAATAAGTAGTCGGTATTAGTTATGTTGGAAATAAAGTTTAACTCTTAAATATATATATTTTATTTGACGTTTTAGTTTAGACGACATGTCCTAAGCAAATAAAAGGTTTTATGTAAATTTATCTAACCCCAACTGATCATTCTAATAGTTTTACGGCTTGGTATTTTAAATCTTCATTGCGACCGTACGCAGCCATTCAAATTTGCAATCGCTAAATAATTCACACATGTATTCGCAGCGCATAACCAGAACGATGCCGATTACCATAAGTTTTTATTAAAGGGCTCCTCGGCGCCGGTCCTCGGCCGTTATAAACCCCAAAAAAAGAAGACGAGACTTTTCTCGTATAACGAAAAGATCCGAACAATCCACGCAAATTGACTTTTTATGCAGGATTTTCCCGCATTTTCTACCCTACAGCCGCAACTAATAGTTATAAAGCCGTGTCCAAGAAATATCCAACCCCCAACGTCCCTCCTTAATATCCCCTATCGTCCTTTTTGCTTTTTTTTAGGCCAGAAACTTTTAAACAGGTTAAAATCACCATGTGGAAATAAACATAAAACACCTATAAAATCTAGAAAATGGATGCATAGATCGAATAGTCCAAAAACTGTTATGAAAATTTTGTATAACCGTTTTGGGACAAGGACAAATGATAGACAAACAAAGACAAAGATAAACTTTGTGATAAACAAGTGATATTATAAGAACAAAACGTCACTGGCGCTCCCTGGAAACGCCCCTTGGGCGGTCAATTCTTCCACCACTGGATCCGAACAAACAAACAAGAATCAACGGCTTTTCTCAGAGCCTACACTGACAATGATGACTATAAACATTGAGGGTATTACTCGCAATAAACATGAAAATTTTGGCTGAACTGTGTAAAATTCCCAAATGTGATATATTATGTATACAAGAGACTCACCGTGACATATCAGCACATAGAACTAACGTTGAGGGAATGCAGCTTATCAGTGAACATCCAAGTGCAAAATATGAAAGCGCCATCTTCGTGAGAACAGATATTGATGTAACATAAGCTGAAAAAACATGCTACAACGACATTAAAATTCTAACCGTAGAAATAGGAGCCTGCACAGTGACATCTGTGTATAAACCATCCTGGAGAGACTTTGTTTTTTCCCCTCCAAAAACTTTTGCTTCTTAAAAAACCAGATTCATTCTCGGTGATTTTAATAGTTAGAATGTTCATTGGGGCTACGCTTCAACTGATAAAAATGGAGATCTTGTGGAATCGTGGGCTGAACAAAACAACCTGGCACTTGTACATGACCCAAAACAGCCCTATTCGTTTCAAAGCAAAATATGGAAAAAGGTTATAACCCTGATCTCACCTTAATCAGCATGTCTTTAGAGGACCGTTGCATTAGGAAGGCATATAAGCCTATATCGAAGTCGCAATATAGGGCCATGGGAATAACCGTATACAGCGATCTAAAAGCTCCCAAAATCCCTCTCAAACTAAGGTTTAGTTTCAAAAAAGCGAACTGGGAAAAATTTACTGATGAATTGAAAACACATATGAAAAATATAGTCGAGATCCCCAAAAACTATGATGCTTTCATCAAACTTGTAAAATGAATCTCATGTAAACACATACCCAGAGGATGTCAACAACATTATATATATGGTCTGAACGATAAAGCAAAAGACACTATAACTAAGTACATCGAAGAATATAGTACAAACCCATTTACCAAAATTACGGCAGAGATAGGGGCAGCAGATACTAAGTGCCTCCAAATAACAACGGTGGAGCGAGACTTTAAGTAAAATGAATATGACGCACAGTAGTAAGCAGGCTTGAAATATGATCAAAAAACTTAATGGTGCTCCCACAGGGATGAAAGAGCTATGAGCAATAACGCCAAATCAGATAGCCCACCAACTGCTTCTGAAGGGCAAAACAATCAATCGTTGCAAAACGCCAAAGATTATAAGAACTCAAGCAGATAAAACACTTCGGACAAAAAGCGAGACAATAAGTACTCGACCTATTTAACATCTGTCGCTCTACCTACCAGATTCTAAAACTGTGGCGTAAATTAAAAATAGTAGATCTTCTGAAACATAGGAAAGACTCTGAACTACCGAGTAGCTACCGTCCGATATCTCTGCTATGCCATTTGTATAAATTGTATGAACGCTTCATTTTGAACCGCATCCAGGAAACATTAGATGCAAAACTAATCCCACAACAAGCATGCTTCAGACCAGGTAAATCATGCACAGGCCAAGTGCTGAACCTAACAGAACACATAGAGGAGAGATATGAGCAAAAAGAGATAGTGGAAGTAGCCTTGACAGACCTCACAGCGGCATATGATACGATAAACCACAGAACCTTGCTAACTAAGATCTATAACACTGTGCTTGACTATGACCTGGTAAATATCATTAGATCACTGTTGTGTAATAGACGCTTCTACGTTGTGCTAAATGGAAAGGAGAGCAGATGGAGAATCCAAAAAAGGGTCTACCTCAAAGAAGCGTTCTGGCGCCGTCCTTATGTAACATCTACACCAACGACCAACCAATGCACCCTCAGACTGAGTTTTGTTTACGCTGACGACCTTGGTATAGCCATAAGGGGGAAAAGACTCACACAAGTAGAGTCGACAATGGAAGAGGATTTAAACATGATATCAACTTACTACAAACAAAACTCATTAAAGCCAAACCCTACTAAAACCCAAGTATATGCATTCCATCTCAACAACCAACTGACGCATATAAAACTAAATATTTGTTGGGAGGGACAACGCTTGAAACATACTGACAGGCCCAAATATCTAGAAGTGATACTAGACCGGCCACTAATGTATAAATTTCACAGTCAGAGCACAAGACAAAAGGTTTCTACGAGAAACAACCTTCTCCGGAAACTTGTAGGGACCAAGTGGGGTGCAAACCCCCAGGTTTTGAAGTCAACAGCTGAGGACTTATTTTTCTCAACAGGGGAATATGCTTGTTCCGTCTGGGGTAGATCTAGACACGCCCAACAAGTTACCACGGCGTTAAATTAAACATGTAATATAATTACCGGTTAGATGAATCCTACCCCTCAACCCCTACTGTACCGAGTAGCTGGATTCGCATCACCAGATGACCGTAAATGCGCCTTACAATATGTGGAGAAGCACAGGCAAACTTTCGATGAAATGCACCAATTATACGGGTTTGACGAACCGCCAGCAATCAGCCGACTTAAATCAAGGAAAAGGTTTATGAGAAATGTCAGCATCGAACCACCCGAACTGTTCCCCCTATATTTATAACGGTCTAATGGAATGAACCTGGACTGATGAACCTACGGACACTCAACCGCATACACACAGGGGTTGCCCTGTAAAACAGAACCTTATTAAATGGGGCATCAAGACAGATAGCGACGCACTTTTTGAATGTGGGGAAATACAAAACGTGGAGCACCTGAGAGTATGCAGACTTTGCCTATCACAGTGCACCCTCGATGATTTATGGCTCGCAAATACAAACGTTGTAGACGTAGCCCGATATTGGACAGAAAAACTGTAGTCGGATCCAGACACGAAAAAGTAAAGTAATTTCCATTATTGACTTTAAATGGTTGGTACCTCTTTCTGTTCCATTCATTTGTTTTTAATTTTATAAGAGAAATTTTGTCTAATATGCAAAAATTTTTTAATTTGTCTAATTAACTTTTTTCATGATTTTTCCATCTTCTTTCGTCATTCTTTTCATCTTTTTTCTTATAGCGCTCCTTGCTAGATCACTTCTCTCACACCTCCTTTCCAGTGCTATTTCTCTGTTTATGATAAATGATCTGTTTGTTATACATAACGGTTGTAAGATCAATAATGACTTATGCTAAGCTGGTTTGGCCAGCTTGAAGGGTATTATGTGAAAAAGCTGCAGATGTAAAACGGGAAGCAACTACATTTGGTCTAAATATAAATAAAACAAAACACTCCATATATATATATATATATATATATATATATATATATATATATATATATATATATATATATGGAGTGTACAAGATCGAATCGACATGAGAATCTGAAGGTAGACAATCATACCTACGAATATACCTCCACCGTTTCCTACCTAGGCTCAATAATAAATGAGAGCAATAACGTTAGTCCACAAATACAAGCACGGATTCTTAGCGGTAAGATGTGCTGTTATGCATACACGGACTTAACGAAAATAAGTTACTGAATCGTGAATATAATTTTGGTATCTACAAAACAGTAATTAAACCAGCGGTCACATATGGATATAAAACGTGGATCCTTTCCACTGATAAAAATCAATTTAGAATATTTGAACGCAAAATAATAGGAAATATATTTGAACCAACCCATTGTAGCAATGGTACGTGGAGAATAAAAGTGAACTATGCGCTGAACTAATTAATGCAGAGCGCGGATATCGTTAGATTTGTAAAGTCATAGAGACAAACACCAATAGAAACAAAATTCGCAATTTTAAACCAAAACAGAAAACATTAGTTGATATTAATGTTTTTTAATAAGGTTCTGAAATTGTTTTCTTGTGGCATGTCTAAGGTAAACACTATTTGTTTATATGGCAATAAGTCACAATTGATTGTCATTTTACCTAAAAAATTTGTCGATTCAATTTCCACTTCGGAAATAGTTTTTTTAAGTAAAAGTAAGTATTTTGTAAGTATTGTAAATGCATTCAGACGACCCTGTATTTTATTCTTGTTTATGTACCAACGAGACATCCACCAGGGCTGTCCATTTTGCTCAAGAAATGTATTAAACATAAGACATATGGCTGACTATCAGTCAACTAGCAAAATCCTATTTATTGGTATCGGGTAATGAATAAACCACAAATTATAAAATAAGCCTTTTAAGTTTCTTTTATATTCCTTTTTTGTTCAACCGTTTAATCATAATTATTAAAAAAAAAGAAAAGAGAAAAAACAGTTATCATACACGAAGATCTACTTTTTACTTCAGGGTATTTCGTAAATTGAACAACAAACTCATTTGCCGCTCAATATATTTTACAAGAAGAATCATCCATTCTGTCCTTCTCGTTCAGTTTCATTGACCAAAGCCAAAAGATAAATACCGCTCACGTCTAGAAAAACTAGAAGCCACGACATAAAATAAATAAATATACTGGCCTATAACACCCTCTATCGTCTTCGCAGTTTGTCCTGCTAAGTTTATCCTGCAGGGCGTGACTGGGGATCAGCAGGAGATAACGGCTTCGTTCGCCTCTCCTTCGATATGATTTTCTAATTTATAGACACTGCAGGAAAGCGATAGTTCACAAGAAAATGAAAAAGGGTGCTTCTCGGAGGCAACGGCTGGCTGGAAAGGTCAATTTTAGTGAAGCCGGTGCGAGGAAAAGAGGCCCATTTAAAGTGAAAATAAAAGAAAGCAGAAATAAATGTTGAAAGATATAAGATACCTAGTACTGAGTCAATTTTAGTGCAGTAAATTACAATATAGTTTAACCTTTTAGTTTAAAAGTATATAAGTAGTGGTATTTGTGACTAATGATTGAAATAGAAGTTTGTTGTGAAGTAGCAGTCAATGATTCATAAAAGTGTAGAAAAACTCAATTTTTTTTATTCTATTCTTGAATTTTCTGAAGCATTAAATAAATTCTCTTAAAGTCAGGAATGGCTTTTAAAGTACGTCCACTACTGACAGAAAATAGGTTCAACAATATGCCATGTCTTTGATACCTAGTTTACTGTAAATTTTGACGTATATAATTTTCATTGACATTAGCTCATTTACAGTGACATAAGCTCGTTTGTCGTGTTTATTGATTCTATTGAATTTATTTTTTTTTTTGGTTTTTTTTTAATTATTTAACTTGTAGTCTTTGGGTATGTCATTTGAATTATATATTTTTAAGCATAATTATTGTTAGAATTTATTCGGTAAGTATTTATTTTTAAGCTAATGAGAAAAGTAATATTTTCTAATCTGCAAATTGTCATTATACTATATGAGTTTGGCTATAGTTCTGCTGAACGGAAATTTATTTGTATAGTTTCGAAATTAATAATTATTATAATTTCTAAGATGGACCTGAAAAAACGCTAAATTTCCAAGCGCAGCAACTTGTGTTGAATTTATATAATTATTTTGAGTTAGAAAGAAGAAAGAATAGAGGACCTTTGGAGCCTCTTACATATGTTTAAAAGGTAAAATATCAAATGCATGTGTGTTAGTCGGTTACTATTAAATAATTATTTGTTCCTGTCCTATAAAAACCAGGAAAAAATAGAACATCAAAAATGACAGTACCGTATACGTTGTATGATATGTACCAATAGAGTAAGTATTGATTTTTTCAGTGTGAATGTATTGATAAACAAGAACCTTAGTAGGTACTTTAATTTTCATGAAATTATCTACCACTTATTTTTGGCTATTAAAGACGATAATGATTTTTTTTTTTTTTTTTAGGAAAGCATGTTACACTGCGAAGTTTGACCTCTTGGTTAAGAGATAAAGAAGTAGTGGATATTGAAAAATCATCGCTTAGTACATTGTTAAAAGACATCGAATTTAAATTCAAAAATGATGATAATCGACGAGCATTATTTGAGGAAATTGCTTTGTAAATATATGGAAAATTTTGAAAGTAAATTTAAAAGAGAAGTTGTTTTTTAGACGAAACTTGGATTTACTCCAAAGGAAATAAAACAAAATCTTGGTAAGACAATAATCCCAAACGTGTTCGAAAACCAGGAGGTTATGATGGTAAACGTTTTGTAATTGTTCACGCTGGTTCACGCAAAGGATTTGTTTCGGGAGCAAATTTATTGTTTTATTCAAAATCTAACGTAGCTGATTATTATGAAGAAATGAACAACGAACTTATTACTAAGTGGATAAGAACACAATTAACATTATAATCCCCTAATTCAGGAGAGCCATCATTGGTTGTAAAGGATAATTCTTCTTACCACAGTGTCCTTTTATATAAACAACCTTTAATTATTTCAAGGAAAGATAAAATTATTGTTAGTTGATTGGTAACAAATAATATTAAATATGGCCCACATTTTTCTAAAGCTGAATTGCTACAATAAATCGCCAAATATAACAGAAAAGAAAACTAAATGCTAAACATTCTGATACTGCTGTTTTAAATATGTGGAATAAGTCACTAGAACAATGTAATGCAAATATTTAGGAGAAATGTGACATAATAATAAAATTATCAAAAAAGGTATATCTGAGACAAGAGTACACTTCATCTAATTTATATAACGATGCACGTCATCGGCGTCAGAGCCTGTGACGTCACATGATACCAACACGAAATATTTAGGGTACCTATAGGTGTGTTCTTTTTTAGAATAACTTTACTGAGTACACTGGCATTACAGCCACTAGACATATTTTATTATATACGCGTAGAAATAATATTTAAAAATTTCTATTAATATTAACATAAAGAAATACACAATAATATGTTTCATTTAATTTGTATAAATGCAATATAAAGCGTTTTTATCAAGAACATTTGTTCGGAACACACTGTAACTGTAATCGAACAAAGGTAAAACTTTGGCATAAATTGGTAACACTTATTTGACAGTTGCGGTGTTGACACTTTTTGCACATTATTATTTTGAATTTTAAAGTGAATATCTCCTTTTTATATTTTTTACTATTTAATAAAATCTGTTCTTTTTAGAACAAAATTAGTGTGTTTTATTTAAAAAATGTCACGTAAGAATTTAAATAGTCGTTGTAAAGAGATGGTAATACTTTTGCAATAATTATGTGATCTATTTGATTTAAAATGGAAGTAGGACTTTTTTATACTTTGGCAACTATGTCAACTTCGATCTCTGACGTAGATAATGACGTAAGTCGTTATCTAAATTAGATGAAGTATATAGTGAATGGTGTCATTCAACTAATTATAATAAGTTCTGGTGATAGCTCAGATTCAGACAGTGACGAGATTTAAAATACATGAGGTTCTATTTCGGTTGGCATATATATTTTTTTGTAACCTATTCTCTATCCTTCCATTGTTGGATATAGGTCTCCCCCAATTTCCATCTTTCCCTATCTTGAGCTGTTCTCTGTCATATGGGACCTCCTTGTTTCCTGATGTCATCTTTCCACCTCATCTGTGGTCTGTCTCTTGATCTCTTTGCATTGTATGGACGCCACTTTCCGATGGCATTGTTCCATCGTCTATCTTGATGACGTTCATTGTGTCCAGCTCATTTCCATTTTAGTTTTGCTGCTTGTTCTATCGCGTCTATTGTTTTTGTTCTGGTTCTGATCCATTGGTTACGTTTTCTATCTTTAAGTGATATACCCAACATTTGTCTCTCCATCGCTCTTTGTGCCTTCCTTATCCTATCCAAATTGGCCTGGTGTAACTGTCCATGTCCGTGCTCCGTAGGTGAGCACCGGTATCATACAGGAGTTATATACCTTGCTTCATAAGTATAGAAGGATTGTTTGATTTTTTAGAACGTAAGAAAATTTGCCGAACGCTGCCCATCCCATTCTTACTCGTCTCGATATTTCGGCTATATATATATATATATATATATATATATATATATATATATATATATATTTATATATGAGCGAGGTTCCTATAGTCTCTGCTGCCTATATCTCTCATTAGATGAACATTTTCTTCCCAGGCAACTGAAGGTCTTCCCCTTCTTCTTCTTTGTTGTGGTATGTAATCTAAAGCTTTCTTTGGCCATCTATCTTCATTCATTCGCTTCATGTGACCATGCCACACTAGTTGTCTCGTTTCAATTTTATCTACACTGCAATACGCAGTATTTGTCCTCCTTCGAATATCTTATATAAGATACACCACACGCTCTCCTTAGAAAATCCATTTCTACTTCTATTCTTTTTCTATCTTTTTTCGTGATCTGCCAAACTTCTGCCCCATAAGTCATAATAGGCTCTACTAAGGTTCGATAGATTGTCAATTTTCGTTTCTTGTCTAATATCTTTAGTAGAGAATTTAGAATGGGAAATTCTAAATTGTTGAATTCCTGCTTTCCTAATTATTTTACATTAAAATTCATAAGAGACTATTTGTAAATGACTGAAATATGCATTAAAAACAAATGTTAAAATTGTTCTACGAATTAAGTATTCCAAAATTTTGTAAAAATATAATACATTTATCAGACCACCCCTCAAAATCAGGCCACACGAGGTACAAGAATGTATATGACATGTTGCGTTTGGTCACATTTATGTTACTGATATTTGACAATATTTGAATTGCCAAAATTTTAAATTTGATATTTACAGATATTGAAGCATTAAAAATGCGAATTGTTGAAGAGTGTGCAAAAATAACTATACGCATTCTGGCTAATGTTAGACGAAAATTTTACAATCGAGTGGGATACTGCTTAGTACACAATGGCTTATTGTTTGAAAATTTGATATAGTTTTTTGTTTAAAAATTATCATAAATTATTATTAGGAAGGATCATAGTAAAACTATATTGAATTTCTTTGAATTGTTGTATAACCTGGAATTCAATTGCAGTGTATTATGATATCTTGTATTAAATAAAGATCTGGCAGTGCTCGCACTATTGCCTAAAAACAGTCATTATTGCGATTTTTTGTAGACTGAATACATTTCATCAATTTTATTGCTTTGTAAACAATATATTTTATTGTTTACAAAGTACTATTTATTGTTCACTAGTAGTAGTAGTATTTGTGAAAATATGCGTATTTTTGTATTTGTGTATAATTTAATCACAAAATTAAAATATTGTCAATATCAGAATTATAAATATGACCAAACGCAACATGTCATTTTAATTCTTGTACCTCGTGTGGCCTGACTTTAAGGTGGCCTGAAATTTTTTTTATATTTTTACAAAATTTTGAAATACATTTAATTCGTAGAACAATTTTAACATTAATTTTTAATACATATTTCAGGCCTATATAAAGAGTTTCTTATGATTTCTGGTGTAAAATAATTAGGGAAGCAGGAATTCAACAATTTAGAATTTCCCATTGAATTTCCTATGGCCTGTCTGGCGATTTAACACTCGGTATAGTTAACAAAGTAGTTTATTGTTATATAGTTACCAAATTTTTTATTTCAGTCTTATTTGAAGACGTGTTTGGTACTGTCTCGAAGAATATGTTATGATATTATGAAGCGTCATCTATTATAATTATTAGGGATCTACACATTGTCCTACGTTTCATTTAATATTTTGATTTAACTTATTAGAAAATAAATCATGACACACGGGAAAAGATAGAGTGGATGTACTATAGCTACCTTTGAACGAAACATATTGAGACACATTCTCTCCAACTAAATCTGGGTCTACCTTGCTTTCTTCTTCCATGCGGTGTCCAGTTCAATACTTTCTTTGGTATTCTGCGTTCATCCACTCTTTGGACGTGTCCATACCATCTTAGTTGATTTACCTACTCTGATGTCCTCTGTTAAATTGTGTTTAACACCCATAATTTCTCGTATTATTTCGTTTCTCACTCTGTCTTATCTTTATTTTCCAGCTGCTCTTCTCCAGAGGTCCATTTCTGTTGCTTCTAATGCTTTTCAGTTTTTTCCTTTCAGTGGCCATACCTCACCTCTGTTATAGGTTTTTGTGTTTGTTTTCTTTGGAGATTGTTTTATCCCATAGTACACTGTTTAATTGTCTAATGGCTTGTCTTCCTTGGTTATTTCTATGTTTAATTTCTTCGTCTAATTTGCCATCGTTGGTTATTTGCATGCCTAAATATTTATATTTTTTACAGTGATTTATTTCTCGCTGTATTTCTTCCAAGATTAGATTTTGTTCAATTCCCCCAATGCACATGTATTCAGTTTTCTTGATATTTACTTCTAGCCCCCATAGTTTGTATTCTTCGATAAGTTTACGGGTCATATATTCGAGGTCTTCATAATCTTGGGCCATCACTATCTGGTCATCTGTAAAACTCAGTGTGCACAATATTGTGTCGTTTAGGAGGATTCCTATGTTTCTGCATTTTCTTTTCCACGTCTTCACAGCTTGTTCTGAGTAGATCTTGAACTAAGTAGGAGACAAGCAGCATCCTTGTTTGAGTCCTTTGCTAAGAGTGAAACCCTTGGATACCTCCTGGCCTTTCTTTATTTTACTTGTGTTGTTCTTATAGTGGTCTTGAGCAGCCTTGATTAAGGTTACACTAATATTTGTTTTCTCGAGAGCTTCCCAGAGTTTTTGTTGTGGTACACTATCATAAGCTTTTTTAAGGTCCACGTAGAGGAGATGAATTGGTTGATTTCGTGCTACTTTTTTTCGATTAGTTGGGTAAGAGTAAACAGATGGTTAACAGTAGATCTGCCTGCTCTAAAGCCGCCCTGTTCTTCGGCCTTCATATTACAGAATTCATCTTCCATTCTCTTTTTGATGAGTTTCCTGTAAACTCTTGAGACGGTGCTAAGGACTGCGATTCCTCGATATTTTTCCCTTTTTATGTATTGTCGTGATATACGATGTTTTCCACTCCTCCGGTATACTCTCTCCAATAATACATTTTTGGTAAAGGGTGGCTAGCTGTTTATAGAGTTTGCTTGTACCGTACTTATGTAGCTCAGGAGGAATATTGCCAGGGCCTTAATGTTTGGCATACTCGTGCTACTTCTTTGTCGTCAATCCTAATTGGGGAAGCTATTGTATGTACTTGCACCTCTGATTGTGTTTGTGGTGTTTGCAAATATTTTGCCCTTTCTTCCGCCAGTAGCTTTGCGAAGTATTCGTTCCATTTATCTAAGCTGATCGGTGTGATAATGTCTTTAGTCCTATTTTGTCGAAGAGATCGAAGTATTTTACAGCTTTCGGTGCTTCTGCTTACCTTAATTTACTTTCAATAATAAAAAGAGCTGTAGATATTATAAAACTGGATGTGACACTAAAGTGTACTTTAGTCTAAAGTAAACATGATTTAAGGTTTAGTTTAGGTTGTCATTATGAAATAGGGTTGTGATTTTTATTTTATACTCTTCTCATTTTCATATAGCTACAATGTCGGATTTTTACAATTATCAGTTCGAAAATTGTATTCAAGTGTGCAAAAAAAATTATTAGTAAAACATTTTAAGTAAAAGTTTCATAATTATACTTTAATAGAGATTTATAAACCAACGCATATTGAATATGGCTTTTTATGTAATGGTACTAACAGTAAAAAAATGGAAGAGTCCATTTACATGACGAGGAGTGACCGTTATACAACATGTTAACTTTTTCAATCTTATTAAAATCTATAAAAATAAAAAATAAATTTTAAAAATACAGAAAACATAGTTTGAAGTTCCGCGCTAGTCTACAGTACCACTTACTGTACCACAGTTTTTTTTTAAATACATAGCCTCTTATACGTTAGGTCGCCCGATCCGCTTTTAAGATAAAGTTGCCAGTTAAAAAAAAACTTTTATTCATGCATTTAAAATCTGGGTATATATAAGAATATTACCTTGAACTTCTTACACCACCAAGTTGAACTTTCCCCACTGAATGAGCAGATAACGTAAGCTTATTGAAATCATTATAAAGCGGAAAATTACATATCTCGGACATGTAACACAATTAAGTTGAGGGTAAACGTTGACCACGATAAAAACATATTAGAATATAATGGCTTGGACACGATGGTAAAGCCCAAGAAACAGAGAATAATTTGCCAATATGTGTTGCCCATCTTCCTTGGTAAGACAACTTGTGTGAAAGATCTTTTACTAATATTCCAATATTAGTTTTCTAGTTAGCTTTTTCTGATATTTCAGCATCCATTTCACTTAAGCACCAATTTTATTCTAATTTGGTTATATAATTCTTGATAAGTAATATAATTAATTTAACAATCATTTTTAGGAGCCAATAAATGTTGGCATTTATATTTCCGTTTTGAAGCTATTTTCTTGGGACATTTTAAAGTAATTACTATTTAAATGGGAATAAGCCACAATTTTAGCTTTCGTGTTGTGGTAACTTACATTTTTAGGATTTGCTTAATTATTACAAAATATTCATTAACTCTGAATATGTATAGACATTCGTGCCTCATTGGTACCCGCATTTTCTGTTCCAAGCACATAGTTTATTTAAAATCTTTATTTCTTTATTTCTACATTTCCAATGAATATTACCTGCTCTAGATTTTGTCTTAAATTTTGTCTGAATCGTCCTAGCATTTTTCAAGATTACAAATCTGTTATTTCTCTTCCATTATTATCCCCTCCTTGTTAAATCAATCCATTGTTTTATTTAATCAAATCTACAAGATGGTCTATATTGCTTCGCATTTCTCTTGGATTATACTGTCCAACTTTCTGTCCAAACGCAGATATTAATAACTGAATCGGGACCTAATCCACAAAATAAGGAAAAACCTCCTAGGATTAATAATAATGGTCTTTCAGAAAGTAATTTACGGGGTCCCTTTCCCCAATCCCTTTTAACTAATAAGAACGAATAGAACCGGGGAAATTATTTATCTTAATTCTTTTTTTCGGGTGTATAGACAATATCGAGCGGGCGAAAGCCATTTTGGTCTTCCGTCAATGAAAATAAATACACAAAGGGTAGACATCAATTCCGGTTAGTTCGACCGTTCTCGTGATCGTTTATATTTTTTGTTAAGAGTACCGACTCCCTGAAAAATTTATAAGAGCTCGTTTTGATTCGACATAAGCGTTTTATTTTGTTACAATGATGTAAAACGGAAATAATCAAGGATACTGCAATTTAATTTTTTTACATTGCATTATTACGTTTAATGATTTTGGGATTGAGAATTATCAATAATTACAATAGGAACATTTTGGCGTTTATTGATGCTAATGCAAGTGGGTACATACACGTGTGTCAGCCAAATGGATTAAATTAGCTAATAAACAAATAAGGAAATATTTAAAAAATGGTCCAAAACGTCGATTAGTATTTATAGTTGCGCATTTTTTTCCATAAAAATTTTTTATACGGGATGTATCAGATAACGCTGGCCACTACCACCTTGCTTATTTTTTTAACTAAAACACCCTGTATATTAATTAATTTTTAGATTCCTTAGATCATTATAAACATATTTAGAACACGATGTCCTATCCATATCTTTGACTGTTTTGGAATTATTAAGCAAAATGCAAAAATTTACATTTAGAAAAGAAAATTATATATTTGTCAAATTCGCTACAATATTTTTAAAAACTTCTAAAGAATACAAATCTAAACAATAATTTCAATGTAAGAAATGTTCAAAATGTTTCTTCACGAACGTCTTGGCAACACCCTAACCGTGAATAGAAATTTCTCCTAACGTTACTTAATCGCAAGCGTTATTAGTCTTTGTAAGTCAGCTAAGTCAGTGGGTTTAGTTTTGTATACAATACTTTTCACACATCCCCATAAGAGAAAGTCTAATGGCGTCCAATCGGGGAATCGTAGTGGCCATTCCATCGATCCTCGATTCCCTATCCACCGATTTGGAAATATTTGGTTGAGGTACTGCCGGACATGGATTTGGTAGTGGAGTAGTGCTCCATTTTATTGAAACCATATTATATTTGCTAGCACTTGTGGGTTTCCTGATCTTCAATCATTCCTGCCCACACGTTAACCTTCTCAGGGTATTGAGTAATGCATTATCTCATTAAGTGAGGATTTTCCTGGACTAATAGCGGCATTGGTGACAAAGTCACCAATGAAGAAGTACTGCGGAGGATGAACACAACCGCGGATTTGGTCAACATTGTGAAGAGCCGTAAGCTGGAGTACTTGGGACATATTATGAGAAATCAAGGGAGATACGAGCTACTCCAATGCATTTTGCAGGGTAAAATTGAAGGAAAAAGAGCCCCAGGACGAAGAAGAATATCCTGGCTTGCTAACCTGAGAGCATGGTATAGAAAGACCTCAACACAGCTATTTCGTATAGCAACCAACAAAATCATCATAGCCAGAATGATCGCCAACGTTCTGAACGGACAGGCACCCTAATAAGAAGAATAGCGGCAATTTTGCATGATTAACATGACCGTGAAGGGTAAAAGTGCACTCATCAGAAAACAAAACATGTTCTAATTGGATCATATTGCTGTCTAACATTGCCATCATTTCTTTACAAAAATATGTTCTTCTAACAAAATCATCTTCCATGAGCTCCTGAGTGTGTATAATTTTATAAGGATAAATTTTGTTTACTTGTAATATTCAAATAACCGATGAATAGATATCGAGTACCGGGGCTGCTTTTTGAATAGGTGTATGTGGGTGTTCTTCAAACTCATGCATAAGAGTCAATTTCTTATCCTCACTTATTGCATTGGCAGCTTTTTTTTACCTTCCTAACATGACCAGCTCGTGAAATTGCTTCTCTATTTTACTAATTGTCCCTTGAGATATTATGTTCGACAAATCAGGAAATGCTTCGTAAAATACACGAGCTACCTCCATTTGCGCCCGTGTCTTATCTCCATAGCGAATTATCTGTATAATTGGAATTTTGTGCATTTATGTTAATCAAACCTAGTTCTGACTTGCGGTTAATGAAATTCAAATGACTATAGCACTGACATGGTGCGCTGACTACTACTTCTGTCATGGAACAATAAAAAATTGGCGTTTTAAACCAAAGTAAACAATTTTTTGTTTTTTTTATGTCAATAATAATATATAATGTCAATAAAAAGCTTACTTACTTTATCATTAGCAAGACTTAAATCGACAAGAAGTCTTAAGATAGTGGTACAGTCTTGTTCGATCATTGATAGAGAGAACACGTATATTTACAGGTGCTTAAATAGTGATTAACACCAGTTTTTTGTGACTATCAATAATAAATCAATTTCACTCCGGGCAAATAAACCCAGTTTTTGTGTTTACTTAAGTATTTATTATTGTTTTTGTTTGTGTGTATGTAGTGGTAGTTTACAAAAATGGATAAAAATTCCCCTCCTGACAAAGGGGGGACCCAAAATATGGACCAAGTGGAAGAATGCCTACAAACCAAGGAACAGGAAAAAGGAATTAAGCTATTTAATCTGCAAAAAGGTTATCTCTAAACGAATAAGGTATATGTATTCATTGAAAAAACAAATGAAGAAAATATTGGCAAACTATATCCTATGAAGTTAGGTCATATTTTACATAAAAAATTAGCAATCAAGAATATTCTTAGTATTGACAAAGTAGGGAAGAATAGGGTAAGAGTACAAGTTAAAAGCCCCAAAGATGCAAATATTTTAGTAAAAAATGAGAATTTACAAGGGGAACAACTAAAAGCATATATCCCAAATAATTTGCTTCAACGTAAAGGCATAATAAGAAAGGCAGATACTACTTTTAATGAACAATATCTTTTTGATAATATAATATTCAATATAACAGTAACGGAAGTCACTAGACTCAAAAGAAAAATTGACTTAAATGGAGAAAAATTATATGTCCCCATACAAATCGTACTACTTATTTTTGAAGGAAATATTTTACCCGGATATGTATATAAAAACAGTGTTGCCTGTTCCGTAGAACCCTATGTGCAAAGAGTTATACAATGCTTCAAATGTTTGCAACATGGACACATATTTCTTAATTGCAACAGTACAAAAACCAGATGTATTAACTGCGGACAAGAGAAAAACGATGATCATAACTGTAGAGACCCACAACACAGTTATTGTATACACTGTAAAAATTATGAACATAAATCCATTTCCAAACAATGTCCAAAATTTAAAGAACAAAACGAAATTAAAAGACATATGGCCGAAAAGAATTTAACTTTCTTAGAAGCAAAGGACAGTCTAAAAAACTCTTACACATCTGCTGTTAGTACGAGGAATAGTTTTGAAGTACTAGGTATGATAAATAATGAAAGCTTTCCACCTCTCCCAAGTCAAACTAACACCAAACATATACCTAAACCATCCTCATCCAATACCCAAAAACAAACACAAAAAGTACCTCCAAATCAACCTGAAACTTCTTCACATTTCAAAAAAAAAAAAGCCCAATCTCTCTTACCTGAAGCTATGTTTCCTTTTGAATTTGGTCCAAAAAGACCTCTTCCCTCTAATATTTTACACATTGCCGATCCTGATCCTAATACAGATGAATTTATAAACATATTTTTCAATATTTTTAAAAGTGTACTCAAAGAGTTTGATTCTTTTTGCGATTTAGAAAAGTTAGATAAATCATACATTTATGATAAAATTAACAATTTCAATAAATTTAAGTAATGGCTAATAAAATAAAAAGTAAAATAAATATTTTACAATGGAATGCCCAACCGGCTGTATTCAATAAACTGAGTTTACTTAAATGTTTAAATGAAAATATAATTGATATTGCCTTAATTTCAGAGACATGGTTTAAGCCAGATACACAATATAATTTCAAGGATTAGAATATTATTCGTAAAGATAGAAATAATGGTTATGCAGGTGTGGCAATCCTTGTTAGAAATGTACTTTGTTTTAAAGAAATTCCAATTAAGAAAAATTTTAATAAAACTATTTTAATCTATGGTATACAAATATTGAATAACAGTGAAATAACGCTAACATTTTTCCCTTTATACTGCCCACCAGATATACGAACAACAACTGCCGATTGGGACGTAATTCTTAACTGTACCAAGTAAAAGAGTATATTTGAAGGTTATTTCAATGCGCATCATTCAACATGGGGATCATACAAAAGTAACACCAAAACGCAAATTATAACCGCTTCAGACAATACGGAGTTAGTACTTTTAAACACCGGATCACCTACAAGGTTAAACAATAATGGGAATTATTCAGTCGTGGATTTAATATTTGCAACTCCAGATATAGCAATTAATTGGGCATGGCAAACTTTACCTGATGTGCTGGGTTCAGACCATTTTCCAATTATTATAGAAATTAACAAAGGCAAGGAAAGTAAAGACATCATAATACACCCAAAAACAAAATGGAATTTGAATAAAGTAGATTGGACTCCATATCAAGAAGTTGCGAATAACTATTTCTCACAACAGATTAAAAATAGCAATAACGCGAAAGATAATTATAGCTTAATGATTGAAGAGATAAATAAGGCAGCCAATGCCTCTATACCCATTAACCAATCCTTTAAACCGAACAAAAAAACTCCTCTTCCACCATGGTGGGATCAAAGCTGCGAAGAGGCTATTAAAAAAAGAAAACAAATGCTCAACACGTATAAGCAACAAAGCACTAAGGAAAATTATGTCAAACGTAAAAACTAAATTTCAAAAACAAAAAAGTTTTTAAAAATTAAAGATAAACTACATTGGCAGCTCTGGTGCGAAAACATAAATAGAAAAACACCATTGACAAACAAATGGACCTAGGCCATAAAAATGAATAGGATATATAGAAAAGGTAATATATCGGATAATTATGAATAGAAAGAACAATTTAAAAAAAAAATTACACCAACTAATGCTATGGGTGCTACCTCACACATTTTCTCAAAACAAAGACAAAATAACACCAACTTTAAAATTTTTAGTCAACAAATTAGCTTACCAGAATTAAATTATATTATAAAAAACAGAAAGCATACATCACCTGGATATGATGATATTAGATATTATATGATATTCCAATTACCAAACAATGCCAAGATGTTTCTAATAAAAATTCTAAATGATATCTGGATCAAAGGGGAAAGTATAGAAGAATGGAAAAAGGCTATTGTAATACCAATACACAAACCAAACAAAGACCCCCACCAATGTGACCTAGTGCACTTATGCCCTGTATACTGAAGGTTTTTAAAAGAATAATTAATAACCGGTTGGAATGGTGGTTAAATACAACCGGCGCTCTGCCAATTACACAATATGGTTTTGGCACCACAGATGCGGTGATACACTTAGTTGCAGACATACAAGTAGGCTTAACGAGTATAATGTACCTACGACAATTTCAACTGGTTCATCTTACGGGAAAAAATTGTACAATTACAAATCCTACAAGTTGGTATTGGCCACCGTTATCTGATACACCCCGTATAAAAAGATTTTATGAAAATAAATGCGCAACTATAAATACCGATCGACGTGTTCGATCGTTTTTTCGAATACTTCTTCATTTATTTATTAGCTAATTTATTCCATTTGGCTGATACAGAGTGTATGTGTTTACAAGTTAGTGAAGATACACATGCAAGGTTACAAAAATATATATCGAGCTAAAAATTGGTACAAATAATCGAGACACCATTATAAATAAAATGACAAAAGTCCTAATCCCGTATCTCGAGAAATAGGTTTTTTGAGTTTTTCAACCAAACGGTAAATTTTATTATAAAAATACATCTGGCACAAATTGTAGACCATACGATTATCTATAAAATGTTTATATATATTCTGTCTTCTAAGAGTCACCGTTTTGAAGATAGAACGATTGAAGTAGTGGAAATCTTCATAATATACACACTTTCCATTATGACACTCCTATCGGCAGGAAAGGTCATGACCACAATTTTCTAGGATTCCTAAGAGGTTATCTACATTAACTACCTGGAGAAGATCAAAACGGACAGAGAGCTCTACTACGCCAAATTATTGGCCAATTCGTCGCTAAAATGCAAGAAAAACGACCCTTTTTGGCGAAGAAAAAAAACGCAATAATTACAATAAAATATTCAATATTTATTAGATTTGTGTAGAACTTGATATAACATGATTCTAACTTAATGTCTACATCTAAGTAGAGCGCCTGTATTGTCAAACAATATGTTTTGTTATTATCTCCTATGTTCCCTCTACCTTGAAGGATGATCTGCTTGAAAAACTCGTGACTAGACTACTATCAGCTCTATCACGATTTGAAACTCTAAAATATATTTTTGCGAGTCATAACCTCTGTTCTTTATAATTATATTTACTAATCATTAGAGTCTTTAAATTTAAATAATTTGCACTTAAGACCTAGACTATTTTTTGACTTCCCCTAGTGCACTAGCCATATTTTATGGAAATCATGCTGACAGTCATAGTCATAAGCACCTCGGTCGTTTTTTTTTTTTTCATTATACTTTTTGGAAACAGGGGATAACTGTTTAGAGTTCTGCGTTATAGTATAGTATAGTGTATAGTTACAGTTTATCACCGTAGAAAAAACAAGCCAGTGTTTTTCGTTGTCTGGGAATTCGTTCATCATTGTACCAGAAGATACTATTGCCTGCCAAATAGCATTTTGACAGTTTTAATAATTGAATCAGTTTCTTGGTATGGAACGAAATTAAATAAATATCCATATGTAATTTTTATGCTCTAAATTTTGTATCCGAACTGAATTGATTTCCCCTAATTAACTGCATTCACGATTGCTATACGAGGTATTTAACCATATTGTCGCTGTAATTTGGATGTTCTTCTAAAATAAAATATTGCAGTTACTTTTTCCTTATACATAACGGCATGAATTTCGTACAATTTATCATTTTTATTGATATTCTTGGAAAGTTATTTATTAATAGTCGTATTATCAGCGTAATGAATATACCGGCAAATTGCTCTGAAGCAGTCCCTTCGCAATAAAGTAATACATTTTCTAGTAGCCTTTTACTTAAATATTCAGGCATATCCAAGTCATATTGCTCTACAGAAAGAAAATTTTATCGTAACCGAATAAGAGTTATCATAAAAGAATCTATGTCACTAGTGCAGCCTAGCAAATTTTTGAAATCTGCCTATTTCTGGTTCTTATAGACTAAATAGGCAATAATATCGCTATCAAATATAGATTTAAGTAGTTCTGATGGTGATCTCCAATACGTTAACAAGGGATTTGTTTTAAAACAATAAATATTCTGCTTCAAAAAATTTTTTCGAAAATGTTCTGTGACGTCTTCTTAAATTAAATGCCACGGGTCAGAAATTTTGAGGTATGGTATAAGTATATGAAGTGACATATTGATATATCGAAAAAGCAACATTTTCGTTTAATTCCTTTCCTAATTCCTAACTTTTGATAGTTAAGATCATGCCACTAGGACTGTCCCGTAGAAATGTCCTGTACCATTAGCAATTCTCTAGCAGTTCGGATTTCTGCATCAGTAACTCAAGCTTGGTCAAATAAGGTAAAAGTACTTTACGAACGAGGATTTGCCGGTGCTATATAAACTGACTCCATGGAATAATTCAAGTCAATTGCGTTTTTACCTTGTTTTAAGCTCTATGCTTCTTCAAGGATGGGTTTTATTATTTGGATGCTTATGCTTGTTTGGTTTGAATGCTGGTTTTCGCTCGTACGACCTCGGATTCCGGATTCCCAAGACTAGGGGCGCCGCCGCTAAAGAAGGCTTGTGAAGAGGGATGGGAAGGATACCGAGAACAAGCGGTGGAAATCGGATCTTCCGGAAGAGTTAGCCGAGTGAACCAAGCCTGCCAATTTTTGTTTGTTGGAAAAAACGCGTAGAGGATAGCTGTGGCTATATCCTCGCCTAGGATCAGGTATTGTGCAATGAGATTGGGAAACCACAGAAAACCAATCTCACCCTGTCCTTGTGATTATTTAAGCGACTCTTAAGGAGTGTATGCGGTGCTCACAGTGTAGGTGACGTGTTGGATGTTTGTGGTGATTTTGTGTATTTACTGGTTAGGATTGTGTGTTTATTGGTTGTGGTATGGGATTTAGGTGTTTATTAATTAGGATTATGAGCGGAGTGGAGGCAAAGTGTGTATAGGATGGATGTTGTGTTGGGTGCGTGTGTGTGATTGTGTTTTTAGATGTGTAGGTGGGTAAAGGTTTGATTTATAAGGTTATTTGAGCATGAAGTGGCTATGGCACATCCATACATTGCATTGGAAATTTGGTTAAGGAATAGGATTATTAAACTTCTCTTTTCAGGGAAGTCATTGAATAGTAGCATAGATGTGAAATGGATTAGCGATTTCATATCGGAGGATAGGTCATAGGAAAGGATTTGTTTCTCTGTGTATACTGGTTGGGTTTGGTTGTAGTTAGCGGGATGAGCGCTACGATGAGGACATCGTGGTGAAAATGCGGGTGGAGGACCGTTACAGTTAGGACATTTGGGAGCAGATATCGTGGGGCAAGCAGAGGACTGGTGGTTGAGCCCGCAGTACGGGCAAATGATTGATTTTTCAGGGCTTTCTCTGTTGAAATGTCCGCTTTTGCAGCATTTCGAGCAATATTTCGATTGAATGGGTACGGAATTGCCTGATCGTGGTATTTCACAGGCCAGCCGTTCACCCTCGATCAAAATACCGCTCGAGAGCGCTTCAGCGCTTCAGAGAGCGAACTTTATTTCAGAGTTAGTGAATACTCTGATGTAGGAGGTGGGTTCGTTGGTGGAGCGGGCGATTATTCGAACTACTTTGGTGTATGAAAATCTGTTTTCGGATAAATTATGCTCGATGATTTTTTGGGAGAGGGTTTTTGCCACGCCGGCTATGACTAGGTGGAAGATTGACGAATTGTTTGGATTGGGTTGTGGATTTTGGGATTTAGTTAGACGAGCGATGATGCGGATGTGGTCGTTTTTGATGACTTTTCGGAGATTTGCCGTGATGTTGGCGATGTCAAGGAATGGAATAATTATTATATAAATCTAGGTAGTAGAAATAAATGACAGACTCGGCCAAAATCTATTATATACGAAGCACCGAACGAAATATTCTTAATGAACAAAGCAGCATTAATGTTTGGTGTATTTGGTGGGTGTCAACGAACAGAACTTGTGAATATGTTGGTTACTCACGTAGAAAATAACAAATCAGTTTTTGTCTTAAACGTACCAGCGATAAAAACCGATAAACAGCGTGTTTTTACAATTATTGACGAAGATGAACTGAAGGGTTTGAAGTTAGTACGGGATTACATGTCATTACGACCCCGTGGTTCTTCAGAAAAATGGCTTTTTCTTTAACTACAGACAAGGTCGTTGTACTGTACAGCTAGTTGGAAAGAACACATTTGGAAAAATCCTGTCCACCATTGCAAAATATTTGTGTTTGAGCAGTCCTAAGAAGTACTCAGGTCATTGCCTGCAGCGGACTTCGGAAACTCTTCTGGCAGTAGCTGGAGCCAGTATAACCACGTTGAAGAGCCATGGTAAATGAAGAGTACGTCGGTTGCTAAAAGATATTTAGAGGACAGCATATCTTCACAGAATGAGGTTTCAATAATGATAACAGGCATACCTTCTGCATTAGTCGTTTCCTTACATAAACTTGACACCCACGCTATGAAACATGACTTAACGGTTGCCGAGAGTAGTCTAAATATCACTGGATCCTTTCAGAACTACCAATTTTATGTGAATTCTAAATTATGTTTTAGAATGTTGATAAATAAAGATGTCTCTAATAAAGTACCTAATAACTTGGGTCAGTATATATCCAATTCTAAAGACCCCATCAATTATATGAACCGTAGTGATGTTTATAGATTAAAATGTTCTGATTGTGATGATACCTACGTAGAAAGATCATTGTCTTCACGCTCTTTAGGGCACATAAAAAGAGAAAATACTTCCACTTTTAGAAGATGTCTCACTTATTCATAATATCCCACAAAAAAACTTTCTAACACTAGACCTATATGAAGACCTAGCAATAATTAAAGAAAAACAGAAAAGTTTAAATTGTGTCAATCGCCATGTCTCATTCAATCGAGATTTTCTTTTGCTCTACCGTCAACTATTCTCATAACCCACTTTCCAACTTTACTTCTTCATTAGTATTTAAATTTTCGTCCTTCTCTTAACACTTACTAATCGCCCTTAGCCCTCTCAAACTTTGTTCAATATATCCAACTCCCCTTCTCTCCTCACTTCTGTCTAGGCATCCAAACGTCAAATCTCACCCAATACCCAATATCCTCCATGCCCCTTTTCAACAAAATAAATTCAGAGCAGACTATACCACTTCCTATCCAAAAACAATTTTTCATTAACATACACTTTCACTTACTCAACCACATATCTTAACCATTTCTTACTGCGTTTTTCTTTTTTATTACAACTCCTTTTACCCATCCACTTTCCCTCAGGGTTTGGCTTTCGGATCTCTGGGGTCTTCAGCCTCTTGCAGTTTTTCCTCCTTTCTTTTCACTATAACAATTAAACATCAAACATCTTTAGTAAATTTGACAGATCCACCTTAAACACAACTACTCTTACAGTTTCACATATTCTCACAATACACCCCAAAAGCTTATTAAATTCATATACCTACCGAAACTCAAACTTATAACTCATCCTATTGTATTTTTATATTTCTCAGGCACCAAATGTTCCTTTTAACATATAGGGCCTTTTTGTTTTTCTTGAGTTATAACTTGAGCAATGTATGAACAATATCATACCAAACCACCTTTCAGCCATTAATCTTCTGTTGTTCTGGCATACTTGTCCACACACATAAACAACCTACCATCTTTATTTTTCTTACACAACAAGTAATTCATGTTCATGTACTTATAACTTGAAAAATCTTTTATTTTTACCAGGTGCCAAATGTTGTTTTTTGATATAGAGGGTCTTCCATGCTTAAGTTTTAAGTTAAGTACTACATGAACATCACATTACAATCACATTCTTGTCATATTTAAATTTTAGCTCAACAACAGATCTAAACACACCTTTTACTATATCACTCCTCATTAATAAACCTTATAGGACCCATCTTCCTACATGTGCCTTTTTTACCATTTTCTAGGTACCAAATGTTACACAACATACAGGGCCTTTTGATAAAATCTTCAGCTTAGAATAAATAAATCCATACAGATGTATAGTTGGTTGCGTATTGATCCTACAAAATTTCATAAACTCCAGTTTACTCACATTAATTTTTAAAAAAACAATTTTTTCAATTTTTCCAATATAGCTATATAATTAATTCTAGACTACAACATTGATGGTTGATACTGTTGCATTATTATAATTTTAATTTTTTTCAATTTTACATAATGCTGGCATCTGTCATTTTTAGACAACTACCGTAAGTTACACTGACTGCTCTGACACAACATCCGTTCTAACATGTCAACAATGTCATTTTGATCAGTTGTTATCAACAGGTCCTCGAAGACACTTTGTCTCAGGACCATTTTACCTATGTAGGTTCATACGTCGCCATGTTACCAATTCCAACGGTAACTTAAACATCCTAATCTGTAACCATATATAATGTAAAACAACTGTAAATTTATAATATTTAAAGGGTTTTGTACAAAGGAAAATATGGAAAAAATAGCAAAGACAGAAAGATCCATGGAAAGACAAATGCTGAACATTAAACTATCAGACAAAAAAAGAAACGAATGGATCCGTAATAAAACAAAAGTGAAAGATGTCTCAACCCAAGTAGCAAAGCTTAAATGGAAGTTCGCCGGACACACCCTAAGGCAGAAAGATGAAAGATGGACTAAAACAATTATACATTGGAGACCATGGAATCACAAACGTAAAAGGGGAAGGCCACAAATGCGATGGTCAGATGACCTGAAGAAACACGCGGGTCAAAATGGATGCAAATTGCCCAAGATAGAGAGGCATGGAAGAAGGAGGAGGAGGCCTATATCCAAGGATGGATCTTAAGGGCTGTATAGATAGATAGAAAGGGTTTTGACCCATATATTTTGGTGGCTCATAGCATGTATACCTCGTAAGTAATCACCACATTTTGCTTTAACCTTAGTCAACATTTTAAATTCAACGTTCTTTTTAATTAAAGTGGTTATTTACTTTCAGGTTTACACTGATGATGGATTTAACAATCCGAAAACGTTTTGTAATGTAATTGTAATAGCTCGTTTGGGCATTTTATTATATACCTTTTATAAAGGATTTGAAATAAATTTTTTGTTTCTAATAAGTTATCTATTTGTATCTTTACGCCCGTGCGGACCATAAGTACACAATATGCCCGCGCGGGTATAAAGTACACTATTACGTAGTTGGTAACTAAGCAATAAAAACACAATAATAAACTAGTATGACATAAATAAATATACTGGATTGCAGTAAATCAGTTAATGATATAATTATTATACATACAATCATTTATACATATGTAAATATTCTCCTTAAAACTTTTATTTCAGCATGATTTCAACTCCAATCAACATTAATTTATTCATGGTGTTGATTATTATCTCGTAAACCATAAAATTCCCCATTAGTAAAGACATCAATGTCCAAATACGTAGTCTAGGATAGTCAATTATGACACTACGTACTATTCAGTATTCCACTATTAAAAAGAGAAGTTAAGAGAGTAATTTGAAATATTCAACATATCTATTTTTATTTTCGTTTTAAATATTGGTTGGAATTCTAAATATGTTGCTGATGAATATGTATTTCGTATGTAAACGGTAAAAGAGGCTGGATGCTTTGGTATAAAAGCTGGTCAGAAAATAAATATTCATAGAAAAGAAAAATATTCAGATTATTAAAACAAAATCAGTTCGTCCGCTGCCAAAAAATAGGTGGATTTCGCAAACTTACAGTAAAAGACTAGTTTTAAAAGACGATTTATATATTATAAGTTAGTTTATAATGACACAAATGGTAACAAAGATTTTTATTAAATTTTGTTTAATTTAATATTAATAATAATAAAAATAAAATAAAATAATAATATTAATTTTATTAAAATTATAATTATGAATATTATTGTGTGCTGTAACGATATATATATATATATATATATATATAAAATATATATATATATATATATATATATATATATATATATATATATATATATAGGATATATTATTAGATGCTTTGGATCAAACTAAACGTTGCCTTTCAGGATCCCTTAATGTCTACCAGTACAGTACCATTTCCTTCGTCGGCTTTCCTAATTTAATTTCTTAATAATTTTACATCTTGGTCTTGATTTAATGATTCCCTTTTTAACAAGTCAGATAAAATTAAAGTATTAGAAGAATTTTTCACCAAGTAACAAAAACCAAAATTTCTTTAATTTATTAATGTATAATATTTAATAATGTAATAATTAAAGTAATAATTGCTTTAAAATAGAATATTTTTAAATCTGTATTACAAAGTATATATATATTCTATAGTAATATCTTAAAATGCATAACTATTTATGGCATTCCGTTAATTTATAATTTTACTTGGATTTTATGGTTTGTCAAGGTAACGTCGGACGATGCTAAGGTGAACTTCTATAGAAAACAACAAAACAATTATTTCGAAAGATCAGAGTCACGTGGGCAGCGTGAGAAATAAATAAACGTCATTATATGGTTATGTAATGTAGGAAGCAAACTGAAATTTAAAACCGCAATCAATCAAGAATGTTTTTTTCTTTACTAACATATAAAATAGGTGTAGCGAGATTCTTCAGCAATTATCTGTGTCAGCAATCAAAAAAATTATTTATTTTTTACATCTTCACATAGAACAATAATTGTGGTCATATCAAACCATGCTTAGATATGTTTATAAACAAATTTGCACTAGTGCGATAGATAGTCCAACATTTAAATATAACGCCTAAATGAGAAACCTAAATAGTTTAAATTTTATTTGAAATGATTCAAAATAGAACGAAGTCCTTGTTGTATATTTTTTAAAATATGAATAAAACAATACACTTTATGATCATAAGTACGTAGAATATTGTACTTCTATAAACATTTATAGAATTTTGGATTCTATGTATGGATCTATGAGACCCTTTTAAAAATTAGTATTCCGTATTATTTTGTTAAACTTTAGCAAAAGATGTTAAAATTTATATCATTTATTGTTAAAAGAATCACAAATATTTTTTAATGATCTTAATGCATGAAAAATTAATACTTTTATGACCTATGCTAAAACCGTAAAAATACACAATGTAGCAAAAAGAAAATCAAAATTAAAAACAACAATAAATGTTTTGTTAAACGTAAATAATGATTAAATTAGGATTAGTTAGGATTATGCTGTTAAATTACAAGTGAGACAAGCAGGACAACAAATTTTACTGTGAGACAAACACACAAACTCTCAATTTTAGGCAACAATATTTTGTTTTGGAGTCTTTTGCGCAGTAAATACATTGCTTTATTGACCCTGATTGAATGTCTTTATTTTATTTAACATCCTGTGTTGCTGCTTCCTCCTGTCGTCTATCTCTTATAGAGCATGACATGTTTCTTTCAAATGGCCATTTCTGAAAATACTGACTAGGTAATGATAAGGCCATGTCTTTCTGATACAACCTTTTATCATTGTCAAATTTTTTATTATTATATACGTACACTATAATCATAAATTTTATTAAATTTATTAAAAATCTTTTGTAAAAGTATATATTTGTAATATAATATAATAATAATAATATTATAATAATAATATATAATATATATAATATATAAAATATATATATAGAGTGTGTATAACGACGCTAAGAATACAATTCTTTGGAGGGTAACTTTCGGGAAAGCGTCAAAACAAGGATCAGCTAGAGATGGTATAAGCCAGCTTGGTGTAGAACTTTATTCTAAATGTGAAATTTTCGGTGATATGTTGTCACCTTCATCAGCACCTAAATGGAAAACCTATTATAGTACAGTGGTGGAAATCAACATTTAAAAACCTACATTGAAAATGTTCAGTTGGTCCTAGTTGTAAAGAACACTGTCACAAACATGTTAAAAATATTAAAAAATACATTTAAAATTTTGAATAAAAACATTACAACACAAACAGGGTAGTTTTTCAAATACAAACACAACAAAAAGTCTAAAATTTACAACCTACAAAAACTGCAAATAGAAAAGAAGAATTAATCTTCTTTTTTGATGACATATTTCTGTCAACATCCGGGTGTCATATGTAACGAGGTTATAATTTTCACTGAGGTGCAAAAGTGAAAATTATAACCTCGTTACATATGACACCCGGATGTTGACAGAAATATGTCATCAAAAAAAAAGATTAATTCTTCTTTTTTATTTGCAGTTTTTGTAGGTTGTAAATTTTAGACTTTTTGTTGTGTTTGTATTTGAAAAACTACCCTGTTTGTGTTGTAATGTTTTTATTCAAAATTTTAAATGTATTTTTTAATATTTTTAACATGTTTGTGACAGTGTTCTTTACAACTAGGACCAACTGAACATTTTCAATGTAGGTTTTTAAATGTTGATTTCCACCACTGTACTATAATAGGTTTTCCATTTAGGTGCTGATGAAGGTGACAACATATCACCGAAAATTTCACATTTAGAATAAAGTTCTACACCAAGCTGGCTTATACCATCTCTAGCTGATCCTTGTTTTGACGCTTTCCCGAAAGTTACCCTCCAAAGAATTGTATATATATATATATATATATATATATATATATATATATATATATATATATATATATATATATTATATAATAATATATATAAGATCCTCAAGTCCAAAATGACAAATGCCGATATGGATGCCAAGCCCAAGAAACCAACATCTTACCGGTGGCTGCCAGGCATTTGTCGGTACGGATTATAAAGAACGCCATGACTCAGTAGGAACGATTATCCACCAAGAACTAGCTGACAAACTGGGACTTCTCCAAACCGACCATCTTCCTTATTATGAATGAAAATGACAACTACAAGCTATACTGGGACCGCATTGTGCTCAGAGACCAACCAGTGACCCATAATAGACCGGATCTCATACTAGTGAATAAAATTACCAGGCAAACAACACTTATTGATGTGGCGATACCTAACACTAACAATTTGCGTGTTAAATACAACGAAAAGATCGCCAAGTATAGAGATCTGGAAATACAAATCAAGAGACAATGGAGAATGGAAAGTACCCGGACAGTACCTATTATTGTTCTATCTACTACTGGTGTTATTCCCAAAAACCTCCTAGCGAACATAAAACAGCTGGGTCTAAACGAACATCTTTATAAGGCCATGCAGAAAGCTGTACTCCTCGCGACGTCCAGATGTGTACGAAAATTTCTGGGAGATACTCCAACATACCAAGTCACCCAGGGCTTGATAACATGGAAAGAATCCCACCAGAGCTCAATCCTTTTGATACCGTAGGTATCTGGGATGAGTGAATTTTCCCCTTAGAGGGAGTGTGAGCCGTATGGCTAAATATGGGATATATAATATTAATATAATAATAATTTCAGTCATATTCATCAACGAATCAAATACAATCATTTGCCACATTCTGGTATTTCAAGTATATACAGGGTGGTCCTTAAGTCATTGTATAAAAAGAAACCGTAGATTCTATACTTTATAATATTACGATTTAAGCCAAATTGCTTTAATAAAATTTGAAAGATACAGGGTGTTAAAATAGAAATTTAAAATTTTAATTTTCGCTATAACTTCCATGTTTGTGAACATTTGTATCAAAATTCATAACTGGATACTATTAAACATCAGGAATAATAATTGAATGCAGACTTTAATATAGCTGATAGAGGGCGCCACATATGCCACATAATATGTGGCATTACATTTGAACTTTACTTTTTCTCTCTTTAAGTTACTGGTGTTTGTGATAAAAAATATTAAACATACATTATTTTAACAAAAAGAAGGTATACTTGTTAATAACCTCAAAACTCAACAGTTTTTGAGATAATCGCATTTTACAAATCAACAACATAATTCTGATTTACCGCAATTACTCCAGGCAACGAAAGAAAATTGGACAAAAACATTAATATTTCTGAATTTTGGTATAAAATGCCTTTAATAAAGTTAATAGTAAACGAAATATTAATTAAAATAAATATATCAGCAGGATAGTTAATAGTAGAATTTGACAAAATAACAAAATAAATGGAGTTTACATCAAACATTATACGTTCTGTATTAAATTAAAGTCATAATCAAAATATTTTATTTATAAACCAAATTAAGAAATAGTTAAACTAAATAACATTAAACTTTTTGTCAGTGTTCAATATGTCCACTATATTCTTTAATTCATTTGTCAATACATTTCATAAAAGATCGTGTCAGATTAAATAACATCATTGGTTTTAAAGAGCCTGCTGCAGTATTTATGATAAGTATTATAAGTATATTATGTAGTAAATATAATATAATAATAAAGTATTCGTTTGAGATTTTTATAAATAAAATAATTATATTAATAGCTCACCACATGACCAAGGAATATGACTACCACGAACAATCCAACGTTTAGTAAAGTTGTATTTAATTATGTTCTCATTGCCCACTTTCTATAATGTGGTGGTGTACTATCTTGCATAAACCACATATTTCATCTTAAGTTTGATGACAATTCATCCAATAAATCAATAAAATCATTTTATAAAAAATGTAAATTACAAGGTAATTTGTATGTCAATAAAAAATAATTACAGATCATACCAAATCATAAGATATACATTTTAAACATAATTATCAAATAAAAGTATGGTTCGGAACCTTCTTCTTTTTCTTGTAGTGCCTATCCGTTTCTGATGTTGGCGACCATCATGGCAATCTGCACTTTGCACACTGCTGCTCTAAAAAGATTTGTGGTTGTTGTGTTGAACCACGTTCGTAGATTTTTCAGCCAGGAAATCCTTCGCCTTCCTTGTCCCTGTTTTCCTTTTACTTTTCCCTGCAAGATTAGTTGCAGCAGTCCATATCTTTCGCTGTTCCTCATGATGTGACCGAGGTATTCGATTTTGGCTGTTTTTATTGTGGTTAACAGCTCTTTTTCCTCTTTTCATTTGCAATGGTTCGGAACCATTGGTAATTATTTTTTACAGACATGCGAATTACCTTGTAATTTGAATGGTGAGATTTATTTACATTTTTTATAAAATTATTTTATTGAAATAATTGTCATCAAACTTAAGGCGAAATATGTGGTTTATGCAAGATGATACACCACCATATTATAGAGAGAGGGCAGTGAGAACATACTTAAATGCAACTTTTCTGAACATTGGATTGTTCGTGGTAGTCATATTCCTTGGTCATAGTCGCTATAGTCGCAATAGTCGATACAGAGTACTTTTGAAAGATTTAGGCTAATGTTCCTGTAAATTAACGGCATCCAGGATAGCTTTGATTGTGGGAGATATGTTTTTAAGATAAATTTCATGTGAACAAGTCTTCCCAATTGGCTCCTGATAATCTCATCGTAGGTAAACTCCCGATTGGTTGTCTTTTTGGTCCATTTACGTGGGTTTTTTAGACTTGTTGTAGAAACAATTTGTGTTGGAGTCAGATCGGAATTTTATTTTATTGTATATATCAACATATTCAAAATAATTTGTTTCGTATATAAATCTAAGATTTGTCCTAGTTTGAAACTTTTCACCTCTAAATGCTCCATATTTTTGACACAGTACATAAAAAAAGTTTAAAAATAAATTGCACTTATTTTTTGACAAGTTAACGTACCTTCTCGAATGCACACACAAAAGAGTTAAACCGTTTCTACAAACTCCCATTTTTTCTCATCCCAAAATTTTAATCAATTACAAAAATTTTGTTGTTAGTAAAAGAATTCTTCTAATAATTAAATTTAATCTGACTTATTCATATTGGCAAATCAGACATATTAAACATTTTATGGTATAAGTAGAAGAGATCAAAATGATATTGCCAATATTGATAAGTTGCAAGGATTTTATTGAAAGATAGTTCATTCAATTATATGAAATCAACTTTAACTTAAAAATATCAGTCACAAAAATCATAGCATGTGATTAGTGTTTTAGGTTAAATCTTCGTATTTTGTGCTAAGATTTCTCCAGTTACTATATGGATAACTGTTAATGAAACACCCTGTTTAAATAATACTAAAATATAAATGATGCATCCTCGATATAGTTTTGACCTATCTACTAATCGTGGCATTTTCTTTCTATTCATTTCAATTCTATTCAAAATGTCTCCAAACATCAATTTCCGTAAATATGACAAAAAGAGACGTAAAAAATGTTCTATTCGTTAAATACAACAGTGCTCAACAATTCATAAAGATCGAATTAATATTTTACTCCAGAAATAGCCGAACTTTGTAAAAATTTAATATAATTAAAGTAATATTAATACCCCGACTTTATTATTAATTTTAAACGAAATAAAATAAATTTTGCCATTATGGCCATTTTTTACTAGGATCAGCAAAAAGTTGAATATTAAAGTCGTTTATTTTCATTTATTATATTTAATTCATCATACTAGGATCTCAACAAACTTTTAAAATATTTGAAATCATAATTATGATCCTTATCAATTGCTGAGCACTATAATTACGATGATGTCCGAATATTTTATGGAATAGTCAATAAAGCAAATCAGTGAATGTTAGTGCAAAATCGCAAGTTCTCCGTGTGTAAGGGAGTGTTAAGTTCGAAACCGGCTCTGCCACGTTGAGGCCGAAGATGAACTAGCAACGCTGCAGCTTTTTCTTCCATTTGATTAACATTGTCGGTAAGAGCCAACTCTGAAATCTACTGGTGAATCCGAGTTTAGTTTATTTATTATTGTTTGCTACATTTGTTAAATTTTGACCGACTAACAGCTATTCAGCCAAAAAATATTCACATGCAATTGTCAACAAAATAAAACTGCCGCAATTAAAATCAATGTTTATGTTTGAAATTGTATTCGTTTTTAGACCATTATTTACAAATAAAAAATTTTTAATAAAAATTAATAAATTAACACTCCCATTATGCATGATTATAATTCTCTTTGCAATAAAAGAAGTGCAATAGTAAGTATATTTGAGCTATTAATAGTAAGAGGTAGAAATGTCAGTGCT
Source organism: Diabrotica balteata (assembly GCA_918026665.1). Classification (NCBI taxonomy): domain Eukaryota; kingdom Metazoa; phylum Arthropoda; class Insecta; order Coleoptera; family Chrysomelidae; genus Diabrotica; species Diabrotica balteata. Next base: position 108,839,071 of record OU898276.1, read on the forward strand.
GTCTGCTTCCGACAACTAATCTATCAAAATATTATCAAGCTGAGTGAATGGATTATATTACTAATAACATTGATAGTTTATTCAGTTAATTAAAATAAAAAGAATAGTTTTTGTATTATCTAATCCATTCTGATGTCATGGTTACAAAACTTTTGGAATGTCACCCATAGTTCTATACGGTTCGAATGTCGCAATCGCCTTTACATCGAAAATTTATATATCAAATACATCTTCCATCCGAACTTATTCGAATCAGATATAGCGGCAAGGGAAATAATTATAATTGGTTGCTAGGCAATGAATGGCTTTAATCAATTCCACAGCAATGCCAGAGTACGAGATTTCATTCGCAGGCTAGGATTGTTAGTGATTTGTAACTTTACCGCAAAACTAGTGTGCAAGAGAGTTCATTTGGAACTTTTATCAAACATACGTTGGATCCTTCTATCACTTGTATCGGAAATTGTTTAACGATACGAAGAAAAGCTGTGTTTATTTCATATGTAATAAAGAACTGAAATGTTATCAAAGTATTTATCTTTATTTTTTTTAGTAACATTTTGTGGGCATAACCAATTTCGCAAATAAATTAATTTAGAATTTAAAAAGACCGGAGTTATTTTTTCATTTTTAATGAAATCTATTATACGCAAGAGGTACTTTAAAAAAATAACAATTCAAACAATGTTCCAATCAACAATACTTATTGCTCTTATCATGGTATACAAAATCATAAACTCTCTAACGCTCTATAGATAAATAAGCCCTCAATAATGTAAAACGAAAAGTTAATGACGAAAACAATTTTACGATTTTGGAAAAGAGCGATTAAGGACTTAACTACCGAGGACAATTTGTACTTGTTGGGGGGATTACTAAACTGAGGATTATTAAACATGAGTTTTACTTAAAAATGATGAAAAAATAAAATTACTTTAAAGAGATACTGTACACGAACACGTACAAGAAAGTAAAACTGGACAATTTTATATCTATTCTGAGAAAAACTAATTGACTTGTCTAGGCTACTTATATCGAACAATAAATCAAGAAAATATACGACGGTACAACCTTTCCAAAATTCACAAAGAAAATCTTCCTTAAGACCGATAGTTAGTACAAATTATCTCCTATTTACGATAGTGCAAAGTATCTAAATATTTTGCTAAAAGCATGTATTCACCAATCTGAAACCTACTTTGGGGATCTTATATATTTTGTCGACATAGTTTCACTGCATAGCAAGATTTCAGTTGGTGAGGTATAAGAATGCATTAATTACTGCTTTCGATAAGATACCACGAAACATATTTCTACAGAAATTTCGAATTTTACAAACAGTTCGATGTGACAGCAATAAGAAATCCATTATATTCAAAAATCGCAAGCTTCAATTTATTAGATTAACCCCCTCTGTGACTCAGTGGTAAGAGCGCCTACCTTTGAACCTAAAGGTAGTGAGTTGGAATCTCACCTGGGTGGAAATTTTCGTTTATTAAAAATTAATAAATGAAAATAATTTCTATCCTTGTGCGATTGGTACTCACCGGAGAGACCGCAGACGTTCGGATACAATTAGCGTCTCTTAGCAAAGACAATGACGTTCACTTTGCTAAGTATCAAGACAATTACTCTACACACACACACTACAATAGGAACCTGACTGTACCATGCCAATGATCTTAGTTGTCGAGGCATTAACTCAATAATAAAAAAAAATTATGAGATTTTTATTAAACTATTGGATAGAAGACAAAATTGTGGTGTAGTACATATAAATTAAAGCTATTTTTTTTTCTTAATAAGATGATATAAGTTTGCCTTAAAAAAAAGGTCGAAAATTGGGATTGCCGGCTGTTAAAAACGCGAGGTATTAAAAATAAAATAAAAGACAGCTAGCGCGCAACGCTACTGCTTTGAAGTGTCAATTGTATGAGTTTTAACTTATGCGTTGATGAAAGATATATAATAATATATAGCTGGTAATTTTAACAACTGGCAATCCTAATTTTTGACCATTTTTGTAGGCAAACTTATTATCGTCAAATTAAGAAAAAAATAGCTTTAGTTTGATAAAAAAACATGTAAATACGTCATGAGCAGCGTATTTTATTTAAAAAATAATCAAACAAAATACTTGTTATCTGTCAACTGTCAACTTATTATCAATCTATTCTCCTAATTTTAAATGTATATAAAAATGTAAATTTCATAAACTACGTTATGAACGTAGTGATCATGCATTGGGATCTTGTACATACTATTAGGTAATTTATTTGAATGATACTTTATATATAAAAAGATAGGATCTGGTTTATCATAGAAATAGAGAACAAAAGTTGGATAACATTTCTAGACGTGTCACATAAACCCAAACCTAACTCAGGCACACCGTAAACAAAAGGGAGAAGTAATGAAAACAACGAATAAGTATAAAACCCACAATTTAGAACCAGAACGTTAGGCGTGACAGTTATGAAATTTGCCGTGTGGATTTCATAATTTCTACTGCAGTTGCAAACGAAATGTCAGAAGAAGATAATTCCATACAGTAGCCCACAAGCCATTGAGAAAGAAGTAGGAGATCAAGTACAAAGGGCAAATAGATTAGCATATTGTCTTAATAACACTATATATAACGTAACCAACACATTAACTGTAAGATGAAATCAAGAATCTATAAGGCGAGTAATGTCGTATGTGTATAATGTAAAGACCAATAATGGAGTATGCATTAAAAACAAGAACAGACACAGCCAAAACACAGATAATGCCGGAAATAGCAGAAATGAGAATACTCAAAAGAAGTACAGGAAACACTGAGAGGCCGAATAAGGAGTGACGTAATCAGAACAAAATATAATGTACATGGCATAAATGAGTATACACTTAATAGAAAAAACGAATAGAATAATAATATCAGTAGAATGGCGGACACTTGATTCGTTAAAATGGCAAAAGACGGGACAAATCACCACGCGGTAGAAGTATTCGCCGACCACGCGAGAGGTGAAGTGACAATCTTTGATAGAGGCAACAACTCGTAAATGAACAAGCAAAATTGCTTATGTAACGAAAGAAGAAGATGGAGGGAAAGTCTACAAACCTAGAACACATTGTATAATTTTACAACACCGCCAGAGAATGCCTACACTCATTGATTCTTCTTTGGAAGTAGTAAAGCTACAAAATAAACCTTTATGCCTAAACTTAAAACTTGTTTTAATCTTTATCGTTAATTTCAGAAACAACATCCTCTAGATTTAGCGCAGCTGCATCTTGATCAAGTCCCAACATCTTTTTCTAATATTTATTAAACTGGAAACTTACCCAGTCCTCTCCAAAGTTTTTTGCTAATAATTACACGACGGCACGAAGTTTTATTGCGGTAATGTTATTAAACGGTTAATGTTTATTTAATAAATATATTAAATAATATATTTAAAGTTTCCTCAGTGTGTCGACATGTTTCTGTTTTGAACCTACTACAAACATTTTACAAGATTGGACAAATTTTGACGTATTCGTTTTGTAACTGATTTTTCCTTTAATAAATTTATCTTCTTTAAATTTCTCCTAAAAATAAATCTTTTACGTGCGTTAAACTTAAAACTCCACTGTACAGGTACTGCCTCATCTCACTTACCACTTTCTTTCAATCATCATTCTGACTTTACAACCCATCGTAGGTCCTAGACTCGAAGTTCGAAGTTATATCGTCTTCTGAATCTGACAAATATAACAAAAATTGTAGTACATTCTGCGGTGGTATAACAACGTCTTTTTTTTTAATTTTCTTTTATATATGAGTAATCAGTGAGCAGAAATGAATACTCAACAAAAGAAGACAGCTTAATTGTCTGTATTGGTTTAGATGTATGTTTAAAGCGCATTTGCGGTCTTTCTCGTGGTCTTTTGGCTTCATATGGCCGCCAATTCCCGATTTCTTTATTCCATCGGCCATCTTTAAGACGTTCGCTATGTCCAGCCCATTTCCATTTCAGTTTAGCTGCCTGTTCGACAGCATCTTTTACTTTTATTCTATTACGAATGTCATAGAACATGTTTCAACATCTTAAGATACATTTCCTGTTTTTGTTTTACCTATCTTGTTCTCTCTTATTTATAAGTTTTAAACCTTTTTCTACATGAGACTGTCTTTAGCTTTCCAATCTTTGTTTGAACTCTCTTTTAATAACACACTAACACGACATCGTCGATTTTATACTTAATTTTATACAAATCATGAACCTATTAAACTGCTTCTATGGAAGTGAGTGTGCTAGGTCGTTGAGTCAGTGGAGCGCCACGATAATGAATTTAATTTACAAAACCTGCAAAAGCAGGTCATACAACCCGAAGGTGTCAACAAACATAACTAAACGGATGATTTACGGACAAATAAAAATTAAATAAAAGAGGATTTACCGTTTATAGAGAAGTTACCGTCATGTGAACGATGCAGAAGTGATTACTAAAAGTGAACTGAAAACTTTCTTTGTAGTACTTCGAAAGAGTGTAAGCTTAATGCTAATTCAAAGAAAGTAAAATCCATAAAAATTTTAAAAAATAAAATAATGTATTAATACATATAACACATTTATGACCAACAAACTGTTGTAATTGAACAAGTTAAAAAAAATCAGAAGTATGATAATAGGATAGGCCAAAAACATTTTCTTATAGTGTATTTTTATGTATGAGAGAGTAATAAAACAATAAATTATGTATGCAAATCCCTAAACTGTTGATACGGGTGACTCAATGAAAAACAGATATTTGTCAACAAGTTTGCAGAAGTATATAGGAAAACAATTTTAAATTGAGTATGACCACCAGGTATAAAGGTTGGAGCAGAATAGAATACAATAGTTGTGAGGGTTACTAATCCCTAAATAAGGTTACCAGTGTCGAAGTGATGGAGGTTAACAGGTACTAATGAATTTGCAAGAAATGTAAGATGTTTATTTTATTGGATATATATAACCAATAAAAGTTTAATAAGTACCTACCTATTTGCAAAATAAAGTATAATTCTTTAGATAAAATAAAACGTTTTATTATATCTGAAATGAGTGCATTCCACGAAGTAAGGGTTTCAACAATCAAACATTTAATTCTTTAATTCCAGGAATCTACGACAGTAATTGACTAGATAATTACCTTCCAAACTTATTCCACAGAAAATGTGATAGTGGGGTTTTCCATTTTGTAGGAAGGTCCAAGTGGCGTATTCAAAATTCTTAACAGTTCACTAAAAGTAGGTACTTCAGTTGCAAGGTGCAGTTTATTGTGTATACAAGTGTTATGGAAAATTTGGAAGTGCCGTGTAAACGCCGAAAAATTGGTACTTTAACAGTTAATGAAAAAACATTAATATTTAATTGTTTTAAATCATTTACAGACAAACGTTTATGTGAAAGTGTTGAAAAGTGTTGATGAGACCGTTGAGTTAGTTAGCAGTACACTTGGTGTTGGGAAATCTACGATTTACAGAGTTATTAAAGAAGAGAAATGTGGTAGTTTTCGAATGCCACGTAATGCTCCAGGGAAACCAAAATTTCAAATAGAATATCATTTTAAAGAAGGACTTCGACGGAAAGTGCATGAATTCTTCTTTAGACAAGAATTTCCAACATTGGATAAAGTTCTTGTCTCAGTTCGAGATGATAAGGATTACCCAGAAATGAGTCGAAGTACGTTATGGAAACTTTTAAAAGAAATAGGCTTCCGCTGGAAAAAGAATCCCAGAAAGTCTATTTTATTAGAAAGAAGCGATATTGTCATATGGAGAAGACATTTTCTAAGATCAATAAAGGAAATGAGAAACCAAAAAAGAAAAATATTTTATCTTGATGAAATATGGATCAACGAGGGTCATACACCAAATACATTTTGGCAGGATGAAACTGTTACAAGTCAAAGGCACGCTTTTGTAAATAACTCATCTACTGGTTTAAACCCACCATCAGGAAAGGGATGCAGGCTGATAATAGTACACATTGGCAGTTTAGACGGTTTTGTTGAAGGTGGTTTATTAACTTTTGAATCAACTCGTACCGGTGACTACCATGAAGACATGAACGCTGGTGTCTTTCAAGAATGGTTCGAACAAATGATAGATCTTCTTCCTAAGAACTGTGTAATAGTAATGGATAATGCAAGTTATCACTCCAGACTTATAGAAGGACTGCCCACTACCAAGTGGTTAAAAAAAGACTTGCAGAATTGGCTGAGTTCAAAAAACATCCAGGATCTATAAGAAAGGAACTTTATTCGTTGTGTGCCCTTCATAAAGAAAAATTTTAAAAATACGAAATTAATGAAATTGAAAAAAATCGTGGAATGGCAGTACTTAGATCCCCACCATATCATTGAGAATTAAACCCGATTGAACTGGTATGGGCACAGATAAAGAGTGAAGTTTCAAGAAAAAATACCACTTTTAAAATTCATGATGTTAAACAGTTGTTTTTGGAGGCCGTAAATAATGTAAAACCTGAAAACTGGGAAAAGGCAGTAAATCACACTATTAAAAAAGAGGAAAAAATGTGGAAGCTGGACAATATTACTGATAAAATGATCGAGCCAGTTATTATAAATCTTGGTTCTGAAAGTTCATCTTCTGAATCTGATTTGATTTGTAACAAGTAGCTGTAAGTTTTATATTAATATTTTTATTCATCTATTTAACATACCTTAGACGGTTTTAAAAACTCTTTTTCTCTTTTGTAATTTTTAAAAATTAAAAAAAAATGTGAATTTTTTAGTGTGTGATAAAAGAGGTCACTTTTGTTTACATACACATAACACTTTATAACACTGAAATAATTCATTTATTTTTTACAATTATTCAAAGTAATTTTTCAATTAATCTTGAGCACGTCCATGGAGTGGTCGGAGGTACCAGTTAAAATTATGCTAATTACTCTCTCGTTCATAAAAATAAACTATAACAATGAGACAATCTCAATACAATGCTAATTGATGCACTATGAAAATTTTTTAGATGCAGACATTTTATGGTATGTGTTATGTATGTAGTTCTTCTTCTTCTTCTTCCTTTTAGTATGTAGGCTTTAAAGCCCGTTTCTTCTTCAATAAGAGCCTCCTAAATTGTTTAAATTGTCGCACCATCTTTTTCTTGGTTTGCTAATACTTTTTTGTCCATTTGGTAACTTATCTCGTGCTATTCGTACTATCCTATCCTCAGCCATTCTACTAATGTGTTAGTTTTACTCCTGTTTCCGTTTTGTCACCCATCTATTTATGTTTTCTGTATTGCATGCTCGTCTTATATTTTCGCTTCTCTTTCCTATCCAACAGACTTTTCCCTAATATTCGTTGGATTATTTTCATATCTGTTGTTTCTAGTGGTCGTCTCGTTTTAGATGTGTCAGGTCTCCGTCGTGTATGTTAATATAAGTGCAGTTGTTACGTCATTGATTCTCGTTTTTGTGTCTTGTCTTAGGTGTTGGTTCCTCCAGATTGTGTCATTAAGAGATCCCGCCGCTTTAATTGCTTTTAAGCTTTGTTGTCGTACTTCTTCTTCAACACCTCCGTAACTAGTTATAATTTACGTAATTTTAATTTATAAATTCTTTTCCAAAATAAAAAATGGATTTATAATAATTATATTTACTTTTTATGGGTATTTCACATAATGCTAAAGATCTCGTGGACAGAATGCAGAACAAATAAAATATAGAAACGATAGATAATTTCTAAATATAATTAAAATACGAAATAAAGATTATCTTTTAGATATATTTACATTGAAAACAATGCAACCTTGTAAATCTTATAAATAAGGAAAAAAATTAATTAAAAATGTGTTTATACAGGAAATAGAAACTACTTTAAGCTAAAAAATGTAAGCAATTGTACATTTATGAATTCACATTCACTATTAAGAATCACACAAGATAGAGATGAATATGTTTACAGTTAGCCTATTACAAATTGAAATTGGAAGATTGCAAATTAAATTGAAACAATAACCGTTTTATTTAATTTTGCTTATTTACCTTTACTTTACTTTCATTTTACTTATTTTGCTTTTATTTACTTAAACTTAATTTAAAACTTAAAAAACTGATATACACACATATTAATCAATATATGTATCAGTTAAAATTTAAAAAATCATTTACGTTTGGCATTGCAGGATATTTAGAAAAAATTTAGGTTACAAAAATTTTAAAATTATAAAATATGACTTATGAGGGTTATTCAACCCCCTCTGTGGCTCAGTGGTAAGAGCGTCTACCTGTAAACCTAAAGATCGTGAGTTCGAATCTCATCTGGGTGGAGAAATTTTCGTTTAGTAAAAATTTATGAACGAAAATAATTTCTATCCTTGTGCGATCGGTACTCACCGGAGGGACCGCAGACGTTCGGATACAACTAGCGACACTACACTAGGTATCTGACTGTACCATGCCAATGATCTTAGTTGTCGAGGCATTAACCCAATAATAAAAAAAAAATAAAGCACTGTAATCTATCTTAGATTCCGAGAAAACCCATTCTAAAATTTATAAAGATACAATTATATCAGGCCAAGGAAAAATCTTCTATATTTTGTATACTCACTTTAAATAGTCTACTTTGAAGAAAAGCAGTATCTGGTGCAGCATATTTACCTGAAAGAAAATTACCTGTTAGTAAACAAGTACCTATACTTAGTTTACAGGATAATACTCAAAGTATGATAACCATTTCCATCAATTAAAGATAATGGAAAATGTCACAAAAATATCACAAAAAAATATTTCACAATAAATATAATTGTGTAAGTCCCAATTGAATTAGACAATAGTGATTAGACAATAATAATAGTAAATTATGAATAAAGGTTATATCAACGTGAATATTATATGTGCCTACGCCCAACAGGTAAGGTATGAAAAACAAGAAATGGAAGAATTTCGGACTGCTCTTGATTGCGAGATTCTCGAGATTCCTATACACGAAAAGTGTTTGATTTAAAGTGATTTAAATAGACATATTGGTAGAGAAAGAGCGGAAATAAAAACTGTTCATTTTGTTTGGAAATGGGAAACAGGAAATTATGAAGGAAATAGTGTGATGCCAAATTTCATGCCACTATGCAGTGGCATGGAATTTGCCTGTCATTGATACGTTATTTATAAAGACTGAAGACTAGCATGTTAGCTATGGTAGCCAAGCAAGGAAAAGTCAAATATATTTTGTGCCTTGTAAAAGAAGTCAGCTAACCGAGGTTACCAAGTGTAAAGTTATAAAGGGTGAGTTTGTAGCTAGTCACCACCGACCGGTGATAGTGGATAGGGAGATAAAGGTGAGGCAAAAAAGAAAGCAAGTAGGACATCATAAGTAAAGTGGTGGAAGTTAAAGAATACGGATTTGGCAAGTGCTTTTAAGAGTAGAGTGCTCGAAGAACTTGAGAAAAAAGATGCGGTAAATGACTGAAAAGCATACAGTCAAGTTTTGGTAAGAAGGGGAGAGGAAGTGCCAGAAAAATATGTGGTAAAGGGCCTCCCAGAGACACAGTAGGACCTGATGAAATACTTGTAAAGGTATGGAAGGCTCCAAGAAATAAAAGTGTTGATATGTTTGAGGGTATTTGATTTTTTCATCTACTGAAACACATGTGGAACAGTCTTTGGATTTAGGAAACTAATATTAACGTGGGTGCAAAAATTTGTTTAAAGATTTACTATAATGACTGTGTATTGTTGATATCCATAATACCATCTAGAGATATACTGCAACGTGCTTTAAGAGTTGGATTAATCAAAATTAATTTGTACAACTAAAAATTCTCATGTATTTTTGTTCAATATTTTTTATTGGTATTGTTAATCTATTAGTAAACTTATTTATTGTACTTAAAATATATTTCGCAATTTATCCTTAACCACATTTTTAAATAATATTAACTATTAAAAGACGAAAACTTGAGTACTTGGGACATGTGATGAGAGGGCAAAAATACGCATTATTACAACTTATTATGCAGGGCAAAATCCGAGGAAAGCGAAATGTGGGAAGACGAACAATATCCTGGCTTAAGAACTTGAGGGAATGGTTTGAATGCAGTAGTGCAGAACTTTTTAGAGCGGCAGTCAACAGAGTCCGCATAGCCATGATGATTTCCAACCTTCGATAGAAGATGGAACTTAAAGAAGAAGACATTTTTAAAATATATCATTACTCATTTTTCCATTACAGCTACATTTTTTCTCTTTTTCTCTTCTAAAATATTTTAAATAACTATATACTTTTTTCCAGGAATTTATTTTTGTTTAATATTTTTTTATTTTATATTGAATTAAATATTAATCTATTAATAAATTTATTCAATATACTTAAAATAGATTTCGTAATTTATCCTTACTCATATTTTCAAAATTTATCATTAACTCATTTCTACATTATAGCTACCTTTTTTCTCTGCAAATTTTTCTGTTATTTTTCTAAAACAAACCCTCACTTCCAATGAAGTACGCATCAATCTCGAAAGAATTTCATCTGCGTTATTACCCGCCACTCCCCTTTTATTGAAATCCCAACATCGGAAAATAAAAAATGGGCTTTTGTTCGAACGAATCAACAGCCTTTTCTGTTACTCGTGAAAAATGGATCCAAATTGTAATCGAATTTAAGCACAGGTGTTTTTAACAGTAAGGCATATTTTTGTTACCATCGCATATCCGCAGAATCCCTTTGGAGCATTGACGAAAGGATGGGATCGCAAAAACAATGAAGCACTTTATAAGAAATTTCATGGGGCCAAAAAACTGAAGGACGCTGAACAGCAAGTTTTATAAAAGGCGTTAAGAATGGGATAACTTGATGAACTCTAATAAAAAATCTATACGGTGCACATTTTAGACTACATTGTGCATTATTTTAATAAAAAAAAATTTTTTATAAAAACGTTAATTTTATATATAAAATAAATTAGCTCTTCACGACTAGTCGACCTTTACCTTGCTGGATTGTTTTTCGAATCGTTCGCCTTTTTGGTTTTTTCCGTTTATACTTTTAAATTCTAGACATATTTTTCAACGTATTTTTTTATCTATTTACTATTTTTTACCTTATTATTGTTACTATTGTTTAAGTATACACGTCTATGACATTTTCTGGATATTACCTAATCTTGTTCTGAAGCTATTTTCTTGTGGAATTTTAAAGTAATTACTATTTAATAAATATAGTTATTAACATAATGGAGTTATCAACATTACGTTCTGATAATACATATTTTCAAGTAAATAATGAATTCTATAAACAAGATTTGGTCTAGCAATGGGCTCTAGTTTATCTCCATTATTAGTTGATATATTTGTGGAAGATTTAGAAAAAATTATCATTTCTAAACAAAATTTAAAACCCACAGTATGGTGGAGATAATAGATGATGTATTCTCAATATGACCTCATGGATCAGAGTTGTTGGACACATTCCTAAATGATAAACAATAAAGAAGACACGATAACATTTACCATGGAAAAGAAATGTAATAACACACTACTTTTCCTAGATGTTTTAATCTCAAAGAACGATACTGAATATGACTCAGGTGTGTAGAAAACCAACACACCAACAGATTATATGTAAGTTTTTAAATAAAATCACAATATTATTATAAATAATAGAGCCAATAATAGAGCCAATTACGATAGAGCCAAAATTACTTGTTCTACTGAAAATTCGTTCTTGGAGGAGAAACAAGGAATTTTCAATAATCGATCGAATAGAACAGAACAACTTATATCCAAATCCTACAGCATACACAAGGAATAATACGAAGACAATAACAATATCATACATAAAAGGATTATCAGACAAACTTAAAAGGATAGGAAATAAATTCAAAATTTCAACAACATGCAAAACAGCAAACATATTGAGATCTATTTTATTTAAAACCAAACCTAACAATGAACAAGAAAGGACAAAGAATTGCATTTATAAAATACCTTGTGAATGCGATCAGCTTTATTGAGGTGAAACATCAAGGCCATTAAATGTACGAATAAGTGAACATCAATCTTATATTAAAAATAAAGAATTTGTAAACACGCATGGGATAATGAACATAGGACTCAAAGGTTTCAAAACTCAATTCAAATATAGTCCTAAAAGAAACGGATGATAAAAAGAGAAAAATCAAAAAAGCGGCTATAATTATGCTAAATGAGACCAATTGTGTCTCAAATTCCTCGGCAGAATGTAGTAGGATCTGGTTACCGATATTAAAAGAGGAAGTTATTAAAAAGAAAATACCAGCACTAGTAAGCCAGTAATATATAGAGGATACATCATTTATGTTTTTTAAATAACAAATATATAAAATCAGAATTTGGTGTTTATTGAAGATAAACTAAATGCACGACCAAATACTTACCATGTCAGGATAGTATTATAAGGTATTTTCCTGGTTTTTACCTCATAATTTACTATGGAATTACTAACAGGAGAATTTTACTGCCATTACGGCATGTGTTTGTCTTTTTAAAGACGAATTACATGCTATGAATTTTTCTGGCGGATATTCAAGTTTGATGAATGATTGATGAATAACTGAATATGAATGATATATATATATATATATATATACATATATATATATATATATATATATATATATATATATATATATATATATATATATGATCATGATCATTATCAAGTTAAAGTTGATTTCATGTAATCGAATGAACTATTTTATAAGTAAAGTCGTCCCAGGAGACCAACTCAACAATATTGGAAATATCATTTTAAAGTCGTCTACTTTAAAATATATACTGCATGTCTGAATTGTCAATATAAATGAGTCAGATAAAATTAAATTATTGGAAGAATTTTTCAGTAAATAACAAAAAAAAATTGTTTAATTTACTAATGTCTGTATTTTGAGAACGATTTCCGAAGTGAAAATTGAAACGTCAATAAACGTACTTTAACCTTTAATTGTGGCTTATTCCCATTTAAATATTAATGACCTAATCATCCCAGTAGATTTTTAGTAATCATTCCATTTTTACGACTACATAAATATTCAGTTCTTCCGATATCTTGTTCAATCCTACGTTTTATCTTCTTATGCATAACCTGTTCTTGTCCACTCTTGAACCATGACATGTTTGACCATGACACTAATTTGACCATGACACTAATTTATTAATTATCCATGTTTCTTAAGGTATAAAAGTATAGACCTCAAAACTGTCTCATATAGTCTCTTATACTACCGTATAAAACTATAGACCTTAAAAATATTTTCTCTTTAGCCATCCTAGATTAATGTATATCCATTTGTTTCTTTAGTTCTATAATTTTTTCTAATTTCTTATTCGATTTGGTTGAATTCTACTAAAATCGTTAGATCTTTCTTTATTTGTCGATTCTTACGTCCTTTCCGGAAATTTTTACCTTTCTACTTTTGATATTGTCACCATTTAGATATTCTCTGACTTTAGTAGTTTGTTTTTTTTTAACTATTATTTATCTCCTGGTATGTACCTGTTTTATATTTACATACATTTCTAGTTTGCCATTTTTATCGATTATGTGCTTAATTTATATTTAGAACATCTCGAAATATAAAGTGTTTCAAGAAAAGATAACACCGTCTCTAGTATAGGTAAAAAACTGAAAAATAATTGGGAGTTTGCTTAGTAAAAAATGGTTGTAACGCCATCCATTTTTAAAATAAAGGAATGTGAAGGACAAAATGTAACACATTTTTTAGGATTTTGACGAAACTACGGGCAACACTGTAATGAAATTTTATAAAAATATGTTTTAGAAGCTGATACATCCCATGGATTTGTTCTTATATCCGACTTTCATAAATGGTGGTGATTAAAAGGCTCGTACAAAGTATAATTTTTTTAAGGGCAAAATAATGAAAAATTTCTCATAGGTATATCTCGATTTTCTCTAAATTTTTCATGAGAAACTGACATTTATTGATTGTTATGACGATATGTCAACAAAAATTGATTTAACAATAAAATACTGAAAACTTTGTTTTCAAACTTCCACAAAATTTATTTTAACCTTTTATCACTACTGCTGTTTCGGTTGATTGCCTTTCTCAAGTGATCTATTTTTGGCATGCGTTTACATTTTATAGCCTCTAATGAAATAGGTTGAGGAGGGGAGAACTGTTTGTCTCAAGTTGGTCATTCAGTATTATATCTGTGTTTTTTAATTTGTTGATTTCCATAGATTCTAACAACGATAGCTTAAGGCCTTTATTTTGAATGTGAAGAATTTTTAATTCGTCATTAAAAGAATGATTTTGATCTAGAAGGTGAAGTGCGTATGTAGAATCTGTTTTTCTATTATTAAAAGCCCTTTTATGTTCTGCTAGTCGTTTATAAAAGTTTTTACCAGTTTGACCGATGTAAGTTTTTGGGCGGTCGCCACATTTAAGTTTGTACCTATTACTGTGTAAGTGTTTTTTATTTTGGCTCTTGTTGTTTTTGATATACTTGCCTAGGTTAGTATTTGTTCGGAAAACTGGTGTTATTCCTTTCTTTTTTATGTTTTATGTGTTGATATTTTGCCTATCTATCTTTTGCCCTCTAAGAAGTAAGAACACTTACTTTAAATTTTATTTTTTTTTTCGCAGTCTTTATCGGTTATTATTTATATAATATAATATACATAATTTTTAAATCAAAATATTTCGAAAACGGTACGGTACTTGGTACTAACCTTGTAACTAGCAACGTCTATAACTAACTAACCTCAAGTTTTAACCTTGTTTAGGCTTACGCCTCTTCAAGGAACGGGGAGCTCCTTTTTTTTGACGGAGTTGTAGGGGTTACGAGATAAAACGTCAACTGATCGAATCAACGTCTATGAGAGTCAGATAAAAAAACAAATCCATGGGATGTATCAGCTTCTAAAATATATTCGTATTTTCATTACAATGTTAACTGTAGCTTCGGCAAAATCATAAAAAATGTGTCATTTTTTAACGCCCTTTATCTTGAAAACCAATGACAATGACAAGTCGACCAGTAGGATTAATTTTTCTTGTCGTTATCTGGATTATAATTCTTATTCTGTGAACCTTCTTGAAAAAGTCAAATATTTCACACAATTTGGCAACGTCTTAGATATATCCTACGCTACCTTTACTTAATGAGATTACGTTACTATTTACTAATCTTCCTTTGTTTTTTCTTATTTGCTTCCTCTTGTCATGTAAATAATGAAATATTTTGTTTCGTTTTTCACAGCGCCCTTTTTCAGATCGTTTACTCTTTAAGGCACGTTGATTAAATTATTTCACGTTATAAACCTATAAAAAATATAGAATGTTTAACCTTCATTAACATAAATCAATAAAAAAAACTTTTTGAAAATTAGATTAGATTATCCAATGCATAGGCTGTTTAATAAAATGAATAAACGGTATCTGTCGGGTAGCTATACACAAGAGCAAATAATAACATAGTGCATATTATGCAGGATGTTGTTCCTGGGATGTGCCTTTGTTGCAATTATCTTTATGTGTCAGGGATATGTAAGCGACCTGTCAAATGTGTCACCTATTTATTCCAGTCTATTATTCCCGTTATAGTTTCCCGTTTTACATAAGTGTAAAACAGTAATTTACCATAAATCGTCGCAGCCATAGTTGTAGGGATTTGTTAAATTATTTTATACCACATTATGTAATAAAAAAGTTATAATGATAAATATAATATTAAGTATTTATGATGAATATAACAAAGCACTAAATTTTATTAAATAAACTATTAACAATGGGTATGACAATCAGATCAGAAAAAGAGAATCTAAACTACTTCAACAATTTGGGGATATATTTTAGTAATTGTTCAGTGTATATAAGTATAGGGTTGGGATAGTATATTAAGATTAGAATATAATGTATAAAGCATTTCAGATTTTTATTTGTTTCCTATAATCTTTTATTTTTCAGTTAGTATATAACTACATATATCCGAAATTGAAGTGATATTCAAAATTCACCCTGGCGCCCATCTCAAGATCATCTTAGGATTGATCTAACCTTAGGTTACTACAGGCAAGCAAACGTGCCAACCTCCTCTTTGAGCACTACTCTCATTCTCTTGAGCCAAGTCTATTCTATTGTAGTACTTCAAGTAAATTTTATGTTTTTTTTTTTGTATTGGTTACATTCCCTGTTATTTAACCTTTTTATTTAAATAATAATTAATTATTTTTAAATTTTATTTAACCATGTTAAATTTAAATGTTAAAATTACCATTTGCCTAAAAACCAAAGTAGTTTCATTATCTTAATCGATAAGCTTTCTTTTCATACTTCTTACCTCGGTTATTTTTTGGTCGAAAATAATATTTTTCATCATATAAATTTCGTCCAAAAAAGTATCAACCTGTCTAATTATTCATTTTTTGTGATTACAGAAATTAGGAATATAAGCAATAAATTTGTTAGAAATAATTATGTCGTGATTAACTAAGCTATTTGCACAAGTGTAAGAATTAAAAATTACTTTCACTTTAATTTTACCGACGAGTTTAATATCGACATCTTTCTTAAAAAAGTTAATAATGAACAAATAATGACCTACTTGGACTGGTGATAAGCGTTTAATATTTGGGCCCATGGACTCTACAAAAACAAAATACGGGCCTTTATCAGAAGACCTGTACCCATTATTTAAATCAAAACGGGTATTTGTAGCTTCCATATTTCCATTTTTATCAGGGGGTGGCTTTTCGCCACCCGAAGAATCATCAATTTTAAAATATAAAGAGCAATCCAACCTTTATTTATTATTTCTTACTATCTAAAAAACTTACCTTTAACTGTTTTGAAATTGAAAAGTAATGAGCACTTAATCGATGTAGACACTATCGATGCCAGCACACAACTGGATATATCGGATTAGAAAAAGAAAAATAAGAAGTATTAAGATTGAGTATTAAGCATTGAGTAAGTGTCGTATCAATTCTTGTCCCCAAATTTAATTCCCAGTGGTAAACATCTGTTCTATATTTGAGTTAATCGATGATACAAATAGCATTTTAGGGGATAGATTTATCTGCCTAATATTTCCCGTATAGTTAGTTGGAAACATATTTAAAAAAAGTTTATTGAACTGACATAAAACTTTACCGTTAAATAAAATCTTTTATTTCCGAAACAACTTGTGTTATCTTTGTAAGCCAACGCGATTGCTCATCAATCCTTTTAAAGAACGGAATCACAATTGCCGACTTATTAAAGCCGTACTAGAATGTCCTCTCAATTTAAATTTGTTTTACTTGAAAATGTAATAAGGTCCCTGCAAACCGACGGGACTCCGACTCAAACCCAGCAAAGTAGTAAAAAGCAAATAATCAGTCCAATCCAAGTGTTTGCACTGTTGGTTGATATTTGGCAAAGGACTTCCTCGGAACATAAACTAAAGCCCAAAGTCCACAATTCGCTGTTTGAACGATGCAACTCTTTTACCCAAAGTTGAGACAAAGCTGATTATGCTGCCCTCTACTGATCTTTATGTAATTATGGAAATGTTCGAGACAAATGAATGCACCGTTGACGTTTTACTACGTGTACAATTGAAGTATAGTGGCGGCTGATATAACGGTAAAACGACTGGGTAATTAGAAATTCTGAGTGAGAAGAGGGTAAAATTAAATCTTAAGGTACAAATTTAACTACACTACTAAAAATTTAAAGATTAAATTTTGATTATAAGAAAAACTTTGTATTATATCGTACATATTTATCATTTATAATTAACACAGTATTTAACTGACAGTGACAAGTATGTAGAATGGTTCATTGAAGTAGACAAATAAATAATTAAACATAGATTATTTTCTTTAGAAAATTTGATATAAAATAATTAAATACAATTTTCTTTACTACTAGAGGATGTTTTATCTAACAATTTTAAAATACAGTTAAATTTACACATTTCTTCATTTCGTACCAAAGCCAGTTCCATCGAGCAATAAGACAAAAGAGGGAATCTAAGCCTTATGAAAAGGAGACCAAAAAAGTGGCCTCTGATGGCGGACATATCCGGAAATGCGAATGCGCGAAATTTAAATTTTCCGACACTTATCAACAGTAGCTATATAATATTTTTCAGAATGTGTCTTAGACGACAAAGTTTTAATTAATTATTAATGATAAGAGTCTAAAATGCGACACAATTGTTAAAAAACTTCAATATAAATAAGATTTCATGTGACATTTGGGACAAACAATAACATAACCCAACTAAATTTGATGTCAAACAAGGAGAGAGACTCTCTTTCCTTGTTTAATGTGGCCTCTAAAGATCGCACTTCCTGTCTAACAATATGTTTGCCCCCACTACCTTTACATTCCCTCTATTGTCTTTTTGCTCGATGGCCAGTTCACTACAGAACGCGAAAAACTTTATGTAAAAGATTTAACATTGTATTTGATGCTGTCTTGACCCACGATTAGTTTATCGTGAGATACATTTGCGATAAAATATTATTTTATTAAATTAAAATAATATACGACGACAATTTTTATATAACTATTTATTGCTTACTATACGTGTTTACAGAACTGAGTTTCGAATGCCTCTCCTAAAAATACATTAGAAAATGCCTAACAATGCCTAACAGAAATCACTAGTAGAGGTGAGGGAGTTACTAAGAACTATACAATTTTACCTTTTGGAAATAACGTAAATTACAAATTTATTCATATTGTCCTTATCAGAACCATCTACAGACGCAGCGGCTGAGACAACAATAGCCGACGGATTTGCTGGGTACATACTTTCTAAAGGGAGAGTTTATAATGGACACATTTTCCCCAGGAATATGTAAAACTGATAAACATTTTAATTTTTTAATAGATTTCTGGAAGGTAATTTACCCAAACTTTAAGAATTGCCGATATCAATATAAAATAATAAGGTAAAATGGACAAACAACATGAAGTCAATTATAATGAGACGGAACAGATGCTATGCTTTCAAAGAGAATAAACTAAAATCTAAACTAAATTTAAAGTCGAACCATAACAATTAAATTTGAACAAAACAAGTTATATTTTAAAACAATTTCTATTGTCTCTTTTACTGCTCGCTTAGTTAATGATGTTAATTATTATTCAATATTTTATGCAATTAAGTATAAAAATAGGCTTATAATACAATGCTTCGCAAAGCTAAAAGGGTACAGGTACAGGGTAAAAAGATACAGGGAAAAGAAAATGGTTTTTAGAAGCAAAAAATAATTTACAGTGGGGCTAGTATGGTAAGCGTTCTATTAGATATATCGAAGAAATGCTTACCTTTCCGCGAAGTGCAATATTCGATGCTTTATAAAAATTTCAAAAAAACTGGTTCTTACTCAAGAAGATCTGGATAGGGAAGACTAAGGGTACCAATTGCAGATGATGGTCAGTTTCTTAGACTCCAAGTGTTTCCAGATGTATATGTCGAAATATGTATATTTCCAAGGTATATGTCGGAAACCTGGTAGTATATAATTGATATGTTTCACCAAATATCTGGCTTAGAGTATATGAAGAGTACATTGACTCGATTATGCAAGAGGCTAGGATGGAGACTGTACCGGTCGTCATAGCTGGTGACCTGAATGCGAAGGATCGTCCATAAAACCCACGAGTGCAAGATGGGAGAGGGAAATATCTATCAGAATGGATCCACGCAATGGGGCTTACCGTTTTAAATGACCGTGAGGTACCTACATTCGTGAGGGGTAATAGTGAATCCTTTTTGGACATTACACTGGCTTCAACCAAATTTCTAAACAGGGTCGTAAGCAGGACTGTTTTGGAAGAAGAATCGCTTAGCTTACACAAGTATGTGAGTTTTAAAATAGCTAGCAAAAGACAGAAACGTAAAAATGGGGATGTCAATTTAAAAAGATATTTAAATAGGGAGGTTTGTGTAGATGCTTTGGCTTGATTGGACCGGGATGTGAGGATCTGTGTGAGTTAATTGAGGAATGAATACAGGAATAAGATAAAAAGATCTAAGAAAGAAAGGTGGAATAACCTACTTTAGGATCTCAAAAGGGATATCTGGGGACAGGGCTTCAAGATTGTCTGTACCGAATTGAAAGGGAAAAAGACACCCTACCCCTTGCCTGAGGAGGATAAACTTCGTTTAATACGGGAACTTTTTAGTCAGCCGCACTAAAATACCCGCAGGTTTTTCTGAGATTGCTAAACAAACTGCTTGAACAACATCAGTTTCCAACAATGTTAAAAGAAGCTAAGGTTGTCCTTATACCGAAAGGTAAAGGTCAAGAGGAAGAGGTACGATTTCGGCCAATTTGCCAAGGCAGGCCTTGAGCAAAAACTAAAAAAAAAGCATACGCTGAGCGATCGCCAATATGGTTTTTGGGCCAGAAGGTCTACCATAAATGCGGTCACAGAAGTAACCTCTTTAGTTACGCAGAATACAAAGAGATGAGTGACTCTCATCCTGCTCGATGTCAATAATGCCTTTAATACGGCATCATGAGAAAAAATCATGTCCAGGCTTAGAGAATTGGGCGTTAATGAATACCTGATCAATGTAATTGACAGATACTTCACTGATTGGTTCATAAGAGAAAAAGATACCAGCATCAGTTTGTCGTTTGTCGCAGGATGTTCCACAGGGTGTTGAGGCTACAGATGCCATGGGGATGACCTCTTGTAGCTTATGCTGATGATCTCGCACTGGTTGCGAAGGCGAGTCAGAAAACGGACATGGCTAATGCGGCTAATACAGCCCTGCGTCGCATTAGTAGGTGGATCAGACAGAACGATCTACGGCTAGCGCTTCAGAAAAATGAGGTCCACCCAAACATTGGAGGCCCAGGAAGCACCAAAAGAAATGTGCTAAATGGAGTATTCCAGTCGGTATTAACCTAGGCTGCTCCTGTGTGGTGTAGTTTACTAAACATTGTTAAATACGTTAAGCTGATGGAGATTTCGCAAAGGCGAATGCTACTCAGGGTATCTAGTGCATATAGGGTAGTCTCGAATGAGGCTTTATATGTCATTGGAGAGGTGATACCGATCGTTTTGTTGTGTAAAGAGCGAGCGAGGATGTATGCGAGGAGGATGGATGTAAATATACATGAGAATGAAAGAGAAAGAACGATAGTAGAGTGACAGAGAGAATGGGCAAATGATAGTGAAAAGGCAAGGTGGACGAAGGAGCTTATTCCCGATCTAAGACCGTGGTGGGAATGTAAGTTCAGGAAACTAGACTACTTTCTGACCGGACATGGTACTTTTGGCTCTTTTACAAATAGAATATCTGGCGAGGCAAATCTGCCTCGGTAGAATGCACTGTTTGTGTGGTACAGGATGCTCCCACCCACATTTTTAACTGCCAGAGATGGGCAAATCAGTTTGGAGATTTCGAGAGGCGAATGGGTTTAGGTCTGGATAGAAGAAACATTGTCAACATAATGTTGAGAGGAGTGAAAGAATAAGAAGAAGTACACTGTCTGATTTCTGGGGTGATGAAGAAAAAGGAGCAGGAGGGCAGAGGAGAAAATTAAGGCAGGGATCTAAAAATTTATAGCTAATAATGTTCATTAATTAGTAATATGTATGGTTATATTTAAATTTTTAGTTTTTTATTTTAGTTGTTCATTGAGTGGAAAGACCATCTCTCTGGAACGGTGGTTAATGTTTTAGCCGGAAAACGGTTAATCCGGCACTACCCTGGGGTCTTCTGGCTTAGTATCCCACTCGGCGGAAAGATACTAAGGTGTCTTGTTCCGTGACGTAGAGGTCCAAAAAGGTTTCCCCCACCGTTGCCTATCAGAATTCAATTGATACCTTCTTAAGCTCTTACTGGAATCTGGCAATACGGCAATTACAGAAAAAAAAGTCTTTCGAGATTCTACAGTTACTGCAACAGTTTTGACTAGGGCACTGGCATATTTTCATAGCACCATTACAGTTTTAACAGGTACCATACGCGAAATATTAAGCAATGAAAATTTATCATCTTGTATCTGTATTTACTACAGGTCCTTTATTTGATTAAGCTGAGTGAAGACAAAGCTTGGAATTCTCCCGGGCTCATGCAGATTGGGATATGAGAGATGGTAGAAACCTTTTGTTTACAGACAAAACGTGACAAAAGAAGTCTTGTTTTACATGTTATTGACTTGATAATCGCCAATGAGTATGTAAAAGGCCTGGAGAATATTACGCACAGTGTTGCTTCTCTTCCAGAGTATAGTTTGGTGGTGGAGATATAACGGTATGGACCTGAATTTCTTCTAATGCAGAATAATGCCCAGCCCGACATAGCCAGGTTAAAAATGGAATATTTTACAAATTTTGGTATTCGGGTACTAGCCTGGTCTCCTAGAAGTCCAGAACTTACACTCTTATAGAACAACTCTGAAGGAGTAGTTAGTCAAAAGTATGACAAATTTAAAACCGTGATATCACAAAAAAAGGCCTTAGTAAACGAGTAAGAATAAATACAACAAAACGAGATGGCTGCTTTAATCCAGTCTACGCCGGAAAGAATTAGAGCTGTCATTTGAGTTCGGGAAGAAAATATTCGATTTAAATATCTATATTTTAGAATTATTTTGTGATTTCAGTTTAAAAAATATCTTACTATGGAATAATTTTCAGTGATGTGCTGGCATTGATAGTGTTTACATCGATTAAGTGCTCATTAATTTTCAATTTCAAAACAGTTAAAGCTAAGTTTTTTTGATAGTAAGAAATAATAAGATAAGGTAGGGTTATTTTTTATATTATGAAATGAATGATTCTTCGGGTAGCGAAAAGCCACCCCCTGATGAAGATGTGAAAACTATAAAACCCGTTTTGATTTAAATAATAGGTATAGGTCTCCTGATAAGGGCCCGTATTTTGATTTTCTAGAGTCCATCCACCTAAATATTAAACGATTATCACCAGTCCAAGTAGATCATTATTTATTAATTAAAAGTATTCTTAAATATATTGAAAGATGTAATTTTTAATTCTTACATTTATGCAAATAGTCTAGTTAATCACGATATAGTTATTACTAATAAACTTATTGCCTACATTCCGAATTTCTTTAATTACAAAAAAGGAATAATTAGATAGGTTAATACTTTTTGGATGAAAATTACATGATAAATAATACTATTTCCGATCAAAAAATAACCGAGGTAAGACGTATGAAAAGACAGCTTATCGATACAGATAATGAAACTATTTTTATTCCTGGACAAATGGTAATTTTAACATTTGAAGAAAATATTACTCCTCAATATAGTATGTTAGATTTGGTAAGGTTTCAAGTTAAACAATACATATACCCTGTAGTAAAGATATTATATTGTGTTAAATTCGGTCATACACGCAGACAGTGTAAGTCTATCTCCAGCTTATGCAAAAATTGTGGCAAAGAACACGAAAACAACTCCCGCTGTAGTAACTCACAATATTGTCTTCACTGTAAAACAAACGATTATACGACTCTAACGAAACAATGCCCAGCTTATCAACATCAATATAATAAAAAAAATAATGGCGACTGAGAACATCACATTTACAGAAGCTGAGTATATAGCAAAAACCCATCCTATTCCAAAATCACGACACATAATAAATTTAAAATACTAAGCAATAAATAATATTCCTCAACTCCCGTCTGCGGCAAATGACAATACAGTAAACAATTCATACGTTCCTAAAACTAAACAAAGTTCTAATCCTCCTAAACGAAAAGCCATATCCCCCACTTAATGTTAAACTGCCTTACAATTTCCTTCTACTTTTAAAACCAAAAAAATCAGTGTCACATACTATAATTCCTTACCCATATCGTAATGAGTTTATGCCATATAAAAAAAATAAAATTACAAATTCTACAAGAAATTCCATTTACTTTAGAAAGAATTAAACAAATTGACCCCACACTAGTCTCAGTTAAATTCCAAAAAGTCACTCAAAATAAAATTAGAAATATACTTTCTTGTTTATGAGACAACGACAGTGATGGGGAATCATAAAACAATTAATATTCTTCAGTGAAACCGTCACTCTATTATAAAACAAAAGACTAATTTGCTTAATTTTCTAGAAAGTCAGACAATTGATGTCATTCTTCTTAATGAAACTTGGTTGTCCTAAAATAAAAAATTATATATTAAAGATTCACAATGTTAGAGATGATCGACGTGACGGCTATGGATGCGTTAATGTTATGGTTGCAAATAACATTTCCTTTTTAGATATAAAATTCAAAAAATATTATTATTCAAATATGGAGGTTTGCCGTGTTTTATAGAATAAGTCAATATCAATAATATGTGTTTAGAAACCTCCTAAAATATATGTCTCGTCCAAAGATTGGGAAAATTTATTTGGACAAATTAAAGGCAGAGTTTTAATTGGCGGAGACTTTAATAGTCATCAATGTAGATGGGGTTCCATAAAGAATAGTGCACAAAGTAATATTCAAGCTGACGCTTTAGACCATACTAATATAGTTTTACTCAATGACGGAAGAACAACCAAAATATCCAGACCAAACGAGCATCCTTCATTGATAAACTTAACATTAGTTTCTCCTTATTTAACAGGGTTTAGTATCTGAAATTCTCTAAGTAACTTACTAGGTACAATCCACATCCCTATTCAAAACTCCAAAGATTTGATTTATACTCCAATAACAATTCATATCTCTACAAAATGGAAATAGTCTTTAGCAGACTGGTGTATACTTAAAAATACCTTGAAAGAACAATAACTTCCAGACACTCATTCTATAGATGTTACATTTTTGAAAGTATTATATATTACATTAACTTAATAAACGCAATTAGCAAAGCTGCATACTCTGCTAATATTTCTTAAATGGCATTTCAGCCATAATTCGATCTTTCCGTCTGGTGGGATGACAAATGTAAAAATTTAATATCTTATAGAAAAAAGGCTTTTCGGGAGTATAATTCTTATTCCTTTAACTGTCTTAATTCTTCAAAATGATCTAAAATCATCTAAGCTAAATTCAAAGTTGTTCTTACAAAAAAAACAAACAACCATATGAATCCGATACACATCCAAGAACTAGATTAAACACTTAATTGATAATTAACCACCTCCCCGATAAGGCTTAAAATCGTTTATAAAACATATTTGATGATTGGCTTCTAGATGGAAATTACATTAACAAAATGAAAGAAACAATTATATGTATTTTTATCAAACCCAACAAAAACAAAACTCTCTTATCGCCATATCGACTTATTTCTCTATTGTCTTGTATAACAAAAACTTTCGAAATAATTATTAAAAGTCGTCTTAACTGACCAGTCAAGCACTATAATCTTTTACCAAGCTCTTAGTAAGGATTTCGATCTCGTCTTGGTACACCAGATGCAATAAGTCAGTTAATAACAGATATCCAACTCAATTTTTTTAAAAATAAATATTTAGCAAGTTTTGTTCTAGACCTTAAAGGCGCTTTCGACTATACTAATTTAACAAGAATGAATTTAAATTTATGCAAACTGGGGCTGTCCACAAATTTATCCGATGATATAGTAAATATTTTTAGCAACTGAACTTTATATATCAGAGATTATAGTAATCAGTTACATGGTCCAAGAATAGCTCATACAGGATTGCCACAGGGGTCTGTATTAATCCCGATTCTTTTCAATATATTTTCGGCAAGTATACACTGCATTTTTGTTGATTTCATAAAATGTATTCAGTATGCCGATGATATATGTAATTATTCTATCCGTGATTCATAGGACGATTGTGTCAAGGTTCTGGAACATATCGTAAAACTAGTGGATAATTGGACTAAAAACCATAAACTAATTATATCCCTAGAAAAATCTGCCATTATGATATTTACAAGACATGGGATACATACACCTGATAGTTTAAACATATCAGGATATGTTATAGCTGTAGTCAGTGAGTATAAATATCTTGGTATAATACTAGACCCCAAATTAACTACTACTACTAAGGATTTCCACAGTTTTCACTGTCTTCCTTCACTCAACCGTCTTCTCCAATTTTTCCTGCCATTCCAGTCTCCATCTCGCAGGGTTCTTTTCTCCATAGCCTCGTCGATTTCGTCTCTAAATGACCTTCGGGGTCTTCCTCTCTTTCTTCTTCCGATCGGGCTCCATTCTGTGATTTTGTTTATCCAGAGTCCTCTGTCCGCTCTTCTGACGTGCTTTTACTGCTTTTATTAGTGTTTGTCGGATTCCGAGATTATTCATTGTTTCCCATAATTTGACTCTAGGTATTGAGTCGTATGCTTTCTTTAGATCAACAAACGCCAGATGGACCGGTCTACCTTTTGCCATTTTCTTCTCTATCAGTTGTTCTAATGTGTACGTATGATCTAGGCATGATTTTCCTACTGTGAACCCTGCTTGGTCTTGTCCAATTTTTCATATTATTTCAGTTTCTAGTTTTTCATTGATAATTTTTCCGTAAAGTCTACCTACCGACGATATTATACTAATTCCTCTGTAGTTTTCACATTTTTTACTATTTCCTTTCTTATGTATGGATGTGAGGTATGCTTGTGTCCATTCCGTAGTTATTTCCTCTCCATTTAGTCCTCTTTCGAACATTCTGTGTAGCATGCGGAATAACTTTTCCGTTCCGTTTTTAATTAGTTCGTTTGGTATCCCTCCGGGTCCTTTGGCTTTTTTGTTCTCCAATGTCTTGATTGCTCTCTTAACTTCTGTCAGACTTATTTCTATCTGGTCGTATATCCCATTTTCTGCATGTTCTGTATTCTCTTCCTGAAATTGGGGACGGTTTTCTGTAAGTAGTTCTACGTAGTATTCTTGCCACTCGCTTTTACTAATTTTGTCGATCTGGGTTTTCTCTGTCTTATTTCGTTGGAGTGCTTTTAATATTCGCCATGATTCTGAATTTCTCGTTCCTCCGATATGTCGTTCTATCTCTGTGCATGCTTGTTCACATCGTTCGTTCTTTTTATTTGTTACTCTTTTCTTTACCTCTCTGTTTTTCGCTCTTTATAGGTCTAAGTCTTCCTGTTTATTGGTGTTTAGGTATATTATGTGTAGTTTTTTCATTTCTTTTATACATTTCAATGTGTCTTCCCTTAATTTGATATTCTGATGGGTGTTCCTTTGGTCTTCTTCTCCAAGAGCTTCTAAGGCCGCTGAAATCAGGCAGGTTTTTATGTGTTCATGCATTTCATCTAACGTGTCATATCTGAATTCTTCTAGGTTTTGGTCTAGTCTTCTTTTGTATAGATCTTTTATTGTTTCTTGTTGTAATAGATGTAATTTGAGCCTCTTTTCGTTTATTGTCGTTCCCGTTGTAACAATCGATGTATGTTTTTGTTTTGTCCAGATATAGGGGAATTCCATCCATGCCACCACAAGTTTGTGATCTGTTCCACACTCTGCTCCTCTTTTCACTATGGTGTCTTTCACTTTGATGGAGCTTTTGTGGTTCATGATAATGTAGTCAATAATGGATCTTAGTTTTCTTGTCTCTTGAGTACATGTGTACTTATGTATATTTTTGTGAGTGTAGAATCCGTTCATAATTTTCAAATCATTTACTTCACATAGTTCTATCAATCTTTCTCCGTTGTCGTTAATTGTGTCTTCTTTAAACGGACCAACTATTCTGTCATTGTCTTTTCTTTCGACTTTTCCATTTAGATCCCCCACTTATTATTATTTCTTGTTTAGGTTTTCTCTTATCCATTTGTTCCTGAAGTTGTTCGATAAATCGTTCTTTCTCATTGGCTGAACTGTCTTCCGTTGGACCGTATGCTGCTATTATTATAATTTCTCTGCCATACATCTTAATTTTCAGTTTGGCAATTCTCTCGTTTATGGGTTCCCAACCGTCTATAGATTTTTCCCATTTCTGCTTTAGTAGAATTCCAACTCCAGTTTTTGCGCGGTCTTTTTTTTCTACTCCGCTCGAAACAATGGATTAGTTCCCCTATTCTTTCAGTACCGTTTCCTTTCTTTTTTGTTTCCGTTGTGACGAGGATATCGAGATTTATCTTTTCGATTTCTGATGTTACTTCACTGGCTTTTGTTCTCCAGCCCTGCACATTCCATGTGCTGATTCTTAGCTTTCTCTGTTTTTGTCTACGGTTGAGTTTGCAAGCCGGGTTTGTTAAACTCAAAGCAGAAGTGAAATACATTTTTTTTTTAATATTTTTTAATATTAAGTTGTTCTTTTCATTTTCTCTTTCTTTTCTTCTTTTTATTTTACTTGAAATAAACTTAGCGTCTGGATAATTTTGCGGGCCACTGTAATTTTTATTAAATGAGTTTAATACGGAGTGATTTTTTAATTTATTTCTAAAATAAATTATTTTTTAACACATTTTTTAGTGAATTTCAAAAACATAATAAAATGCAAGGTATTTTAGCGTAATATTGATGAAGTCAGTATTTTACAAAATACATGAGTGTTTTTTCAACTAAGACATTATCTTCTTAGTTGAGTTCTATCTAAATTAAAAAAAACCATTTCACTAATATTTTCCTGATTATACACATATTTGAATCTTTCAAAGTAATCCGCTTTACTCGCATACACGACAATAAGAAAATATCCGTTTTCTAAATTTCCTTCAAGTTTCCTGCTTCCTCTCTGAGAATAATTACCCACCACGAGCGAAATAACAAATATTAAGCCCCAGGAAACACTCGAAAATTACCATACATTTATCAACTATGGTTGGTTCTCGAAAGATCTTTTGTTTTCTTAACAGTAACGGCATTAGGTAATCATTATTCAAGATGGGGGCGGTGCCCAAGTCGATAGAGATATTTGTTTTTATGGGAATGTGGAAATACTCTGGTGGTTTTCTCTCTTATACTAAAATACGCCCCAGCAAATCATAAAAATTCTAACAAAAGTAAAAACAAAGTAAAGACCTAAAAGTAAAATTGTAACGTTGTAAAAACAAGTATCAAGTTACAATGGAAACACTTGACGAAGACAATAGAAACACGAGTTTATAAGAAAATCTAAACTCAGTGTTATGGGATGAAAGCGTTAATAGAAAAACAAAGATTAAAATACCACTGTTTCGAGAAATATACTTACTTATGGCTCTGAAACCTGGGCAATAATAATGATTAAATAAGATTATAACTAATAAGAAGTTGTAGCTTTTGCTACAACAGCAAATTTATTGGGCTTAGCATTCTGGTGTCTTTGCAAATATTTTGAAATCGGAATGATCTGTGAAATCTTATCTCACATCGTACTTCTCATCCATCGGCCGACTGCCAATTTTAATTTAAAGAACCACCTGTAGATCCACTTTAGATTATATACTGCTAAGTTTGAAAAATGTATAACTACAGCCTGGCTAGAATAAAGAATCTAGTAAACTACTAACCTCGCAAGCTTGCAACCACAAACCCTACGACCACTTGTTATATAAAACGACATCATCGAAGAAGTGAACGAATTTGTATACCTGGGAGCGCTCCTTAACACGGATAATAACTACCGCAGAATTTGTACGGCCAACAGATACAATTTTGGGCTTAATCTCTTCCTTAAATCCACAATTATATCGAGACATACAAAAGTAAAACTGTATAAAACAAAATACCACCAGTCCTGTTACAGAATTGTGCGAATTAATGGAATCACTGTGAATTTTTTTTCATTTTTTCAATATTCACAGTTGGCAACACTACCTACACAGTTGACAGCTGACCAAGTATTGTAAACATAACCTTACTGTGTGTTGGTGTGTTTGAGTGTGTTTTAGATCATTTCATACCAAGCTTGTGTTGTTTTGGGGGTTTCTGTACTATTTTGGGTTGTTTTTGGTTTTATTCCAACATGGATATTACGCCTAGGAAGCGTGAAAAGATTGTCACGTTGAGTGAACACACTAGTATGTCACAAAGAGAGATTGCTAGAACGTTTGGAGTGAGTCAGGGGGTAGTAAGCAAAATTTTAAAGCGTAAACGAGAAACGGGATCAGTGGATGTGAAAAGGTGGTTAGAGAAATGTGGAAGAAAGAGAAAAACAACACCAGCAGATGATAGATTTTTACTTCGAAAGAGCAAATTGGACCCAAGAAAATCAAGCCAAGACCTACAACAAGGTCTAGCAGCATCAGCTATAGTGATTCATGACTCAACTGTTCGTAGAAGACTTTTGGAGAATGGTAGAAGGGCAATTCGTCCACAGAAAAAACAGCTTCTAACTGAACGAATGAAGAAACAAAGGCTACTGTGGGCCAAAAAATACTCTAATTGGACTATAGGCGACTGAAAAAAGTCCTATTTACAGATAAAACCCACTTTATAGTTCAGGGACAGCGGTCGAAATTCGTCAGGAAGTCTGACAATGAAAAGCTTACACCGTCTCATATTGATCAAACCGTAAAATATCCAGTCAAGAAAATGTTTTGGGGATGTTTTTCATACTTGGGGGTTGGAAATCCATGTTGGAAAAGTATTTATACAAACAACTCCAAAAATGTCAACCCTAAGGAGTGATTCTTCAACAGGACTCTGCTCCCTATCACAAATCAAAGGAAATGATGGCATTTTTCAAAAATAAGAAGATTAATGTTTTAGATTGGCCCGGTAATTCGCCCGACCACAACCCCATTGAAAGTTTATGGGCCATTTGCAAAGCTAGACTGCGAAAAATCGACTGTACCACTAAAACAAAAATGATAGAAGCGGCCATTCAGGTTTGGTATCGAGATGAAAGGATATCTGACAACTGCCAGAAACTCATAGAATCTATGCCAAAACGGGTAAAAGCAGTTATTGCTGCCAAAGGGGGACATATTTCCTACTGAATGATATAAGTTTACCTTTATAGTTTTGTCAAAACATAATTTTTTACTAAATAAACTGTTTTTTCATTAAAACAGCCTATGATTCCATTAATTTGTACAATACTGTATATAGTTCAGAGAACTGGACTCTAACAAAAAATAATAAAAACCTATTGGGATGTTTCGAAAGAAAAGTACTAAGGCGAATCTAGGGAGCAGTGAATGAAAATGGAGTGTGAAAAAGACGATACTACTTTAAACTATATAGAAGATACCAGGAACCAGATATCGTAAAACATATTAAGCTGGGACGTTTAAGGTGGATGGGGCATGTAATGCGAATACAACAAAATGACCCAGCTAGAAACATGCTCCTTCAAAAACCCATTGGTCAGAGAACAAAGGAAAGACCCAGAACAAGGTTCCTTACTAACATCGAGAGAAATTTGTGTGAAAGCTAGGATCCACGCAGGATTATCAAACCAGAATGATAATAACACTACTAACCTCAGCGTTACATGCCCTCAAAGCCATTGAGTCGACAAATTTTGTCTGTGTATATACTGTAGCAGTATATGCGAGATTTTGAAACTTAAAGTTGTTTAGTGGAGACGTCTACTTTCTATCCCGGCGCAGATGATTCCTTTATATTTTTCCGCGGCCTCCTCCCTTTGTTCCTGGTGTCCATTTTCAAACTAGCGATATATCATTTCCTTATTCATAAGTTGCAGATATTCATACTATTTTAACTGTTTTTCAGCTATATTGTCCAGTATCGCATTGTATATGTAAATGTTTGTCCAGTAAAGGTAAACTGCAACACCTTCTCCAATACATCATTTGGGTTGGAAATTTATAACGATACGATCGTTAGTAATCTAATCTAATCTAATTTGCCGCCGTTGGGGTATGCAACCAACAATACGATCTCTAATAGTTCATTTTTATGACTTTCGAACATCGATATCGATAAGATAATCGATTACCTTGTATAGGGAAAACGAATATTGGCCATCGGCCATATTCTCCTGATTCATTTTATAACCAAACTTCAACAAGGGAAGTTGCTAATTTTAGAAAGTTAGTCTGTTAGTTAGAAATTATTTAGTTTGGTAAAATTTTTAAGAAATCGTTTTGTTTTATGGAAGAAAATACCTAGAAAGATTCTGGTAAGTTTTTTTTTTCAAACACCTACATCTTCCATTTAAATTTTCCAGTTCCCCATCATTTAAATCTTTTCACTTTGCTAGACATATCCAAAAATCATTATTATTTTTTTTTGTATATACATATATAAGTAAATTTCAGTGTGGAAATAATAAATATTTATGCCAAGGTCACTTAATGACAACTATATTCCAGTTTTTTGTTACTAACACAAAAACTGTATGAAGTACAAGAACATTGAATAAAAAAAGGTTTTCATTCTTGTGTAGCCTGCCGGTCCCACCTTGAAGTTTTGGACATACCTTTTTATTTTTGGATTTGGGGAAGAAATAAATTTTAATTTCGGGGAAGTACTTGATATCTGGGGAAGAATAAGTGGGCTTTAAGTTGGGGAAGAAGAGGACATTTTATTTGCCATTTTCTGGTTGGTCTGCCAGGCTGCTCCCACGAACAGGCTAAGCCATTCCAGAGACCACCTTCTACCTGGACATCAGGCAGCTGAGGAAGGAAACCCCTTCGCAGCAACCATCTCATAGGGTTTATTAAGGACCTTTCATGTAACATTTATTAATAATTTAATTTTTTTTATATAACCTAAACTTATGTCCTTGGATACTTAGGCCGTCAGCCTAAGTGGGTTTACGAAACAGCGTTGTGCACAATCTCTGCTAGTACCCTCGCCTTGCTGAATCCTTTTCTTGTAATTTTATTCATTCATATTTCCTTTGCATTTCTTTATTAATATTTTATAGAACACTTATATTAAGGTGTCAGGATATATTATCCAATTTTATGGTAATCTGTATGTACCTTTATATACCAGATTGATGTATGTATTGCTCTAGTTTCTTAACTGACTAGTATCATCTTTTTTAAACTACCCTTTATTAACTGGCATAATTATTCTATTTTTTTGTAATATTTAATTACTATTTACTCCACCTTTGGAGTAAATAGTAATTAAATATTTACCTCATTGTTAGAGGACTGTGTAGATCAACTTTCGTATATATTTATATTTCTGGATCATTTTTTTTAGTAACTGTTATCTTTTGTAAATATATATTTTTGGGGATATATTTTAATAATTAGTTGATGTATATAGGGTTGGGATAGCACAGTAGGATTGTAATATATAGTGTATAAAGCATTTTAGATTTTTATTTGTTTCCTATCATATTTTATTTTCAGTTAGTATATAACTACATATATATTCCAAATTGGAGTGAAATTCTAAATTCACCCTGGCGCCCATCCCAAGATCATCTTAGGATTGATCTGCTCTAACCTTAAGTTACTACAGGCAAGCAAACGTGCCAACCTCCTCTCTGAGAACTCTCATTCGCTTGAGCTAAGCCTATTCTATTGTAGTGTTTCCAGTAAATTTTATATTTTCTTTTATATTGGTTACATTCTCGGTTGTCTAACCTTTTTATTTAAATAATTAATAATTAATTTTAAATTCTAGTTAACCATACATCTTACATAATTTCTAATATTGGCTTCACCATTTCAGGCTTTTCCGCTCTCTCCATTTTTATTAGAAACAATTACATTGGTAACAAATTGTTGTAACATATTCTTATCAACAACCAACTCTTATCACCCATATGTCAATACTGGCTGAAACAAAGCTTTTCATTTTGTTTTTTTTTTTTTGTCAAATTTGTACTTCACAAAATCAGATTTAATGCTTTTATAATATTTTTCCTTACCTATGTCCTTAGATATATTTTTTAACTTTACCTATTTTATTTTTATTAAACAAATCACCCAAAATTTGCTAGGACCATAATATAAAAAGTCCAAAATTGGTTTAGTAACAAAAATCAGAAAATAGAGAATCCGATGAAAAATACTTCGGACTTGACCTAAAGAAAACTCTATAAAAACCACAGTTGTGAAGTCAAAAAAAAAATTGAATAAATTAAATAAAAGTAATTTAATTTGGCATGGTCAGTTACAAAATTATCAGATATTTCAGCAGTTGCGCTAAGGAATTTGGTACTTTCATCACTTTCCACATGTCACTTTATCACTTCATTTTATGTTTTAAGGCTTTCTTCTCAATTATTACCCACCTAATTAAGGCTTCAAAACGTAATATCAGAGAACTTGAGTAAACGATTAGTACAGAAATATATTTTAAATTTGCTACAAAACTCAGCAAGTTTGGAGGTTAAATATATTCCAAATACAAACAAACAAAGCGGTTTTTCCACTTTCAGGTCATCCTCCAAATTTACTAGAATCACAATAGATCAGCGACTTGTTTAGATAACATCTTAACAAACATAAGTACTGATACGGTTGGTTGTGTGGACTTGTGGAACCAAGTAGTTCTGATCATCTTGCTTAACTTCTCTAATTGAAAATAAAATCTAAAAAAGTCATCATGTTAATACATACAGAAGACAAGTAATGGCATCCTGATGTTAAAACAATCGTTAAATAACACTACAAATCATCAATACCATTAAAGAAAAAACTGGCTTGTGAGCATTTCTTTTTAAATTTAGAAAATATATCTCTTGAGAGTTAAAAGGTTATAAATTATCAAAAAACTTTATTTTAAAATCAAAAAGTCAGTACAAGCGCAATTACATCAAACGATTTCATTAATTACTTTCATTTCGTAAGTAAACATATTAGAAGTTCTTTTAAGTCCACAAATAATAGTGTAGCCATAGATTTTTTTAAAGAGTGTACTCTCTTTGCCACTTTTTATTTTTATTACCTGTTTTGACATTGAAATCAGGAATGGTTTGCATAACTTGAAAAATTCACACTCTACATATTTTTATTTCTTAAACAACAAACTAATAGTGAAAACTATCAATATATTATTATTAACAAATTAATTATACTATATAATAATAATTGTTTTGCTAAAGGGATTTGCCCAGATTGCGTATTCAAAAAAGAACCTTTAGATGAAATTGGATCATTATTATCGTCTTGAATTGAATTATCGTCCCATCTCAATTCTTTCCATTTTCGGCAAAATTTTTGGGACTATTTTAAATATTCGTTTGATAAAATATCTAGACTAACACAATATACTTCACTGTAGTGAATATGCCGTTATAAAAAAGTGTAGCACTACATTAGCTACACAAAAAATTGTGAAAGATATAATTGATGGCTTGGATGAAGGTGATTGTGTGTCTTTGACATTGTTAACTTATTCAAAGCTTTTGACTGCATTTCGTTTAAATTACTGTTGAAAAAAAATACATAAATACGCTATTAGGGGAAGCACTCTTCATCTAGTTAGGCCAAACTTAACAAATAGAAAGCAGGCAGTTTTTCTTAATAACCGCTATTCTGAGTTTAACACTCTCGAATGTGGAGTTCCTTAAGGTTCGATATTAGGACCCACTTTGTTTTTTATTTATCTGAACGATTTATTTCACTATAGTTTACTTTAAAATGTGTATGCTTCACTGATGATACAAGTCGCATTAATACTGATACTAACTAAAGTAATTTAGAAATTTAAATTTCAAAAATTTTAAATTTAAATAGATAATGATACTTAAAAAGCAAAAAAATGGTTTTTACATAACAGACTGAAGCTAACTTAAGACAAAAATCAGAATTTTATTTTTAGTTCCGATTGAAAGTCTATCTCAAGAAATAGTATTAAACTATTAGCAATCTTTCTGGACGATAATTTGGATTGAAGCGCTCATACATATTACTTAAGTTCTAGACTTGCTAGAAGTATATTTTTAATACGCATCTTAGTTTATTTGATTTCTAAAACTACCCTTAGAATGTGTTCTTTTCACGATTCCATAGGCATGTACAGTACAAAACAACTCCTTTGGGCAATTCTTGTCATGCAGATATAATTTTTAGACACCTGCAAGAACATAATAATATAGGGGAGACTATAAAACTTTATTTCTGGATTTGAGTATTATGCTACTACCTACTATATAAATATATATTGAAATAATAATAAATATAGAAGAAATTAGCATAATAATAAGTTTAAAAAGTATTTATTTTGTTAATTTAATAATTATAATATTATAGATATAATTAAGTGAGCCATGTGCATAGGCAACCAAATATTCACTGAATTGAGTCTGTGTTATTATGACATAAGAGTGAATTTCAACAGAAAGTAACATTTGAATAATAATTACGGATGTAAAATAGTATTATATATTAAGTTAATGTGTTTAATTTACATATCTGTACCTCAGAGCTAAACTGTATTAACTCCATTTTTTTGAAAAATTGTATTATTTCACTTTCTACATAACAGACTTCACATCTTTCATATGCAATACGATATTAAATCCTATTTAATGTAGTTTCAAAGATAAGCAACCATAAAGTGTATTAAGTCCCTCAGTAGTTCCGAGCTAAACAGTCGTTTACACTTAATACCCAGCAATGTAAGTATTATTAGTAGTATTAGTGGAGTTAATATCACATGCACATTTAAGATGTATTAACTCCACGGAACGACGTAAAACCGCGGTGTGGCACTGTAGTCAGTGTGTTTATGCTATTTCACATTGATGGTGTGTGTTTAATAACATTCTAAAGAATGTGTACCAGAGCAGATAAAATTGTGAAAAAAGCTTTAGAAAAGCATCAAGAGGTATGCTTTACTTCTCCGACGCAATGCAGTACTGATTCTGTGGAAAACAATCAAGCATTATCCTCTTCGTCGGCGATAAATAAATCTAACCTCAAAATAGGTACGTCTTAACAAATTTATTTAAAATAAAAAATTATTAGCCTTCAATATTACATAAAAACTTAATACGTATTTAGATATTTGGGCGATTTTACGTGGTATTTTAACCGAAAATCCTTGTATTAAAAATGGACTTAGTACACAATAATTACTTTAAGACCGACAGACTGTATTAACTCCATAATTCGGTTTATAACTTAAATATTAAATGTAGTTATTAAATTAGGATAACAGTAATTATGTTTTAGGAAAAGTCGGCGATCTTGATGAAGGTACAAAAAACCAAAATATGCCTATTAAAATTATTTCTAATGTTAAAATTGCCTCACCTGTATCTTGCGAAGTTGTTATAGACAATGTTTCGCCATCTGTTTCGAGCAAAGGTATAACACAATTATTTCGGTTTTTGTAAATAAATAAAATATGTACATGTTTTATAATTTTTAGAAATCAATTTGCCCATATCCTTAGATGGAAATTACACTAATGGTACAATATCAACACTGAATCATGGATCCACAAGTCTTAATACACAAAATGTTGTAGAACTTGTCTCAACAACAGGTATATTTATTTATACTTCACAATTTCCTATTTGAATCATAATATTTTTTTGTTTAGTTTCAGAAAATGGAATCATTTTACAGACTGCTTTACCCATTACCTGTAGTCCTCAAAGTATGGCAATTGTAGTGCAAGATAGAGAAGAGGTAGATCACGCGGATTTATGCTTGGAGTCTGATGACTCTATCAATGATAAAACATACGGACCAACTGACAACGAAACAGATAATTCTGAAAGTGAGTCAGATAATCAAAAACTCCCAGGTAAAAAAAGGAAATCAAATCCTCTGCGTTGGAAACGGAATGTTCGTAAAAAACAAGTGGCCGGTGGTAAAAAACGCCAAACCAAGAATACAGTTTTGCAATCGAAGCAAATTGGAGCACCATGTAAAGAAACCTGTAGCGTTGGGTGCACAAAAGCTATAACTGAAGATCAAAGACGTTGCATACATTCTGAATTTTGGGATCCTAATAAAAACATCGACATGAAAAGACAATTTGTAGCAGCAATGGTAGAATGCGTACCTGTGAGACGTATCCGGGAAACCACAGGAGCACGTTCTGGCATAAGGGAATTTACCAGGCGTTATTCATTATATTTTAATCATGTAAGGTATAAAGTTTGTCAGAAATTCTTTCTGTCTACCTTAAGTATATCCGAGACATTCGTTACAACAGCTCTTGCGAAGAAAAAGGAATGTGGAGTAGTTAATACAGACCAAAGGGGTAAACGTGAGCCTGTCAATAAAATTCCCGAATTCATCAAACAAGGCATTCGGGATCATATTAGCAAGTTCCCAACTATTGAATCGCATTATTCTAGAGAGCGTTCTCAGAAAAAATATCTTGGTTGTGAACTAAATATTACCAGAATGTATGAGATATACAGATCTGAGTTAATGGAAAGCAATACACCCGAAGAAAACATTGCTAAACTTTGGCTGTATTCTGAAATATTTAACACAGAATTTAATCTTTCATTTAAACTTCCATACAATGACACGTGTGATGAATGTGACAGATTAAATTTGGCCAAAATTCAGATGGTAGAAGGAAAAGAAAATATTGAACAAGATTATCAACAACATCTTTTGGAGGCTAGTAACAGGTATGAATTAAAAAGACTTGATAAGGAAAGAGCAGCAACAAGTGGTGGAACAATAAAATTATTGACACTGGATTTACAGAAATGTCTGCCAACGCCTGTTCTAAGTAACCAGCAGAGTTTTTATAAGCTCAAGTTATGGACATACAATTATACGATTTCAGACACTTCAGGTAATGTTACGTCTTGCATGATGTGGGATGAATCAAAGTCTGGACGTGGCGCAAACGAAATGGCTTCGGGCTTTTTGAGGTGGACTGAAGCTATAAATGAAAATATAAGAGAGATTACTGTATGGTCCGACAACTGCCCATCCCAGAACAGAAATATGATAATGGTTATGCTTTACTTTTGGATACTTCACAAGTATCCACAGATAAAAATTATAAATCACAAGTTTTTGTTACGTGGTCATACCCATTTAGAAGTGGACAGTGATCATTCTCTTATTGAGAGAGAACGAAAGAAAACACCCTTTTTAAAAATCATGACTCCCTGGGACTGGCAGCAGCTAGCACGACTTTGCTGTCGTTCTAAAACATTCAATGTAATTAATATGGAACTAAATGACTTTAAGGATTTTAAGACTCTTTACAACAACAACTGTTCACCTTTTGTTATAAGGAAAAAAACTCAGCAAAATACAGACTTTCGCATGTCAGATGTTGTCCACTTGCAAGTACGCAGCGATAATTTAGGATTACTTTTTTTTAAAACTAATTTTAATTCGGAAACATTCCAATCTGTTGATCTTAACAGAAATACTAGGCGTGTTGTATTTCCTGCAGTCCTGCCTGTGATTCGCGATAAGCCAAAGGAAATATCTACAAAAAAATACACACATCTGCAAAGTTTGCTCACCTGGGTTCCAAGTGAATTTCATAATTTTTATAAAAATTTATCCCACTCCGATAAAGTAGATGAAGATTTATAAAATTTTTACAAAACAATGTTAAGTGAACAATCCATTGAGTTTCGTTTTTCGTTAATTTTGTTTAATCATTTTGTTGACTTGTTTATTTCATTTAATTAAATAAAAAAAAGTGTTCTTGACTAAATTTTGTTTCATTTATCGTATTATCTCCAGATTATTTATTCACCTGTGTTAACTTACCATTATATTATCTCCCGAATATGGTAATTGTTTCCACGCTAAACAGTATTAACTCCATGTTTTTCAAAAAATTAAAGATCTATAAAAATAACAAATACAGTAATATATAGTATCATTTATACCTCTCAAAGGGTGTTTGTCACATACTTGAAGAAAAAGAAATAAAAATTCTATTTAAAATTTACTCTTTATATTTCTTTTAATTTGCTCTCCTGTAAAATTTCAATTTTGTGAGTTAATACAGTTTAGCTCTGAGGTACAGATATAAGTTTACATTCTGATCTGAAAAGCCTAAATGTCCATAAAATTCTCGATAGAATGGTAAAGAATTCTCTAGAAAACGTCAATATAATAAAGTTAACCCTATTTGCGAGGTAGACTATTCGAGAACATTCGTATATCTAGAAAATAGAACAAATTCGAATATGATTGCTTTCAAGAAAATTCGGGAACGATAAAATGATATAAATACGATGTAATTTAGAGCATAGAGGACAGTTGACAATATTAAGTTAGACAGTCAGTATGAGAGTTCAGGACAGTTAACAGTTACAGTAAGACAGTATGGAGTTAGTTAATTAAGAAGTTAAACAGGATACAGTTCGACAGATATATATATATATATATATATATATATATATATATATATATATATATATATATATAGATGCCATTAGAGTACAACGTATTAGGTTGATAAAGATTATAAAAAATTCGACATGCTGGTTTATTTAACTTTTTGCCAGATAAAATAAGAAGTCTTCAGTTATTATTTTTTAATCTTAAAATTATGTTACATTTTTTAAAACATTGATTTAGTTCAAAAACAAAGTTCGTAACTACAGCTTTTTCACAATAGTACTAGTTTGGTGAGGGTATTTGCCTATTATGACAATATTTTATGTTTTTATATTTTTGTTTGGTGTATTTTTCATTTCTTTAATTGTTACTGAATTCGAAGTATTT
Source organism: Diabrotica balteata (assembly GCA_918026665.1). Lineage (NCBI taxonomy): Eukaryota > Metazoa > Arthropoda > Insecta > Coleoptera > Chrysomelidae > Diabrotica > Diabrotica balteata. The sequence continues at coordinate 108,879,516 of OU898276.1, forward strand.
TTTAATTGGTTCCAATCATACTTGAATAATAGGAAACAACTAGTTAGAGCAAATAATACTGACTCTAGTCACAAAAGCATTGTATGTGGAGTACCACAAGGTTCAGTACTGGGTCCTCTACTTTTCTATATTTTTATAAGTGACTCACTAACTTAAAAATCGATGAAAACATTTTTCGTTTTGCTGATGAGACCAGTATTACCTGGAGGAACTCTAATATTGCAACTCTTCATGCAACTTCTGATCTACTTAAAAAAACCTCGTCCGATTCTAATTTACTCTCTTTTAGCGTGGATACGAAAGTAGTATTAACCTATATAGGAGCTCTGCAACAATTTCTTCTTATTAACAGCTAGATCAGTATAAGTAATTCTGTCAAATTTCTTGTTATTTTTATAGACAGCAACCTAAAATGGCCCCTTTATATAGATTTGTTAAGTAAGAAACTAGCCTTAGCGTGCTATGCAATAAGATCTGTTTCGAAGAAAATCAATTTAGCATCTCTCAAAATTGTTCTGAAGCTATTTTCTTGTGTCATTTTAAATTAATTACTATTTAACTGGAAATAAGCCACAATTAAAGATAAAAATACGTTTATTGACGTTTCAATTTCCACTTCGGAAATCGTTCTCAAAATACAAACAGTAGACTGTTTGTCAAAACTTACGATCAATATTTTCCACCGCAATATCAGGATGTGACACAATAAAATCTGAAAGGACAGCCATTTTAATGTTACAGTTCTGCCCTCCACATTGATCGGAATATATAGCCCAGGGAAATAAGCATTTTTTCATGACACTCGTTCGGCCAGGCAAACGACAGTTGTTTTGAGTAGTGTGGACCTCTGTAATAAAAACCTATATGTTTCCTGCAGTCGATTTTTTGGACTAAATTAGTTATTAACAAATTAAGTTCAAAAAACGGAAAATTTTTGCTTTTTTCAGCTATCAGCAAAAAGTGAAGCAATTTAAACAAAATTTAGAAGAAAGGAAACTTATAAGCTATATAAAAACCTTCAAAATGGCGTTTTCAAAATGTTTCTATCCTTATTTGTTGCTTAGAAAGTTGCAAAATAAGTCAAAAATTTCGGTTTTTTATAAAGGTTAATAACTTTTTTGAAAATAAACTTATAACATTTATATTTTACGGAATGATGTGTCTTGTAGTGTATAAAATAGGGTTAAAATTTCAAAGTGATCGGTCCAATAGTTTAAAAGTTATTTTATTTGTTTATCCTAAAATAACATTTTTTGCAACAATATAAGTCAGAAATTTATACAGTTTTAGAAATTGTAAGGGTTTGTACAGTTTGTAATTGTTTCTGGTAGAAAAAGATTTGTTTTATTATTTACATTAAAAAAAAAAATTAAGAAAATTAATTTTAAATATTGCAAAATAATTTTGCAAAAACATGTCGATTTTTTGCTTATAAACAATCAGAATAACTTTTTATCCATTGACTGTAAAAATATTATTTTTACATATTTAAAAAGCTTGAATTTTTTACAAATTTAAATAAAAAAAAGTTTGTCCTAAAATAATTTGGTACAAAGTTAGCCTCTTTTTTTTATTTAATTCATAACACATTTGTTTATAACAATTAAGAAATCTAATTAGCGTTATTTAAAAGAATATACATTATAGTTTTAAACTACTGAATTTTAAAATTATTGCCCTTTAATGGAATCCTCCACAAAGCTTCAAAATGTATGTAAAATCCGTCGGCTTTGAAACTCTCGGGAGCTGAAGGGAGGGGGAAGGCGCTGTTGGAACTGTATCTCTGTTCATTTTTTATGTATTTTAACGTTTTTTTTTTGAACTTGTATGTACTTTTTGCGTACATTACGAATATGCATTATTTCAATAAATAAATTGTCAAATAAACCACATAATTTGTTTAAAACCAATTTTTTTAAATTTTTTTAGTAGTATTTAAGTTAAGTTTAAATGTAAAACAGAAGTACATGTCATTTCCTATATTTTGTGGAATAAGCCAGAATTTAAGTTTATAATAAGTTTATTTTTGACGTTTCGATTTCTACTTCGGAAATCTTTCTCAGAATACAGATCGTTAATAAATTTATCAAATTTTGTTTTTGGTTACTTGGTAGAAAATTTGGTTGGAAAATTTTTCTGATAACTCTTCTGGGTGATTGATTAGGGTGAGGAAGTTCAGTAGATCTGTTTTAGTAAAAATGACAAAAAAAAGTTATTGACAAAACTTGTAGACAGCTTTAAACTCGACATTTTAAAATTAGTTACAATCATACAGGGTGTTCTATAAGATGGTGGCAGACCAAACTTATGTTTTTTTAAATGAAACACCCTGTATTTTATTATACTATATTATATTATATTATACTTTAAATTTGAAATCTGGTTCATTTCTACATCACTATAATGTAAAGTTTTATTATGTTATACCGGATATTTAAAAAGTTATAACCAATATTACCTGAAAATCGTATCAAGTTTAACTCCCTGTATAATTAAAAAGGAGTATAGGTCCATTGATCTATTGCAACCATTGTTTTTTAATAATTGTTAAAAATTATAAAACAGATTCGTTTTCATAATATTCGTTAAATCAAATACATGGTAAGTCAAAATGCAAGTACATTATTTTCTTGGTAATTTTAAATAGAACACCCTGTATTTTATATCACTATCGAAAAGTACTAATATCGTACTACAAATTTTATAGGGTACTTCCTGTACATAAAGTTATTAGTTTTCTAGATATTTTTATTTTTCCCTCAAAGTATAAATTTTGAAGATATTTTAACGTTTACCAATAATTATTATGAGTTGACCATGATTGATTTGTCAGAAACTGACAGTTTGACATTATTGTTTATTAATTCAGTATTGGGGTACATCGTAAATTAGCAACAATTATTATTTAGCAATTCAATAATTTATTCAATTTAAATTAGCAATAATGAATTTTACTACTGATGAAATGATAGATAAATATGATCTGGATATTGGGGGAATGCAATAAAAATTCATTACTATCAGCTAGAATTTATCATGAACGTTTTCCAGATAGGCGGCAACCTAGACAAGATACATTTGAAAAATTGAAAGATCGATTTAACCGCACTGGTTCAGTGAATTATGAAAAACATGAACGAAAAAACACTAGTGTGACAGAGGAAAACGAAATGAGTGTGTTGATGGCAGTTACAGAAAACCCACTCACAAGTATAAGGAGTATTTCCAATAAGCAAGAACTTAGTTACTACTCTGTTCAAAATATTCTATCTAAAAACAAGATGCACCCATATCATATTCAAAAGCACCAAGAATGAAATGATGATGATTTTTGGAAATGAATAGTATTTTGTGAATAAGCCTTAAAATAAATTAATGAACAGAGATTTTTTTTGATTATATCATATTTGGTGATGAAGCTGCATTTCACTGAAACGGTTCTGTTAATAGGCATAAATAACTTTCAGTACTATTCAACAAGTAATCCATACCAAATAGTAAGACATACTCAAACAAGATAATCTTTAAATGTGTGGGGAAGTATCGTGGCTAACCATGAAGTAGGACCATATTTGTTTAAATATAACGTAAATGATAAGATTTATTTAGATTTTGTCGTACATCAGTTACCGATATTATTAGAAGAGCTTCCACTTAATATACGTGAACAAATGTGGTTTCTACATGGAGGTGCTTCTGCGTACCACAATGAATTAGTACGTGGTGAACCTAATGATCAGTTTGGTGAAAGATGGATCTTAAGGGGTGGCCCAAGGTCACCAGAATTCAATAAAGTGGACTCATTTTTTTGGGGTTACATTAAGAACGAAGTATATAACATACCTTCAACAACAAGGGGTATAAAAAATAGAATCCGAATTGCATTTCAAAATATTTCTTTACAAATGCTTAGTAATGTATGCAATGTATCAACGACCGCTTTCAAGTATGCATAGATGTTTTGGGAGGTCATTTTGAACACCTTACTTAAGTATGATTAGTTAAAATTACAGTTGTTTTTTTATTTTTTTATGTGTTGTTATTTTTTTTATTTTCTGTCGGTTATTTTTTATAAATTTTATTTGAAACAAATTGTTTTCTTTTCTGTGTCGTTATCTCCTTACTGAATTAAAAAACAATAATGTCAAACGGTCAGTTTCTGATAAATCAATCATGACCAACTCTCAATAATTATTGGTAAAAGTTCAAATATCTACCAAATTAATACTTATCTAGAAAATTGATAACTTTAGGTATAGGGATTATTCCATAAAATGTAAAGTACGATATTAGTACTTTTCGATAGTGACTTAAAATACAGGGTGTTCTATTTAAAATTATCAAGAAAATAATGTACTTGCATTTTGACTTACCCTGTATTTGAATTAACGAATATTATGAAAACGAATATGTTTTACAATTTTTAACAATTATTAAAAAACTATGGTTGCAATAGATCAATACTGCTATACTAATTTTTAATGATACAGGGAGTTAAACTTGATACGATTTTCAGGTAATATTGGTTATAACTTTTTAAATATCCGGTATAACATAATAAAACTTTACATTATAGTGATGTAGAAATGAACTAGATTTCAAATTTAAAGTATAATATAATATAATATAGTATAATAAAATACAGGGTGTTTCATTTAAAAAAACATAAGTTTGGTCTGCCACAATCTTATAGAACACCCTGTAAGATTGTAACTAATTTTAAAATGTGGAGTTTAAAGCTGTCTACAATTTTTGTCAATAATTTTTTGTGTAATTTTTACTATAACAGATCTACTGAGTTTCCTCATAATAATCAATCATTCAAAAGAGTTATCAGAAAAATTTTCTACCAAGTAACCAAAAACAAAATTTGATAAATTTATTAATGATCTGTATTCTGAGATAGATTTCCGAAGTAGAAATCGAAACGTCAAAAATAAACTTATTATAAACTTAAATTCTGGCTTATTTCCCAAAATATAGAAAATGACAAGTACTTCTGTTTTGTATTCAAACTTAACTTAAATACTACTAAAAAAATAAAAAAACAATTGTTTTTAAACAAATTAGATAGTTTATTTGACAATTTATTTATTGAAATAATGCATATTCGTAATTTACGCAAAAAGTACATACAAGTTCAAAAAGAAACATTGAAATACATAAAAAAGGGAACAGAAATACAGTTAACAGCGCCTTCCCCCTCCCTTCAGCTCCCGAGAGTTTTAAAGCCGACGGATTTTACATACATTTTGAAGCTTTGTGGAGGATTCCATTAAAGGGAAATAATTTTAAAATTTAGTAGTTTAAAACTATATTGTATATTCTTTCAAATAGCGCAAATTAGATTTCTTAATTGTTATAAACAAAGATGCTATGAATTAAATAATAAAAGAGGCTAACTTTTTACCAAATTATTTTAGGACAAACTTTTTTTATTTAAATTTGTGAAAAAATTCAAGCTTTTTAAATATGTAAAAATAATATTTTTACAGTCAATGGTTAAAAAGTTATTCTAATTGTTTATAAGCAAAAAATCGACATGTTTTTGCAAAATTATTTTGCAATATTTAAAATTAATTTTCTTAATTTTTTTTAATGTTAATAATAAAACAAGTCTTCTTCTGCCAGAAACAACGCTTACAATTTCTAAATCTGTATAAATTTCTGACTTATATTGTTGCAAAAAATGTTAATTTGGGATAAACAAATAAAATAACTTTTAAACTATTGGACCGATCACTTTGAAATTTTAACCCTATTTTATGCACTACAAGATACATCATTCCATGAAATATAAATGTTATAAGTTTATTTTCAAAAAAGTTATTAACATTTAAAAAACCGAAATTTTTGACTTATTTTGCAACTTTCTAAGCAGCATATAAGGATAGAAACATTTTGAAAACGCCATTTTGAAAGTTTTTATATAACTTATAAGTTTTCTTCTTCTAAAATTTGTTTAAATTGCTTCACTTTTTGCTGATAGCCGAAAAAAGCAAAAGTTTTCCGTTTTTTGAACTTAATTTGTTAATAACTAATTTAGTCCAAAAAATCGACTGCAGGAAACATATAGGTTTTTATTACAGAGGTCCACACTACTCAAAACAACTGTCGTTTGCCTGGCCGGACGAGTGTCAAAAACAGGGTACTTTTTTTGCTTATTTCCCTGGTCTAATAGTATTACATTTTTTGTTATAACAATATTTTTAAAATAATGCAGTAAACAGGATCCTATTTCTTGAACTCCTCGTGATGCTTGTTTTTCGTTCCAAACATACATCATGAGCATAATTAATAGTAGAATTATGGACTCGTAAGACGTAAGTCCACAACTGGAGTTTATAATAAGAAACTCCAGTGCTGATAACTGGTGTGGGTAACATTCGCGTCAAGTCAAATGCAATCACTGTAACTTTTTAAGGATTTTGTTTTGCATACTCTGCATCTTGTTTCATATCACATCTAGCACGGTCTGCTTTTCGTTGGTGAACCTCTTGTGTTACCTCAAATGAATGTTTTTCGGCTTGAATTGTTGAGAACTTTTTTGTATTTTATTTTTTTTACAAATCACATTTTTTGCACGAATCCGTAATTGGTCCATGCAATCCAATATTAAATTGGGTATTAAATATTTAGAATGAGCCAGGATTACCTGTATGTTCTCCTTTGTAAAAGTTATAAAGGATTCCTAAAAACCGCGTTCTATCCTACAAAGATAATGGGATAATCCCACTCTTGCATTCTTTTACGTATTTATGTATTGAACAATTTTAGTCTATTCCACAACTTCGTGAGTTAGCCCATTCGTGTTTTCAAATTTTTGTCATTTTCTATAATGCAAAATCACCTAACCGAAGAGATTTATGTTATAATATACGGAAATGTTGGTTAGACCGGTTTTGCTTCAAAACTTTAGGTCGTTAGAAGTGATTGCAATCTATAACTCAATTCTCAACAAAATGTTGGTTAGCCCACTCCTGCTCTCATAGCCTCAAATGTAAGCGAATACGTAAAGATAAATAGATAAACAGTGCATCTAAAACATTTTGGTAAGAGAAAATTACATTCTGAATAATTATAGTAAATATACCTATTACGAAGAAGATTACACAAAAAATACATAACAATGTGAACCCTGAAGTAGAAGGAAATATTTAACATTTAAAAATCCATATTTATTTTGCAATACTTTGTTCGTAATCAGTTAGATGATAAGACAAGATAAAACTATAAAAGTTGCTAAATAACAATTAGGTACTCCTGAATATTTCAAGAAGTCACAATGTGGTAAATTAGTTGTTTATAAGTAATTACAGTAAAACATTTTCGAAAATATGGTTAGTTTTTGTATTTCATTTGTTCGTGACACTAACGTGTTATGTTCGTTATAACGCACAATGAATAAAGCTATAATAACTTATAACTTAGTTATAACATAATATTTAATAAAACCAACTTTTCACAAAGAACTCATTTTATTATTCAACATTGAAATTCCAGAAGTCCGTTCACCGAATTTAACACAATTTGTGTACACAAAAACCTCGAATTCCACTCCATCGAGTACGAAGGAAATTCCAATAAAGAGCATAAATCTTGGCAAATACAAAATATATTTCCATCAGAAACCCAGCAATACCTTTCCTTTTCCTTACAAAAAGTTCGAATTCAGGAGAATCCCACATTTTGCTTATATTCCCGCATTCAAACGAGTTGTCAAGTCCAGCAAAACGACAGAGTAAACCCTACTTGGTGGTGGTGGATTCGGTTCGGAATTATTTAGAACGGTAGTGGCTAAAGCACCTCAACTGGTTATCTAGCTGTAACATGATTTATTGTTAACCTACATATTGTCAACCTACAGTTTTTTTTTTCAAATTTCTTTGGAAATAAATTACATAATTTGGAAAATATATTCTTTATTAACTGTTTCGACTTGTGGTTGTAGAATAGTATATAAATGTTACAACGATATACGTTTCGGAAGATCGGCAACGATTTTGATAAATTCTTCTGTTTTGGGTCTACGTAGCACTTCACAATATTAAATCCTAATTACATATATAGTCACCCACTGCATAAGAGTTTTCACATTTTAACAAAGTTTTTTAGGCTCATTTTAATTTAAACGCGAATTTCTAAGTAAGAATGCAGTTCTTTACTGATCCTGCTGCTCAAGTGTAAACTTTGTAACGCTGTACATTTACGCGCGCTGGTTTATTTGAATTCTGGTACAACTTTAATATTTTCGTGACATATCTTAATTTATTTAATTATTTTCAATTACTTGATGCCATCATCAATTTAGTTTAACAGCATAGGCTTCAGTACGCAGCCTTAAGTAAAAACACGTTTAATTAGAACAGCTTTTGCTATTGTGTTTTCAACGTTAAAAAGCATTTTTGGACATTGGTAGTAATTCTGGGTATTCCGCTTTTTGGACGATCGCGAACAAAATTCGTCTCTCGTTATTTTTTTACAATCCGAGACACATCACTCTGATTAACTCCAACCTAAACAGCAACGTTGACTTGTGTGTGAACTTTCTCAATCAAAGTAACGATTCTAGCTCTGTTGAACTTAGATATCACTTGTCTATTCATATTGTTCACTACAAAGTGAATAAAACGCAAACCAATTTTTAAAAACGTCGGTTTTCGAAAACCGATGAATGCAATATAAATACTGAGAATCGACGCAACGATTAAGAAAGATAAAACAAGCAATAAAATACATTATTTTAGTAGACAAAAAAATCAGTGCAAAAAATTTTAAATGAGAAACGTTCAGTGGCGTTACAGATAAAATGCAAAACATTTTTGAGTATATATATATATATATATATATCGGAAAAAGGAGTACGACCGTCAAATTCCAATATATAAAAGGATCACTCAACAGAGTGGTGGGCTCTTATATCGGTCAATTTGTAGGTGGAGAAATGAAAGACAAAGTTGATGTGCCACTCTATCTATTTTGAAAACGTTTCGCTTTCGTATTCATTCTAAATTCGTATAATTTTCGTAAAAAATAATTTCGTAGTTCATTCTAAAAAGTATAATATAAGAACCACACAATCATGGAAAAGATGTTACAGGTGTTACCTTAAAAAGACATGTAGCAGTCAAAGATGTTAACAAGCTTATGAATTAAACTTGAATAAATGGACAATATAAAGTAGAAATGTATAAACATTTAATTTACTAACAACATTTAGTGACTTATTAAAAAATTAGCACAGTAAGTGACCATGTGGTCCGAAGTATAAAAAATATATATTAAATTATAGCTTAAATGATGCAAAGAACTAAGAAAATCAACGATTAACTTCCAACAATGGAACCTTCCAGAACCACGAAAAGACAGCCAACCTTGAGGTTGAAATTATTTCAACAGAACAGCAAGGTCAGAGGTACCACCTCAAATAATTGAGCGGTTTATTTAAAAGTTAATGAGCTTTGGATGACAGCCCGCTTGTAAGAGACAATCCAATGAAAGAAACTGATATAGCAATAACAATTACTCGCATTAGCCCGTCTAAAAACAAACAAACAGGAGAATTTCATTCAAACTCTTATATTTAAATTTATGTTAAACATTGTGGCTGAAACAATTTTGCCAACAGGTGAATAACAATTAGATAATTTCCAACAGTCTAAGCTTCAGACATTTAGATCTGTAATTTGTAAAGGATTCTATGAATCAATTACAATGATAATATTAATACTATACTATTAAATAGTGCCTGATTCACACTCATATGGACAAATTATAGTGTAGAGGTAACCTTGTAATGAAAGTTGCCTATATTTAAGTAATTGGTATAAAGAATTGAGTGTTACAGTTTATTTTAATATTAGTTATTTATTTACTATGTTATATTATTAATTAAAAAAAATTATGTTCAAATATGTATATTACATGACAATTATATTGAAAATGAAAGTAAAGCCTAGTTCTGCAATATTAGAGCATGATAAATTTGGCTCAAGTTACTTATGTCAGTTCTCTTATTTAGAGAATTAGGATGTTTAAGAATTGAACACATTTCTAAAAACTGTCTTTTAAATAGATTACGTTCAGTGCCAAGAATCTTAACTTCATTAAAATCCACTTTATGTTTGGTGCTGATAGCGTGTTGTGCGAGAGCACACGTATTTTTTGATAAATTAATATCACTACGATGAGAAGTAAGACGACCTTTTAATGATCTACCGGTCTGGCCAATGTAGCACAAATCACAATCAAAGCATGGAAGGTGGTAAATTGTATTGACTTGTTCTAAAGTGGACAATGGTGTTTTAGTTTTTGAAAAAGATTTCTAACAGTTTTTGCGTTCTTGACAGCAATTTTAACAGGAATGTTATTTTGTTTATACAGTTTAATAAGTTTCTCAGTAAGTTGAGGAAAATAAGGTAGAGAAGAATAATGGATAATAGGATTCTCAGACTCAGTATCTGGCAGAACAATGCTATTAATTGAGTTATTGGAAATAGTTCTGAGTTGGTCACCATTGGGTATGTCCTCAAACGAGGAACCATAGCTTTGTGTGTATAGGTATTTGTTTATGATAGATGATGGATATGAGTTCTGTATTAGAATATTTCTTAATAACTTAAGGGATTCCCTTCGATTAATTGGATGTGTCAATTTATGTAATCTGCAGCTTAAAGCTTTTATAAGGTTTAGTTTATACTTCATAGGGTGACAGGAGTGGTAATTAAGGAACCTATTGGAGGCCATGGGTTTTCTATACCAACTTGTGGTTAGGGTGTTATCTCCCATTCTAATGACACGCATGTCTAAAAAGGGAATGCTATTGGTGATGCTGTCCTCAAGTTCAACAGTGAACTGTAAATGAGGATCAAACTCATTAAAGAAGGATAAGGTACCCTGAACCTTGTCAGGTGGTAGGGCTAATAATAAATCATCCACATACCTCTTAATAAAAGGGATTTGAACATCCAAACGACCCAAGCGGTCAGAAACTAAATCATCCAATACATAGTTGACTAGGATAGGAGAGATTGAGGAACCCATAGGTGTGCCAAAAATTTGAAGGTAATATTTGTCGTCAAAGACCAAGAAATTAGTATCAAAAACTAGTTGCAAGAGTTCTGCAAATACATCCCAGGAAACAGGACAGTTCGGTTTAATTGAATTCCAGTGATTTTTTAAGGAAGTGATAACACTGGACAAAGGTAAATTGGTGAAGAGAGAAACCACATCAAAACTTACTAAAATGTAACCTGATGATAATTTGAAATTGTTAATAAATTCACTAAAGTTAAACGAATCAACAATATTAAAGTCATTATTGTAATTATATGACATTGAAAGGATGTCAGTTAGAAATTTAGCAATATTGATATTAGGTGAATTAATAGAGGACACAATAGGTCTCATGCTCAGTGTAGGTTTATGTATCTTTGGCAGACAATAAAATCTAGGAGCATATCCATTATAATTATGTAAAGTTTTAGCTAAAGGTTGATCTATGATCTTAGTATTTTTCAAATGTGTTATAAATTTATTTATTTTATTTGTGAATTTAGAGCAAGGGTTAGTGGAAAGTGGTTGATAATATCTATCATCATCTAACAGTGATTTACTCAAACTGAAATATTGATCTCTATCCATAAGGACAGTAGCATTACCTTTGTCACTCGTGAGAACGAGAAGATTAGGGTGGGTTTTTAAAAACGATACCGTCTCCCTGTAAACCTTATCTATCTCCGATATGGGTTGCCTAGGGCGTTTAGTGAAATTTAACAAGATGTATATATATATATATATATATATATATATATATATTATATATATATATATATATATATATATATATATATATATATATATATATATATATATGAGGCTATGAGTGCAATAACGGACTAACCCCAGTATTAGTAGCGGCTCTAATTATGCTAAATGAGGCCAATTGTGTTGCAAATTCCTCGGCAGAATGTAGTAGGATCTGGTTACCAATATTGAAAGAGGAAGTTATTAATAAGAAAATACCAGTATTAGTAAGTCAGTAACGTATAGAGGATACATCATTTATGTTTTTTAAATAACGAAACATATAAAATCAGAATTTTGGTGTTTATTGAAGGTAAACTAAATGCACGAACAAATACTTACCATGTCGGGATAGTATTATGAGGTTTTTTTCCTGGTTTTTCCCTCATAATTTACTATGGAATCACTAACAGGAGAATTTTACTGTCATCATGTCATGTGTTTGTCTTTTTAAAGACGAATTACATGCTATGATTTTTTTTTCTGACGGATATTCTCAAGTTAAAGTTGATTTCATGTAATCGAATGAACTATCTTATAAGTAAAGTCGTTTCAGGAGCGCAACTCAACAATATTGGCAATATCATTTTAAAGTCGTCTACTTTAAAATGCATTATGTATGTCTGAATTGTCAATATAAATGAGTCAGATAAAATTAAATTATTAGAAGAATTTTTCACTATGTAACAAAAAACAAAATGTGTTTAATTTACTGTTTGTATTTTGAGATTGATTTTTGAAGTGGAAATTGAAACGTCAATAAACGTACTTTTATCTTTAATTGTGGCCTATTCCCAGTAAAATGGTAATTAATTTAAAATGCCACAAGAAAATAGCTTCAGAACAATTTCAATTACCTATTTAAACACAACTGTCCTAAAAAAATAATCTACGAATAGTTATCCCTTATCAAGCAGCATGCTTGAAAGATTGCCAAAACTTAGTCTAATGCAAACCTTATCGAAGCAACGGTGCCGGTAGTCTAGACAGGACACATTTTAAATCAAACAAAAAGCTTGAGGCTAGAGGTGTGTCTACTAATATAGAACTTGGAACGGTTTTGTCTTATATTGTCACATTGAATTAGTTAACTCCATGTGATCGGATAGAAAGATTTACTGACGAGAGCGACTTACTACAAATGTACTATGAATGAGATTTACATTAAGTCTAAAGTAGAAACGATCATATTTGCCGATTCCTTTGTAGATTATTTTTTATTTACAGGCGAAACTCTTTTACAAAATAAGTACAATTTAAAACCTACAATTTACAAGTTTAAGATTTAGAACAACATAAAAATTTATAAGCTAAATTATAAAACAATATATTACAAACAATAAAATAAATTATAAAAAAAAACAAATGTAAATACATAGATAAATATAAGTAGAGGAGAGCGCACTTCAGTGGCCAGGGTCTCTACAGTGGCCAAGCCATATTTTTCTGATTACATGAACTAAAACGTTGCGCCATCTATTTCAAAAGTAACGAATTACAACTCCAAAATACGCGCTCTGTTATACTTCAGTTGGCTGCGACAGCGCTGGAAGGATAGTAAAAAATTGTTTTTTGCGGAAGAGAAGCTTTTTTTGTAAAATATTTTGATAGAAAAATTGATGACACGGTAAGCAACATATAATAATTTAAGTATTTCATTCTTGGACACTGCATTTATGCTCCGATTTATTAGGATACGCCTAATAATTTATGTTTGGTTTTTAAGGGGTTAGATTTTTAAATTTTATTGATACTATTCCTAATAATTTACTGTATACCTACTAATTTTCATGATCACCCTTGACAGTTTCTACAATGGCCACTGCTTCTCTAGTGTGGCCACTGTGGGGCACGATTTTTTTGGGTGTCAATGATGGTGAAGAATTTGGTTATCTTAAATGAGTAAAAATAAATCAAATTTTGTGTTCCTTCAGAATAAAATTCCTCGTCGGGAGACTATCACTGGGATAACTCCGTCGGAGACAATGAGGAAATCCTTTGATGACATTAAAAATAATGGGTAAAAGCTGCATCTCTGCGGCATACTATACCCCGAACTATATTACGAAGTTATGTCAAAAAATTCAACGATATTCATGATGTAGAAGATACCCCTAATTATATGACAAGAAAAATATTTTCTGTTGATGAGGGAAACCAGCTACGTAAGTATTTACAAACTTGCGACAAACTGCACTATGGCTTAAAGAACCTGCGCGCACTGACTTATGAAATTGCAGTTATTAACAAGATAAAGTCTTCACTTTCATGGGACCAAAATAAAATGGCTAGAAAACGTTGGTTGATCAAATATCTAAAAAGAAATCCTCTCTCAATTAGAAGTGCGGAAACTATCGCACTAGGACGAGCAATGGGTTTTAATAAAATTGTTGCCCAAAAATGTTTAGCACGTAATGGATAAGCAAAAATTTTGTTATAGCAGAATATATAACATAAACGAAACTGCCTTAACCACGGTACAAGAAGAAGGGAAAAGTCATAGCTATGAAGGGTCAAAAACAAGTCGGGCAAATAACTTCCCGAAGAAAGGAGCACTTTAGTAACTGTGTGTAAATCAATGAATGCAGATGGTAACATAGTTCCGCAACTTTTAATTTTTCTGCTAAATTTTTTTTAAAAGCACATGCTTAAAGATACTCCTAATTGAAGTATTAAAGCCGCATCACATTATGGGTGGATTAGAACAGAAATATTTGTGCAATGGTTAAAACTGTTTATATCCCATGCAAAACCGACAGAAGATATGTCAAATCTTTAACCAGTTAAATCACCACAACACCCATATTTATTTGTAATCAATAACACTGACAAAAAAACCATGTAGTTTAGATAACTCTTCCGCCACATACAAGCCAAAATTTTTAATTTTTAGATATAACCGTTAATGGTTCGCTTAAAAATCATTACAATACTGTATGTAAAACTTGTCTTACAAATCATCCCGGTCAGCGCATTACAATATATAATATAGTGTTACGATAAATTCTGACCCAAAATCGTAAATATATTTTACTAATATGTTTTTATTTATTCATGAATGTTCTAGGTATACCTACCTGACGAAAATCAGCCGAGCCGCTATAAAAAAACCACGTTCCAGTTCATTCGAGACAATGCAGGTCAACATCCATGGGGTCTCCCCTCGGCTGTAATACCAGTAGTACGTCACATTCCAGTATTTTCGCCAAGGGTCAGGTCAGGTCTAGGCGGTCTTACGGTTCTTTATATAAGAACGAAATTTTATTGAAGGAGTCAGTCATAAGAAGATCGGTAAACGCGGTTTACTTGTAACGAAACGTGAAATAAATACATTTGTAAAGTTATTTAATAAATTAGTAATTAGCTATCGTGAGTTTTAATAAATTAGATTATAGACAATAAATTAGAATAAAGACAAATAAATTCGAACTATATAAATATACAACAGTGGAGTCAGAAGTGGGATATTCAAATAAAAAAGCGGGATTTTAAATAAATCTAATTTGAATTTGAAATAAAAAGAAGTGAAATATGGCTACAATTAATGAGCTCACAGTTACGGATTTAAGAAGACATCTTGAAGACAGAGAATTAGCTTCTACCGAAAAAAAGGCTGAGTTAGTCCAACGACTAAAGAACGCTTTAAAAGAAGAAGGTTTGGATCCGGAAACTCATATATTTGAAGACAAGCAGGTTGCTGTTGTCATCTCGTCGATTTCGAAATTAGAGAACAAGGTTTCTGAAGATATTTCGAAAGTTTCTTCAGATGTAGCCAAAGTCTGTGGTGATATAGCCAAGGTTTCCTGTGATATCGCTTCTTTAGAAAGCAAAGTTTCTAACGAGATTTCTTCTCTGGAAAGCAAGGTTTCTGCTAACATCTCTAAAGTCACCTCTGAGATGTCTGCCCTCGACGATAAAATGTCTTCATTAAAGAACCAAGTTGCTGCCGATATGTTGGCCTTCGAAGAGAAGATAAAAGAGATGGAAAGGAAGATGGAGGAAACAGGGACAGCAGAGAGAGAAAACAATCCAATTATAGCAGAGACAAAAGAAGACGAGACGAAATGTAAGTTGGAAACACGGCCGAAATTTGAAGGAAGTGGAAGTTCCGTTCATGTCAAAGTCCCAACTTTCGACGGAAAATCATCATGGAACAACTTCATGAAACAGTTCGAATCAGCTGCAAGAGCGAATGGATGGTCTGAAAAAGAAAAGGCTGTAAACCTGACTATCGCTCTTCGAGGAGATGCCTTAGATGTGCTCCAGACCATAGCCGTAGAGGTGACGGATGATTTCGAACAACTGAAGAAGAGGTTAAATATGCGATATGGCCACGAACACTTGGAGCACGTATATCATTCGCAGCTTAAAAATCGAAGACAAAAGAAAGATGAGGCCCTTCAAGAATATGAGGTAGATATTGCCAGATTAGTGCGATATGCTTATCCAACAGCTCCCGAAGACATGATGGAAAAGTTGGCCGTTCAAACGTTTATTGATGGTCTTCGTGATCATGAAATGCAGAGAACACTACGATTAGCTCGTCACAAGACGCTGATGGATGTCGTATCCGCCGCCCTCGAATACGAGTCAGCTACGCAGGCCTCTTGCGGTTACAGTAAAGTTAGGACTGTAAACGAGGAAGAAGATGAAGGTAAACTTGACCAGCTCGTTAATATGATGAAAAGCATGACATACAAGAAACCGAAGACCATAAGATGCTGGAATTGTGGCGAAATAGGACACGTACGAAGTTCTTGTAAGCATCCTAGGTACGACGCAAATCAAGAAACTCACCATCAGGAAAACTAGAACGGGTCGGCCTTAGGGGGGCAGCTTCGACCCAGAACTTTTCCAAAGACCCTCTCATACTGATAGCTTCTTTGAAATGTCGTGAAGATAGTGTATATGTAGATGGAGAAATAAATGGTAAAAAGCATACGTTGTTGGTGGATACTGGAGCGACCAGAACCATTATACGCCCGACAGTTATAAACAGCCGTAAGAAACTGTTACCAACGAGGTTGCGACTTCGGATCGCTACAGGTGAAAATGCCAACATTCATGGAGAAATCCAGGTACAATTAGGAATTGGAACAGAAAAGTTCGTCCATACTGTTATAGTTGCTGACATCGAAGAGGATGTTATATTAGGAATGGACGTAATGAATACACATGGATTTCAATTGGATTTTAAGAATAAGGTAATCAAAGTTGGTAACGAGGAGGTATTTCTCCATCCACATGATGACAACACTATGCAAGCAGCCGTTAAAGAAGATACAGTCGTGCCTGCGAGAAGTGAAACGATAATAGTAGCGCGCCTACAGGGAATTGTGGACGAAGGAACACCTGTTATGATGGAGCCTTGGAATCATGACGACGAAGGAGTGGCCGTGGATAAGGGAAAAATCGATTCCATTAAGGAATGGCCAAAACCAACTGACAAACATCAAGTGAGAAGTTTTCTTGGACTATGTACTTATTACCGGAGGTTTATTAAGAAGTTTTCAGATATCGCTAAACCATTAACGCGACTTACAGAGGAAGCAAGAGAATACCGCTGGGATGTAGACTGCCAAAATGCCTTTGAGACCTTAAAAAAGCATTTAATCACAGCACCGATTTTAGGGTATCCACTGCCAGAAGGAGAGTTCATCTTAGATACAGATGCAAGTAATGTGGGAATTGGAGGAGTGCTGTCTCAGATTCAGGGAGGACAGGAAAGAGTCCTTGGATATTTCAGTAAAGTTCTCTCAAAACCTGAGCGGAATTATTGCGCCACGAGAAGAGAACTTCTGGCAGTAGTGAAATCAGTAGAGCACTTCTATCAATACCTCTATGGAAGGAAGTTTTTAATCCGAACCGACCATGCCGCCCTTAAGTGGTTGATGCAGTATAAGAATCCAGAGGGTCAGATAGCCAGGTGGATCGAACGACTCCAAGAATATGATTTTAAGATTGAGCACCGGGCCGGAGTTAGCCACCGAAACGCTGATTCTCTTTCCAGAAGGCCATGCCCAGCAGAGTGTTCTCACTGCAACAAAACGGAATCCAAGGAAGCAGCAGTGCTAAGAACGACGGTGGTCCACGACGACTGGACGCCTACCAAGATCAGGGAAGAACAAGAGAGAGATCCAGTTATACAGAAAATCCGAAAATGGAAAGAAGAAAACCGTCGACCACCTTGGCAAGAAATATCGAACCTAGGCTCAATAGTTAAGACGTATTGGGCCCAGTGGGACTCATTTATCATGGAAGATGGCTTGCTCAAACGAGTCCTGGAAAATGATGACGGTTCAGAGAAGAGAAGACAGGTGGTGATTCCAAAGAGCAGAATAGCCGAAGTACTTCGTCAGTTACACGACAGTCCATCAGGAGGGCATTTTGGTGTGAAAAAGACCCTTCAGCGAATTCGGGAACGGTTTTATTGGATGAACAGTTCCGACGATGTAAAAGACTGGTGTAAGAAATGTACTATTTGTGCTACGAGTAACGGGCCTTATCGAAAAAGGAGAGCTCCTATGAGACAATATATTGTTGGAAGCCCGTTTGAAAGAATAGCTTTGGACATTGCTGGGCCATTTCCAGAAAGTGATAATGGAGGCAAGTACATGTTGGTAGTAATGGATTACTTCACTAAGTGGGTCGAGATTTACGCACTTCCAGACCAGAAGGCCGCCACCGTTGCAGATAAGTTGATCCAAGAATATATTAGCCGATTTGGAGTGAATTTGGAGATCCATAGTGACCAAGGCAGGAACTTCGAAAGCGGTTTATTCCAAGGAATATGTGATAGACTAGGTATGAAGAAAACAAGAACTACGGCTTATCATCCGCAATCGGATGGTATGGTAGAACGAATGAATAGAACAGTTGGCAAGTATTTGACAAAGATGGTGTCCGATCATCAGCGAGACTGGGACCAATATCTCCCGTTCTTCACAATGGCCTACAGATCTGCTGTTAATGAATCAACAGGCCAGACACCAGCCAGAGTCCTATTCGGACGCGAGATGCGACTACCTTGTGATCTAGAATTTGGGTGTCGACCTGGAGAAGATGTAGCAGGTGAAGATTATGTGATCGAATTACGAAGAAGGATGGACGATGTACACGAGTTGGTCCGTTCCCATCTCCAGATCGCTAGTCACCGAATGAAGACACGGTACGATACGCAAGCCGAAAAGGGGTGTTTTAAGAAGAACGACAAAGTCTGGCTTTATAATCCCAAAAAGCGAAAAGGTTGTTCCCCAAGTTGCAGCAGTTTTGGGAAGGTCCATACCTCATTATGGAAAAGATCAATGATGTCATTTATCGAATAAGCAAGATTCCGAGGGGAAAGCCGATGATAGTACACCATAACCGGCTGGCGTCTTTCGAAGGCGACCACGACGTAGATGAAGAAGTGGAAGTAAACCAAGTCCAAGATGTGTCTGACCTCACGTTTGAGGAATTCATGGGTGCCTATGGAGGTACCGGTAAAGCAAGACATGGTGTTACCACTGAAGAAAAGCAAGATCTACTCGCGCTTCCCGATGACTACTCACTGGCCCTTACCATCCCGGCCAGTATCAAAGACGCACCAGGGTTGGCATCCGTCTTTCGAAGGAAGTTCGGTCGAGTTGCAGAACTTCAATGCCAAGTGCCAGCTCCTGGAAAAGCCTTAAAACTTCAAGATGCATCACGTTACCTTTTCTACCTGGTAACAAAAGACACTGCCCGTGACCAACCTACCTACCGAGATGTATGGGAAGCTTTACTTCGATTGAGAGAACACGTACTAGAGTCCGACGTGCAAAAGTTAGCCATGCCAAAGTTAGAGTGCCACCAATTAGATTGGAGGGTTATTCGAAGTATGGTGGAGGGGATCTTTAGAGACACCGAAGTCCAGGTGTTAGTCTGTTGCAATCCGCATAGTTACTGGTGCGGAGAGAAAACCGTCCCTTGTTATTTTTATAAAACTTTAAGTTGTAAAAGAGGGTCCAGTTGCCGATACCAGCATGCCGCTCCAGTTCCAGCCCCGACAAGATTCCAGGAGGAACCATCTTTTAAGAGGGGGGCAATGTTACAATAAATTCTGACCCAAAATCGTAAATATATTTTACTAATATGTTTTATTTATTCATGAATGTTCTAGGTATACCTACCTGACGAAAATCAGCCGAGCCGCTATAAAAAAAAACCCCGTTCCAGTTCATTCGAGACAATGCAGGTCAACATCCATGGGGTCTCCCCTCGGCTGTAATACCAGTAGTACGTCACATTCCAGTATTTTCGCCAAGGGTCAGGTCAGGTCTAGGCGGTCTTACGGTTCTTTATATAAGAACGAAATTTGATTGAAGGAGTCAGTCATAAGAAGATCGGTAAACGCGGTTTACTTGTAACGAAACGTGAAATAAATACATTTGTAAAGTTATTTAATAAATTAGTAATTAGCTATCGTGAGTTTTAATAAATTAGATTATAGACAATAAATTAGAATAAAGACAAATAAATTCGAACTATATAAATATACAACAATAGCAAAAATCTTTCGTCGGGTTTAGCAATTATCATTTACCTCCAAAAATTGTGTCTCTGGATGTAGAAAGTAGGGCTTATTTCCCCTAAACGAACTTATTTTCGATGACAGTGACTGTATTCCTTTGACTGTAACCGACATTTTTTTAACTAACGACTCCTAATGCAGAAAAAGCAGTAGTGTATAGCACGGTCCCTTGAAGATGAATTTCTAAGTTTGTCCCTAAGTAAGTCCCTAAGCAAGACTTTATCAGCCCGGAAGTCTTAAATCTATCCCAAAATCACAAATATTAGAAAACACACGGAAACAAAAAATCAAATCTATCCAAGTATTGATAAGTACGCCGATTTACAAAGATATTAAAAAAGAACAAAATAAAAAGAGAGCCAGAAAACATATTCTTTAAAAATTAGCGACTCTAAAAAGAAGAATTGATCCCAATAGCACAAAACAAAGTAAAAATATTTTAGTAAGTATCAGTAGCTCAAAAAATTTAGACTTAAGCAGTTTGGAGCTTTCTGACTCGGATGAAATAGATTGAACTGAAACTGAACAACCAATGAAAGAAGTTGATATTAAAAATTTCGTTCTTGTTAAATTTGTAACAAAAAAAAACATTTAAAATATTGCGTGGGAAAATTAAAAATCACAGTGGTAGTCGTTTTATATCATTTCCGTAGATTTTACAAACTAGAAAATACATCTTCACTTTACGCCATTTATCTTCCCTTCGAGAATTAATTGGAGACAGCCTAGTACTTCAATGAACCCAGAATATATGTAGAACCGGCTTACAGCCTATCTCATCTCGAGAGCATTGAGCTCCTTGATAGCTCTAAATATGTCGCATATGTGAAAAGGCACGGAGAGTTTTTAGTTTTTATTTGGTAGATGATTATCCTAAGACCTAATATATATTTCTTGGTCATATCAATACTGTAAATGCGAGTCGTAAAAAACTTATTGATCAAATATTTATTACATAAGATACTTTCCATTTTACATTTTACATTTTTCTTAGCACATTCTGATGCCAGACATTTAATGATCACCTTTTTCTTGTTCATCTGTCAATGTTGTTCTTTGTTCATTTCTTAAGCTCTTTCATATACTTTTTTTTTGTTTTTTTTTGTCTTTACTTTTATTAGATGAGAACGTCACAGATTTAAGAAAGTCATTTTTTGTTTTATTCACACCAAAAAATAACTAGTAGGAATCTACAAGGGACATCTCTATTTGTCGCAAACTTTCTATAGTACACTTCTTTCTGGAACATCGCCAGAGAAACTAGATTTCTTTCGTAAAAACCTTAAATTACCTTACATATTTTTATGAGAGGGTTTCTTAACCTTCTAAAATATTTATGCAGCTTATCGTTCACTCTCTTTCAGAGGGAGAAAAAAGTGAAATCACTGATTTAAGATTAACAAAGTAATATAATATGTATATATATATATATATATATATATATATATATATATATATAAATCAAATTAAAAAATTTAACGAAACAATACATACAATGGGAGAAGGAAAAAAACTGAAGCTTAAAGATTAAAAAATCATATAAAGAACGAGTACACATACAGAGAGTAGAGACACTGCAAAGAATTACTGAATAAAAACAGACGAGGATATCTATAACCGATTTAAGAGGATACACACGACAAGGCGAAAAAATATAATATTCAGCGGCGAGATGGTCATAAAAACCAGACGGTATATAGGCTGAAATTTTGAAAAATTAAAGCAAAACTTTATTTAACAGGACAGTACAGAAGAGTACTGAAAGATTTTATAGAATAAGATATTAATATCTCTCTCTCTCTCTCTCTCTATATATATATATATATATATATATATATATATATATATATATATATATATATATATATAAATACGTCAGCTAAAGTAGTCTATATAACAATCTTTGTTTTTTCTAAAAACTAATATTTCTATTTATTTATTAGCATCATCAGAAGTAAACTAAAACAATCTCAACATTAGAAAAATGGTGTACAAAAACATTTTAAAAAAAACACTTACAGAAATTAAAAGACTTCACAAATCAAAACTGACATAGCACGTTCATTAAAGTAATACGATAAAAATATTAAAATTACTTCAAATGTAAAAATAAAAATAACAAAAGAAACGTGATACTTCTTTGATTCTGTCTCAGATAAAACTTGTCTCAGTTTCAATTGTAAACTGAAGATGTTTTTTAAATGAGTTAAAAAGGTTTAGTCTGGTACTGCACGTATTAATAAATTATTTTTTGGTCGAAATAATCACTTGTAATATATATATATATATATATATATAGTATATATATATTATATATATATATATATATATATACATATATATATATATATATTATATATATATATATATATATATATATATATATATATATATATATATATATATATATATATATAATATATATATATATATATATATATATATATATATATATATATATAATATATATATATATATATATATATATATTATATATATATATATGTTTTGGAGTTTTAAACTTAAAAAAGTCACAAAAAAACCATGTACTAACTGTGAAGGTGTCTATATCGGTCAAACCAGTCAACTGCTTCAATCTAGAATGCGTTCTCACAAATACTACAAGAACAACGTCACTGCGCTCACAAAACATGAAAGCGGGAAGAAGCATAAATTTGATTTTGAAAACATCAAAATTTTAAAAACGGAAAAAAACAAAAAGAAGAGGAAGATATACGAATCAATAGAAATAAAAAGAAACACCAACGCCATAAATGACAAAAAAGACACACAAAACCTAAATAAAATACATTTCAATCTGAATTAAACAATAATAATATAACATCATAAAAAGCTCATAAAGTCATAACATATCTCCACCTTACCTTTTTCGAAAACATCAACGATACTAATGATTGTAAACAATGAGATATCAGGTGTCAACGTTTATAGGTCAGTTCGTTAATGTCTGTGTCACGTTTTACGTTTTGGTAAGTCATATATATATATATATATTATATATTATATATATATATATATATATATATATATATATATATATACGGATATATTGGGTTTAGTAGTCAATATATTGGCCTTTAAGTAAAACTCTTTTAGGTTTGCTAAGCTTTCGAGTTTATTTTACTCTTTTTCAAAACATACTAAAAATTAACATAAAAAATTTACATTAGAAAAATGAAGTTCTTATGTCTTAAATAGGCTTACCCTTGTGAGAATTGTCTTTTAAAATTAGCAAAATTTTACATTTTGTCATTATGTCATTAACATAATGACATTAAATTTGATTTACTTTTTATTTCTGTCAAAACTTATTACTAAGGTTTCCATATCTCTTCTATTTTTTATATTTATTTTAGGTGAGTTTGACAGAAGAAGTGTCTATGTTTATGCAAACCTTCATTGCAAATTTTGATATAATATTAGTTATTAAACAAGCAACAGAGTTTATGTTACTAAGTATTTAAGAAAGAAAAAATACAAATAAAAATAAATTTTATCTGTATTATTATATATTTTATATTATTTTAAACTCTGTTGCTTGTTTAATAACTAATATTATATCAAAATTTGCAATGAAGGTTTGCATAAACATAGACACTTCTTCTGTCAAACTCACCTAAAATAAATATAAAAAATAGAAGAGATATGGAAACCTTAGTAATAAGTTTTGACAGAAATAAAAAGTAAATCAAATTTAATGTCATTATGTTAATGACATAATGACAAAATGTAAAATTTTGCTAATTTTAAAAGACAATTCTCACAAGGGTAAGCCTATTTAAGACATAAGAACTTCATTTTTCTAATGTAAATTTTTTATGTTATTTTTTAGTATGTTTTGAAAAAGAGTAAAATAAACTCGAAAGCTTAGCAAACCTAAAAGAGTTTTACTTAAAGGCCAATATATTGACTACTAAACCAATATATCCGTATATATTATCACATAGTCACTAAAGCCCTTTCTAAAAAAAAAAAAAAGAATATATATATATATATATATATATATATATATATATATATATATATATATATATACATATTTTACAATATCTGTGTGTCCTTATATATATACACATTTTAAAATCTTGACAAAGGCAAGGGTTTCCTGCCGAAACGTAGATTGATTGCAATGGAAAATAAAATCTAGTTCCACATGTAACATATCTTTATTGAACCTAAACCCAAGAAACATTAATTTTATATTATATATATGAGTATATATATATATAATATATTATATATATATATATATATATATATATATATATATATATACATACAGATTGAACGAAATAAATTCGGAACGTACGAAATATTATGTATTTCTGCTCAATTCTGCTGTAGGTGGTTAGCCAACAAAAGGTTGTCAAATAATTATATTATAAAAATCCAATACTTCAGCGGGCTGCTGGATTCTGAACTAATTTAAGAACTGATTCATAGGTGGTCAAACCTATCGCTTCCTAAAGCCGGCCACTCACGATACAGCGATGTAGTTCGACATAATCAAACAGAGGCGTTGTTCAATTTGTTGGTATATCTGGTGCGCCCACACACCATACTGCGCCGCAGTATTTGTTTGGTTCTCGACCATGTCAAATCAAACAATCATTTTAGCATCTCTTACTTTGTGTATAACTAAGCGTAAAAAGAAACCTAAAATAAAACGAAGATTCTGGTGCAAAGAATCCAAGATTTTGGTGCGAAATAAATCTCGTCTACCCCTGCACTCGATGTAAACTATGCATTAGTACGATAGAGGCGCAGGGTAGCGCGCGGCGCCGCGGCGGCTGAAAAATCGTGTACGCGCATACTTAACAATTAAAAAACAACGGTCTAAATTAAAATAAGCCCCGATTACTCTCCACAATCTTGAAGTTGAATGTTTAAACTTTAATTTAGACACTTGGTAACCTAAAAAATAATAATTTACATATATGTGTTTTCAAGCCTCAAAAATGCGTATTTTCGCGTTTTTCAGACTTCAAATCGCTTATAACTCGAAAACTATCAACTTTAGAGAAAAATAACAAGAGACTTTTTTTGTTTAAAATGACCCAAAAAACCTAATAAAACGTATTCCAGATTAAAAAAAATTATTTTTGGACTTTGTTTAAAAAAATTGTTTAAACAATTTCTGCCCAAAAATTTCGCCCGGCACCCTTCAGATCTGTTTAAAGGGGACATTTTTGAACCGGAATCCGCGAAGAAACCGAATCAGAAACATTTTCCCAACGGGAGCGGCCTCACAGCCTGGACTAGTATGGATTTATTTTTGTCCAAGTTTTGTATTGGTCCACTATCTCGAATGCAGTTCAAACAGACATATATTAAATTGTATGATCCGTTTTAAATTCGTTTAATCTGTATACGTAAAATATTTAAAAATTTCTTGTACATAATATGTTCAAAACAGTACTGACGGTATTGGTTAAAAGCACCTAGGTCACTAGTAATTAAATATAAAAACAGAGTAAACAAAAACAACCAAGAAACAATTAAAACACAATAAAATTACACATTAAAAATATTCAGGGTGATTTAAAATATAATTGTAAACAGAAAAATTATTTGGACATACTAAGAGTATTACAGTAGATATTGCTCAACTGTCCCGTGTCTGCATTGTAATTTACTGCAAAGTTTTCTCTATTTATATGACACATTTCCAAAAACAGTCTTTTTTTGTAATTATTTTCTTGCTGTAGAACCCTGACATTTGAATAGTCAAATTGATGGCCAGTTTTTAAGTGATGGTCAACTGCCGCACATGTATTCTTCTGTTTTGTGCAGTCACTTTTGTGTTGTGTGACCCTTTGTTTGAGCCATTGAGAAGTTTGGTGAACATAACGTCTCTGGCAATCCAAACAAGGCAGTTTGTAGATAACATTAGTTTTATTTACAGTTGGTGTCTTGTCTTATACTTTAGAAAACAGTTGTCGGTTTTCTAATAAATTATATTGGATGGAATTTTAATGTTACTAAATTGTTTAATAAACTAGTCACAGAAGGTATTAGATGTTTTATAAATGGTAGTTTTTTATATTGTATTGTTTGTACTGCTCCGATATCAGTGGGTCCGTCAAAAATGTCAGAGTTAAATATCAATTTTTTAAGGATATGTTTTGGATATCCATTATTTTGAAAGATGTTTAACAGCAAATTTAAGTTTCTATTTATGAATTTATCATCACTAGTATGCCTTACACTATTCTTCATTGCAATGACTGTATTCAACTTTTGATGAGTAGAATTATCTGAAAAAAGTTTAAATATCTTCCAGAGTGTGTTGGCTTTTGATGCCAATCTATCAATATTTGGTTTTGTTCTGTTCTTATTATTTTGGTGTACAGAAATAATATCGAACAATCATTTTCAATCTTTAAAGTAAATTGGATATGTTTGTCAAAGTTATTGAAAATGTTTAAGGTATTTTAAATTTGTGAAGTGGGAACAGAACATATAAGATCGTTTACAAATTTTTTAATGAAGGGTAAAGGGAAAATAATTGTGGAATAATAACATCCAGCAAATGATCCAAAATGACGGTTGCTATTATGGGGCTAAGTGGACTACCCATAGGTACTCCAAATATTTGTCGATATAATTTATCATTAAAGCTCAAATAGGTGTTCTCAAAAACATAGTTCAGAAGTGTTAAAAAACTGTCCTTGGGAATTGTTGTATAATTTTGGATGAGATTCCATTTTGACTTTATTATATTACTGACCAGATCTATTGGTATGTTAGTAAATAACGATGTGACATCTAACGAAATTAAAACATAATTTTTCGGTAAAATCAACTCTCTGACATCATTAACAAATGAAAATGTATCCTTTGCATTATAGTTGTTCGCCTCGTCAAAATATATGTCTGTTTGAACTGCATTTGAAACAGTGGACCAATATAAAACTTGGACAAAAAAAAATCTATACCTGGGTATAGACATTGTATAAAATATCGTTTAACTATCTGTCTCGCAACAAGTTGCTTGCGTAAAGGAAGCGATAATAGTTCAGGAAATGAAGCTCGAAAAAAGTTAAAACTTCGCAATTTTTTCGTCCTGCATGGATTACATTGAAATTTTAACAGAAGGGAGGTTATAGCCCAATGCTTAAAATCTATATCGAACTGAAATGCGCTGAAGCGTTTTAGGGGTGAAAACTACCCTTAATTTTCAAAAATTATAAAATAACATATTAAACCTGAATATGGGTAAGATTTGGTTTGAATTAGTTAAATAATGATTATTTTAAACTTTTGAATAGAGTTCCATCATATTTCAACCCTTAAAAAGCAACCCTTGTTAGAGATTAATGTAAAAAAATTACTAATTCTAAAAAAAAGATTTCGCCTTCGATCGATTTGGATAAAAATTTGGATTTAAGCACAATTCACCCACTGCTTTACAGTTTATGTCATGCTGATGAACCCTGATTATTCTTAGGGGTGAAAACTACCCCTAATTTTTAAAAATTTTAAAATAACATTACAAATCTTAAGATAAGTGAAATTTGGTTTGGATTAGTTAAATAGTGTTTTTTTATATACTTTAAAATACAATTTCATACATTTTCAACCCTTAGAAATCAATTGTTATGAGTGCTATAGGTGAAAACAATTTTTTGCCAAAATTTTGCAACTTTTCAACTTTTGAAAATCACCCTTTACAACATTGCAGTTTTTATAAACTAATTTAATAGATATAAATTGAAAAAAGTAGAATTAAATACAAAAAAAATTATCAACATAAAAAGGTACCATATATTCTTACACATGTACATAAATAGTTGAAAATATTTACATTTATAGGCAAAACAATTTTAATATTTATTTTATTCGTCATCAATTACATCTTCATCGTGATCTATGTCATCCTCATCTTCTTCAATTATTGGTGGACTATTATTGCACCCTTCACCTGAGCACCCAGACCACGTAGAGTTACAGTATAAACCGACTTTTCTGCACCCACATGAAACGCCGCATCCTTTTTTGGACAACGAACCATCTTTGGAATACCATCCCCAATCTGTTGCTCTGATATTTTCATTGCCAAGCCACAGACATATGAGCAGGTGTTTTATTCTGTTGTATGAGATTTCAAAATAAGAACGCTTAAAATTTCGTATGTATAACGCCCCACTACCTAATATACCGGTTTTGTAGATTATTATGCTCCGAAATGTACTGTACTATACTAATGGAATTTTCCGGAAAAGAAATTAATTGGTTTTTTTAACAAATTTCCTTCATTTTTAACGATAGAGTGTTTCTTTAAAAACGATTTTGTAGAGGTTTTTAAGAGTTACAAGGATCTGTGAATTAAATCTTTTTGGAACCCTTGGTTTTTAAATGGGGTGAGTTTAAAGGGCTCGAAAAAGATGGTGATTGATCGTAAATCGATGCTTTAAACGGCTATATCTCTCTTTTTTTATGATAGGTCTATTTATGCTCTTTAAAAAAGGTTCAGTGAGTTTTCTTCAAAAAATGCATCATTTTCCCGATATTTGACTTTGAATCACTCAAATTTTGCATTTAAAGAAAATCTCTGAACATTAACAGGCCGTATTTCGGTTCTTGTTATATCGCTAGAACATTTTAAAAAATGAATTGTATTTGTCTTTTT
This sequence comes from Diabrotica balteata, assembly GCA_918026665.1. Lineage (NCBI taxonomy): Eukaryota > Metazoa > Arthropoda > Insecta > Coleoptera > Chrysomelidae > Diabrotica > Diabrotica balteata. Next base: position 108,908,525 of record OU898276.1, read on the forward strand.
AAAAGCTACAAATTTGTTCTCTACAATTTTTTTAATAAAATGCACCATTTTCGAGTTATTTGCGAAAAATCGATTAAAAACGTCGATTTTTTCGTCTAAAAGTTGTTACTGTCAATCGCGAATAACTTGAAAGATATCAGTTTTACAAAAAAAATGTAAATAACATTTTTTGTTTAGAATCACTTTTTTAATCGAAACCTGTAGTTAAAACGTAAAAAAAAATTTCACCCCCGAGAGGGGGTGGCAACCACCTCCAAGGTTTTGGCGTACTTTGGTTCGATATAAATTTTGATCCTTGGCTATTACCTGCCTTGTGATAAAATTTGAAGTCATCCACGCAGGACGAAAAAATTGCGAGGTGAAATACTTCATTTCCTGGACTATAAGTGGTTTGACAGCATAATAAAATCGAAGATTTATGTGTAGCTTTCAATTGTTATGATTTCAGAATCTAGCGGCCCGCTGAAGTGTTGGTTTTTTATAATATAATTATTTGACAACGTTTTGTTGGTCAACCACCTACAGCAGAATTGAGCCGAAATACATAATATTTCGTATGTTCCGAATTTATTTCGTTCAATCTGTAATATATATATATATATATATATATATTATATATATATATATATATATATATATATATATATATATATAATATATATATATATAAATATGTATGTATGTATTGTTATGATTGTTTATTTTGAGTTCAAACTTAGTTTATTGAGCCAATAAAAAAAAATTATAACTTATTTGTTATTAAAAGTAAAATAATCCTTATATTACCTATGTTCGATGGATTCAAAAGATTTTCTAGTTGTCTTTTATCGGGATAGAGAAGAAAAGGATAAGAATACAAATATATTATATTACAAAGATTAACGTTTCTTTATTTTATATGAACGAATAAAACAATTATTAAATTCTGTCGTTATCTTATCAATCAGCATACAAGAAAATAAATCAAATTATTATGATAATAAGATTATAAAGCTACATACATTTATATTACGTGAAAAACCAATTTTACTTAAAATTTTCTTTACTTGAAAAAAGAAACCACAAAACTTTAAACTTTTGATTAGCCTAACAAAACCTCAGTTCTTAAATTTTAATCATAATGACCATGATGTCGAAACGATCCTTCACAGATATAAAATTCAATTGTACAAACACTTACAGTTTATTTTCTTCTTGAGTTGTATGTTGGAACATACCCAGAAAAGTCCAGTCTCCTCAAATATGTGATCTCCCCTCTTTGGCACCTCGGCTCCTTCTTTACGTCTCTGCAAACCTCCTTCAGACTACACAAAAAACACCTGATTCACTTCTCCAAACTCCGCTACTTATTTATGACACCAGGACCTCCTTTTGTCAACTTGCTACCGTAAGAATACTTTCACATATCCTTTATAAAATGCCCACGGTAGATACAAGGACCTCTTTTAATCCACTTGTTATCTCCTTCTTCAAACTATTCACTTCTTTTCGTTACGCCGGTATCCAAACTCACGAACCACACCCTATCTTGAGACAAACGACTGTTTCCTTTCGATGACCAAAATATGACTAACTTCTCCTCTCTCATGATCGACTCACCAAATTCCCATTTAAAAACGACCGTCCAGCCAAAAAGCTTAAATTGTGTTTACCATGATTTTGGAAAAGCCTAATTTCGGTTTCAGAGAAAACTAAATAGCTTACTTTTAAAAATTGGTTTTTTTTTCAATATATCATTTATACATATTTCAAAAGATTAAAATATGGTAATTTAATACTCGACTATACAAACAATGAAAAGATTAACTTACAGGTAAAATGTCTTTTAATTCTAAACAAAGGTTTTTTGATAATTTTGTTTGAAACGGAAAAAGGTCGTTTGCCAAACAAATTTCTATTCTTATCTATTCTAAATCTTATTTTAAATTACTATATACAATTTGTTTATATTGATATCTTGAAATTTTATTTCGATGGATTTTTTTATTTATTTTTCTTTGGTTGGAAAAGAAAAAGTATAAGAGTATATATGAAAATCACTAGGTTCTCGGAAAGAACCGCGTTGAGAATTAAATGCTCGACGTTTCGGCTCCCATCATTATCAAGAGTGATACGGTTCGGTTCGAGGTCAGAGTCTCAATCTGCCTACTCCCCTCGAAACGTACCAATATCGTGTTCTGTATAATAAATACAAGAACTGTCTCTCGGCACTGAGGTCACAATCTGCCTACTCCTCAGTATCAAGTGAGAACCGGTCTTACCCTGTGTTGCTGCTTTTATAATCTTAATCATTTAAAACAATTGCATATAAGAAAGTTTATATAAGAATATAAGAATATAAGAATATAAGAATATAAGAATATAAGAATATAAGAATATAAGAATATAAGAATATAAGAATATAAGAATATAAGAATATAAGAATATAAGAATATAAGAATATAAGAAATATAAGAATATAAGAATATAAGAATATAAGAATATAAGAATATAAGAAATAAGAATATAAGAATATAAGAATATAAGAATATAAGAATATAAGAATATAAGAATATAAGAATATAAGAATATAAGAATATAAGAATATAAGAATATAAGAATATAAGAATATAAGAATATAAGAATATAAGAATATAAGAATATAAGAATATAAGAATATAAGAATATAAGAATATAAGAATATAAGAATATAAGAATATAAGAATATAAGAATATAAGAATATAAGAATATAAGAATATAAGAATATAAGAATATAAGAATATAAGAATATAAGAATATAAGAATATAAGAATATAAGAACATAAGAATATAAGAATATAAGAATATAAGAATATAAGAATATTAGAATATAAGAATATAAGAATATAAGAATATAAGAATATAAGAATATAAGAATATAAGAATATAAGAATATAAGAATATAAGAATATAAGAATATAAGAATATATGAATATAAGAATATAAGAATATAAGAATATAAGAATATAAGAATATAAGAATATAAGAATATAAGAATATAAGAATATAAGAATATAAGAATATAAGAATATAAGAATATAAGAATATAAGAATATAAGAATATAAGAATATAAGAATATAAGAATATAAGAATATAAGAATATAAGAATATAAGAATATAAGAATATAAGAATATAAGAATATAAGAATATAAGAATATAAGAATATAAGAATATAAGAATATAAGAATATAAGAATATAAGAATATAAGAATATAAGAATATAAGAATATAAGAATATAAGAATATAAGAATATAAGAATATAAGAATATAAGAATATAAGAATATAAGAATATAAGAATATAAGAATATAAGAATATAAGAATATAAGAATATAAGAATATAAGAATAGAATATAAGAATATAAGAATATAAGAATATAAGAATATAAGAATATAAGAATATAAGAATATAAGAATATAAGAATATAAGAATATAAGAATATAAGAATATAAGAATATAAGAATATAAGAATATAAGAATATAAGAATATAAGAATATAAGAATATAAGAATATAAGAATATAAGAATATAAGAATATAAGAATATAAGAATATAAGAATATAAGAATATAAGAATATAAGAATATAAGAATATAAGAATATAAGAATATAAGAATATAAGAATATAAGAATATAAGAATATAAGAATATAAGAATATAAGAATATAAGAATATAAGAATATAAGAATATAAGAATATAAGAATATAGAATATAGAATATAAGAATATAAGAATATAAGAATATAAGAATATAAGAATATAAGAATATAAGAATATAAGAATATAAGAATATAGAATATAAGAATATAAGAATATAAGAATATAGAATATATGAATATAAGAATATAAGAATATAAGAATATAAGAATATAAGAATATAAGAATATAAGAATATAAGAATATAAGAATATAAGAATATAAGAATATAAGAATATAAGAATATAAGAATATAAGAATATAAGAATATAAGAATATAAGAATATAAGAATATAAGAATATAAAAATATAAGAATATAAGAATATAAGAATATAAGAATATAAGAATATAAGAATATAAGAATATAAGAATATAAGAATATAAGAATATAAGAATATAAGAATATAAGAATATAAGAATATAAGAATATAAGAATATAAGAATATAAGAATATAAGAATATAAGAATATAAGAATATAAGAATATAAGAATATAAGAATATAAGAATATAAGAATATAAGAATATAAGAATATAAGAATATAAGAATATAAGAATATAAGAATATAAGAATATAAGAATATAAGAATATAAGAATATAAGAATATAAGAATATAAGAATATAAGAATATAAGAATATAAGAATATAAGAATATAAGAATATAGATTATAAGAATACAAGAATATAAGAATATAATAATATAAGAATATAAGAATATAAGAATATAAGAATATAAGAATATAAGAATATAAGAATATATATTCTATATAAGAAAGTATGAAAGGAATTAAATTTGACATTTGGAGACAAAAAGCATATGATAGTATATAAAGATTAGGAGTAAAGAAAAAGGATGGAAGTACGACGAACATAAAAAGTAAAGAATACAGATAAGTGTAACGAAATCAGAATACGCAACACTCGATTTCAAGTGCTGGTTAACAATAACATACATATAACTCAATTACAGAAATTTAAATACATTAAAACATATTTTAACTCGTTTAGCCCCGGTGTTAAATTCATTTTTCTTGTTCATTGTTCAGAGTTTGTTTGTTTGTAAGTGAGACGAGAGTCATGGATGTCTTTCCGCATTTCTGATATATTTAAAAAACAAATTGACAATCCAGTTATCGCATATAATTTTTGAAGCATCATCTCGATGCCTTGATGTTCGAGCATTATAAATTTGTTTGACTGGACAACGTGGCATTTACGTGACGCCTCAAACTTGTTGATTCATTTATGAAGCGACCGAAGCTAAATTCTGGGTCATTCATTGGTCGGTGCTCTTTGCGTACAGTTACTGTAGAAGTACAATAAAATATTAGATTACACAAATGTTTTGATGGGTTCCTACGAAAAAAAAGACGTATATATTTATACGATGAGCTTACGTCAGATAAAGACGTAATAGTGGACGACCCATATAAAAATTCTAGATATGAGTATATATATCCCGTGACATATAAACCTCGGATTCTTCCGAAGAAATTCCCATAAAACTGAGAAATAAACATGGCTTCAGTGATCTACCGGACGAACACAAATTTACAGGGTCATGTCCAGGCAATATACCATAAAATAGCGTTATGAGTCTTAAAACCTCAGGGATACAGTATACAGTATATTAAAGTCAATAGAAGAATAAAATCAAGGATAACAAGCCACGAGGCAGTATCATCTAGAATAATTACATCCCACATAGAATTAAAAGGCAAGATTCGAATAATACAAATATGTATATGGGCCAACAAAAGGTAATGAAGACAATGATAGAATTGTAAAAAGAACAAAAACATGCATTAGACAAATTACGAAAGACAAGATAAAAAATAATCATCTTACGACATTGGAATTCAAGAGTAGGTATACAAACGAAATTGAAATGCTAGAAGTCTGCCAAACGAATGACCTGATAATAGGAAACACATTAGGTTAACAAACTATTAAAGTGAAATATGCATTTGTGGCTAAAGAAAAAAATGTAAAAAGTTAAATCGACCATATAGTCTATACGAGAAACCTAAAATAAAATATACAAAACATATTAACGGAAAAGGAACCGGAACTGTCCACGCAACAGAGGATGGTCGCTGCAAAACTGAAAAAATAGAGGAGGTGAAAAAACAAATAAAAACAAAAATAGTACAAGAGTAAAGTAAGTAAGTAAAGTAAGAGTAAACAAACTCAAGATAGAAAGGGTGTGAGAACTTTACACAAAGGAAACTTACAAAGATTGGAACAAATAGAGAGCCAAAAAGAAACATGGACAATGAAAAAAAATGGAACACTTGCAGAGAAGTGTTAAAGAAAACAGCAACTGAAGTGTGTGGAATAAAAAAATGTAATAAACAGAAAAGAACAAGATGGTGAAATAAAGAAGTAAATGCAGAAATAAAAAGAAGAAAATGGCATGAAAAAAATACATCGAAACGATAAAAAGATAATCACACAAGTAAAAGCAAAATCATTGAAAGAATTTTAAAAAAGAACTATAAAAAGAATATGTAACAAATAATAGAAACTTTTGGACGATATACGACACATAAAGGAAGTAAAACGAAAGAAAATAAACGCAGTTAGAGATACATCAAAGTAAATCCAAATAAACCCAGAACAAATAGACAGGGTTTGTAAAGAATGTTATGAGAAAAAATTTAATAACGAAGTAATAAAGGAAGAAAGTGTAAGAAATGAAGAGAGAAAAAGAAACAGAATAATTATTATACATAAAAATAGACAAGCAAGTGGAGGTGACGAAATTGAAAGTTAGAATAAACTGGCTGAGGAAAATATAATAGCCGGGAAAAAACAAATAATCCCTAAAGACTGGCAGAACAACATTATCGTGCCAATATACAAAAAAAGAAAACATGTAAATTGCGACAACTACAGAGCAATATGTCTATCATCAGTATGCTTTAAATTATATACTAAAATAATATAGAAGAAACCAAGATTAGAAGTAGAAATTAAAATGCGAGAAGAACAAGCGGCAATTAGACAAGGAAGACAGACAAATGACAACATGTATCTTACTAGAAAGCAACAGATAAAATAAATAGAAAAAGTAAAAATGGAAATTACCGAGGAAAAAAGTAAGCTTATGATAATCAGCGGCAAAGAAGATAAGGACGATAATGAAATAAAGATAAAATGTAAAAACTCAGAATTGGAAATAGTTACAAATCACCGTCTAACATCCGATGAAGAAATTTTATTTTACTCCTTGTACCACCCTGTCCAACTTACAATGTAATTTATATACCTGTATGGGTATTAGTTAATGCCACAGTGTCGCTACTGCAAAACTGTAGTGTGGCATTAAAGTGATGGCTCAATGTCCTAAGAATACGGTTTAGTAAGGCTTTACATTGATACCTCCCGGTGCTGAACGTGTTAATCATGGACGTATAAACACAGATGGACTCAGTTATTCACATAAAATTGTGTAGTCAAAATTATTTGAGTAGATCACATTCTCAGCACCTTCAACTGTAGTCACGTTTTGTTTTAAAATTTCTTATTATCGAGTCGCTGAAAATATTACTCCGTATTTTATATTCTACAGGTGCTATCAAACCAAAATAATAATTTATTGGTCATATTAATATATTTATTTGTAATCAAAATATCAAGTGTGTACATAGTGTGTATTATCATTTAATAATAACGTATAATAGATATCAATCAATTATTTTATATGTAGAAGCACTGAAAACTATTTATAAATGGCAACGGTTGTTTACATTTCTCTGTCTTATGGATCTGCGTCAAAATTCAAATGATGTTCCATGTTTGTTTACTTTTTACAGTAGATGAGGAAAAGGTGTTTTTCGATATTTTGGCTGTATTTTGAGTTATATTTGTGAAAAGTGAAATAAAATAAACAAAATATTTACATCCCGATCTCTCATTTCATTTGTAAGTACATATAATTTACATTATTTAAGATGAGGAAATGAGGAAGCGTGTTTGTTTACATTTTAATAGGCGTACCATTGGGTTTATTCATGTTCATTAATGTATTGAATAAGATATTAGTTCATAAAATTAGTAGACATTTTTAAATTGTAAGTAGACATCTTCTGATTAAAAAAGATCTGTTTAGTGCCTTTTTAATTTTATATTTTTCATGGATACAAATAAATTAGTGAAATGAATAAAACTCATTTATTTTTCTTTGTAGGTTTCCAAATAATATTGACGATCGAACTATTTGGGTAGCAAATTTAGGAGAAAACATAAAGATTTTTTATTGTAGCATTATTTTGATACCCATTAAAAAATTAACTTAAATTCAACTATATTTAATTGTATGAATTTTAAAGCAAATAAAATTGTATTTTAATTTTTCTATAAAGACGTGATTTGTTAATAGTTAAACTCTAGTTTTTTTTAATTCTTTGAACGTGTTTTTATACATTATTACTACTTCCAATTTTTAAAATCTGAATAATTACCGGAGAGTTAAAAATTCAATCACGCTTATGCTCATTGCGGAAGCATCACATTCTATCGAAGCTTCAATACATTGTGTGTTAAAGGTATCTTATTGCTGTGTGAATCTATGTTTATACGTCCATGGTGTTAATAATATTATATTGAAAAAAAAAATTGAAAAAAAGCTTAAAATTCAGCAAAGTAGAAAAACCACAGCGGCATGGAATATTTAATTTTAACTGGATAATTTTCAATTGGTTTATTTTAAAACTACAATTATCTGATATGTAATTCGTAATTAGGAATAAATAACTATGTGTGCAAACAATTTGCTTAGTGCTTCATTGTATTACACCCCATAACCAACTATGTAAATAGATGCAAGCAATATCTTATAGCACACACATTGCCATAACTCGGCCTGTATTAGGGCTAATAACACGGAACATCGATATCGTATTAAGCCGCAATCTGATCAGTATGAAAATCCACCGACGAGCTATGGAAAATTTGCGTATAGGTAATTTTCGAAGGAAGCAATTTTCCTCTAACGATAAATCAAAATGGAGGCATTGAAATCGGTGCAGATTACCATAGGAAAGCTGAAGAGAACGGGACTCGACAAAAAGTTGTAGTTTTAGTAAAACGGATGCTACGAAACCGTACTTGGAAACGCGATATATCAGGAACGGATTTGGCGAACAGAACAGATACGAAATAAATTTTAGTTATTAGAGATTTATTAATAAATATTTTTAGGCCAATGTATCAGATATAGTGTAATTTTAGTTAAAAAACGTTTATGGTGACGTTTCAATTTCTACCTAAAAAATCGTTCTTAAAATACAAATTAAACAAATTTTTTGATTACTTGCTAATGCATATTCAAAATTCAGACAATTATATATGTTTAAACTAGATGACTTTAAAGTGATATTATCAATATTTTTAAAGTGTTTATTACTGTTTAAAGTGCATTCCTGGGACAACTATTGGAGAATAGTTCACTTAATTCATCATGATTAACTAGTCTATATTTGTTCACTGCTACACGTATCTTGAGCTTCTTGCATCCAATTTTGTGGCAATTTGCTTTATTTCGTCCGTCCATCTAGTTGGTGGTCATTCTGTGTTTTAATATGCCTCTTGTCTTAATTGCCATTCCAAAATCTTTCTGATCCAACTATCATCCGTGAATCTGGTAACATCTGTCCTGTAATTTTTTTTTATTTTTACGTTTGGTATTTTATCATTAATGGGAACACTTAACATTGATCTTTCCGTAGCGTGGTGCGTAACTCTTATTTTATATATTGGTCCTTTTGTCTGAGTTAGTTGAACCTTATGTAAGGATCGGTAAAACATGTTGATAAAAAATCTTTCTTTTTAATAAAGTTAGACTTTGAACAGTTTGTTCAATCTAGATATTTGTAAGCTATTACTTGGCCGATTAATCGGCATTTAATCTGCTTTTTATTGCTGACTACAAGGTCGGTCATAAATTTTGTCTCTAAGGTGTTAATTTTAAGACTAATTGCGTTTGATGCTTAATAGAGGATATTCAGTATATTCGTAGCTTAATCAACTCTATTAATCAGATATTATATTAACGTCATCGGCAAAATGTATGTGGTTCAGATCCTCTCCATGTAGATTAATTCCCATTATTTATTATTCTCTCGTACCATTCGCTTGAACATATGTTCATGTACAGCTGTAATCAACTTTGATTTATCTATACTATCAGATGCCTTTTTATAATCTACGAATACAAAAAAGACAGGCTTGTTGTATGCTGTGCATTTTTAAATTAGCGTTTTAATAACTTGAAGATGATAATTTGTTCCGTATCTAGAGTGGAACCCAGCCTATATGCAAGTTTGATAACTATTTAGTTTGTTCACAAGCGATTTTATTATTATCTTCATGATCAGTTTCTAGGTATGGAAGAGTAAACTAATAGATTTGTTGTTCTTTCGAGCTAAAATGTCACCTTTTTTGTGCATTATGGTTATTATTGCATTATGCCATTAAGAGGAGGTTACGTCTCTTGTAAAACAAACATGGAACATATTTTTCAGCACATTTAATAACGTTTCTCCTCTTTCTTTGATGTGTTATATGACTGTACCATATTCTCCAGGTAATTTATTGTTTTTCATCTCCAAGAAAGCTCTTTTTATTTTCTCTGTTGTGATATCTAATATGTCTTTTGAGTCTAAATTTGGACTTTTAGTATTTGACTTTGATAAGTATCTGGAAGTTATTTTTTGGCGCAGAAACTGTAAACTTTATTTTTTATCTATGGTTTGAGTTATGTGTTCAGTGTTAATGTTTTTGAAATTTGTTTAAATTTATTTTGAGGTATCTTTGTTAAACTGTCTGTGTAATTGTTACAAAATTACAAAGTAAAATGGGAAAATCCCAGTAGTTAGCTGTATACCATAGTTTAAAAAAACTTACATAGAAGTAAAAACTTGTAAATAATGGTTTATTATTTATTAAAAATAATTAAATTTTATCCAAAAGAATTACAATTATTCCAAACCGTTTTTGGTCCAGTCTGACCATTATCAGTAAAACATTTTGTAAAGTAGTTAAAACTAGCTCCTGAAATGGGTTTAAAAAACTTAAAATTGGATAAAAATAATAGTTATATTTATTAAGGTAATGACGGTCGATATTAAAAAATTTCACCTAAAGGGAACAGACTTTCTCCCTATGTCACGGCAGAACAACGATCGGTCAATTCTATGTAACAAATGTCTACTCGCTTGACTCTCGGACAAAAATTGACGTATATTACGAGACTTACGACGAGACCTTTCGATCCATATATACATTGTGGGGTCTAAAACTTAAAGTAAATTTTAACTTCCGGTCATCTCAAAACCGGAAGTAAATTTTTGTACCAAAAGTATATCTTGACAATCTCATACGTAATACTAATAATATTCCGAAAAAATATTTTATTTATCTAATATGGTTTTTGAGTAAAGTGGTGGACAAGAAAAGGGCTTAGCGTTTTAGTATATAAGATACTAAGTATGGGCATTCAGTGGACAGCTCTAGGGATGCGCTACTAAAAACAACATTAAGGTAACACAGAGACTTTAGAATAATGTACTTAGGACCAGCGTTGATGCTCCTTGGTTTGTAATAATGAGTGTATCTATCAAGATCTAAAAATGGAGACAGTAGAACAAATAATCGCCAAATGTGTCAGCAGACATAAAGAACGTCTATTTTATTATGTAAATATCTGGACCATCCGACTCCTTGACTCCTTGACAAAAGATATAGAAAAAACAGTCAAGAATACAAAATAATTAATGTAAAAGCAGAGCATTGCGCAAGCTACATATATTTATGTAAAGGGAAAATATTACTGTAAGTTAGTATCTACCTTAAATCTAAATGTTTACCTTTAAATTTTTTTGTGAAGATACCGATTTGTGAAAACCGGATCGATTAAAAATATTTAGTTATTATTCTGTAGTCTAATTGCATTTAGTGTAAGAAAATGCTTCGAGTTCGAAGACATCAAAATTATCACCATTCAAGCGATTTTAATAGGGGCAGAATTATTGCGTATAGAGATATGGGTTTGTCGTATCGCGAAATAGGCCGTCGTGATAATTGTACGGCAATGACGGTTATGCGTGTCTATCGTGTGTGGACAAAAGAAGGTAGAGGAACACGAATAAGATCAACTGGTCAACCGAGGCGTACCACAGAGCGTCAAGATAGGCGCTTTAGATTACTGGGTCTGCGAGACAGTTTTGCTACTACACGTCAAATTTCTGACTAATGGTTTGGATTAGTAGATAGACCTGTTAGTATGCGTACACTATACCGTCGCATTCGAGCCTTTGGACTGGTTTCATTCTGCCCACGACTAGTGCTTCCTTTAACTGCAGACCAGTGTCATTAACGTTTGAATTAGTGCAGAGAACAGCAGCATTAGGTGGCAGAATGGCGTAATTTAGCATTCAGCGATGAATCACGATTCTGTTTAAGAATGCATGATGGTCGTAGGATGGTAAGACGCTGCCGTGGAGAGCGACGAGATATCGGGTTTGCTGTTAAGAGGCATGTGTACACAGTTGAAGTAATGGTTTGGGGGGCTATTGCCTATGGTAACCGATCACCACTTGTGTTTATTCAAGGCAACATGACAATTGCTCATTATGTTGATGACATCTTACAAACAACTTTACTGCCATCGAGAAGACCTTTTTTAGCAAGATAACGCGCGTTTCTATATTGCTCGTTAAACTATGGACTTTCTCCAAGAAACTGGCGTTAATGTTTTGCCGTGGCTTCCCCGTGTTCCGAAATTAAATCCTATCGAACGTGTGTGGGATGTGATTGGAAAGAGACTGTCCACTTTGCACCATCCTCCACAGACTATGGCACAGTTAATACATGAAGTTCAAGTTGCTTGGAACGCCTAGATCTCATCTTGTCAATGCCTAGACGTATACAGGAGTGTATTCAGCTACGGGGTCGATAAACACATTATTTATTTTTTTTTATTACTTGTTAACAAAAATTCTTGACAACGTTATTGATTCATTCTTGATGTAAATCTACTATGTTGACTATGGTAGAAATTAACTATATTTCTTGTCTTGTTTTTGAAATATTTAATATTTTTTTCTAGACGTATAGATTCTTAGTAAATTGATGTTTTCCGTTCTCCCCTCCCCCTTTTCGATGGTTTTTAGCGCTTCAATGACAATTTTGCCTCTAACGACTGTGGCTGGAGTATTATTTCCTTTTATATTAAGTATATACAAATCATTGCAAGTACCTTAATTTGACAAATCATATCTTGGTTACCGTTAGACCTAGAATATTTGATAATAGACTATTTTAAGTACAGAAAATAACCTTTCTTTTTATTTGGCAATTTAAATAAAAATCGTAAAAAGCAGAAAACTTTGAATAACCGATTAAAATCTTGCTTAAAATTAGTTCTAATATGTACTACTGCAGACCATTTTAAAAGGTAGTTAACTTTTTTTTTAATTAAATCTACTAACGCGTATGCCTAAAACTGTGTAGAAACCTGTTAAAGATAAATGTTTGCGAAAAAATAGTAGGAAAAATTGCAAAATATTGTGAGACTGGTGAACTTTGAAAAATGGTATCTGGGATACTGTAAATCCGAAATATTTTTACCAAACGTCATTTTGGTCATAACTATAACTGTACCCAAGTAAAAAAAGTTATAGGATAAAAAAAATCGCTTGTGTTTCTGTTTTTGCTTCGTTTCTAACCCTTAACTTGGCGCACCCATAACCGCTGTGGTAAAAATGTTTTTGCTTACTGAATATTATCTTTAGAGGGTTCCATTTTTAGAGTGAATTACATTTTATTTTTATTTTAATTTTTTTTGACATTTTATTGACATTGGATCTCATAAGATACACTGCTAGGCGTACCGTACATTACAATGTATCTCCCAAGACACATTACCAGGAATACTATAAAACAAGTACTGATGACCAATGGATACATTGCCAGGTTATTAGAAAAAAACCTCCGTATCTAGAAAGATATATTGCAAAGTTGTATATTTGTCGTTTGGACCATTATATTAAATAATATTGGGTCATTGAATTAAATAAAAATTATCAAATTTTCACAAAATATAATAAAAAACATTAAACAAATCTGCAATTATTTCGCTAAAGGTCTTTAGCATTTTCAAGTGTTTTATCAAAACAAATGTAGATTTGTTCATTGTTTTCATTACATTTTGTAGTACTGTGTTTTACTTCAATTTATTATGAACAGATAGGTACCATAAAGTAGGGATTTAAACCATAAATATAATATGGGATCAATTAATATCAATCACTTACATTTAAAAATTATAAATAAATTACAAAGATGATCAAACATTTATTTTTACAGCTTAAATTAAAAACTTCAAATAAAACTTGGAACACTCAAAAAATAAAAGTAAAAAGTAATAACTATAAGTTAGTGTTGGTATTAATGTAGGTGTTAATGATGGTAAATAAGGTAGTGCATGAAAATAGATGTTCTGATTATTGGATACAATGTTCTGAGATTTAGCAAAAAATGGCGTTAAATTATTCATATTAAAAATATTAGAAAAAACATCCTATGTAGCATATCTGGAGGTTAAGAGTTCTCAATTAAAATATTTTTTAACAAATGCAGATCTTCTTGTAGATAATCTGGATGAGAAAGTCCCTTTTATTGACTTCAACTCATCAAAAACATATATATACATATATATATATATATATATATATATATATATATATATATATATATATATATATATACAATACTCCAATAGTTGGGTGTGCAGCGGAAGATGGGACAAAGAAGTACTCTTTTTAGTTAACCAAGCTTTCGCAAATCTTTATTTGCATCATCAGGGTGCTACAATAAACAGAATTAGTATAAATTACAAAGTAAGACTTACTTTGCCTCTTACACTAATTGAGGTTAGTTGTCTTGACGTTTATTAAATAAAACTGGTAACTCATTTGACCCCTACAACTATGGCGAAAACTATCCAAAAATTGATTTAAAACGTTCTTTAGCATACATAAAACACTTAGAACACACATACATAAACATTTAAATAAAATTATGTTAAAATAGTTACAAAACATGTACGTAGTCACAATATAAAATTATAGTTATAAATATTTTTATAAGAAACAAAGAATTGCTTGTGAATTCGTTGCTACCAACTTAAAACGACAGAACGTTAGATCTTAAATGATAACGATGTAAAGGTGATAGTATATCTGATAGAAGCTGAACTTGTTGAAAAAGAAAAGATGAAAAGACTTATTTTAGAAATAGGAGAGATATTCTATATCTCATATATAATTAAACTTATATTGTTGTCGATGAATTGTCTGTATTAGTAGATTCATGTTTATCTAAAGTTAACAATAATAAATATAAGTTGCTTAAATTCTTGGTATCTGTCTTTTTATTAATGGTTTCTTTTTCTTGAAAAAGCCATCTCGAGAAACAATCTTTTTGAATAATTGCTCTCCGTGGATAGGATTTTTACATTTGAAAAATCGAAAGAGTGTCCTGTTGTGTTAACATGTGTGGCTAGGGAACATCTATCAGGGTGTAACCTAATGTCACTCTTGTGAAGAGTTAAACGGCTGGAAACTTTTTGGGAGGTGTGACCTATATAAGAACCTTCACAGCCTAAACAGTTAAGTTTGTAGACCACATTACTTTTATCTAAGTTTGGTACTTTATCTTTCAATGACTTGTACAGAGATCCCACAACTAGAGTGCTTTTATAAGCAATTTTTACATTTGGTAGGTATTGAGCAAAAATTCTGGTCAATTTGGGAGTGACGTCCTTAACAAATGGAAGTGATGCAAAAGATAATATTAGGAATATTATTAGTCAGTGAGTGGAAAACAGAGGTAATTTTCATATAACCTGTATTTTGGGAAGGGTTTACTTGTGTGTTGAGTATAACAGAGGATGTGTTAAAGATGATTTTCCTAAGTAAGGATTCGGGGTAAGAATTATCTAGGAACAACTGTAAAAGGATGTTAAGATTCTTCTTTCTAAAAATAGGGTCAGCTAGTTTACAAACTCTTGTGGTCATTTGTTTTACTAGATTAATTTTCATGCTTGACTTGTGGTAAGAGTGGTAGTTGAGATATCTTTCAGAGTTACACTTTTTTCTATACCAATCAATTGTAATGATGTTACCCAGTTCCCTGATGAATATTATGTCGAGAAAAGGAACCGATTAGAAAGGAAACAATATTGATGAACTGTAGGGTAAATATATAAAAATTGGCCCACATTACAAAAGCAGGTAAAATAAAAAAAATGTGATTAAAAAAGTATTTGTAAAAAAACAATGTGGTTAACTAAATATTTGTTTTCTCAGATTTATCTATTTACTAATTTTATTGCAGCGTGAACAATATTTTTCAAAATTCTAAACAGATAATAGAGTAAACTCTAGCAAGACATGTAATAAAAATAATGTAATTACTACATCTTTCCTAATTAAACTATAAAATCAAGACTCATCATCATTGTTCTGACTTTACAACCCTGCGTGGGTACTAGTCTTGTCAAGAATTTCTCTCCAGTCGTCCCTATCAATCGCCTTCCTCCGCAAAGCACGTATTCAGATAGTTCTCATGTCTTCATTGATGTTGTCAAGGAACCTTGTTCTGGGTCTTTCCCTTTTTCTCTGACCACTGGCTCTATCACGGAGCGTTCTACTAACTGAGCCAATTTCTTTTATCTGCATTACATGCCTTACCCACCTCAAACGTCCTATCTTAATATATTTTATGATATCGGGTTCCTAGTATATTCAGTATATTCTATAAAGTTCTAAATTGTATCGTCTTCTTAACATTCTATTGTCATTATTCACTGTTTCATAGATTCGCTTTAGCACTTTTCTTTAAAAACATCCTAACATGTTTTCGTTACTCTTTGTTCCAGCTACATTTTATTTTGGCATTTTTCGATATAATTGTGAATTTAATCCCAATTTAGCATTTGTTGGTCGTGCAAATTCTGCAGTTTATTGCTGCAGTGCTCCCATGGGTACAAATTCAAAATAATAATTATACAAGGTGAATCAACCATTGTGAAACTTTGGCTTAAATGGAAAATTCAATAAGGTTTTTGTTGATTCTGTTGATGACCCCTATAATTATTTAAGAATATGACGTTTGTATTTGTAATGCTATCTCCGTATTATATATATATATATATATATATATATATATATATATATATATATATATATATATATATATATAAAATTCAATAAGGTTTTTGTTGATTCTGTTGATGACCCCTATAATTATTTAAGAATATGACGTTTGTATTTGTAATGCTATCTCCGTATTATATATATATATATATATATATATATATATATATATTCTTATGATTGTTTAATTTGGCTTTAATCTTAGTTTATTGAGCCAATAAAAAAATATAACTTATTTGTTATCAAAAGTAAAATAAACTCCTTATATTACCTGTGTTCGATGGATTCAAAGATTTTCTAGTTGTCTTTTATCGGGATAGAGAAGAAGGATAAGAATAAAAAAAAATATTATATTACAAAAATTTACGTTTCTTTATTTTATATGAACGAATAAAACAATTACCAAATTCTGCCGTTATCTTATCAATCATCATACAAGAAAATAAATCAAATTTTTATAATAATAAGATTTTAAATCTACATACATTTATATTAAGTGAAAACCAATTTTATTTAAATTTTTCTTTACATGAAACAAGAAACAACAAAACTTTAAACTTTTGATTAGCCTAACAAAACCTCAGTTCTTAAATTTGAATGCTAATGACCATGATGTCAAACAGATCCTTCACAGATATAAAATTCAACTGTACAAAACACTTACAGCTTATTTTCTTATTGGGTTGTATGTTGGAACATACCCAGAAAAATCCAGTCTCCTCAACGATGTGATCTCTCCTTTTTGGCACCTAGGCTCCTTCCTGACGTCTCTGCAAACCTGCTGCACTAACCAAAAATACTTGATGCACTTCTCCAAAAACTCAACTGCTCATTAATGACACAAGGACCTCCTTTTGTCAACTTGATGCCGTAAAACTACTTTCACAAATCTTTACTAAATGCCAACCATAGATACAAGGACCTCTTTTAATCTACTTGCTATCTCCTTCTGCATAACTATTTAATTCTTTTCACAATGCCGGTATCCAACTCACGAACCACACCCTATTTTGAGACAAACGACTGTTTCCTTCGATGACCAAATTATAAATGACTTCTCCGGTTCTCCTGATCGGCTCACAAATTCCCATTTAAAAACGACCGTCCAATCAAAAGCTCAAATTGTGTTTAACATGATTTTGGAAAAGCCTAATTTCGGTTTCAGAAAAAATCTAAATAGCTTACTTTAAAATTTTTTTTGTCAATACACAATTTATACATATTTCAAAAGATTAAAATATGGTCATTTAATACTCGACTATACAAACAATGAAAAGATTAACTTACAGGTAAAATGTCTTCTAATTCTAAACAAAGGTTTTTTGATAATTTTGTTTGAAACGGAAAAAGGTCGTTCAAAATGTCTGGAGGGCAAACAATGGACTGAATAACATTGTGATTTGCGGTAATAGACAAATATTTAATTGTAGTTATCCAAATATAATTAGTAGATCACCTAATAATTGATAATAAGCAATTTTCTTTAATATAATTATGATTCACATTGATTACATGAAGATATTTATAATTTAATGAGGTAAGTTGAAAAGTTCATAATAGTTTAGTTAAGTTCTTTAACAACCACAATTATTGTCAATATATCCTTATAATGATTGATAAGAATGTACTTTTATATATTAGCATATTCGGCATATCGCTAATATTTCTCAGTTATATATTTAGCTTCATTTAAACATTTTAGTGTTAACACAAAATGAGCTTCTGAAATTAAAATAACATATTTTTATCAATAAAATTTTAAAATTTTTGAACTAAGTGCGACTCAAAATATTTTTTATAATATAGTAAAGACAATTACACCTTTTCAATTGATAAGAAACCTAACTGCTTATTAATTTGATGATTGGTATTTTGTTTTAGAAATGGATCGAAGTCATTACTTCAATAACTTGAAATTATGATGTAGCAAGCAGATATCTAGAGAAATTAAAACTAATCAACAACATAGATCCCTATACTATTTCAGAAATTGAATTAAGTTACAATCCAAATGATTTTCCCCCAACAAGTAGCATAGATGTAGTGAGCTATTTAGTGTTGAGCACCAGTTTTTACTCACAACATCAAATTAAAGCTTACCAAAGTCTGCAAGCATACAAATACTTTGAAGCAGGTTTTGTGAGTAATTGTGGTTCAAAATTTGTAAATGACAAGTGACATTAGGGAAAGTGAGTATAGCATTTGAGGAGCAAATGTTTTTTGCTAGTTGTTACAATATGTTAACTTGTTCTTTTATTGTTACAGATTAAACATTCACAAAAAATGAACGAGCTACCACTACAAGCATGGGTTAGGTGCAACCAAGATGGAAGTGTAGAAACAGGACATTGTACATGAATGGCAGGATAGCCACGTGTTGGTGTGATATTGTATGCACTACAATATATAGCTGCATGAAGATAATATAGCATGTACAGATGTGAGGTCCCTCTGAAATGTGTCCAAAACTGCAAAGGTTGAATGTAAACCAATTAGAGGTATTGTTTTTTACAAAATATTTTCTGGATCATGAATTCCCTCAGAAGTGCTTTGCATGAGTGATGACCATATTATACAGTTTTTGACTGACATCGAAAAAGCTGGAAGTTCATCCGTTTTAAGCAAAGTGACAGAACCATTTGCTGAACGAATGGCTGAGTCATTAAGAAGAATGTCGATATCACCAATTAACCCATTTTCTTTGTTACATAATTTTATACACATACATTCAGTTAATTAAAGTTGGTGATAACTTTGTTATAAGTTAGGATGAAAGTGAATGTATAACCACTGAGAAGAGCACATGAGACCAAAGTAAGTCAGAACAATTGTTTCATCAATGAAGAGGAAGAATAACAGTATCGAATTTTAAAGCAGCTGCCAATTCTCGCATTGAAAAACCGTCATTATCCCTAAATAAAACTATATGTTATCCAGTACAACATTTGTTCAAAACCAGTGCAACAGAGTGGGGGAAAAATTATAAAAAAATGCAATAGAACCTTTCCAAAAATATTCATATAGTACCCATAAAAATCTAGTCATAAACATGCTGGATTTTTCATTAAGCCTGAATTTCCACAACTTGGTGCAACTCCTTATGCAGTGGTTTTTGCAAATATTGCAGCAAGGGTGCTTAGAAATGAAATGTTCTTATTTATTAAAAGATATGTCAATAGCAGAGTTCATAAATTTACCTTCATTATGTCTTATTAGAAATCCTGATGGAGAAGTTCGATTAAATAGACAACATAATATCACTATCAAATGGCTATCTCCAAGTTTACTATTGTCAGTTTGTAATATGGTCTCCAACAGAATTATATCATGAAAAAATTATGTGTAACGAAGAATTTTGAAAATTTTACATGGAAAAAGCAAGTTTTTCTCATAGAAACTTATAATTCTTGTGTTACTTTGCAATATTTGCAATATTTGCAATAAAAGAGTTACTTTGCAATATTTTAGCAAACTTAACATGGTGTACATGTAAAGGCATAGATGATGGCCAACCAATGATAAAATGAAAACTGCAGTATTTCTTGGTTTCACTTTAAATGTGTGAATCTCTTAGAGGTACCTACTTACGAGGTACTTTATGGTTTTGTGAAGCTTGTTCTCCTTAGATGTGGAATCTTTCTTTTTACTGTGTCAAGTAAATTTTTTGTTTGTAAATATTAAATTAATAATTTTTAAAATAAATAATTAAATTATCAATAAAACGTAAATATAGTAAATTTGATTCTCAATATATTTTTTTAATGTTGGCGTTCTTTATTTTGCAGCATTTTATATTCGAACATAATATAGTATATAGTTGTGAATAAAACAAATTCAAAATAAATGTTTTTTTATTACAAATGTATCAAAATTATATGTTATAGAAATTGATTATCATATGTTAAGCAATAATAACAATATAATAATGGTGCAACTGTTTCCATTCGGTGAGTGTCTTTTAAAAAGGTTTCAAATTTTAGAGCAAAATGATTCTTTATTCATCAATTACAAATTCCAAATAAAAGTACAATTTATTATGATACTTTGAAAATGAGAGAGAATAATATGCTTACATTACACTTTAAGTTAAAAAAAATAAGGAAAAAACAAGAATCAAATTATATTAACAGAACTGAATGTACATACAAGTTGAGAGTATAACTAATAATGGCAAACTAAAAGCATATATTAAGGAAAAGAATAATTGTAGGACATATATTTATAGGCGCACGACACAAGAATACTATTTGGTCTAGTAAAGATTGTTCTTCGCCTACCATTTATTAATGTCATCGGAATAATTTACTGAGTTATTCTAAATTTATTTCAGATCATTTCAATAATTATTTCTACATTAATTCTTAGATGTTCGATCGATTTGGTTTCTTCCAAATTAACTGGATGCATTTGGGTTTTTTTCTGCCTAAATTCAGGAATTTTTACTGACCCATGAAATAATTTCACAAATTATTTGTTTAGGAATCTTCTTCACAACAGAAATTTTTTTTTGAAAAAGTCCTAAGCTTAAACATTTTGGTCCGTTTTTCAATCACTGAACTGATAATTTAACTCACAATTTATATAATTAATCGAAAACACTATTAACTTGCAATACGATTCAATAGTTTGTTTGCCCTCCAGACACCATATTGGATTTAATTTGACAGCTCGTTGGACTGCCCCATACAGATGATTTAACTCACTAGCAAAATTAACCCCACCACCTTTATTATTATTTTGTTTACATTGCCTGTGACAGTTTATTTAGTAAATTTGTGTCATCGAAGGATGTTTGACATATAGTCGTTGTACGACATTGTTGCAAATCTGTTTCCATGTTAATAACAATTCTAGAATCATTTGTAATTAAAATTAAATTTGTAATTAAAATTAACAATTTTAAATTGTAATTTTATCTCATTGTAAGTGAATATTGTTTAAGTTCAAATTTTAGTGCTTATTTATTTTTTGTGATTTTAAAAATGCCACTCGTTCCACTGATGCTGCTAGGGCAGTGGCTTTAGTTGATGCTGGTTATAGTCAACGCCATATCACTGGTATACTCGATGTACCCAGAACTACGGTACAAGATGCCATCAGACGATTTCGGGAGACAGGTTCGTACAACCACAGCCCAGGTCAAGGCCGAAAACGATGCACTTCAGTTTGAGAAGACGGCTTCATTGTCACTAAAGTATTGAGAAATCGTATTTGCACCGCTCTTAAAGCTGGTAGGTCTTTTCTTGAGGAGAGAAACGTTAGAAGAACGAAAAACGAGAAGAAGACTGTCAGATATAAACTTGAGTGCTTTTCGTCCAGCTCGCGCACCACAACTGCTCCCACAACACCGTAGGGCTAGACTTCATTTTGCGCGAGAATATGTTAACTGGACTATGGCGGATTAGAAGAATATACTATTCTTAGATGAGAGCAAAATAGCCCTAAAAGGTCCAGATGGACGCCAACGTATCTATAGGCGTCAAAATGAAAGATTTGCTGCATGCGCTATAACCGAAACAGTAGCTTACTGAAGAGGATCAATAATGATTTGGGGAGGTATTCCTTACGAAGCGCGTACTGATCTGTTGTGTTCGGTAGAGGCAGTGTGAGTGCCCAAGTATACTAGAAGATCTCCAAAACCATGTTATGCCTTTTGCATCATTTTTTGGTGATAACTTCAGACTAGTGCATGACAATGCACGTTGCCATACAGCAAGATCTACCCGTGACTTACATTAATGAGTACTAGTACTACTAGAAACGGTTTCAAAAATTGTTTGATATCAGCTTTTGTTCGTAAGTTATAGCCCATTGTAAATTTTAAAATTGACACACTGTATAATTTCCGAATGAATATAAGAGCAACTGATTCTGAAAATATAGCGACTAAAGACTATACTTACACATTTCCTATTAAGTTAAATTTATACTATTACAAATAGCATAACAAATATTGTCATAATAAACTCGATGAATAGTAGTACTTCTTTTTCTCTTGTTAATCTTTCGATTTGTTAATAGACTGTGTTATTTCTTTCGAGGTGTACTGACAAAATAAATATGTCTTAATCTCTTCAATGGTCCCATTTTCTTGCGTTGTTCAAGTGACATTCATTAGAGACTAGTAAAATTGTAGGTAGTTTGCCTCGGTAGATTCTTTTCAAGCGACCGTATCATTGATATTTTCTTTGACTTCCCATTTTTCTGCAACTGAGAAAAATAATAGTACTACGAATATTATTGTTAATATGCTCCGTATTTAGAGGCCTATTATGGAAAGTAAGGCCTGTAATAATACCTGAACGGAAAAAAAGAACACTATCAAAATAGTTTTTTGGGAAAACTGATTTATAATAAAGAAAATATATACACTCACCCACCATTTAGCACTATTGGCGCTGTCTGTATTTAAAATTCAATTCAAAAATTAAAAAATAGCTCCAAGTCTATTAAAGCTTCTAATAAATAGAGAAAATTCATTTCTCCACATCACTGGCGCCGGCCAATTAACAGTTTCGATTTTCGCTCAAACATCTAGTTGGCACTCGTTCATTATCTCCTTCGGGTATCGGAGTAATTTCCCTGGGGTGACCTACGCGACCCCAAACACACATGTGCGTAAACAGGCGCTGAATTAACCACCGCTCTCTTGTCGCTTCTTTGATTTTACCCCTATTACGAAATTGCTTCTGTGTTCGATGATAGAAGATTTAATTTTTGTTAATTGCGAGAAAAGAAATAAAAACATAATTATGCCTATCTGCAGCGTTGGCGAAAATTTAGTATTGAATTTTCAGAAAACTGTGTGAACGTGGAATTGGCGAATCTAATAACGAAAAGATAATTCAAGATATTTGTTTTGGAAAAAATTATTTTAGATGGTTTACGTTAATAGTGCCCATTTTAAAATCAAGGACCCAAAATCTTAAGGAGAAAGCTGACGCACTATCTGTTCCAGGATTTTATTTATTTACGAATATTTTATATGGTATAGGAATTGGACAAATTATGAATTTATATTATTAAACTAAAGGCAAGAAAAAAGGTATTTCCAGGACTTCCGATTTTCACTTCAATATTCAACTCAAATCATGAAAATGTTAATAAAACTTTTTGTTTAGACTTCACACTTGGGTTTGATAATCCACAGGAGAATAATGAACTTAAGAATTATAATCTACACACATTATACAAATACATTATACATTAAACAAATTTTCCGATGCTTTGTCAGATCTGCCAAAAGTCTGTATGAACTTGATCCATCGGTAAAAGTTGATGAAATTTTGGTAAGCTTTAGAAAATAAGTTCGTTTTAAAATATACATGTATAATAAACCAGGTAAATATATAAACCATGTATAATGCCAATGATAGTGGCAAAGACTTCAGTAGAATAGATGTATCAGACGAATACAAGAAATTGTTTTAAATATTTAGTAAACGTATATTTTACATAGCAAACAAATAAACAACCACTGTAAGCATAAAAAGTTAGTCACTTTCATCAGTTTCCACTAAATTGGTTTTACATCGGTGACAGGTAATCGTAGTTTCACTGTGCTCTTGACAGACAATATTGCGCAACGTACCCGCTTTTTTCTTGGTACATCATGTTTTTGTTCCTCTTCTTTAGGTTTGTTAGTCGTTAAAAATAACTGAATATCTGAAGGTAACGACGACATTTTAGACCTTTTCTCTAAGTGAGATTTCATAAGTTGAAATGATAAATTTTTAAGAAAAATTCTTCTTGGCCTCTTTGCGTTGTTTTGGTTACTGTTATATAAAATCTGGGCATTAATTCCAGCAACATTGAAAAGAGCATAAAATAATGATAAGGGCCACCTTCTGGTGTTTCGCTAAACAAAATATCCCCCACATAATTGGTCGATTGTATCGACGCCACCCTTGGTCTTGTTGTAGTCAAGAATTATCTCGAGCTTTCCAGTTTTTTCGTCAATTTTTTCATCATCATGCATAGTAGAAAGAATACTACAGATTTTGACTTTTTCGGAACGTAAGATACCATACACTTCTCTTTTTGAAAACCATGGCACGAAGATCCAGTTGCACGATCTTTGTGGGGCCAAATCTTGGGAGGTATTTCTGATTTATTTTTTCGCAGAGTATCAATGGTTGTAATTTTTTGTTTCAAAAGTGAACATGCCAAAGGATAGCTGGTGTACCAATTACCGGTGGTCAGATTTCTATTAGTACCTTTTATATGCGCAAGTAGTCTGTTTACTATATCAGATGGAGAGTTATATTTACAGTAGGGCCCCTCAGGCTGTTTGCCACAGTAAACTTCAAAAGCACCGGTATAATAAGTTTCGGCATCGCAAAGCGCAAAAAATTTTAAACCTTATTTGGCCGGTTTATTCGGGATATATTTTATAAAGCTGCATTGTCCTCTAAAAGTTCCAGTTTTTCAACTATGATTACATAGTAACTGTGATTATAATAATACAGTTGTCTTGAAACTTGCCTAAAAATACTCTAATTGCCCAAAGTTTATCCATTTTTTTACGTTTTTCTCGTGTTTCTTTATCGTTAAACCTTATACATCGCAGCAATAATTGAAACCGCCTATAGCTCATGCGGGCCCTCAAAATTGGCAAACCTGTTTCGTCATTTGTCCACAGTTCCTAGACATTAGTCCGACTCCCTTTTTTAGTACCAATTAGAAACAATAATTGAAACAAAGTCATCATTTCAGATTTACTTGTAACTTTAACTGCTCTTTCTCTGCTATAATTAACCCCCTTTCTCTTTTTTTCAATATACAGATTTGTAGAATGCATATTGAGGAAAAAAGCCTCAATCGGTGGGAACCTTTTTTGCAGTCCCTTTCGGACCAGGATTCCATTTTAAAAGATTTTTTGAACTGGTCTTGGAAGTTTGTGAATGGTAACTAGTTTTTCTCGTTTTGGTTTTCTTGTTTCTTCTGGTATAAAAGTTAGTACCGACTTAGCCAAACAGACTGTGAGAATCTACTTCCATATCAGAACCGGAGTCACTAGCATAAACAGCCTCATTTTCCTCAATGTCTTCCAACTCTATCTCTGAACCTAAAGTATAGTCTTCTTTGGTTAGAATCTCTCCGTCTTCTTCGCTCCATTCTCCGTCATCTGGGTCATTAATTTTTCTATATCAGACATATCTAAAATTTTTCGAAGCTCTTCCTCCGTAAGTCCTTTTGCGCTAAAATAGAGCAAAATGTAGTAACTTTGGCAACGCTGTAATACAAAGAAGCTGATAAACGACATTTTTTTAGCAATCTAGAATTAGTAGTAGCAGAGAAAATATTATTATAAAGAAAAAAATAAAAATTAATTCACTTACATGACTGGACGCGTGGTAGCAAAAATGATCCAATTAAATTTATGTTGCCGTAGACAAAGATGTTAGCAAAATTAAATTACACAATTTTAACTAGTACTTCCTCGTCAATTTCTAGGAAGATACTAAGAGGTATTAAAACAAATAACCCAATAGTCACGCGCCACCCACTCATAAAGTAATATTGGTAACACTATTGCACCAGCGCCTCCGCTCGAGGGTTAAACACGAGTTCTGGAATGGAAATTGAAACGTCAAAAATAAATATAGAATGTAACATTTTCATTATAACCAAATGTGGTTTAATCCCATAAAGACATAAAATTTATATGCCACAAGAAAAGAAAACAGTTTCAAAAGCTCATCTAAAAAATTATTCAAAAAACATCTAAAACGTTCATTGGAATATTAGTCACTTATTCTTGCAAGTATTATATATGTTAAAATTACACTTTTAAATTTAAAACGTAAAAATTTAACGATAACTCATGTGTAAAGAACCAACGGACCGAGTACAGTAAAGCTATCACACGCATTTCGCTTTAAACAAATCGAAAGCGATGTTGATAATGAGATAAAATATGGATATGTATATTTTTTTTCCTTGAAATGTAATTCCATTTCCACTTCTCTACTTCCACTACTTTAATTCGAATACATAACCATGAATTCAAAAGTACCTACTTATTTCACCGTCGAAAATCTTTTTAGCGGAGTTTAATTTCACCTCTTTTATAAGGTTTATTCGTAAAAGGATGATAACATTAAGGGTGCGAGAGAAAGAGAGCGGTAGAAGGAAAGAGACTAACAACGTTAAGTCCCGTTCAAAAATACAAAATCCCTCGTTAACATCCGCCCGTATTATAGACTGAGCAATAAAGACGTTTTATCGTCGATCTGTGCAGACGCCAATTTGAGAGATGCATTCAAGCGCCAAGATTCTTTCATGCCTCAATTATGTAGTGTAGTCAAAGGAACATACATTGGATACGTAATGCTCTATACAAATCATGGATATACCTAAAGTTGCTTGTAAAAGTCTAACGTGTACCTTGTATAATGAATTAACAGTAATAAATAGTAGTAGTTCTAGGAATTCAAGTAACTTAAATCCCAATATAGCTGACTTCTTCTTACGGTGCCTTATCCTTAAGGACGTTGGCCATTACATTTGCCCATTTAATCTTATTTGTAGCAGCCCTGAATAGTTCTATGGAGGTCATGTTCGTCCATTGCCGTAGGTTTTTAAGCCAGGAGTTGCGTCTTCTTCCTGGCCCTCTTTTGCTATTGACTTTGCCTTCGATTATAAATTGGAGCAGTTCGTACTTATGATTTCTTATGATGTGACCAAAATATTGTGTTTTCCGTTCTTTTATTATATGCATAAGCTCTCTTTCCTTATTCATCCTCCGCAAGACTTCCGCATTTGTCGTATGGCTCATGTAATATATTCTGAGCATTTTACGGTAACACCAGAGTTCGAATGCTTGGATTCTTTTTTGTGTTGCTTCTGTCATTGTCCAGGCTTCAACACCATAGAGCACGGTAGAGAAAACATTGCACTTAAGTATTTTAGTTCTCAATGAGATGCCCAGCTGGCGGTTGCATAAAACTTTTTGCATTTTGTAAAACATTGTACGTGCCTTTTCCAGGCGTATTCTTATCTCAAGTGAGTGGTCCCAAGTTTTATCAAGATTACTTCCAAGGTACGTTGTTCTCGTTACTCTTTCCAGATCTGTTTCGTCGACATTGACCTTCACCCTTCTGTTTTGGTGCTTGATATGACCATCGTTTTTGTCTTCTTAGTATTCAATTTCATTCCAAATTCTCTACAGGCTGTCGTTACTAGGTCCGTTAAGCGTTGCAGGGCTGAAGCATTATCTGCCAGTATGACAGTGTCATCAACATATCGCAGGTTATTTATACATTGCCCGTTTATAATTATACCATCCGAGGTGCCTTCCAAAGCTTTCTGAAATATCTTCTCAGAGTAAACATTGTACAGCAAAGGTGATAGGACACATCCCTGTCTTACTCCCTTCTCGATATTGATTTTTCCAGATGTTTCGCTTTTTATTCTGATTTTAGCCTTTTGTTCTTGGTAGAGGTTTGAAATGATCCTTAAGTCTTTATCGTCGATATTACATGACCTTAAAATATCTATTAGTTTATCATGTTTCACCAGGTCAAACGCCTTCTGAAAGTCTATAAAACACAAGTATACATCAGAATCGACATCTCTACATCTTTCAACTAGCACACGTATTGAAAAAAGTGCTTCTCTTGTTCCGAACCCATTCTTAAAATCAAAATGAATTTGACCAGTGTGTTCGTCTAGTTTATTGTATACTCTATTGTGTATTACTCGTAGGAAAAGCTTCAACATATGATTCATTAGGCTAATAATTCTATGGTCTTCACATTTCTTGGAGTTTCTCTTCTTTGGTAGTGGTATAAACACCGATGTCAGCCAATCTTTTGGTATTATGCTTGTTTCGTATAGTTTGTTAAATATATCTTCCATTACTTCGATGTGTTCGTCGATCTTTATTATTTCAATTGGGACATTATCTTCACCAGCAGCTTTTCCGTTCTTTAACTGATTTGCCGCTTTGATAATTTCTTGCTTTGTGAGATAAGGTCCAGTCGATGCCTCCTGCATGTAAATGTTCGTCCTGTCTCGGTCTTGAAACATCTCTTGCACGTATTCTCTCCATCTATCTATTTGATTTTCTATGTTCAGTAGCGGGTTCCCATGTTTATCTTTGATGAAAGACGTAGGAGTTTGTTTAAATATTCCAGCGGCTTCATTTACTTTTTTATGTAGATTGAAAATATCATGTCTTTGTTCCAACTCTTCAATTTCTTGGCATCTTTCACTTAGCCAGGTTTCTTTGGCTTGTTGGATCTTTATTCTGATATTCTTGTGTATTTGCTTGTATGTTGTTTCATTTTTATCTCTGTATTTTCTTCTTTCGTCCATCATGTTCAGAATTTCTTTTGTCATCCATGGTTTGTTCTTTTTTCGTGTATCTTGTTTGAGGTAGTCTTCTGTTACTCTTATAAGTATTTTCTCAATATAGTGCCATTCTTCCTCGGGAGTTTGTGTCGATTGTACTGTTCTGTTACTCAAGTGTCTATGTATTTCTTCCCCTATTTTATTACTAGTGGATTCTTCTTTAAGCTTATCTAGGTTAATAGCTATTATTTGCTTATTTCTTTTTGTTCTTTTAAATTATATCCTAATTGTTGCAAGAAGATTGTGATCGGTGGGGATGTCAGCTCCGGGGTATGTCTTGCATGCTTTTACTGCGTTTTTGTATCTTTTGTTGACCATTATGTAATCGATTTGATTTCTTGTGATGCGTCCTTCTATTCCATCTGCTGGAGATTTCCACGTGTAGAGACGTCTGGGTGGTAACTTTAAAAAGCTGTTCATTATACTGTACTGATTTTCTTTACAGAACTGAAGCAGTCTATCACACACACCAGACACACATATCACACATATCTGACACACCAGAAATATATTTTAACTATCTTTTTTAAATAACTAGGGTCAAAATTTTTTTGATCTTGTTTCTATATAGTCGTTTCCTAGAGATATTGTATTTTATAGTGCTCTAGTCCAGATCTTATTAAAATTCAGACTCTTCCTTTTATAGTTTTTACTGTTCATTTGTCATGTACGATAGAGTGTTCTACAACTTCTGGTTTTTCAAAGTTACTAAGGGTACCATTCCTGTTAACAACGTTTTCCTCTTAACAACGATTTCCACATAAGAGGGTCTACTAAATATAAAACGTTGGCTTCGTTTCTTGGTTAGAATTTCTTTAGGTTAGTGCAAATTTGTACCCTCACATCGTTATTTTGTTCTTGATTAAAATATCGATATTAGTAAAGGAGATATGTACAAATTTTCATCACATTTAAAAATTTTTATCCATTTAAATTCCTGAAAAGTGTAAGTGTTTTTGTTTGTTTTGTAAATTGTTGCTGTCTTTGATGAACATGTGGTACAATTGGTGATATTTCAGCTTGTGATTAAGAGTGTTTTGTGGACAAAAATCTGTAACCTGTTTTGCGGTGAATTTGGGCTTTTATTTTTATTTGATGATACTAAATATCTACTTATTTTTAAATTTTAAAGTGTTTTCTTTCTTCTACGCTTTACAAAGAGTGATTTTTAGGGGTATAAAAATGTAAGTTTTTTACATCACTTTTTTAACTGTTAACCATTTTGACAGTTGTCAAATGCTTTATGTTATTTGGCATTTCAGCATGAATAGAATTGCCGCCTGAAAAACGCTTGCAAATTGTACAAATCTAGTTTGAAAATTATGGTTTTTAGTCCATCAGAGCAAGTAATTCGACTAACCATGGCACGCTTTTGCACCACGTTTACTCTAAGTAATAATAAGCATTTCCAGACAGGTCGTACAGTACTTTCAGGAACAGTTGTTGCTGCTGTAGAGTGTAGCATACAGGAAGATCCGAATAAGTTTATCTGCCATTTTGCACAGCCGTTGGATACGTGGCCCTTAACTTTATGGAAGATTTTGCGGAAAGATATTGCTTTGCGTCCTTAACAAATCCAACTCATGCAAGAAAAAAGGTACATCATCACCTAGCAAGGCGTAGATTCGTAGATTCGGCGAGTATGTCCAAAACGAGATTGCCGTTGATTCTAATTTTCATAAGCAAATTTTGTTTAGCGATAAAGCCCACTAAAGAAACAATTACATTCAGATCAAATAACTGTTTGATGTGTTTTATGGTTTGGTGTAATCATTGGACCGTACTTCTTCAAAACCGATACTGGTCAGAACGTTACGGTCAATGGTGACCGCTATAAAGTCATGATTACTGCCTTTTTGATTCCCTAATTGAACAACCATGATGTGCAGGAGCTGTCATTTCAATAAGACGGCTCAACATGGCATACATCTCGTGCCACAATTGATTTATTAAAGCGGATTTATTAAAGCGTTTGTTAACCGCATAGTTTCACGTGACAGATTGTAAATTGGATTAAAAAAACACGATTGAGAAACACGTGTGATTTAACACTGCTAGACTCTTTTATGTGGGGATATGTGAAAGTGGTAGTCTACGACGCGTTATTGATTGAAAATTGGACCTCCAGATTAGACTACGTGGGAGCTAACCATGATAGTCATATATCAGAAATCATATTTAAATTATAATGCTAACTAAAAGATTATCTTTCCAACAAAGTCAATTTCAAGTTAATTGATAAAAATTGTCTTAGTTTTATTCCATTTCAAAAATCTATACCTCTAATACAATACCCTTTATAATTAACTCGTCTTCCTTTAGTCTTAATTAAACGAATGTTATGCTTTATTTTATTGTTCCAACTGTTTCTCTGTTTTGTTCTTTAATGTGGTCTAATATTAGACTTTCCTTGGATTGTCTCTGTCAGTTTTAGAATATATTTAATACCAGGTTTCGACACCAGTTTTACAACTCCTTCAATGACCATTAAGTTTCCAATTTCATAATTTAAGTTTTGATAGAGTTTTCCAAAAGTTTTAAAGTTTGATTTTCATCCATTTTGTATATGTGTTGTTTCGACTTTGCTCTGTATTCGTTTAAAGTCTCATTTATCGAGCAGACAATTAGATCATGTCTTATACCATAATTTCTCTGTATATCAATGAAATGATTGTCAAATAGTATTTTTAATCTTATGGGGTATTTACCTTAAAACGCACGCCATTACTTTATATATATTTTTATATTTTCATACTAGAACTCTTACACGTTAGACACAGTTTGTAGATCAGTTTAAGAATTTTATTTTGGATTAATTATCTTTAACTATATTATTATATTATATGTATAATTAATTTTATCTATCGTTAACGGTTTGTGTATAGAAATTTATGATATTTATACAAAAATAATCAAGGAAAAAACCGTTCCGATCATGTCTTTCTTGGATGATACGTACAAAAATTTCGCTATCGTTTTAGGTAGCTTCTTCACCAGCAGGTAAAGTCACGGTACTTCAAGTACTTGACTATAGAGAAGGAGACCAACAACTGGGAAAGTATCAAGTTTAATGTTTTACGGCAAGGTATCTAGGTAAAACCTGAAGAAAATAGCTTTCTTTTCTAATTATGTTATATAATTCTAGTTATGTTATATAATTGACAAGATATGTTACTGAGCAAGGCAAGTTTCTGAGTTCTGGTTTGACAGTACAAAACTAAATATCCACTACTTTATACCGAAGTAGTATTCAGATATGTAGCTATTACAATAGAGGAAGTTCGAACCACGCCATCAAGAATGAAGAATTCACAGGTTCTATTCCAAAGTAAAATTCCAAAAGGCGGGAGGTGCTTATTTATGAGACAGAATAACTCAGCTAATGTAAAACTATTGCCGACTAATACAGAATCCATCTTGGTGAAAAATGATGTACTTACTATCTATTTCTAAGAAAGGCAACTTACCAATTGTTAACGAGTTTTGAGCGTAAATATAACAATAAGGAGACTATTCAATAAACAGGTTCTGAAACTGTTTTCTTGTGATGTATTTGGGTGAGATATCGTTTTCAAAAACAAATATAAATTAGGAATAAAGACAATGCTTACCTTTAGATATTTCTCTTTGGCACTTTATGGCAATCTTTGTGGCAAATAGTCAGATTTTTTTAATTGAAATTCTGAGGGTAATCTTCCATCCTCCCATTGATATCAAATTCTGATTTTTGTGTGCTTATATAGCTTATTTTAGATAATGTATCTCTGACCTTCTATTGTTAATATATTCTTACCGACTTCTAAGGGCTTGCTACACGTTTTTTTTTTTTTCAATAGCCAAGATGAGGTTTTGACATTTTTATTTTCTCTGTCTGTTTCTTTTGTGACCATTGACATCTTTCTATTGTACTCTGTGCTCATTAGCCTAACTATATTTGGGATTTGTCGATTTCTCTATTTTTATTGTATAATTTTTGCTTATTTATCCTAACAGTAAGTGGTCTTAAGGTTTCTTTCACATAAAAATTGTTTATTTTAGCAGGCATTTTATAAATTCAGTTCTTTGATCTCTCCTAGTTGTTTTTTGGTTTGGTTTTAAACCAAATAGATCTGATTGTGTTCTTAATCTCTTTTATCTGTTGTTTTAAATGTTGTGATATTGTTCTTATTTCCTATAATTTTTAATTTTTCTGATAAGCACTTTACATATGGTATTATTATCAACTTTAAATTTATTCTTATAAGCATTTCTGAATTGGTGAATGTTGTGTTGGTTTCTCTCTTCAATCTTGTAAAATAACTCAAGTAGATAGGATAGTTTTCAAATGCTGGTTAACGGTGACGTAAATAAAAATCAAGTAGAGAAATTCAAATATTTCCATATTTAAATAAAAACAGATTGGGAACCAAAATACAGATTTAGACAAAGTAGAAAAATTTTACGAAGTATAAATTCATTCTGTTGGAAAGTTTACACTATATACATATATATATATATATATATATATATATATACAAATATATATATATATATATATATATATATATATATATATATATATATATATATATATATATATACAAACAACACAGTTTATTAGGGTTGCAGTCAGAATATTGGCCGGGATGTTAAAAAAAAACACTCTTTTGACTTTTTGTCGAGCTTTCGGAATGGTTTTATTCCTTTTTCAAGACACTGTAAAAGACAATTATGTAAATATTTAAAAAATATCACAATTCTTCAGTGTAACTTACTAGTCGTTGAGATCATTTTTGTAAGCATTGAACACTCAACATTTATACCACACATTAAAATATACAATTATGGACATAATACATCATAAAATTTTTAAAATTTGTTGTAAAAATTGTAAAACTTGATTGATGGCATGTTTTACTGGTGTATATTAACTCATACAGAGAATGGAAAGAAAAAACAGTGTAATTAATATGTAATTAGGTGTAAATTGATGTTATCTTTCTTTACAAGAAATACTAGAGGCCCTTCTTAGGTGTCTATACTAAGCCTAAGAAGGGCCTCTAGTATTTCTTGTAAAGAAAGATAACATCAATTTACACCTAATTACATATCAATTACACTGTTTTTTCTTTCCATTCTCTGTATGAGTTAATATACACCAGTAAAACATGCCATCAATCAAATTTTACCATTTTTACAACAAATTTTAAAAATTTTATGATGTATTATGTCCATAATTGTATATTTTAATGTGTGGTATAAATGTTGAGTGCTCAATGCTTACAAAAATGATCTTAACGACTAGTAAGTTACACTGAACAATTGTGATATTTTTTAAATATTTACATAATTGTCTTTTACAGTGTCTTGAAAAAGGAATAAAACCATTCCGAAAGCTCGACAAAAAGTCAAAAGAATGTTTTTTTTAACATCCCGGCCAATATTCTGACTGCAACCCTAATAAACCGTGTTGTTTGTTTATATCGACAGTCAATAATATCCATAAAAAAATGTATAGAGAGCACAAATTATGTACATATTTTATAGAGTACCATACGAAAATTGTTAAGTTATACATCGGAAACACATCTACAAATCTAATAAGCAGACTAACACACGAAACTGACCTCAGAAACAATAAAATATAATAGATCATGCAATTAGTAAGAATCATTCATTTAATTTTAATGAAATCAAGATATTACGACATGAAAATCAATTAAATAATAGAGAATTCTTAAGGCCCTGATCGACAGGCGAGTAAAACTGCGGTTTTGTGGCTCGTCGGTAAAGCTCCTCAGTGTATCATTGCAATACCGCGGTTTTATATACCTACGAGCCTGGCTCGCGGCTCGTCAGTTTGTTTTATTTTTTACTTGGCTCGTCGGTTAAAACCGCGCGTGTATCAGGGGTGGCGAGCCAAACCGGCAGGTTTTTGGCGACCGTTGAAGTGAACAGATGTAGTATGCTATAGCGAGGTAACACAAAACTTCAGTTGAACACGATATGTTGGCTGTAGACGGTTGACACGACTGTTTTACTCGCTAGTCGATCAGCACCAACGAGCCGCGAGTAAAACCGTGGATCTTAAAACCGCGGTATTATGGCTCGTTCGTCGATCACCCACTTTAGAAATGATATGCATAAATAAGTATCAATGTGTTGACAACTGATATTAATAAATAAAATTAAAAGAACTGATATTGATAAAGCAATATCTATAATTACATTTTCTCTTACGAAAACTAATATTATAATGCACTACTTCCTCAATATTTCATTCAATATTCAATTCCTCCATAATTCAAAAAATTGAAATATTCAAATTTGGCGACACTTTAGTTTGTTATTTAAAGAATCAGATGATAAGTTAAATACTTCATCATTCTACGCAGCCTTATAACATCGAAAACTAGTGATCATCAACGAAAAATATAATAAATAGAAACGAGTCTCTTTGTGACATAAATCAAACATCAAAATAAATTATTATTAATCAGTTTCTTCAATTTAAATTGAATAAAAAATTAAAACATTATAATTGCTGATATACCAATAATTTAGTTTTAATAAGTTTATTGTTTTGTGATGTTCAAAATTTAATGGATTCATCTCATGTAAGTTTTTGGGCTTGTTTTACACAACGTTTTGTCATTTTAATTTCATTGTATTTAATGAAAATAATTTAAACACTATTTTAACATATCCTAGAGAAGCAAATAAATTTTGCGAAAGATGAGATAATAACAAGGAGTTTTACTTATTCTGTCCTATTAATGAGTGCAACTTCAAAATTAAACTTTAGTCTATAATCCGACAATTTTCAATTAAAGGTGGCTAATCTACCAATTGAACTAAGAGTTAACGGCAACCATGGTAAACATCAAAAGTAAATTCTTACCAGGTTTATTTTAATTGTGTTTGATTAACCAAAAAATAAGTAAAAAAGTCAGTTGCTTTCATAAAGTCCTCGTAGACACACCGTCTCAGGACAAGCAACTTCACGTGGAGTCATATGTAGCTAATCCAACGGTAACTTTAACATCATAATATTTTATAAGAAGTAATGTAAACCAAATTTAACTAATTAATTGTTAACGGGTTTTTACCCATATATTTAGTGGCTACATTCATGTACACCTAGACACTGATGATGGAATATGGATTCCGAAAACGTTTTGTCTAACATAGCCCATTACATTTTAAATATATACCTTTTACAAAGGATTTTAATATTTTTTTAATATATGGTATATAGCCAACTACAGGAACGTAGATTCCTTGTGGATTTTGAAAAAGTACGCTAGTCCCATAAAATGTGCCCCCGTAACAATATAAATTGGTGCGATTCACAAGCGTATAGTTAGACAAGGTTATTCAATAGTTTGAAATATCGGTAAACTTATCAACATCTCGCTGGTCTATTCGCTCCGTGCGTGACTGACACGACACCTACCGCCTTCATCTGACAATTTTGGAGTCCCAATTTTCAGGTTAAACATATGACATATATTTGACATTGTTAAATACATGCGAAATTGACAATTATTAATAAATTAGTTTTTTAACTATATTTTTTCAGTTTATGTTCAAAATAAATGTAGTATTAAAAACTTAGTTTCTCAAAATTCATTATAATATATCTTTTCAAGTCCAAACGGAAAAGAAAGGGAAAAATCTAGTACTGGCAAATCAAGTTTTTCACGCAACAGAGCATATATAATTAAAAACAATAATGGTAAAAGTTATGATATAAAAGCTAAAGTCATCTGCAGTTAGCTTGAAGCCTTATCAAATATCATTCAAGGTAAATTATTTAAATTTTTCCTATTTCAATTGCATAAAAATGAAATTATGTGATATTTACTTTTTCATATTAATAGCACGAATTCATTTTTTTCTTTTCTCTTATTTATATGTAATCATTGGGAACCTATAAAAACTACACTCACTGTTTTTGCTATTATTAGCACAATTAAATACGCAACATGTATTTGCATACATTTTTAATAAAATTTATGCGTAAAAATATTTTGTCCAATATTCCAATTTTGTCATATTTCGCCGCTACGCACGCTGGCATCGTTTCAATGTACCCCTACCATGGTCACGCACGAATATACAGTGAACGGCCAAATTATGGAAGATTATCATTATTTCGAGAATCGTCGAGTTTTTAGGGAAATCCCGAAACAGGTTGATGTTTGTTATAAAATACCCATCTTATAACGTATATGGAGTAGAAATGACGTCACCGGTATGGGCGTAGTGACGTAATCGTTATTTTTTAAATAGAAATCGGTATTATGCGACACCTCATTTGAAGTAGAATTTAATTCTCTATTTAACGATATTACATTTTTAACTAAAATATTTTTTAAGGGTAAAAAACAATTTTTTTAATTTAAATTCAACTAAATTACAACTACTGATTTAATTAATAATGTACTTTAAAGTAACCAAATTGTGCATATTAATTATTTTAAATTAAATGTTCGAAATGCCATCCATCGGTTTCTTGACAATATTCGAATCTACGGACACATTCATCAAGTACATTGCGGATGACTTCTGAAATAATTAGACTCATGTCATGCCAATTATATCTTTCAAGTCCTGCAAATTTTGGGGTCTATTGACATAAACTTTTAATTTTATGTAACACCACAGGAAAAAGTCTAGAGGTGTTAGATCTGGCGACCTTGCTGGCCACTCTATAAAACCTCGTCTTCAGATCCATCTCCTGGGAAAGCAATGATTTAAAAATTGACCTACTTTACGTGCATAATGCGAAGGGGCTCCATCTTGTTGAAACCAGATATTTTCACTAGGTAAACTTGGATTATTGGCATTTGGATACATGTTGGCAAGGACAGGTATAAGTTGATTTCTCAAAAAAGTTAAATACTGTTCTCCTGGTAGAGTTTCTTCAAAGAAAAAAGGGCCAATGATTCTGTCATTAATGATCCCTGTCCATACATTTACTTTCTGAGGATATTGCATTTGTGACTCTGTCATCCAATGTAGGTTTTCTTGACTCCAATATCTGCAATTTTGACGATTCACGGCACCATGCATAAAAAATGTGGCTTCATCGGAAAAAAGGATTTGATTGATGAAGTCTGGATTGCGGATACATAAATCCTGCATAATTTCAGAAAATTGAAGCCGGCGATCGGTATCGTCGTCGTTTAATTCCTGATGTAGTTGAATTTTGTAAACGTTTTTCCAAATTTTCAGACTATTTAACTTACTGTTAATTGGCTGATGGGTCTGTCTGGATATTTTGCGTTGAAAAAATTGCATACCTCATTCTGTGTTCTTTTTTGTCCCCGCATCCGCTAAGAATTAATATTTGTATGCGTCATTTAGCTGCACCATAATTTAATATTCAAAAGTAAAAATTACAATTGACAACTGATCAAAATTCACAAAATCAAAACATTTACGTCAATAAATATTACAGTAATTATGCCACTATCACTTGCTTGAATTAACATTTGACAAAAAGTTTCAGTGTTTATGAGATAACTTTTTGTGACCATTATTATTTTTACTTAATTTTCGTTTTTGAAGTATTTACTTCAGAAAGTTTTGGCAGGAACCAATGAATGACATTTCGAACATT
Source organism: Diabrotica balteata (assembly GCA_918026665.1). Taxonomy (NCBI): domain Eukaryota; kingdom Metazoa; phylum Arthropoda; class Insecta; order Coleoptera; family Chrysomelidae; genus Diabrotica; species Diabrotica balteata. The sequence continues at coordinate 108,947,429 of OU898276.1, forward strand.
TAATTTAAAATAATTGTTATGCGTAATTTGGTTACTTTAAAGTACATTAAACATTGTTTTTGTTCCATTAAAAAAATATATTTTAGTTAAAAATGTAATGTAAAGAAAGAATTAAATTCTCCTTCAAATGATGTATCGCATTGTACAGATTTTTATTAAAAAAAATTAACGATTACGTTACTGCACACACACCGGTGACGTGATCCCCAGTCCATATAAGATGGGTATTTTATAACAAAAATCGACCTGTTTCGGAATTTCTCTTAAAACTCGACGGATCTTGAAATAATGATAATATTCCATAATTTAGCCGTTCACTGTATATTTCTTAGTATTTCTTGTATTGTTCTTAGAAAGAATGAGAATGAGAGAAATATGATATTTTAGTTTATTCGTTCCACATTATATATCTGCAAACTTTAAAATAGTTTTGAGGTATGTAAAGTAAGTTTGAGGTAAATTTATTCTTTTTATAGTATTAACACATTAACCGGCGATACAATAAATAAAAAGAAATTTGACAATTAATTTATTAGATTGGATTAAAAACACTTAAATTAAGACTAATTTACAACCAAAAACATTTTTTTCTCATTTATAAGGAAAACGGTACAATTTTTAATAAAGAAACATATTGTATCTTAAATGTACATTAAATTTTAAGGTGAAAATTTTCAAACATTCGGGGTGTAGATGAATAAGGCAAGTTTAGATTAAAGTCCATATACTAAGTTTGACATGATGTAGCGGTTTCTTCACTATTATAAATTATAAATATCAATCTATGTCGCCTCATGCTTTGTCGTATAATGTGCACTTCTTAATCCTCATCCTTCGACCAATACTTCTTCTTCTTAGTCGTTAACCTGATGCAGGTATCGTGATATCATGAAGCTGTTAGGTAATTTTTCCAATGTTCCTCCACGTTTTTCTATCTTCTGCCAATCTAGCACATTCTGACAATGGAGCGCCAATGGTAGCAACAATATGGTCCGTGTATCGTGTAGGAGATCTACCTCTACTTCTTTTGCCTTCTACTTTTCCCTGGATGGTAAGTTTTTCAAGACCATTTCTTCGAAGCACATGTCCAAAATAGCTTATTATCTGTTCTGTTATTTGTGTTCTTAGTCTTTTCTTTATGTTTAGCTGGACCAGTATGGATTCATTTGTTCTTCGGGCCACCCATGGTATTCTCAGCATTCGTCTCCAGCAGTACATCTCAAATACATCTATGTTCTTTTTGTCTTTCTCAGTAAGGGTCCAGCATTCCGATGCATAAGTAAAAACTGGAAAAACTAGACTTCTTACTAGTCTCATTTTTGTATCGGTAGTAATTTCATGGCTTTTCCAAATTTTTGTTAATTTTGCCATAGCGCTTTTTGCGATTGCTGACCGCCGCTTTATTTCTTCAGTACAGCCTCCTTTGTTGGTTATTAATGAGCCCAGATACACAAATTTATCTACAACAGCGATATTGTTTATCCTAACCAGATGATTTTGATTGTTGTTAGCTCTCGACCAATCCATATCAACTTAAAGCAGAGTGTAAACCAGATAATATACGTATGCCAATAATTTTTTTAAATCTATGTCATTAATCAGACTGATGTTGAATTACTACTGAGTACAAAGAAGTATCTGTTGTTACCCAACTTGGAACACATTTGGATTTATTATTTTTGCCTGTTTTTTTTGGTTTTGAATCTATGGTTTAGTGAAATACCATAATCAGAATCGTCAATCACTTGTATTTAATATGTACCTACAATAACCGATTTTATTGATTATTCAAAAATAATATTATCATCAATGTCTTTCACATCGGAAACTTCATCCATTTCCGGCGGCAAATAAATAAGGCAGAATTTTCATAATCTGAGTCTTCTTCTGACAAAGTTATTAACTCTTTAGAAGTTAGTGTCATCTTTATTATATATTTTGAGAATTTACCGAAATAAACAAATGCACTATAATATAAAACAAATAAACACAAGGAAACTTTCAAATTAAGTTAAAAAAACAACTATAATGTTTACAGCACAAAGCAATTCTATAAATAGAGAATGAAGTAAAATGACGAGATCCTATGTTAAAATTTCATAATTTTAACATGGAAAAGCCTAATTGTAAAGCTAATTTTAGCCTAATAAAAAAATAAGTTCTAAGTTTTGTGTTTTTTGAAGTTCTCTATTAGGTACTCCCTAATAAGAATAAAATGTTACTTTAATTTGTTAGACAACTATAAGATACCTGTCAAAAGACACATGATAATTTAGTAATTATATCAGTCTTTAATATAATTTTTACGTTATTACTTATGTGTTTAAATAAACAATTAAATCAATTCAAATCAAGCTAAAAAAAATAAATATAACGTTTACAGCAGACAGTAATTCTACAAATAGATAATGAAGTGTAACGACAAAATCGTATGTTAAAATTTCAGATTTATTCTAATGAAAAAATAAGTAGTTTGCACTTATTTTTTCTTATTTATTTGTTTAATATTTTTTGTTTAATAATTTATTTAATACTGTAAGAAATACAGACAATATGTTGAAAACCAGATGGTTCAGAAAACCCATATGTAGTAATAGATTTATAAGCTATTATTCTCATCATCCAAATAAGATGAAAATGAACCTTATAACAGAAAATAAACCTTATAACATTGAAAACTCTTATCCTCCAGATATGCTACATAGGAAGCTTTTTTCTAATTTATTAAATATAAATAACTTTTTTGCTATAACATTTTTTGCTAAATCTCAAAACACTGTATCCAACAATCACAACATATATATTATCATTCACTACCTTTTATACCATCATTAACTCCTAAATTAATACAAACACTAAGGGTTATTGATAATATAAAAATAGCAGCAAAGAACATCAAAACCATTTCATCTTTATATTCCAAAACTAAATATCCTATAGACAAATTAGATCAAATAAATGTAGTATACAGCATTAGTTGTACTCAGTGTGAAGCTGAGTATGTTGGTGAGACTGGAAGAAATCTCGCAAATTGCATTATTTCCCACCAAAATGATTGCAGAATTAAGAAACCATCTTGTGCTTTGGCAGAGCATGTAATAGACAAAGACCATATTATGGATTTTGATAATATTAAAATTTTATGTAGTGAAAGTAATAAATTTAAAAGAACTTTTTTGGAAATGGTTTGTATTAGCAAAAGTGATAATAATTTATACAAAAAGTCAGAAATACTAAATCTAAGCAAAATTTATAATTATATTATTTCTATGTAGTTTATATATGCAATCAGTAAAATATCACATTTTGAATTTTCCATGTATTTTTTACATTTTTTCAGGTACCTATCTATCAATGGTGAATAAATCTTCTTCTTTTTTTTACTAAACAAAATAGAATTTTTTAAACAAAATTTTATTTTTGAGAATATGTCAAAAATTAAAATTTTTGACATAAAAAAATTTGTTATTTATGACATTGAGGCTTATTTGTAGCTATTCAATTTTTGTTTACAAATTCAATCATTTTTGTGTTAATATTTTTTGTAATAAGATGTTAGCAGCAGTTTTATATAAAAAAACTAATTTTATTTGGTGAGTTAACAAAAAAAAAGTATTTCTAGTTTAACTTTGTACGATATTCTGTATTTTTTAGAAGCTCTTGATAATAATTGTAATCACAATTGAACGCTCGAGTAAAAAAATAGTCAACAAATAGCCCCTTTTATTGACTCCAACCCATCCAAAACAGTTATATACTATATATGTATATATATATATATATATATATATATATATATATATATATATATATCCTCTATATATATATATATATATATATATAGAGGATAATATATATATATTTATATATATATATATATATATATTTATATATATATAAATATATATAAATATATATATATATATATATATATATATATATATATATATATTTCAATTTTTGTGGGAGAGCTTGGTTTGTATACTTTTTATTCAGCCAGGAACATCCGTATGCAAAGGATCTACTGTAAATTATAAGTTCTTTTCTCTAGATATGTTTATTTTAAAATCTATTTTTTGTAAATGCTTATTTATTATTTACTAGAAAGTGTGCCGCAACTTTACTAGATAAACTTAAGTAACTTTGCACGTCAGTTCCTCGGTCTATAAACGCCGTGATAGTGGAAACACTGCTGCCTCTCCGAGGTCTGCGCGAAAATCTGAAAATAAATTTATACTTGGTCTGATAAAGCATGAAATATGGGTAGTGAAAGCCATAAATTGCACAAACTTGTATTTTGCGCGATGTATCTTAGCAGATAATGCAAGAATTACTGTAGTACACTAGTAAAAGGAACATGGTCTATCTTAAATTTTGACGTAACACAAACTGGCAAAATGTTGGACGATGTTGACTTTAGAGATTACCAACGTATATGAGGGTTTGATTTTTGCAGAAAATGTTTAGAATGTTTACTTTCAATGGTTTATGTATTTTAATACAAAAACGACGAAGAATATTTATTTTGTAGTGCGTATCTATTAAGGAGATGTCAGAATTCACGCAAGATTTTAATTGTTCGCAAATTGTACAGTAAAGTGTTAGTAATAATAAAAGAAAACACTTTAAAAGCAGAAAGTTTTTGGTTAGTAAAAATTAGGGTAACACAACGTAACAACAGCTCTATAAAAACCCGTTACATTGCACGTAAAAAAACTAACTTATAACAGTAAAGTGTAGATATAAAAATAAAAAATGAGTAAACACACTGTCACAGAGCTGTTGTTATAACAAAGTTAACATTAAAAAAGATTTTGTACTTCACTTTAGGGCGCATTTCAAATTAAAGGATTCTAACCCGTAAACGAATGTTAAGTTGCCGGCATTTTCAATTAAGTAGAATGTGTGTCATTCTAGTCGAGCTTTGTAGTAGTTTTTATTTATTCTTTCACTTTTAAATAAAACTTTTTCGCATTGTTATACATGAATGCTACTACATAGAAACATTTAAGCTACTATTTCAACACCAACATTTTAATATTTTGACCACGGTTACCAAGAGAATGGTGTGTTTGTTTTACACCTTATTATTCTTCACTTCATACAATGCAAAGAGATCAAGAGGCAGACCACAGATGAGGTGGAAAGATGACATCAGGAAACAAGGAGGTCCCACATGGCAGAGAACAGCTCAAGATAGGAAAAGATGGAGAGAACTAGGGGAGACCTATATCCAACAATGGAAGGATGGAGAATAGGTTCAAAAAAAAAATTCTTCACTCACCTTTCATTGAACTGATGAAGCTTGTAAATTTATTAAACGAAACGTCTTCAAATATAGGAATGGAACTGTGATTTCCTTTCATTATTTCTCCTTTGGCCAATATCCTCGTGAGAAAAAAATTTCTCCTTTGACCGATATCCTCGTGACCAAAAGATTTATTTCTTTTGGAACTTACTATATATATATATATATATATATATATATATATATATATATATATATCTTCTTCTTCTTAGAGTGCCATATCCCTACGGAACGTCGGCGACTACCATGCTTATAATATTATTATACTGATCTCCGTCTTGCGCTACGTGTAGCAATTGGTCCGCTGTCAAACCTGTCCACTGCCGCAAATTCCTCAACAAAGAGAGTTTTATATATATATATATATATATATATATATATATATATATATATATATATATATATATATATATATATATACCTTGGATATAGGCCTCCTCCTACTTCTTCCATGCCCCTCTATCTTGGGCAATTTGCATCCATTTTGACCCAACGTGTTTCTTCAGGACATCTTACCATCGTATTATATATATATATATATATATATATATATATATATATATATATATATATATATATACATATATATATATATATATATATATATATATATATATATATATATATATATATATATATATATATGTGTGTGTGTGTGTGTGTGTGTGTTCAAAAACTTAAAACTGTATAAATACCGCTGAGCATTTTATCAACGAATTTTATTTATAATTTCCAATTAATAAAATTATGAAAAGTTAAAGTGCACACCCGGTAATTCCCAGATATCGTTTTATAGTAAGCAATTTAGGCAGATTTTTAGCCTTATATATAATTTACACACAAAGTAGTTAATTACTTTTGCTCTTTCAATATCTAAAGCTACAAGAGCAAGTATCCACCCTCGTTACATTATCAAAAATAAGCTAAAAACTTCAAAGTCTTATATTTTGCAACTTTTTGCTCTTTTCCTGGTAATAGATAAACTCTTTTGGAAAAGTTCACAATGCTTACCATAAAAAACGTACGCTACACCAAAACGTACGGCAACTTTTGTGAAATTACTTGCGGTTGAAGAGCTAAATGAGAGTTAAACACAGAAACTTTCCGAATTATTTAATAAAATATTAACGGGATGCAGCCTTGGGGGTGTTAAAAGATAGCGCTTGTGTTTGATGATTCGACACTTTTGTTTTTATGAGAGTTATAAATCCGCTAGATAAATACTAAATTCTAGATGAAGTCTCGTAATAATATTGTTACAAGTTGGCCAAATATTTTGTTCCTTAATGGAGCTATAAATAGAATATAAACATGCTGCAGGAAACTTTCTTGCTAATTTGAACTTTAAGAATATTACTTCTATCATACTAAACATATCATACGTTTAGGTACCTAAATTTACTCAATACAACTTAATATTTATTTGATAACCAACAGAATCAATATAAATAAATTGCCGAACACGGGTGGATCGTTAATATAGCTATTACTTACAACAGGTACTGAACACTAAAATACAGATCAACAAAACCAAAGTAACAGCTGTTAAACACAACTTACAATATTATAATTTCATTTGTGTATCCAATAAACGAAAAGGAATAGTACAAATAGCTTGGTTGATGGGATAACAACCCATCTGATCTATCATGAGGATAAAATGCGAGAGGGAAAGATTTTTTAGATCTTGTAACCGGTAAGTCCAGTAGACACCATACTCAGTAAGATTCAAGTTTAAACTAAATAATAAATAACAAAAACAAAATTATTATATCTATATATATATATATATATATATATATGTATATATATACATATATATATATATATATATATATATATATATATATATATATATATATATATATATATATATATATATATATATAATAGACGATAGGTAAGCTTCGTTTTTCCTTTGAGAAAATTCCGTTTTCTTTCTTGATTTAATATGGCGGTGTTCCATTTCCAGCGCACATCGATGGTATTAGTGGACCGCTGTTGGCAGGTATGTAGAGAGGGTAAGTTATTGGTAACAGATGACGGCGACGTCGTTACAATCTCGTATATCAGTGATCTTTTTATATCTGGGCATGTAATATTCCTATTTTTTAATGCCGTTCCGTATATTATTGTTCTAGCGTTTACGCGGTCATCTTATTTATCATTGTTCTACTGAAAAATGATCTAGCGCTATTTTTACTTCTCTGTTATAGATCATCAGTTTTGAGGCTTAAACCATTTTCACCGTTCTTAATGTGTCAAGTCAGGTTTTCGTATCATAAGTTATTAACCTAACAACTATTTTGTAAGTTCTAGTTTTTATTTTCATTTCTTATATTTTTGTTCCTCTCTATTGCTCAAATATATTATTTTTATTATTATTAAATACTAATAATATTCAAATCTATAAGTATTACATTATTTTACAATTTCAATTTCAGTTTACTTACAATAACATAAACGTAAAAAAAGTCTTTAAAGCATTAACATGCTTGTTGACTTAATCTGTCTAATATTTTTTTTACAAATTATTATTTCATTTTTACAGTTTCTAATCTAATTTAATTTGTTTCGTTTTTTTTATCTAGTATAATTTAAATTTATTAAATTGTTACACAACTCCCTTTTTTTTATACAAATAAAAATTTTTGATATTTTTAAAATTTATGGGCAATTGATTGTATATTCTTGGAGCAAAATATTTAATTGACCGTTGCGTGATGGTTTTTGAAATGTGAAGACATTCGACATTCAATTTTCTTCTTGTTTCATAATTTGACACTTTTACTTTAAGAGGTATTTTATCTTTATTAATATTTTTAAGTAGCTCTAAGCAGTACAATTGCCGAACATCAAGAACCAGAGTTTTATGAAAAAGTTGGTCTGAGGGATATGTTTTTCGTTTTCCATATATTAGTTTAAGAACCATTTCTGAGTATTTTGAAGGGTCACCAGATGGCAATCAGCTACGCCACCCCATCCTAAAATCCCATATACAAGATGAGATTGTACTAAAGACAGGTAAAGCATTTTAAGCTGTTCAACATCTAAAAACTCTTTTAAATAGCGGAATTTTGGTAACAGTCCTCGTATTTTTCTTACAATATTTTTTATTTGTAAGTCCCATTTAAGGTGCCTGTTAATTAAAACTCCTAAATATTTTATGAATTCTGTTTTAAATATTTGTTGTTTTTTATTTATTTTTAATGAGTTAAAAGTTGGCAGAGAATTTTTATATATTGCAAAAGGTATATATTTAGTTTTTTCGTAATTTATTGTGAGTTTATTTATTTGCAACCATGTTTTTATAACTTTGAAGTCTTGTTCAACTATAGTTTTAAGATCTTCCCAATTTTCGGCCTTATAAAAAATTGCGGTGCCATCAGCAAAGCTTATTATGTTTCCATCAGTTTTTAGTTTGAGCATGTCATTAACATAGAGTGTAAAGAGTAGAGGGCCTAAAACGGTCCCTTGCGGTACGCCATGATTAATTGCTTCAGAATCACTTTCGAGACCATCAATTTCTAAAATTTGTTTTCTGTCTGTTAAGTAACTTTTTAGTAATGTCAAAACGCGTCCTCTTAGACCATACTTCTCAAGTTTCTCTAACAAGATGCCGTGAGATATCGTGTCAAACGCCTTGGAGAGATCAACAAATATGCATAAACTACGTTTATTAGACTCAAAAGCTTCTGATATTTGTGATGTTAGTTTACAAATAGCATCTTGTGTTGATTTTCTTTCTTTAAAACCGTATTGACAATCCGATATTATACTAAACCTATCCAAAAAACTCACTAATCTATTTTTTAAAATTTTTTCAAATATTTTGGAAAAAGCAGACAACAAAGATACTGGTCTGTAATTAATCACGTCTTCTTTAGTTCCTTTTTTAAACAGAGGTTTGATTTTGCCTACTTTTAGACATTCTGGAAAACAACCATCCTGAAAACATGCATTAATGAGAAAAGTTAAAGGAGTAATAATTTCTTCCTTAATTTGTTTGATAGTTTCTGTCTTGATCCCATCCTAGCCAGGAGATTTTTTGTGTTTTAAAGATTGTATTGCATTTACTACTTCTTTTTGGTCAACGAGATACAAGTACATGCTGCTTTCTATCCTATCTATGTCCTCAATCTGTTCATTACATATGGGTATTTTTTGCGCATACCTTTGTCCCAATGTACTGTAATGTGTATTAAATTTGCAATTTCTTTTCTGTCAATTATTTATTCTCCTGTTTTGGTTTTAATCGATTCAATTTTTGTATTTCCTTTTATTTTTCCACACAATGAATTAATTACATTCCAAAGTGATGAAGAAGAGGTCTTATTTTTTTCAATTCGTTGTTTTGTATAATTTCTTTTTGCAGTTTTAACTAAGTGTCTGAATTTATTTTTATAGTCTGTATAAATAAACAGAACGTTAACATATTATGTCGTCCGAATAATGTTTAATTATCAAATAAAAAAACAAGTTACGAATTGTGTTTGAATATCCGAGAACATCATGCTAATCCAATTGGATTTATTGTTAGCCAAAACCAACATTAGCCAAATATATACACTCACAGCAGACAAATCAGATGTAATAGAGGCTTTCTATTACTATTTGAACTCATGAAGTAACACTAGATATGGATGACTTTAACGCCAAAATCGGTTAGGGTACTGATGGTGAAGTACTACTTTCATAGAGTTTAGGAGAGCGAAATGAGAAAGGAGGATGCCTTTTCACATTTTCTATGAAACAAAAGTTAGTTAGGAAGCAGAAATCAGAGAGAAAGATATAAATAAAGCACTAAAGAAATCCAAAAACAATAAAGCACTAGGACCAGAGAACAAAAAAATGGAACTGCTGAAATATGGAGGCGCAAGGATAGAATCCTTTATACGAATGTTGTTCAATAAAATCAAAGCAGGTGAGAAGATTCTCGATGGAAGGAATTTATCATACATGTCCTCCATTTTCAAAAAAAGGTGGCCAAAGGTCACCAAATAACTACAAAGGGATCAGTGTAATGCCTTCAATAGCAAGAATCTTTTCATCAGTTATAAAAGAAAAACTAGAACAACACATGGACCATTATAGCGAAGAACAAGCCGGATTCCGAAAAGCCAGATCATGTTTAGATAATATATTCATTATAAGACAGGTGATTGAAAATAACAAAGAAAAAACATTGCAACACATATGACCTTTATCAAATTAGAGAAATCATACGATAGCGTACCCAGGAAACAACTATGGGAAGCAATGAGAAAAATGCACGTTAGAGAGAAATGGATGAATATAACACAAAGATTGTATAAAGAAACACAAGTGCAAATAAAGTTAGGTAATGAAATAACAAATACAATCACCGCAACAAAAGTCCTCAAACAGGGATGTGGTCTCTCACCTACACGTTTTAACATATATAGATCAGGTTTTAAAAGGATGGTATAGAAAATGAGGAACAATGGGCATAGCAGTACAAGAGAATATATTACATTCACTACTTTTCGCAGATGATCAAGTCATTTTTGCACAAGACAGGGAGGATATGATATATATGATAAGGAAATTAAAGGAAGAAGATGAACTTTGGGGACTCAAGATAAATATGTGCAAGACCAAATACTTATTATTGGAACTGAGGTTGCAGATTTGAACTTAAGTTTAGAAGAAGAGACTATAAAGAGTTGTAAGACTTTTAAGTATTTAGGGTCAATGATTAGCCGAGATGGTACTTGTATGAAAGATATAGAAATGAAAATAGCACGGGGAAAACAAGCCACAAGAGTACTTCATGGAGTGATATGGAACAACACTCTAACCAAAGAAAACAAAAAGAGGATCTTTCAAAGCATAGTGATGAATATTACCCTATACGGAGCGAAAGTATGGCCAATGACAACAACAATACGAAATAAAATAAGAACAGTTGAACTAGACTTTATGAGAAGATGTCGAGATAAACATCTCTCAAACAAAATTAATGCCAAATTTCGTACTCAACCAGAACATCAGTATTGTGGGCAAGAAGTAGAACTTGTAGATAAATATAAATATCTAGGCCATGAAATTCTGATTGGCAGGGATGATTAGACTCATGAAATGAAGAAAAAACACCGGTCTTAGATGGGCAGCATATGGAGAGAAACTTTTAAAACTAAACTGCCCACATGCCTAAAGAAAAAAGTATTTGATCAATTCATATTTTGATATATTCCTCTTATTGCTCAGTACATACTGAGCGGAAACACTTACTTTAACAAAAGCCTCGGCTAATAAACTGAGAGTAACACAAAGAAGAATGGAGTAATCCATGTTAGGAATAACAATGCAAGACAAAATGAAAACCAAGGAGATCAGGAGAAGAACCAGGATGACTTTGATCATCGCAAGGATAGCCATACCAGAACGAAAATGGGCAGGACACATAGCTAGACTGACGGATGGACGAAAAAAAATGGAGAGCAAGGGAATAAGGGAACAGACAAGGGTCGGTCGACCACCCACACGATGTGCTGACGATTTAAAAAGCCAAAATAAAACCTGAATAAAAGTGGCGCAAGATAGAAGGGGTTAGAAACACGAGAAAGAAGCCTATATTAAGCACTGGACTCTTGAGGCTAAACAATGACGATAATAAAGACATGCGACCTAATACCGTACAAAAATATTGGTACCAGGAGCAGGTCTAGTTGGTATATCTGGTATAATTTTTTTTTACAGATATTATGTTCTATTTTTTTCTGTTGTTTTAACAGGGTGGTATCTGCGTCTAGTGCTCGTACATAGATCAAAGGTTTGCTTTATTTGTCTCTCTTTTTTATTTATTTTTTATTTTTTGCCACCTTTTTTATTTTCATGGGCTACCTGTTGTGTTTTTTGTTTAATTCTTCACTTTCTTATACTTTGGTCTGTGATTTCATTGAGAAGTGCATGATATCTAAGTTCTGTAAATTGTTTGGTGTACTGGTGCCTGCGGTGTGTAATGTTGATCAATTGTATCTTGATAGGGACAGTCGGTAGGATCTTGATGTTTAACAATATTTTTGTTGTCAAAGTGCACAATAGTATTATTATTCTACTTATTGTCTTTAAAAAGGGTATTTGAATTTTGTAGTCGGTATACCCTGGTTGGTGTAGCTGTTCAAAAAATGAGCTCTAGGCATACTTAATTTAAACGATAGGCAACTTCTAAATATTATTAAAATACGAAATAAAGGTTATCTTTTAGACATATTTACATACAAGGAAATACAACCTTACAAATAAGGAAAAAATGAAATGAAAATGTGGTTCAAAAAGAAGAAAACAGTTCGCGCTAAAAAAAGTAATTAATTGTACATTTGTGGATGCACATTCACTATTAAGAATTGCACAATATAGAGATCAATTTGCTGTAATGTTAGACAACCTTAAGTAGTAGAAAAACCATCTAACGAAGAACATATACAGTGTAGGTAAAATTTTATGGTCGGTATGGTAAAACTTAACAGGATATCTAACACAGATATAAAATCATATTTTCAGCGAATAGACAAAGATAACAATCATATTCCCCCTTGGTCTCCCCTCCATAAATCTTCTTGACGCCCATTTTGCCTGTTAGTGAGACGGTTAGTTCCGATCAGAGATATTTTACATATTCTGTGGTTCCGATCCTCATAAAGCTAAGAAACTAGAGGTGGGTCCTTTAGTTTTTTAAATTTTTATCGGAACCGTTTTTCGTAAACTGTAACTAGTTGATTGTTTACCAGTATTCAAATTAGCGAGTATACAAACATATTGGCTATTATCGTTTATGTGTATAAGTATTAAAGTGAAAGAAACTAACGAAGAATATATTTATTATAACTTGAAAAATAAATTAAACAATACAAATAGTACTTACATTTACATGGACTTAAGTCATCTTAAGTTTCTTTTTCTTGTACTAGTCAATTTTCAATAGTATAATCTTCTTTTTCTTTTTTTTTTTATAGAAGTAACCAGCTTCAACCATCAACTAGTTGATTTTAACGAATTTAACCGAAAATTTAGAGTTTAACACGGTTTAATTAGACTGTTGCCATTTTTCTGGAAACCATAATTAAGAAAACATCGCTTTAAAAATTAGTGAAATTATTATTCAGGGGGTCTAAAACAAAAAGTAAATTTTGCAGTAACTGATAATGCCTCAAATACGGTCATAGCTATTAAATATGCTTTGGAATGAAAACATTTAAATTGTTTTGCTCATACGTTAAATTTATTGATGGAGGACGCACTTAAATGCTGTCGTGTACAAATAGATAAAATAAAAAGTCTTTTTTTCAACAATTCGGCAAAAAACACATTTCAAAAAAGTACCTTATCTTCAGAAACGCCTTTAAAGTATCAATTACAACATAACAAAGATCCCAAACGGCCAATCCAAGACGTGGAAACTAGGTATAACTTCACCTATTACATGTTAGAAAGAATGACGGAGTTAGAAGAGGCAATCCGTTCCACATTGGTATCAGTTAATACAGACTTAGACTTAGACCAAATCTAAATAATGAAGACTGGATTATTTTTTAGTAATTGTCCTAAATTTTGCGGCCTTTTAAAGAAATAACAAGTACAATGAGTGGCCAAAAATACTTGAATGATAGTTCAGTGATTGTTCTGGTACGCTGCCTGCAAAAATCTTGCAATAAAATTTTAGCAAACAGTAACCTTACATCCATAGTTAGTATCCGACGTAGTACGGGTTTTTATTCCTAATTACGGGATAATTACTAATCTCGGGTTTAGCAAAAAGATTTAGAGGGATAGAATACAGTGGCATATTGTCATTATGTACGTTTATGGATTCACGATTTAAAGTGCAGGGTTTTTCTGATAAAAATGACGCTAAAAAAACAAAAGAAAGAGTTAAGAAGCTGGTTACTTCTATAATTAAAGAACAAGAAGATTGTACTATTGAAAATCAACCAGTATAAGAAAAAGAAACCGATAAAGATAACTTAAGTCCATGGTGTATTTTTGATCAATTAATTGGACATGACTCATCTAAACGTACACCTGTAGCGAGAGTCCATTACAATGGTGAAAAAACCATCGCCATGTATCTCTTAACTTAACCACTATATTCATAAAGTATTGTAAATGTGAACACATGTTCAAAATCAGGTTTAATTTTAAATAAAAGAAAAACACAATTAATAAGAAGTAAAGTAAAAAAATGTTTTTAAATGTCAATTTAGACGATTCGTGATTTAATAATAACGTGTAATGTAAACGTAGGTACGATTTACTATTTGTATTGTTTAGTTTAGTTTTCAAGTTATAATAAAATCTTTTATTAGTTTCCTTCACTTCAATAAATATACAGATAAACGATAATAGCCATTATGTTTGTTTATGTAGGTAGTTTCTTACTTGAAACTACTATTAAAAAATCATAGTTACTTGCTTACGAAAATCGGTTTTGCGACGTCAATGACCCACCTCTATTCGTAAATACCTGTTTACCCTATGATTCGGTGATTTGACCACGCGACACGCCACGTTGGCAAATAGTTTTGTACGAAGCTTTTTTATTTATATGCAGTTTAATATTTTTATTGGAAATAAGGCATAATGTCACTTTAAAATAAGCTTATTTTGATGTTTAGATTTTTAATTCGGAAATCGTTTTTAAAATACCAAACATTAATAAATTTTATTTATATAAAACGATTTCCGAAGTATAAATCAAAATGTTATATTACACTTATTGTAAAGTAAAATTGTGGCATATTCTCAATAAAAAACAATAAGCTGCCATTTAAATCCATTTCGCCCAAATTTCATTATCTTGGAGCATTGTTCAAATGCGAAAAACACAACAGGTCAAATAAAACCAATAAGTTTGGCAACGTTGAATTTCCCCTTTTTATTATATCCACTCCATATCCACTCATTTATGTTCGGTGATATAAAAGGCGGACACCTAATATATCTCTCTCTGTTTAAACAGTTGTTTCTCACTCCATCTCATGTAAGGTCCATACCGACCATAAACTTTTACCTATACTGTATATTCACTATTACAAACTGAAATTAGAAATTCGGTTTCGCAGGTAGAGATCGTATTTCTCTTTTTGAAATTATAAGATTAAAAATTGAAGTGAAACAATAACCGTGTTTTTTATTGACTTAACTTAAATTAAAACTTAAAAAAAACGTCTCCACACATATTTACTAAAATATATTATTAGTTATAATTTAAAAAACATTTACGTGTGGCGTTGCAGGATATATGAAAAAAGTTACAAAAATTTAAAAATCGCAAAATATGACGCATAATGTTTTTCAAGTATAGCACGGTAATCTGGCTTAGATTCCACGAAAATCCACTCTAAAATTTAAAAAGGTAGAATTATATAAGGCTTAAGAAAAATCTCATATATTTTTTATACTTACTGAAAGAAAATAAAACTTACCTTTTACTACATATGGATCGCCCATATTATCTCTAAATAGTTAACATTGAAGAAAAGCAGTACCTATTGCAGCATATTTACCTGAAAGAAAATAAACTGTAAGTAAACAAGTATAATTAGTCTACACAATAATATACAAAGTGTGAATATTTCCTTTAATATAAAATAATGGAAAATGCCACAAAAATGACACAAAAATATTTCAGAATAAATAATTTGAGTTCTAATCGAATTCATAGTGATTGGACATAATGATATAATAAATAATAATAGTAAATTATAAATACAGGTAATATCAACGTGAACAACATATGTGCCTACGTGCCAATAAAAAATATTGTTCTGAAGCTATTTTCTTGTAGCATTTTAAATTAATTACTATTTAACTTATTTAATTTGTGGCTTATTCCCAATAAAAAAGGAAGGATTTTGGAATACTCTTGAATGCGAGATGCTCGAGATTCCTATAGACGGCAGGTGTTTGATTAGAAGTGATGTGAAAGGACCGATTGGTACGCAAAGAGCGGGAATTGTAATCATAGATGTTTGGAAATGGGAATAAGAAATTATGGAGGAAATAGTGTAATTAACTTTGCAGTGGCATGGGATTTGGCTGTCATTGATACGTTCTTTATGAAAACTGAAGGCCAATATGTCATTTATAGTACCAAGAGAAGTGAAACAGATAAATTTTGTGCTGTGTAGAAGAAGTCAGCTAAAAAAGGTTACCAAAGGTAAAGCGATGAAGGGTGACTAATAGAAATAAGGGGTGATTGAATAGGGAGATAAAGAAAGGTGAGACAGAAAAAAAACAAGTAGGACACCAGAAAGTAAAGTGGTGAAAGTTAAAGGATGATGACTTGGCAAAGACTTTAAGAGTGGAGGGCTAGAAGAGCTTGAGGAAAAAGAATGGGTAAGAGTCAAAAGCAAACAGTAAAGTTTTGTTAAGAGTGGGAAAGGAAATGCTAAGAAAAACATGGTATATGGAATTCTAGAGACGAAGTAGGACCTTGTAGAATACTTTTGGAGGTTTGGAAGGCTCTAGGAAAGATAAAGGTTGATACGTTGTGGCGATGCCTAATGCATGGAAATAGATTGTAATGGTATCATTGTATAAAGATAAAGGAGCATTTAGAACTATAGAATTACGGAATCTGAAATATACAGGGAATCCAGAACAAGCCACAAGAAATTATGCAGGAATTCGTAAGTCTGAAATTAGATATAGCCATTCTCTCTGAGACAAATAAAAAAAGAAATGGAAGCGAAAAATTAAAAGACTATGTACATTTCTTCTCATGAGTGGGAAATGATCAAAGAGCAAGAGCAGGGATATCAATATTTGTACACAAGAAATTCGAAAAATATATTAAATTTTGGGAAGCTTACAACGAACGTTTTAATTAAGTGACGATTCTCTTAAGAAGAACACAAATAACAATTCTGGAGATATATGCCGTAAATAATGACTACTCAGTCCAAGGAAAGGAAGCTCTTAAAGAAGACTTTAGAAAAATCCTGAACGAAATTCCTAACAGTCATGAGATTATATGCGGAGGAGACCTTAATGCCAGAGTAGGAAAACAAGTACAAAGTAAAGTGATAGGCATGCATGGAGAAGAAACTGTTAACAACAACGGAGAAAGATTCATAAATATATGCCAACAATATAAGTGGCAAATTTTGAATGTTTGAATGTTTTTTTGCCTACAAGAACATACATAAATACACCTGGTATCAGTATACAAAAGGTCTAAAATGGATAATAGATTATTTCGTAACATGACAACAAACCAGGTTAAGAGTACAGAACGTAACGATAAATAGAGGGGCAGAGTGCGGCTCGGACCACTGCCTGATAATAAAAAAAGTATGTACACCATTCGTAGACAGAAACCACACAGACATCAACAAAGAACACAGAGAAATATTCACTTATAATAATAACAAAATCCATAGACAAACACACGAAAATAGACCTAGGTATATGGCGGTTATATATACCGCTTACTCCGGTTAATCATTCAGGGCAAAATCGAAGGAAAACGTTGGATCGGAAGAAAACAACTGTCCTGGCTGCGTAACATTAGACAATGTACAGGTCGAACGGTCGAGGAACTGTTTCATCTAGCTGCCGACTGAGAATCATTTCATCAGCTTGTCAATATAACGATAGACAACGCTTGAATACAAGCACGGCACACAAAGAAGAAGATATGGCGGTTTTTAAGCATGTGCACTCGTCCGGTAAAGATCTATGCAGTGATTTACACCAAGCCGCAAGCCCCGATATCTTGCCCTTCTTCTAATGCATCGAACGATCCGACATATCAGCCTATTTTAGTCTAAGTATCAGATCCCTTTAGAATTTTAAACTACTACGGTGTTCTTTTTATTTTCTGATCAGGGTCTAAACCATTGACCACAAGATCACTCACAGTGAAGAGAATGCCAAATATCCGCCTGACCAACTAACCGACCGAAAATAGTTTCAAAGATAAAATTTTATAAGACAGTGGCCACATCAAAAATTTTATATGTTAGCGAAATAAAAAAAAAACTGACAAATTGCTCTTTTATTAAAGCAAAATCTAGTCTGTCAGCATGAAAAATTTTTGAGAAGTATACACAAGTTGTAAATAAATAACGAAGAAATTAGAGAACACTCAAATATGTTGCCGTTAGTAACAAAATTTAAGATTAAATTCATTGGAAAGACTATCTGAAAAGAATGAATGACGAGCGGTTTCCGAAACTGATGTATAACTACAAACGGAAAGTAGCAAAATGTTGAAAAACTGAAGAAGAGGTGAAGTGAAGGAACGGGATAGTGCAGATTACCTAATCCGTGAAGACAGATGATAGTAATGATGATGATATTGTGTAGTTTACAATCATTTTAACGTTAACATCAATTTATCGACTTTGGTCCCACACATGTTAACTGCCTAATTTATAATCTATGAAAATTGTTCACGTAGGTTAAAATACTCACTGGAGTAACTCATTTTTATGAAAATTGTTTAATTAATTAATCCCTTAGCTTTAAAAAAAAATAAAAAAACTGCTCAAAATGCGCAACTGCCCTATATTATTAATTATTGAATAATTCCACTGTAATATTATTAATTTTTAGATAACCATTTCGAATGGATTAAAATATCCTCTGGCCCATTAACTAATCTCCACAAGTTTCTATATGGACCAATTCCAGCTCCGCTAGAAGTTATAAATCACGGTGTGTAATATATACCGTTTAAAATTTTAAAATAGGAAATTGGAGACAGCTAATTGGTACTTTGCATCGAGGCGTAAAAGTGAATTTAATGAAAAAGTGGAGCCTGGCGATTTTTCGTAATTACAAATAATTGATTGGCTTCATATTCGAATCGTTGCTAGGGCATATTCGATCATTCCGGTTGTTCTGTTGACATTGTTTTATGAAATGCGCTCCGTGTTTCCGTAATTTTAGATTGGAATTCGATAATTTGGCGTGAAAATTGCTCCGCGGACCGATTTTCAATGCGTTGAACAAACCATTTCCTTTTTGATTGATACTAAATTTATTACCCGTCGATTGTACGTTCAATACAAATGAGCCTCGCTTTTAAATCGGATGACCTATTGTGGTTTTAGAGGAATTCTTACCAGCTATTAGCAGATTACAGAGCACACAGCTTACAGATTGGACAATAACTGTGGGCAAAACTAAAAAAAGCTATCGATAATTATTAATGAATATCTTTATTAAAATTTGGTTTTGTATTAATAAAAAATACTTTTTTGGGAGAAAAAATACCATTCAATCCTAACGTATCAAAAATGTTTAAATTTTATGACTATTATTTCTTAAACACTTTTAATTACTTGTAAGTAAATTCCATTCGATTAATCATTATATTTCATTTAACTTTAGAGTACTTAAGAGTCAAATAAAAAACTTATTTCGGCAAAGATGACAAGTTTATTAGTAAAAAATTTATTAAGAATCCTTTGTAAAAGGTATATATTAAGATTATATACAATCAGCCGAAACAGCTATAGTGATAATAGTTAAAATAAATATTGTGGAAGTTTGAAAACAAAGTTTTTCAGTGTTTTATTGTTACATAAAATGAATTTCCATCAAGGAACGGTCGAATCCATCATCATCTTATCTAGTATATGAAAAAGTTACCTACAAGTATTTATATTCATTATCATTCATTATTAAATTTCTAACAATATCTGTGGTCATCAGCAATATTTTCTTGTTAAATTCATTCCGAATACCTTACATGAATCTCTTTTTTTTTTTGTTTGGAAACTCAAAAGCTGTTAATTACAAAACAAGTACTTAAGTTTAAGACAAAAACCACTCGATTTTTACTAGCACTGCCATGTGTAAAAATCTAGCCAGCTTTTTCGCCGTGCTAGTATAGGCAAGCGAGCTACTGGCAAGCCAATTACTAACAAATGTGTTTTGTGCTTGACAGCTACTGGCCTATGCCAGCAACTGGTACGACACCTACTTTCCAAATTAACTGGCATGTGTGTACCCTTCTTTATATCATCTATATAATATCATCTTTAATCTATTTAAGCAGATGTCTGTGCTAATAAATTCGTTTATATATTTAATCTTTCTGGGGTGAGTAGTTACATTTCTAATTGATTTTTTTTTTCTATATCTTTATCTTTATATATATATATATATATATATATATATATATATATATATATATATATATATACATATGTTCTATATCTTTTTATAATTTCGTATTTGACTTAGCCTAAAACTAAACACCACGTTTTATTTTTCTATGTGTTGTTCCCATGTACCAATTTAAGGTTAAGGTTTAAGTAAAAAGATCTACAACTTTTGTACTTGCACTTTTTTCATATAACCTCAAAATTTTTGTGGAAAATTCAAAAAACTAAGTTTGTGGTTTTTTATTTTTATCTTTTACAAAAAAAAAATTTTACGAAATTTGTTGAAAACTTGTATTAGTATGTACCAAACACGCTGTAATTTTTTAGAATTGAAAAATTTTTAGAATTGAAAAATTTATTTTTTTACCTGATATTGATTTAATATCGAAAAATCACCCTAATTTTCAATCAAAATTCAACGTGCTTTTTGTTTGTTGAAATCTTTACTTTCCGATAGTTTAAAAAATGCAAGTCAAAAAAAAATTATTTTCATCATTATGTACAATCTTGAGGTATTTCTTATAATTAATACAGTAATTAGTCATGTAGCTTACGATCTTATAATCTTTGTTACCTACAACTTTGCCATTTAACTTTTTTCCATAGCACTTGTAGTTTCGCCGAAAATCGCGATAAACCGATTTTTACCCTTAAAAACTCACCCCCCCCCCACTTCCCGACCTCGGATGGAGTGGAATTTATTATTTCTTCCATTTTTAGCACATTCTCTTCCTTTTCCAATAGTTTTCATTCTACTAAAATTTTTTATTGACTTTTTACCTTTTTTAAAGGCTTGGACACTGATCTATTATATTTACACTATCCTTGCCCAGTTGCTATTTAAAATTTGGAATTATTTGTAATTTTCATATGGCAAGTAAATATATTAAAATCTAGGCAGTTGCTAACACACAGTTCATTATTCTAGTTTTTCTGGCCTTATTCAATGTTTGTCTACCTTTTTGAATAAAGACTTCACACACCACCTAGTGGACGATCGGGAATAACATACTGCAGTAGGTGGCCACAGCTATGGGAACTTAACATATCCCTGGAGTGTATTATAATTATAAACAACTGCAACTAACAACCAACAACTACATACTGCACGCTAACTACTTTAAGACAACATCAGAAGTCATAAGTATTATTTAAAAAATCTTTTTTTTAAGCTGTACTCTTTTATTTTAATTTAATATTAAAATTTAATTTCATCTTCGTTTATTTGTTCTAGCCAAACTCATTTTTCATCTTTATTTCTAAGATAAGAGATGTTCTTAGGTCCGAGAAAGTGAGCTAGGTAAGACCTAACAATTGGTTCCCACAGAAAGTTGTTAGTTTTATTGTTCTAAATTAACTCCCAACTTTCGGAGGTACTTATATTGGTGCCCATTGGCACACACTGTTGTACATCGTAACGTTACAATATATTCCTATAGATTGGACCCGTAGACCTCGGATAAATCCACTGCAATTTTTTCTACAAGAGTAGTTGAAATGTAAAGAATATATTTTTTACTATTTAATTTATTCGGTGTACTAGTTTTTAATATTTTTTTAATCATATGTTATTACAAAGTCTACAAAGGCAATATATTGGTATTTTTCTTTTTTAACAAAGTCTTAACAGAATAGCCTTTAAATAGAATTAATTAACGGGACTGACAATAGAATTCCAGAGAAATCATTGTTGAAAAATCAAACACAGAAAGGATCTCAACGGTGCATAAACCCTTCGAAAAAGAGAAATTAAAAAATGTATTAAAGACTCAATCACGCTCGCATAGTTAAAATTTAAAAAGCCCTTATAAACTCTCCAAATCCTCGTGGCATTAGGGCTTTATTGGATTTTTACGTGCAGCTGACAGCCAATTTATTTCACTGACTGCGATAGTATTATATCAAGTAATTATTTTTGTAATTGATTCTGAATTTTTAATTGAAAAACGTTCGGCGGCGACCATTGGCAGTCGCCAAGAATCCAAACGGTTCAGTTTTAAATTAAGCTCAGGATGATTTTTAAACAAGAAGTGTATTTTATGAATGGTAGTGCGTAAAGGTTTTTATTGGGTGTTTAATCTGTAATGTCTGGTTTAAAAAGAATTAAGGTTACTATAAAACAATAGAACAATAAACACTAACTTTTCTGTCCTTTTCTATTTATTAGTAGAATCTTAGATATCGTACAAAATTAAATAGAAATATAAAAAACATAACAATAGATATTCAAATTAAAATTAAATTTATATCGATCGAAGAAAGTTCGTCAACACACCACGATTCCAAACTAATAAAAAATTAAATAATTTTTTAAATGTATTGCTTTGTTAATTTGGTACTAAATTTATTAATCGATTAAATATTTGTAATGTATGTCAAAATACATTACAAATACACAAATTACCAAAAATACTCGGCACGAGATAGAATGGTCACACGAAGTTAAGAATTAAGTGGTAATACTCGATAAAAGACCAAGGTTTACTCCATCTGTGAAGTATGCAGTGCAAAAGACAAAACAAAACCAGTCAAAGTTACCCAGATTAATAGAAAGAAGAAGTACACTCAGCTTTAAAACAAAAAACCGATTAGTCAACAACATTATATTACCCATGTTGACGTAGGTTTTATAGAGAAATGCCTGTAAACCAAAGTGGAAAATGTTACAGCTAACGCAAAACCGGAAAGTAAGAATAGCAATGAGAAATCACTACTAAGTAGTTAATAGAATTATATACGCAAATACTAAACCCTACACAATACTACAGGTGATAAATATGATGGTGTGAATGATATATAATATATCGAGCTGATGCACCACCCTAACCGTATCATATAGGAATTAACAAACTACGACGAAAACATTAGGTAGAAATATCTCAGACCAAAAATATAGCTAAGAGTATACCAGGTATAAAATATATCTCCAGGTCATAAATATATAAATATGTGTAAATTTACACTTTTAAAATTGTAACAAAATCGCAACCAAAAAAAATTAAAAACTTGCAAAAACAGCGATGACGCTGAGAGGCAAGGCTACCTCGTAATTGACACGCCTTTATCGCACTAAAGTAAATATAAGAATTGGCCCCTTTTTCGGAGGCATTCTTATAATCTAAAATGACGAAGAAACCTCGCCACATGTTTGTAAGGTAGCGTGGGTCGAGAGGTGATGGAGTGCTTGGGAATTGGGAAATACCTTTTTGCAACATGAGATGTATGGAACCCAGGAGTATGCTCAGGATCTCCTTCACTTCTAGGCACTGAGAAGAACTTTTAATGGGACTTCATATGACTTCATAAAGCCAGCAATGACTATCGTGTTGTTGTTTGTGTGTGATGAAAGAGTAATACTTAATAGAATTTTTGTGTATTCTTGTTCATTTATATTATTCATTTGAGAATTCTGAAACCCTGAGCCAGCTTGGATAGGTCTAGTAAATAAGTAGTCTATGTTTTTAAAGTCATTTGGTAATGTTCAATACGTGTTTAGCGCCTACTAATCTAACGCCCCTCAGTCGTTAGGATGTGATTGATTGTTTCAGGCTCTCTGTTATAGAATCTGTAGCTTATGTATTTATTGAACACCTTTTGCATAAAGTTGTTTATTTGCTGACCAATGTCAAGTAAGGAAACCTGTTCTTGCTCTAAGTTGACTTTGCTAGTTTCCTCAGTAATTTAGCCATAATAATACATGTCCATCTAATACACATTTTGTTTGACCAGGTGTAATTTTACAGTTAGTGTTATGCCTTCGGACCCAGGTTTTTGTTTAGTTCACAGACGAAGCTTTTGGTACACATTACTGTGAAGTATTATGACATATGGGGCTAAAAATTGGATTATAAACAAGAAAAACAGCAGTAAGATAGTAGCAACAGAGATGGAATGCCTGCGAAGATGCTGCAGAGACATAACAAAATTAGATGGGAGCAGTATTGACGAAATAAAATAAAGAACATCAATAGAATCAGACAAATTAACGTATATAGAACAAAAAAGATTTAAGTGGTATGGACATGTAAGAAGAACTAGCGACAGCAGATGGGGAAAGAGAATAACCGAATGGTGCCCCATAGGAAGGAGAAAAAGAGGACGACCCCGAACATCCTGGAGGAACGAAGTAGACGACGCCATGAGTAAAAGAGGCCTAAATGATGGAGAATGGGACAACAGACAAAGATGAAAACGGTTGAGCGAGGAAATGGCAGTGAGTACTGTAGAATCCCTGAATATATTTATAAAATTAGATCCCCTCTGTATAAGAGAAAATATGAAACACCTAGTTCACCTAATAATAATGTATATAAGAAATGTGTATGACAAAAGCTAAGCCAAAGTTAAAGTATACGAAATATATTCAGATATAACATATATTCTGAATATGCATATAATGTGAAAAATACTAGACTACTGGGATAACAAACCTATACTAGCCGCGAATGAAGTCGAAATGATTACATCGCTGAATATCTAAGCCGGATAAACGAAGAATTTGGACTTTAGATCAACACCGGAAAAGCAAAAATATTGATTGTGGTAGACAGATTTGTATACTTGGGTGCTCTGATAACCAACAAGGTCGAATGCTCCTCAGATACAAGCATAGGCAAGCAATGGTTCGAACCGCAACAACTAAATTGATAAGGCTCAGGTTGGTCAATGCCCTTATTTTTCGGATTGCTGTATACGCAGCAAAAACATGAACTTTCGAAAAAAAAAATAGATAGAAGTAATATCCAAACCTTTAAAATGTGGGTATATAGAAAAATTCGACGAGTGTGCTGGACAGAACATAGAAACAAACGTTTAATTCTGAAAGAGCTTCATATAAACAACAGGTTATTAAAAAATGTAAACCGAGCATACCTAATTTACTTGGCTACATAACGGTGGCTATATAACGGGGACCACGGAACTATTAGTAGTAGAAAGAAAGGTAGAAAACTGAAGACCAAGAGCCCCAACACGATGGTCAGACCAAATGAAGACTCTGGTGGGAAAATCCCTACATGAAGCCGTCCATATGGCACAGGATTGCAGTCAATGGAGATAGTAAGCTAATAATATTTAGAGGCCGCTAATAAAAATACAAGAATGAAGAAACAAACGCTCATATGGTATTCAGTGTACTTCAGAAAGTATATGACAGAGGTCATCGAGAGATTTGGTGGTGGACGCACAATAAAAAAGTATTTACCGGTGAGTATTTGATGATTGTTATAGACAGATATGATGGAGTAAGAACTAGTGTGTGGGACAGACGTAGAAGAAGATGTGAAGAGACGTTAATATAAATTTTGTGTGAAACTAGAATTACACAGTGCTAAGGGCTTAGTTTTTGGTTATTCTTATTAATACTGTATCAGATAATAGAGAAATTACAGGGTAGCATTTCTTGTTGCTTAATAAATCATGATGATGTATCTTAGTAGGAATTGTTGAACAGGATTTAAAACAAAAACTGGAATAGAAAAAGCGCTCTTAAGCGTTAGGAAACAAAAAATTATATATTAAAAGATGGAGATACTACAAATACAATGATAACTTTGAATGTTAAAATAATTGTGAAACGCAATATTTTAAACACTTAAGATCGCTATTAGAAAAAAATAGGGAAATACATGAATGTGTATGTATTAGAAGTAGGGTGGAACACATGCAGTGAAAGGAAGCCAGTGGTATGTTGTCTCACAGGCAGGTTCCATTAAAACTAAAAGAAGAATTATTGTGGATGTTAGACTTTAAGAATGAGTATTTTAGGGGAACTCTTGTTGTGCACCAGTTGATGCCAAAATAGGAGAGCGTAGAATAAGATATACATATTCAACGTCAAGAAGTTAATTACCCAATACGAAGAATTTTAATCATTTTCTAGTTTTTGGAAGGAGTAGAAGGAAAAGATCTGGGAAGACCAGAAAAAACTTGGGAAGAGACGCTTAGGCAGGATATGTCGGTAATGGGAATGGATATTGGTAAGACCAAAGATAAAAACTTGTAGAAATATAGATTGAATGAAGGCAAAGAGACAATAAATTATACTGGCGTATCGAAGTTACCAGAGTAACTTTGAGTAAAATGAAAGAAATCGTTCCAAACCCTAAAAAAATATGTTTAGGTATTCTATGTATTTAGCAAGCTATTATATAGAATCTCTGACCTCCCAAATAAAACAACAAAATACATATTAAATGTTTCCAGAAATGGTAATCTATCGTACAATAATGTAGGCCAATATATTGTAAAGCTAAATCTAAAAAAGAAGCAATATGGATCGTAGAAGATCAGGTATTCGAAATATGAGATATTGCTTTTATTGTACTTTAAGTTGGGTATATGTTTTATCCTACTGCTGTTTACGTCAACAGTAAGTAAGATGAAAATTGAGTTGAAATTCCCCAACCTAGAATGAAAACGTCATAGTAAAAAGAGACAAAGGCCTGCAATCAGTTGTAAAAGATATATTGTTAACCATAATCGTAATATTGTATACCAGATATTAGCAATAATTAATTTGTTAATAATTGTTCCACATATTCATATCTACTCTCTACGGTAGCTAATAACAATTTCCTTTGAGATAAACAAAATGATTTTAATCTGAATAAAAGCTTCCGATGTGAGCCGAGTTATCGTTAATTAAAGCCAAATAATCTGATTAACCAATTTTAATCAAATTATTTTGGTATAATTCCAGCTTTTCGTTGCCCGGGAAAATTGTGCAAATGACCAATATCTAATAACAAAGGCCGGTGCTTTCCTACTAAACTTTCCGCACAATTAAATATGTTAAATAAACATGACTTCGGTATATTTCGTTCTCATTCATACGCCAAATTATCTCATGGTTTACGCAGTTGTATACAGGATTGTTAAAACACAGCCGTTTATTACTCCTACCTAAGTTTTTGTTAATTGCTAACATAAAATTAATTATTACTGGATTTGCAGAAACAATATTCTACACCTGTAATGTTTCCTAGAAATTATTGGTTTATATAATTCCGACAATTTTAAATATAATAGATGTAAAACTTGTAAGTGTTCAAAATAATTTCGAAATGCAACAGTGTAAAATGTTTATTGTAAGTTGAGCCATTTAAATAAAACCGCCTAAATAGGTTCTTTAATAAGTCGGCGTCTTTAATAAGTCGGTTCTTCGGCAATCTGAGATTTCTCGTGATATTTCGGTGGGTCCTAATAAAATTTAACAACTTTTTTGCGAATACGACTACGGTTGTATCAGCAACGAGGGTAAAAGAAATTAAAAATAATGTAACATTTTATTTATAAAAAAAATGTTACAATATAAATTTAGAATTACTTAAAAGATGATTTGGCACTGAAACGTTTATTTAAGTTTATCAATTTTGCACACAGTGATATGCTTTTGTTACTATTATAAAAGATTTTTATATTAAAGGCTGTATTCATAATACTCAAAATACAAAATTTGTCATTATAACAGCTACCTAAGTTTTTCTATACTCCTTTAAAGCCTTTGATCTTCTAAATTTGAAATAAAAACAACTCTACTATTTATAATCACCCTGTATTTCAGACAAGAGTTTTCGGTTGCCATAATTATCCGCGCTAATATAACTTTTCTCAATTACATACCTGAAACTGGCCAACCCAGGCGAATGGTTATCTCCCCTATTCTAAAGAAGACACCGCGGGGTTACAGTCGTCCTGACTGACGCTCATAAAAAGGTTCGAAGGATATTCTTACCATATAGGCAGTCATCGCAGCCCCAACTCAACCCGAATTTTCACGATAATTGTTGTTGGCCAAAAACAAATGGTTTGGATTGAATAATAGGGTCAGAATACCGTTCACGAAGGGAAAATGCGTGGTTTATTCGAAATATTTAGGGCTTTAATAGGGGTTGCATTCTAGTGACAATAGATAAACTAATATGCCCAAAGAAGGATTATAAAATAAAGGAAAATATTTTTATTTATAAAAATTATGCAACAAAGTAGTATTTATCTATTTAGATTAATTATTTATTAAAACATGTTCTGACAAAAGCAGTGAATGAGGCTCTAATCAGAATTAATTACTATTTAACTGGGAATAAGCCACAATTAAAGATAAAAATTCGTTTATTGACGTTTCAATTTCCACTTCGGAAATCGTTCTTAAAATACAAGGTTTGTATTTTGAGAACGATTTCCGAAGTGGAAATTTAAACATCAATAAACGTATTTTTATCTTTAATTGTGGTTTATTCCCAGTTAAATTGTAATTAATTTAAAATGAAACAAGAAAATAGCTTTAGAACAATATCTAATCAGAAGTCACAATCAATTTCTACAGTTCCATAAAGTAACGTTTAGAGCAGAAATTCTAGAGGTACTTTGCTAATAAAGTATGACAAAAAAATGGACTGCTGGTATGGTGAGGGCTACGGAATGCCTATGAGGCAGAAAACTTGACTGTAGTTGATGCCAATAATAAGCTTAAGCGTCCCATAGGTTTTACTGGCATCCCGATAAAGAGACCGACGAAGTAAGTATCAGGACCTAGTCTCCAAAATCCAGAAAGCTCCCAAAAAATTTAGAAGACTACCCATTTAAAGGTGTATTACAGACTTAAAAATACTTCAAAACCATTGAAGACCTCGAGCCAGTCAAGTCCTACACGCGAACCCTAAGCGTAGTAAGTATAGCCCCAAGGGAACTTGGTGTACTATAGCCAAATAAAACGTATATCGAACATTGGTAAAGAGCTTTCGTTCCAAAGATTTACCGAGAGATTCAGGATGGTAAATAATATCAATAAAAGAGGTGAGCCATTATTACGGTTTGTTAGAGAATATGATTAAGATATACTAAATACAGGAAACAAACTAACTTTTGTCGCTTTACAACGGAAAAAGGTCATTCATATAACAATGGCCACGACCCACGTAGCTATAGCTGTTAAAAAATGGCATGTGTCAGATAAAGTGTCTTATTCAGACTATCGACACCTCTATTAAAAAACAGATAATCAACATATTCAGGAAACCGATCTATATCCGCATAAACATACTGGGAAGGATATCAAGCATACCTGGATTATTATGTAAAAGAGTTAAAGGGACAATTATTCATACACTGGACCTAGGCATTGCTGCCGATTAATTGTTAGAATTTATCATGTCTCTTTTCGAAGACAATCATCCAGAGAAAATTAGAAAAAAGGAAATTATCTAGTGCAATTACAACTCTATAAATCGCAGGACATAAGTTTAATTTTGCCAAAATATGAAATATAGGAGGCATTGCGAGGAGACATACAGACTGCAAGAATATTAATTCCCCATAAAGTTGTTTCCAAGGACCCGCAGATAATTATACCCTTACTCTAAAAATAGTTGGTGAATACACTCAGAATAGTGAAGAGACGCTAAATATTTATGGGTATACATTCCTGAATTTAAAATAAAACTGATACCACTAGACAAATTGTACCAGACTGGTGTCTGTACCTTTTGTTCTACGACAACGAGCATTCAGCAAAAGAAGCTGTAGATCGAAACACAAGCTAATGGATTCAATTGGTCTGTAAAAATCACCGGATCCGGATTCCTGTTCTAGCGCTCGAACGAGTAAGACGTGTGCCAAGTACCATTAAAATCCAGTTTGCCTTATCGGCAGTAATTAGTGTTTAATTTAGATTTAATAGTGTAATTTCGAAAAGTGATTTCTGGACAAGCTTTGTACGTATTGCCTTTGTTATATTATTAAATCATATAAATTATATTTAATTTATACAAAGTGCATACCAGAGACTGGTTTTACCAGTCTGCTGGTTCTTGCTGGCCATCCAATTCAATGGATTTTAATACAAATTTGGATAGCAAAATTAGTTAAAGAAGAGAAATAAAACGAGGTTACTGTCTGTATTTACATGGGCAGTACAAATATAAACAATACTCCTAGAGTTTCTACCTTAACAATGGCCCTTCAAACTGCTACAAACAACATTCCAGCAACTACATCTCTTTCATACGTAACCGCTGCAAAATCTACACCAAAACCATCTTTCCCAAAAAAAGAACAGGCGATAGTTCTTCACGCAGAAGAAAACCTTAAACTTCTAGACTACGTTAAAGCCATTGGTGACATCATCGGACCAAAAAATATTTCCTTTGCATCCAGAATATCTAACAATAGGATCTGCATATATCTAGTGAACTCAAATCTCGTTGATCAACTGCTGAAACCCCATCCAACCGTTCAAATCGGACGCCTTACTTTAAGTATTCGTAAACTTGTCTCCCCAACAAAAAGAATATTAATTTCGAACATCTCTCCTTACATTCCCCATGAACTGGCCGAAAATGCAGTGAAAAGTCTTGGTTTCCAAATAGCCTCCCCCGTGTCCTTTCTTAAAGCGGGCATTCCAGGTGATGAATACTCCCACATACTTAGTTTTCGCCGTCAAGTATATATTTTTCCTCCCTCTGATAATTTTGAGCTTCACACCTCCTTGTTAATTCCTTTTGAAGGCAATGATAATAGAATTTTTCTGTCTACGGACAAAATGGAATGTTTCTTATGCAAACAATCAGGACATGTTGCTTCTAATTGTCCCAATACTTCATTTGACAACTTATCATCTGAAAATCCTACTGTTTCCCATGTCCTCCCAAATCCCCCCACCGAATCAACGTCACAGCAACAGAATACACAATTTCCATCTCATTCTGAATCATCTCCCTCCCAAACAAATCTATTTTATTTGTCTTCTTCCCCAGAGAATTGCGAAAATGATACAATATCTGAAAAGTCAGATAAACTATGTTTAAGTTCTTATCTTTCACAGAAAAGGCCACGCTCATCTGTATCATCTATAAGCGATAAGAACCTTCATTCTGGGGAAAACCCTGAAACAGAACAAACTATGTTTCCTCCCAAACAAACAGTTCCTAGTTCCTCTAGCACCTCCAACACAAAAAAGAAACGAAAACGTAGTTCTTCTCTCGACCCCAGTCTATCCACTGACTCCAAGCAAGCAATACACGAAGCCTATAAACAAAACCCAGAAGCTTTTGCAGTTCCTCCTGATAATATAATTGCCTTTATCGAGAACGCTTACGGCAGCTGTGACCCTGTCTCAGAAGCATTTAAACTCACAACAGATACTAAATCACTCATTCTAACTTTGCAATCAATAAACCCTAATTTTAAAGATAGGTCAACAAAAATCAGAATTACACGCTTAATTAAAAAATTAAAACTAAAATACATTCTGCAACAGATGATTCTGAAAGTATAAACAGTCTTGATAATTCCCAGGATGCTTGTGATAAAGAATACCTGTCTGATAGTTCACAAACCTCGCAAACATCCAAACACTCTACATATTAATTTCAACCTTCACACTAATACAATGGAATTGTGACAGATTTTATCCCCGTCGTCCACGCCTTGAACAGCTCATATCTGAGTCTTCTCCTGACTTTCTATGCCTACAAGAAACAAACTTCACTGATAAATATTCCGGACAACTTAAAAATTTTACAGGTTACCACTATATTCGAACTACCCAACTTCGTGCCAGTGGCGGAGCATCAATTTTTGTTTCCACTGATATTTTCCATAAAGAATTTCCGCTAAACACAAACCTCGAAGCTATAGCCGTTACAGCTTGGTGTCCCTACAAAATTACAATTTGTTGCATATACATCCCTCCAAACTACTGTTTAATAAGTTCCGATCTTGAAGATTTAACTTCTCAGCTTCCTACACCTTTTATCTTAGTAGGTGACTTTAATGCCCATAATACTATGTGGGGATCCGAAAGCACATTTGGAATAGGTAAAACAATCGAAAATTTTCTAAATTACGTAAATATAAACTTACTAAATTCAGGAAGTAGTACATACTTTCACATCCAATCGGGTAGTTTCTCTTCCATAGATTTATCTTTCTGTAATCCCGGAATATTTCCTTTACTTTCATGGTACACATTAAACAGTCTCTATGATAGTAATCATTTCCCTATCCTCATCTCTGACCAGTCAAAAATGCCCTCAAGAATTATAACAAAATGGAAAATCACTCAAGCAAACTGGGATCTTTTCAGAACCACTGTTAAGGGAAAAACCGAGGAATTACTTTTTAACAATGATATAGATACAGATGTAAAACTATTAAATAACTGTTTAACCGAATCTGCTGAGGAATGTATTGGTAAATGCGCGATTGATCCTTCCAAGAAACCTGTTCCGTGGTGGAATGAGTCGTGCAAAATAGCTGTCAAACAATGCAAAAAAGCATTAAATAAATTCCGGAAGACCCGTACCACCACGGATTTAATAAATTTTAAAAAACTTAGGGCCAATTCTAGGCGTATTTTAAAAGAAAGTAAGAAAGCCTCATGGAATCAATACGTTAGTTCAATCACAAAATATACTTCTCCCGCGCAAATGTGGTCAAAGATAAGACGTATGAAAGGTCATAATACTTCCAGCAAAATAGCCGCCATCTCCCTGCAGGATCATACAGTTACCGATGATCAACATATTGCAGATATCTTTGCCTCTCACTTTTCAGACAAGTCAAATATTCCGAATCTTCCCAATAACTCAGATACCAACATTTCCAGCCCCAAAATATTTTCTAACACCAGCTCTATGAATCTTCCTTTTATTCTCCTAGAATTAAACGAAGCCATATCTTCATTAAAAAACTCAGCAGCCGGTCCTGACGATATCCCATCAATATTTTTAAAAAATCTCTATCCAGACACACATTTCAAACTGCTAGAGTTGTATAATAAGATCTGGTCTCAAAACCAGTTCCCAACGTTATGGCGACAAGCAACTACAATTCCTATTAAAAAGAATGACTCATCTCCAAATCTTCTAAAATCATATAGACCAATTTCTCTCACTTGTTCACTATGTAAACTGTTAGAAAAGATGGTCAATAAACGCTTACTATGGTATCTAGAAAGAAATAATATTCTGGACCCATTCCAAACAGGTTTCAGATCAAATCGAAGTACAATGGATAACCTGGTCACATTTCATACTGACATTGTTAATGTATTTTCGAATAGAAGCGAAGTCATAGCAGTAACTTTAGATATCCAAAGTGCCTTCGACACTGTACAAAGACCTCTAATTCTAAGAAAATTAACGGAATATAATTTAACTGGTAACATTTATTTATTTTTAAAAATTTTTTTAACAAGTCGATATTTTAGAGTATTAACAAATGGAAAAATATCAAAACCACACGCTTTGGACAACGGTTTGCCTCAGGGCTCAGTCTTAAGCACTACCTTATTTTTACTTAGCATGAATGACTTTTCCTCATATATAGAACCACCAGTCAGATACTCGATATATGCTGCTGATATTATATTATACTGCCGAGGCAGAGTCACAGCTACCACAAGCACTTTGCTACAAAACACAATAAACAAAATAGACACCTGGTCTACGCGTGCTGGATTTGTGTTTTCAGCTCCTAAATCCAAAGTAATTCACTTTACCAAAAAGCATAGATCTAATCCACCTTCTATAACTCTAAACGGAGTTCGTTTACAAACAGTTAATTATCTGACACTTCTTGGTATCACCTTTGATAAAAAGCTTATCTGGAGACAGCATATTCAGAAACTTAAAGGAAACTGTACCAAAAGAATCAATTTACTAAAATCTCTTGCTAGCTTCTCTTGGGGAGCTGACGAAGAATCTCTTCTTAAAATATATAGAGCGTTAATTCGCTCTAAGCTAGATTATGGCAGTATTCTTTATATGACATCTAGTAGGTCCCTACTAAAGTCTCTAAACACGATTCAAAATACATCCCTACGACTATGCCTCGGTGTTTTCAAAACAAGCCCCGCTGAAAGTCTGTGCGTTGAATCTTCAGAGCCACCACTCCATCTAAGAAGGCAGCAGCTTCTACTTTCATACTTTGTAAGAATATCAGCAAACCCAAGTAACCCGGTAATAAATCTAATCAATCCCATAGAACCTCCCCCAGTATACGCTTCCAATCAGTCTCTCACATTACCACAAATATTATCTCCTTTATTAGATTCCATCAACCTCTCCAATACTACTTCTATTTATACCCCCAAGACAGCTCCATGGATGCACAATCTTCCAATATTCAATACAGATTTATGCAGATTCAACAAAACAGAAACCCCAAACTTAATCCTTAGAAAATCCTTCCAAAACATCCTTAACTTAACACAATTTGATGAAATTTTATACACCGATGCGTCCAAGAATGAAGACTGTTGTGGCTCCGCTGTGTCCACACTGACGACGACAATAAGCTCTGTGCGATTGCCTAAAAGTTGTAGTATCTATACCGCAGAATTATATGGAATACTCCAAGCATTAAAGACTTCAATCCGTCCTACTTCAAATGAAAGCATAAAAATCGCCATTTGCACTGATTCTCTTTCCTGGATTTATTCAATAAGATGCATTTTCTCGAAAAACCCACTAGTCCAGGAAATCCACACTATCTGTAACCAACTATATTCTGCTAACATAAAAGTCATAATGATCTGGACTCCATCTCATGTTGGTATATTAGGAAACGAAAAAGCAGACCAAGCCGCTAAAGCAGCATGTTCTTCTGACATAGCCTTCCAAGAGGTCCAAATCCATACGGATCTTAAAATATTGATAAAACAAAAAATCGTCAGCTCATGGGCGGACCTGTGGAGTAAAACAAAAACTAAGCTCCATGAAGTTCAGCCCAACTTATCTCGCGTCAATATCTCCTCTATGAACAGGAAAGAAAAATCAGTTATTCACCGACTACGAATAGGGCATACGCGTCTCACTCATGGATACCTTATGGCATCAGAAAACCCTCCAGTATGCCACTACTGTAATAATGTCCTTTCCATCAAACACGTGATAGTGGACTGCTGCCAGTATGACTCTTCCAGAAACAAGCACAGCCTAAAAGGAAATCTAAAAGACATTCTCAATGTTCCAAACCGTTTTGACAGTGTTCGTAGATTTTTAAAAGAAACAAGTTTATTTCAGCTAATATAAACAGTGCATAGTGATAAGCTATATTGTTCTAACCTTTCTATATAAAAAAAATGTTCATAATAAATTCTTGTACCTATACCTATATAAAATATGTATAATGTTGTTAACTACTGTACCCGTATCAATGACCATAAGCTGTCGAGACACGTTAATTTTAAATAAAAAAAAATCACCGTATCCAGACGGTATTTATCAAATACTTCTACATACGAGCAATGGTTGTCTGTACAAAAAAATATGGATAATACTACAGGCAAGTGGAGATTGATAAAAGCATGAACGCTCCTAAGATTTGCACCCACTTTTACTACCCTTAGATACCCTTTTAACTAAGATGTTTGTACTGAAATCTATAGAAAAACTTTTCAATAGGATATACGAAAAAGTGTATTGGTTAAAAGTTCGAGACATCAGAAAAGTATATGCATAGAATAGGATTTTCATCGTAAACGGTACTGCAATATAGTATATACTGCTGGGTATACTGCTGGGAATAAGCCACAATTAAAGATAAAAATACGTTTATTGTTTCAATTTCCACTTCGGAAATCGTTCTCAAAATACTTTCGATTTCCGAAGTGGAAATTGAAACGTCAATAAACGTATTTTTTATCTTTAATTGTCGCTTATTCCCAGTTAAATAGTAATTAATTTAAAATGATACAAGAAAATAGCTTCAGAACAATATTAAGAAGTCATACGGGTGTATTGAACATTTTCACCGAACACTTAAAACCGTTTTCATCGTCGCTGATACAGTATCGTGGTTTGAAGCCGTCCCTTTGCTCATACTTAGTCTTCGAAACACTTTTAAGCAAGACATTTCGTAGACAGACTCCGAGTTAGTGTATAATACAACAGTGTCCCTCCCTGAATACATATGCTTGTACCTGTAAGTTATTATGGTGCTGCTGCAATACCTTGTTGACTAAGTGTGTTTAATGTACCATTCAATGCTAATTGTGTTATTCTTTTTTTTATAATGTAAGGTAAAGAAAGCTGATTTTACAAAAAAATTTACTTGAGAAGTAAATTGTAGTTTTTGGTGATAGCTATTTAATTTTTGTAATATAGGTTTTAGTAGATTAAATGGTATAGCCAATACGCAGTCATCTACATATCTGTAATAAAATGGCACTATACATTTTAGTGAAGTAAATACGGATTTTTTGAGATCTTCCATAATGAGTCAGTGATTACACTAAAAAGGCTTGCTTCCATTGTACTTTTAAGAAACTAAAATATACATTAGCAACATTTAATAGCTGCCATCAAAAATTAAAATATACTTCTAAAGTGGAAAGCAATTTGCAACAACTGGTTTGCGCGCAGAGGCGCCACCTGCTTTGGCGGCCGTGTACCACTGGAGTGGTGAAGCTTTAGGAGACATTCGTTCTACTTTCCGAGTTTGAATTTGTAACAGCCCAAGTGTCTGATGAGGCTGGGATAGGCCGAAATGAGTCATAACACTTTATTTATACCGATTCGAACACGGGAAGTTTAACTAATTTGTCCTCCTAGGCCATATATTTGGCCAATTTAATACAACAAAGCGATAGCAGCTTTTTGCTAAAAAATTTATTCTTTACACATTTTGCATAGCCCAGAGGTAGAAAACGATGTGATTATATCGTTTTTATTCACGGTCGCCAAAGCAGGTGGCGCCTCTCCTCGCAAACCACTGCAGTGGTGAAGCTTTAGGAGACATTCGTTCTACTTTCCGAGTTTGAATTTTTATCAGCCCAAGTGTCTGATGAGGCTGGGATAGGCCGAAATGAGTCATAACACTTTATTGATACCGATTCAAACACGGGAAGTTTAACGAATTTGTCCTCCTAGGCCATATATTTGGCAAATTTAATATAACAAAGCGATAGCAGCTTTTTGCTAAAAGATTTATTCTTTACATATATATATATATATATATATATATATATATATATATATATATATATATATATATATATATATATATATATATATAAATATATATATATATATATATATATATAAATATATATATATATATATATATATATATATATATATATATAATGAACCAGAAGTATTTGCTGACCACGTAAGAAAGTAAACTTTAAATATTGGGTATGCAGCAATAAAAATGAAAGGTGTACTCTTTTAAATTTTTATTCCAAGCTTTCGGACATTGGTTATGTCCTTCATCAGGGAGCTACAAATGTGATAAATAATTTTTACAAATTTGTATAATTAATTAAAAATTCGATACTTACAAACTTAACGAGGTTGTATCATAAATGATTTTATAAAAAATGTTGATAAAATTTATCACAGTCTGTTATATCTGTTGAGCTAAAACCTATTCCTATATTTAAAATTTTAAAAAATTACTTTACATTCACGCAAACTTAATTATTATACACAAATCTATGACATTGATATTGACACTGACAAGTGAAAATCTCACATCCCTAATATCAAGCAACTGTTAGTAAAACAAATTATAGCCTTATTATTAGGTAGGTATATCGTGGAAATATAAATTATTTTATATTTGTTAATATCATTAGGAAGTGAAACTTCAACCTGTCAATGTTTTAAATGTTTTAATGACGAAAGACCCATGAGTCAATGCAAAAAGATGTGAGGATCACAGACTCATTAGCCTGATGAGTCACACTTTAAAGATATTCTTAAAAATACTACATCAAAGATTATACAAAAATGTGATTGGGACATCAGTGATTCCCAGTTCGGGTTTAGGCAAGGTTTAGGAACACGAGAAGCAATAGTAGTAACACAGGTACTAGTCCAAAATTGTTACGATCAGAGGAAGGATGTATTCCTATGCTTTTTAGATTACAAAAAAGCGTTTCATCGTGTCCAACACCACAAGTTAATGCAGATTCTCAAGAAAGTTGATATAGACCAAAAAGACATAAGATGCATTGAAAACTTGTACTGGCATCAAACGGCACAGCTAAAAATAGACAATTCTATATCTAAGCCCATACATATAAGAAGAGGCGTTCGACAGGGATGTGTGCTTTCCCCTCTTTTATTTAACATTTATTCAGAAGCCATATTTCAAGAGTCTTTGGAAGATGCAGAGATGGGAATCAAGGTGAATGAAGTATTGATCTACAACATACGATATGCTGATGATGGTGCCTTAATTTGTGACAACATAGTCGATCTTCAACAACTTGTCACTATAATCGGAGAATACAGTGAGCGAATGGGACTAGAGATTAATACCAAAAAGATCAAATTCATGATCATCTCCAGAAACTTGGATGCATTTGAAAACTCCACCATAACACTAAATAGTAAATCCATAGAAAGAGTGAGTAAATTTAAATACCTGGGATCGTGGCTTTTTGAAGACTGTGCATCGGACAGGGAAGTAAAATGTCGCATTGAGCAAGCTCGACAAGCTTTCGTAAAATTCAAGAAGGTACTGACTTGTTCTGAGTTCGATCTTCAACTGAGACTAAGGTTTACTAAGTGCTACGTATGGTCAGTGCTGCTATATGGCGTAGAGGGCTGGACACTCAAAACGAGGGATATAAACAGATTGGAAGCTTTAGAAATGTGGCTTTATCGCCGTATCCTAAAAATACCATGGACAGCGAAAATCACAAATATAGATGTCCTTAAAAGAATAAACCAAGAACCCCAACTTTTCGAAACCATCAAGAAAAGGAAAAAAGCGTATCTAGGTCACATCATGCGAAATGAAAAATACCAGTTCCTCCAACTTATAATTGAGGGTAAAATTGAAGGCAAAAGAGGAATGGGACGCAAGAAAATGTCCTGGCTCCGAAACATAAGGCAATGGACAGGGATTAACGACATACAATCTCTGATACATATTGCAAGAAATAGAGAGTTAATGGAAAATCTGATCGCTAACATCCATTAGTGGATTTGCATCTGAAGAAGAAGAATGTTTTAAAACAAAGCCTATTAAATTAACATAAATAAAAAAGGTCATAATTCTAAAAACGTTACAATTTATTGTGATTTTGTTTTGTATGACCCCAGTATCTGTGTGTAAACAAAAATTATTAAATTTATACAAACTAACTTTGTAAAAAATTTTGAAGAATTTTTTTTCCAGCTTCAGGAGATAACTAAAATATGGTTAAAATTTTATATACATAACAGGTGATAATAAACAATGAATTTACTTACAGATTAAGGGTTAAAATATTTAAAAATCTTGAACATAATATATTCAAAACAGTACTGACAGTATTAGTCAAAAGCATCTAGTCACTAGTAATTAAATATAACAAAAAAAATATAATAAATAGAAAACAAAAACAATCAAGAAACAATAAAAACACAATAAAACATTATTTTTTTAATAACAGACCGCATACCTTATACTCCAAAACAATAAATTGTTATTTACGTTTCGGTCGATAATCCTACCAGTTTTGCTATATATATATATATATATATATATATATATATATATATATATATATATATATATATATATATATATTATATATATATATATATATATATATATATATAATTAAAAAAATGTTTTTTGTCATTTTTAGCACTTATTTATTTTGTAATTACTCCAGAGAACCGACAGTGAATAAAATTAAAAAGCGCCGCATATAAATTTTTCATAGTGGAGGCGGCGACAAACTTTATTCCCTTGACGTTGTTTGTTTAGTACTCAAACTTTGGAGTGACTTAATTGTTTCATTTCGCTGAGCGATGAATTTTATTCGCGAATCCTAAATAAACTTTCACTTTCAGCATGTACGAGTCTCCGGGGAATTTTTTAGAGACTTCTCCGGTGAAAATCTTGTAGAGTTAAAAGAACATTTGTTAAAAAAGCCTCTACATTATTTCCTGTTTGTTTTTTTGTTATGTGTAGGTGGTCTCGTGTAATTATTTTTGCTTTTGAAGTTAACTCTTTTGGGATTTTTGGTGCAAACAATTAAGAGCTATTAATATATTTACTTACCAAGAGGGAAAGCAATTATATCGTTTGAAAATACGATCATCTGTATATGATTAAACCTATCCTGTAAATCATCATTATCACTGAACAGACAACACTTTTTAGGTCTAGGTCTGTTCCAGAATTCTCCTCCATTCTGATCTGTTTCTTGCTTTTTCTGATTTTTGTTTTATTTTTAAGGTTGTTACATAATTATTTTCTATTTGTTGTATAGGTAATAATCTTTCCTCGCTTAGAGAATGTCCAGATTTCTGAACCATATGTGTGTTCCGGTCTTTTGATATTTTGGTTTTTTTGACGATATCTGATCTTAGTTGCGTAATTAAGCCAAAATAAGATTTAGTGGCAATATATATTCGCCTCTTCACTTACTCTGCAACGTTATTTTCAAACGTAACTAGAAATCCTAAGTATGTAAAGTTTTTCTTCTTCTTCTTACGGTGCCTTATCCGTAAGGATGTTGGCCATTACATTTGCCCATTTAATCTTATTTGTAGCAACCCTGAACAGTTCTATGAAGGTCATGTTCGTCCATTGCCGTAGGTTTTTAAGCCAAGAGTGGCGTCTTCTTCCTGGTCCTCTTTTGCTATTGACTTTGCCTTCGATTATAAGTTGGAGCAGTTCATACTTTTGATTTCTTATGAAGTGACCAAAATATTGTGTTTTTCGTTCTTTTATTATAAGCATAAGCTCTCTTTCCTTATTGATCCTCCGCAAGACTTCCGCATTTGTCGTATGGCTCATGTAGAATATTCTGAGCATTTTACGGTAACACCAGAGTTCGAATGCTTTGATTCATTTTTGTGTTGCTTCTGTCATTGTCCATGTTTCAACACCATAGAGCAAGGTGGAGAAAACATAGCACTTAAGTATTCTAGTTCTCAATGAGATGTCCAGCTGGCGGTTGCATAGAACTGTTTGCATTTTGTAAAATATTGTACGTGCCTTTTCCAGGCGTATTCTATCTCTAGTGAGTGGTCCCAAGTTTCATCAAGATTACTTCCAAGGTACGTTGTTCTTGTTACTCTTTCCAGATCTGTTTCGTCGACATTGACCTTCACCCTTCTGTTTTAGTGCTTGCTGATGACCATCGTTTTTGTCCTTTTTGTATTTAATTTCAATCCAAATTCTCTACAGGTAAAGTTTTTACCATCTCAATATTGTATTTTCCCATTATTGCATTTTGTAGCTGCCTTATTTCTGCGTTTTACTTGCACGAATGAATTTTGTTTTGGTCTGATTAATTTTAAGGCCACCATTTTGTGTAGCTCGTTCTATTTTATTGAATCCATGTATTCATCATATGGCTCTACAGCCCCATTTTGGCCCTGGCGTCCCTTACCAAACGTCTCTATTCATTACGGTCTGTAGCAATTCTCCTCCACGACAGACTGCCAAGAATATACTGAGATGATAGTAGAGATGAGTCTATATACTGAGATAAAGATAGTTCTTTATATAATATCTATCTAAATAAAAATAAATCGCCAAAATGTTTGTGTGTGCACTTCAGACCGACTGGACCAAATTATATTCTTTTTGTGTATTTGTTATTATCAATACAATGTTTTTTGTAAAAAATCATTTTCAAAAAATTATACGGAAAGATGTAAAAAACCGTTTGTCTGTTTTCCATCATTTAAATATCAATGTAACTGTAGATCGCAATCTAACAATGTAGATCGCACCATACTATAGTTACCAAAGAAAGCTATAATTAACAAAATAAATGTCAGTATTGATAGACTGACATACAGATATAACTGTATTTGGTATTGAGGCTCCAAATAATAACGATGAAGTTTGAACATATCAGATGAGAAGATATCTCAATAAGGCGGTTTGGAGAATCCATATATAAACGTCATCCCACTGTATCTATCCCGATTCTACATTTTATCTTTTGATCTGGATCTAGTTGTTCAGTAATATGGCAACCAAGATATTTAAAACTGGACACTCTTTGAATTATATGACCATCAACATATAATCGTGCATCTTGATGTGCTAAACGGCTAAACACCATGTGTTTTGTTTTTGAACAGCTTATGTTTAGGCCAAACTCTCTTCTCACTTTATCAATGGCATTTAAGAGGCATTGTAATCCATTTATGTCATCACTTCAGTTCGATTGTAGCAGCGGAAGCGAATAGTTCTCTGTGTGATCGAAGTGCTAATTAATAGAGTTGTTGTTGTTTTTACCAAAAAATGGAATTAAATTCAGATGGTAGAGGAAATCCACCTGACAGAGGAAGGATTGACGATATTGCTAGTAATATGGATTATGAAGTTAATGAAAAACAAAAGCAGTCTGAGGAAATTATAAATATTGATATTATTACACAATCAAAACAGGTACCGATAACAAATTCAAAAAACTTTTTGCCAGATTATCAGGTAAGCAATAAAACAAATATTAATATAGGCCAGCCCATAATGTCAGATGTGAAAAATAAATACAGTCAAGGTGACCAAGGTCCTTATTTTGTTTTTATGCAGAATAAGGAAGGTAACATTGGCCGATTGCATCGCATAGCGACAGCACGATTAATTTTAGGTGCAGTACCTGCAATTAAAGATAATATTGTTAATATTAATATTATAGGAAAAAATAAAATTAAAATTGAATGTAACACATATAAAAGCGCTAATATTTTAGTGGAATGTAAAAAGTTAATAGAAAGAAATTACGATTTATATATTACAAATTTTTTTACTCAGAAGAGTGGGGTAATTAAAGGGGTAGACAAAAATATTTCAGAAAACGAATTAAAAGGTATTATTGTTCCAAGGTACGGCAATTTTAAAGTAATAAACGTTAAAAGAATAAAGCGAAAAGAAAATGATCAACTGGTGGAGACGGGTACGATAGTGGTGTCTTTCAGAGGCCAAATGATTCCAAAACAAGTAATCATTGAACGAATGATATACCAAGTGGAACCTTACGTTCCGAGAGTAATACAATGCCTTAATTGCATTAGATACGGACACGTTACGTCACAATGTCGAGGTAAGAAAAGATGCAGCAAGTGCGGACAGGAACATGATTCAGATGTATGCGATTTAACAGATCCCATTTGTATATTATGTTTCGGAAACCATTCAGCATTAGATCGAAACAAGTGCGCTGAGTTTGAAAAACAAAAGGGTATTAAATATATAATGGCAAATGAAAATTTACCTTTTGAAGAAGCAAAATTAAAATTCAGCAGTAGCTATAGGACAGTCCTGAATTCAACAAACACTGGAAATAGGTACACAGTGA
This sequence comes from Diabrotica balteata, assembly GCA_918026665.1. Lineage (NCBI taxonomy): Eukaryota > Metazoa > Arthropoda > Insecta > Coleoptera > Chrysomelidae > Diabrotica > Diabrotica balteata. The sequence goes on from OU898276.1 coordinate 108,991,152, forward strand.
CAACCAAGAGAAAATGGAGTAAAGGAGCTCAAAATAAATCAGTTTATCCTTATTCAAAAGAACACGAAAATATACTGGACACTGCAAGCACTTCTGCTTACCCGTCGCTACCAATTATAAACAACCCATTATATCAAAATCAAACAAAAATAGTCCAACAAAACTCACTAACTAGTAAACAAATTACTGATAATATAGTAACAATATTTAAAAATTTCTTAGACAAAAACTTAATTCCAATAGCAAACAAACAAATTTTAGACGACATTAAAAGTAATATAGAAAAAGTTTTAAATGGGCCTAGTAAATAATAAGATTTTACAATGGAATTCACGATCAATAGTGAACAATAAAGGCCATTTTGAAAAGTACATTTTCGAAAATAAATTCTTAGCTATTCTTTTAAGTGAAACTTGGTTAAAACCGAATTCAAAGATAAGCTTCTCCCAATATAACATATTCCGTGAAGATAGATCAGATGGTTATGCAGGAGTAGCGATATTATTAAGAAAAAATATCAATTTTCAGAACAATTTAAATTTTTATAAAATAAATAATGTCATGTGCGTTGCAGTACAGATTAAAATCAATAATAAAAACTTAAATTTATATTCCATTTATGCAAAACCCAAATTATGTGTGTCAAAAAACGAATGGGTTAAATTTTTTAGTAGTTTACAAAAACCTTTTTTAATAGGGGGAGATTTCAACTGCCATAATAAAATGTGGGGCTGTGATGTCACCGATCAAGAAGGTATTTATCTTTTTGAGGCTATGGAGGAATATGGACTTAATTTCCTAAATGATGGGTCAGAAACATTAATTCGTAGACCAATGAATTTAAATAGATCTGCTATAGACTTAACAATTTGCTCTAGGGATATTTATTACAAATTTAATTGGCACACAGAAACTTTGAGTCTGGGTTCTGATCACTACCCAATAGTAATAGAATTTAACCATAATACTGATAATAACGCCACTAATAGTAATGGTGTCATTGAAACTAATGATATATCTAGATCTAGAATTACATGGAATATTAAAAAGGCAGACTGGGCTTTCTTTACCTATCTCTTAAACAATGAAAATAATAATAATATATCAGATGGTTCAGAGCAAGAATATTCCACATTTTGTGACTCTATCAATTTAGCTAGTAAATGCTCTATTCCAGAGAGGAAAGGGAAGCCCAATGCAAAATTTAATAAACCATGGTGGAATGATGATTGTAGGGACGCTATAAGACAACAAAAAGAAGCTTTTTTGCAGTTTAAAATACTATCTAATTACGATAATTATTTAAAATATCAACAAGCAGAAGCTTATAAAAAAAGAATTATTTTAGGCAGCAAAAGAGCTTCTTGGAAAAACTTTTGTAATAGTTTAAATAAAAATACACCAATTAGCAAAATATGGAATGAAATAAGAAAATTAAAAAACGTTTATAATCCTCCCAATAATCCGATAGTTGTAAGTGAGTGGACAGATAAATTTTTTAATAAAATTGCTAGACCTTGGGTTATAGAAGGAGAAATTAATCACAGGAACCCTACGGATAATAGACATGACAATGACGAAGCAAACAAAGACAACATGTTTCTCACACAAGAATTTAGCCTGGAAGAATTAAAAAACTGCCTAAAAAGACATAATAATTCAGCTCCAGGATTAGATGGTATACACTATAGTATGTTGTATAATTTACCCATACATAAAAAAGTTCAACTACTAAATATAATAAACAATATCTGGATGAGTATGGATATACCACGTGCATGGAAAGAGTACATCATAGTTCCAATTCTCAAGCCACACAAATCACCAAACTGTCCGGATTCGTATAGAGGCATTTCACTATCATCATGTGTGTTAAAAACAATGGAAAGAATGATTAAATGTAGACTAGAATTCTGGTTAGAAAAAAATTCTAAAATACCTGTAACACAATTCGGCTTTAGAAAATCATGTTCTACGATGGAAAATTTAACGCACTTAATACTGGATATATATAACTCATTTTCCGTCAACAAGTCGGTATTTGCTACATTCATAGATATAGAAAATGCATATGACAATGTGAACCTACAACTTCTATACCACAAAATGAAAGAAATCGGACTGCCAGATATACTCTGCTGGAAACTTCATCAACTTTACATCAATAGAACTCTTTATCTTCAAATTAATAACAAACTAATAGGACCGAGAGTTTCAAACATCGGGTTACCTCAAGGGAGCATCTTAAGTCCAATATTATATACTATTTACACAGCTCATATAGGTCAAAGCATAATAACTAGCAAACAAGGTAAAATATTACAATTCGCAGATGATATATGCATATATGTAGATCAATTGGAAATCGAACAAGGCGGTAGAAAAATAAATACAGTATTTAAACATCTACAAGAAGACCTAGATCAAATAGCATTAAACATATCAACCAAAAAAACACAAGCTTGCATATTCTCCCGAAAACGAAACATTCCAGAAGTAGTGGAGTTGCAAAATGTCTCGTATAAAGTTCAACCCAAAGTTAAATATTTGGGTATTATACTGGATAGAAAAATGATTTGGAAAGATCATATTGAGTACATCGTAGCAAGAGCTGACAAAGGGTACAATGTGTTACGAGCAGTAAACTATACAACCTGGGGAGCAAATCCCAACATAGCATTACTAATGTATAGATCATATATAAGATCAATATTAGATTACGGATGTTACTTTTACAATCAAGCCGCCAAAACCCATCTTCAAAAAATAGACATCCTTTCAAATAAATGCCTCAGATTATGTATAGGAGCTTTGATGAGTACTCCAATATCAAATCTAAGCGTAGAATGTCATGAACCACCACTATGGTTAAGAAGGAAAACTATGTGTGAAAAATTTATAACTAAAATGATAACTAAAGAGAGCATAATATGTAACAACTGCCACAAACTTTATATAAATGACCTAACCACTGAATACTGGAGGAAAAAGCCAACATTACTACTTGCCGAAAGTTACAATAGAATAAAACAATTTAAAAATAAACTATACACATCAACTCTGTCATCCATGCATCAGATAAATCTCAACAATATACCAAACATACAACCAACCTATATGAGACATTACTCGAAATTTCCAGTTTACTTAAGGAATGCCATGTTTAATGTAGATATAGAAACTTTATTTCCGGAACATTACCAAATTTATACCGATGCCTCAAAAATGAATTCGAGAGTGGCCGCTGCCGTGTGGGACCCTAGGACAAGGTATAAAGAGGGTATACGACTTAATGAAAATTTTACAACATTTTCAGCAGAACTTATTGCAATACTAAGAGCAATGCAGTATATAAGCAGTATAAACAATAACGAAGAGAAATTTCTAATCCTTACAGACAGCAAAAGTGCTTTACTTAAACTGGAAAGTTTGAAGGACATATCAAACTACATATGTATTGACATTATTAAAGCATATATCGCACTTAAGGCTAAGGGCAAACAAATATCATTTTGTTGGGTAAAAGCTCACTCCAATCTTAAACACAATGAAATAGTAGATACTTTAACTAAGAAGGCCACCGAACAAGAAAATGAAAGTGAATATAAATTAACATTAAATGATGTTTACGCAAATATTACCAGCAATAAAACCAAAACCTGGCAGCAATGGTATAACCACTCAACTAAAGGGCTATTCTACAAAAACATACAATTAAATATTCCAGCTAAATCCTGGTTTAATCATTACCACGGCGAAAAAATCGTTGTTTCATACATATGCAGACTTAGATTTGGACACTGCCTAGTTCCAGAACACAAATTTAAAATAGGTCTTAGTGATAGTAATCTTTGTGAATGTGGTGAGTTAGGATCTGCAGAACACATGATACTAAACTGTAGACTAAAGATAATAGAAATAAATCAATTCATGAATCAAGTATATAGAGAAACCAATATTACAAGACCTTTTAATCTAAAAACAATATTATCTAGTTTAGACGAACGTGTATATGAGATCCTAATTAAACACATACTTAATATAAAATTAAAATTGTGAACTATTAATACCTGTGTTTATCCCATTTGTCTACCTATCTTTCCGTGGTCTAGTCTTGTGTGTGTGCATTGCTCTGAAAGACCCCTGAGCAGAAGTACTCCTTGTTGACCTTCCTTATAATGTAATTAAAAAAAAAAAAATAATAAAAATAATATTAATAATAACAAATAAAAAAAAAGAGAAAAAAAAGAAGGAGAAGGAAAAAAAAACATATATAGAAAAAAAAATAATAATAATAAAAAACATACAATAAAGAATAATGTTGAATAATACTAGAATATATTTTATGATATAGATATATCTATATCAATGTGTAATAATGTATGATTGTAACTGAAGATTAAATTATTCATTTATTGTTATAGAATCTAGGTATATCTTTAAAATACAAAATATTATCTTAATAGTAATATATGACATAAATATCTGTAGAGCAAAAATAAGTTCGGCTAATGGATTAAGTCCACAGTCAGGAAATTCGATGACACACACATGTCATCACTTAAAATAACTGTATCGTCTGCATATCTGATTGTATTTATCAGTTCGGCTAATGGATTAAGTCCACAGTCAGGAAATTCGATGACACACACATGTCATCACTTAAAATAACTGTATCGTCTGCATATCTGATTGTATTTATCAGAATTCCATTAACTTTCACGCCCCTTTCCAAATTATGCAGCGCTTCTTTAAATATATCTAAAAATAAATTAAATAACAGTGGGGATAGTATACAACCCTGTCTGACACCTCTTTGTATTTTACATATTTCTGTTGATTTTCCGTTTAAGCAAGCTGTCGCTGTTTGACGCCGGTCTAACTTTTCTATGAATCGTATGTCTTGACTATCAACTCCTTTATCTTTAAATATTGTAATTAATTTGTGATGCTGTACTCGATCAAAGGCCTTTTTATAGTCAATAAATATAGCAAAGACGTCTTTCCTTTGATCTCGACATTTCTGCAGTAATACATTTACTGCAAAGAGGGCGTCCCGAGTTCCCAGTCCATTTCTGAAGCCAAATTGTGTTTCATCCTGATCTTCTTCTTCTCTGCTGCTACTTCTCTAACTTTTTTTAAACGTATTAAACGTATCATGTTTTTTATTCAACTTTTCTTCTTCTTCTTAGAGTACCATATCCCTACGAAACGTCGGCGACTACCATACTTATAATATTAATATTATACTAATATTATATTTATATATTTATATATATATATATATATATATATATATATATTATTATATTTATATATTAATATTAGTATTATACTGATCTCGGTCTTGCGCAACGTGTAGCAATTGGTCCGCTGTCAAACCTGTCCACTGCCGCAAATTCCTCAACCAAGAGAGTTTCTTCCGTCCTATCCATTTCTTTTCTTCGATTTTACCGTTGAGAATTAGCCGAAGGAACTCATATCTTGGTCCTCTGATTATATATCCAAGATATTCTAATTTACGCCTCTTAATAATATTTTTTAATTCCTTGCAATTATCCTCCGTCCATTTTTCTTTAGCCACCTTTATTTTTTGTTTAATTAGTTTCTGTTTTTCCTTATATTCTGTCTTGTTACCTTTCAGTTTCCTTCTCTGCTCCATTAATTCCAGGATTTCATCAGTCATCCATTGTTGTTTTTTGTACCTGTGTAACGTTGTTGAATATTTTTCTATTACTTTCAAGGTAAGATCTTTAAATGTGTTCCATATTTCTGTGTTGTTTTTATTTATTGATTTCTTTAGCTCATTGTTTAAGTCATTTTCCATTAAGGTTTTGTTGGATATTGAGATATTTAATTTTGGTGTTTTGGGGCGTTCTTGGACTTTTTGAGCTTCACTTTGATGTCAGTTCCTTAAAGATCCATTATCAACATTTAACCATCACTGTTAGTAAATACGTTTATATTTTCGAATATTTTTTTATGAGTCCAAACATAATAATTTTTTATATAATTAGTTTTTGGCACTTACATTATGGTAACTTATATTTTAAAACTCTCTAAGACACTTAAACATCAGATTAAGCATGATGGTCCCATTAGACATGAAGATGGTGATTGGGCCAAGGCTAATTAAGATAAAGCACAAGCATTCGCTAATCGTCTCAGTCATGTTTTTCAATCTTACTCCAGCCAGAAGTATCTCAATGGAGGAAAAATAATTTATTCACAAGAGTGTAGATGCACCTCCTCGTATAGAAAATATCAAAATGTATGAAATTAAAGGTTTAGTTAAACATCGTAATATTAAAAAAGCTCCAGGGTAAGATTTAATATCGAGAAGAATCTACAAAAATTTACCTGAAGAAAGGTATACGCTATACTAAAATTAGGCTATTTTCCGTTTTATGAAAAATGGCACAGATTATTCTTATACCGAAAACAAATAAAGATCCACACGAAATATCATCCTATTGTCCAATCAGTTTAGTTTGCGATTTTAATTCAATTGTTATGTCTGTCATTTGATATGTGTTTTGTTTTGTTTTAATTTAATACCAAGATATAGATATACCTATATATATATATATATATATATATATATATATATATATATATATATATATAATATATATATATATATATATGTATATATATATATATATATATGTTATATATATATATATATATATATATATATATATATATATAATATATATATATATATATTGTAGTTTTGAGTTTCTTGAACCGTATTATATTTAATATAAAATTAAAGTTATTAATAAATTATAAATTAACTAGTTCCACATGTAACATATCTTTATTGAACCTAACCCAAGAAATATTAATTTTATATTATATATATATATATATATATATATATATATATAGATCGAATACAAGACCAAGTACGTGTTGGCTATTAAAAATTCAATAGCAAATGAGGAACGAAAAACATTCCTTGTATTTGAAAATCATACCTTTAGACTATTGATAACTTCACATACCTTGGTTCACTAGTGACTACTACCAGTAAAACAGGCAAAAAAATTTAAAGACAAATAAACCTTACAAATAGGGTATACAATGGACTCCAAAAACAATTCCACTCACACAAAAAATATCCAAAGAAGAACCAATTTCCACGTATTAGACGGAAACATGGACTTTAACACAGAAGAATGAAAGAGTTTTGAGAATATTCAACCGTAAAATACTCCGTAAAATATTTGGAGCTATAAACGACCAAGGGCGGTGTCGTAACGTTTATCAAAACATAGCAAATTGTATGTGCTAGATACATAATATAAGTACCAGACAATACGATTGCTAAAAAGGTAACGACAGGAACACCTATGGGAAGAAGAAGCAGAGGCGATCGCAAATAAGGTGGTTGGTTAAATGGAGTTAAGACTGACTTACGTATACTAAAAATCAAAATATGGCAATACGTCTCCAGAAACTGAACTAACAGGTGATGAATCCACAGAAGATTATCGAGCCAAAGATGATGACCAAGACATATTTTTTTATGTAGATTGATATATTTTCTAAAGAACATTTATGAAGCACCAATAATAGTTGACACTTAATAAATGTTAGTAATTTCCTTTGTGGCTTTATGAAAGGGAACAACAGTTTAACAATGCAGCATTTGCCAAAATAGTGCGAGCAAATTTTCTGCAATTGAATGAACAGTAAAGGATTGTGTACGATACTTTGATATAAACTGTGAACATTGGATCTGGTGAAATTTACTTCCTTCAAGCTCTAGAAGGGACAGAAAAAAACATTGCTAATTTTATTGTTATTGGCAATGATTAGATCGCAGTAACCCTAGCATTAGCTTCATCTGGAATATCTGCATATTTTGTCTTGCAATTACTATAAAACATACAAACAAATAAAACACCACATTGCAACACCGCCAAAAATACCGCAATATCAAAAATTATATTGGTATGCAAATTAATCGTTGTCGTAAGATAAATATACATTGGCCCACAAGGGATCATTACAGGTACTGAACAAAACTTTGAAAGATACTCGTGACAATTAAAAAGATTTTTGATAAAGTTATGATTATATTGTCACACTGTTCCTTATTTATTAATTATTCTCTAATTAACCGCTGAGTAGGAACTAAACGCATACTAAACACCATACAATTTGTGACGGCACGTAAATACGCTCCAATTAACAACTAACGTACGACTGTTTTTGCAACAGTAGCATAGTGCATTTGTGTTGTCAGAGCAGTTGTTAGATACTGAAAATGGTAAAGTCACTATTCTCACTTCGACCGGATTAATTACATTAACCAGAGATTTCTGTTACGCAACAGACTCGAAAGATGAGCTTATTAAACTTTAACACATTATTTAATTCTAACGCGGTACAAAGTTCGTTGGGTAAGCTAGTATTATATATTTCAGAATTGTATTTGATTCGCTGCATGTTGTTCGCATGTGTAGGGCCTAGTGTTAAACTCAGTAATTTTCTTCCAAATATGTCCATTCGATTTATACGTTTTTGACTAAGTAAAGGGTTTGGTCGAATGCCTTTATTATTTCTTTCCTTGATCTTGTGGTTATATCAACATCATCTAGAAACGCTAGTAGTGTTTGCACAATTTTATTAATTACTGTTCATCGAGTATGAACTGTTAAACCTCCTATTATTTTTTTAAGCATGATGTTAAGATACACGATAGAGAAAAAAAGGACTACGTCTTCCTGACTTAGTCTCCTTTTTAACGTCTATTGTTTCCGTCAATTCATTTTCCATCCGGATTTTACTTTTTACTTTTAGAGTTTATTTTCTTAATACTGTTGTTTGTATTGAGAATTCTCAATTAATATTAATCGTTTAAATTAAACAAATATTAGTTCAGTAGTTTTAAATGACCTAAACCACATTACACACATCAGTGACTGATCTGTTGCTACTGATATTTTTCGTGCAAGTTGCATACTACTCAAAAACTAACCTCTATTATCAATGGATTATCACATATCTATGCAACTAGCATGATACAACTGACTTGTGTGAGTACCATATTCAAACGATGGTGTTGTCTTAAAATGCAGATTAAACAACCACACATATTCTCGTAGAAAGGGCTACGACGTAAAGCAACACTTTAAAATATACAATTTTTCTCCTATCATAGCCCTTCTCCAATACTCCAACTTCTCCTCCAACAGTTTTTTATTCTCCTTTACTAACACAATATCATATCAGTCAGCAAAGAACATTGTACAAGAAGCCACCTCCCTTACTTTCTTTGTCAGTACGTCCATAACAAGATTAAATAGGTAAGGACTCAGTAAAGAGCCTTGATGCACACGAACCGTTACTGAAAAACTTTTGGTCAATTCGACAGCTGTCCTTACTCTGGTGTACGCCTCCTTATACATTTCCTTCACGAGCTCTATGTGCTACTCAGAAACCATATACTCTCTTATACATCTCCATAACTCTTGTCTAGACTAGAAACTATGTCGTACGCCTTATCAAGATCTATAAATATCAAATGTAGATCTCTTTTCTTCCCGCTGCATTTCTTCAGTTGTCTCAATGCAAACAAGGAATCCTTTGTCCTCCCTCCAATCATAAACCCAAACTGTTATTTTCCCATCGATGTCACTTTCCTTAACCTTTGTTCTACAGTTCTCTCCTAAATTTTCATTGTGTGCGAGATTAACTTTATCCCTCTATAGTTCTTACAGTCCTGAATGTTCCCTTTATCTTTATAAAATGATACCATTAAACTATCTCTTAATGTAATAAGGCATTCTTTCTTCCTTACATATCCTACTTATCATTTGCCACAAAATATCAACCCCTTCCTCTCCTAGAGCCTTTCAAACCTACAGAGGTATTCCATCAGATTCTACTGAATTATGGTTCTTCGTCCTATTTAACTCATCGACAACTTCATCTCTCGATATCCTTGGTATTACATTGTCATTTGGGATCCCGCATTCTCTGTCTCTCTGGTGTTCTTTAATAAGCAACTAACTAAAGTACTCTTACCATCATAGCTTTATGTATACATCAGTTCTCCCTATCTTTCAATTATTCATCCACACACTTAATCTGCCGCATGTGGGTCAAGTCTTTTGATGACTTGTCCCTTGCTTTGGCAGTGCTGTATAAGCTTTTCATCAACTCTGGTGTTTTCAACTCTTTATATAGCTATACAGACGATCTTTCCTTAGCAGTAGCAACAGCACGCTTTGCTTCCCTCTTTACCACTTTGTATATATCCTTATCTTCCTCTCTTTATACCTTTCATACCTCTTTCTAGCCTTTTTCTGCTCTTTAACTTTCTGTTGCACCTTATCGTTCCACCAATAAGTTTCTTTGTCTCTAGGAGGCCCCTTAGTAGATGTTATTCCTAGCACTTACTTTACTGTTGGCTTTCTATTAGCCATTTACCGTATTTTTTACCTCGAGCTTTTTAATAAAAGACTATTGCCAAATCTTTATCCTTTAACTTCTACCGCTTTTCTTGTTTGTGTCCTACTTGCTTTTCTTTGCGCCTCACCTTTAACTCCATATCTACTATCACCTGTCGGTGTTGGCTAGTTACATTCTCATCCTTCATCACTTTACAGTCTGTAATTAATTTTAGCTGACTTCCCTCTACACAGCACAAAATGTATCTGGCTTTCTCTTCCCCCTACTATTGGTAACATACTGGTCTTCAGTCTTTATAAAGAATGTATTAATTATTTAATAGCTAAGTAACTTCTTATTTCAAAATTATTTCCAAAGATTCTTTGGAAAGTTTTTAAAACTTTGACATCAGATTTCCGATTATAATATAGATAACATCCTTCCTCAGTGCTCAATCAGTAACTTCTATATCGCAATACATGCATATCTCAAGAAAATGGGAAATCCTAGTAAATCTCAGCTTTAAGATATTTTCAAACATAAACAGAGCACATAGCATAGAAATTCTTATAAATCTCGGAAAGATATTGATAGTTTCGGCAGAAATCTATAAGCAAACGCCACATTCCCGTATATTATATGTATATAACGAAATACGGAGAGAAAGTAAACTCTTTTCCATCGAGTTTGCACATTTTACGAAGACTAAAGGAAATAAATTGGCTATAAATGCAAAAACTCGCTGCACTTCCGGCACCGCTCCGCTATAAACCTTTGCAGGCAACCGCCAGTGTCGGAGTTTATTGGAAGAGATGTCATAAAAGATTTAAAAAAAAGTACCTACATTTTTATTAAGAATATATTTACTTTACGATAATTGATTGCAAGACTTAAAGATTCACTTAAAAAAAAAAAATAATCTAAAAAGCGTACAGTATGTTTCACTTTGTAAATTTTTAAACTACTTTTTTCTTCTTCTTTTACATCTTACAGGTCTTACATCAAAATCGATACAAAAATACCTTATTCCTTTTGCACTGAATTTTTTAATTCATAAGATTTATATTATGATTAAAGATTCTAGTTAATATTTATTAAAAAAATATATTTAGATGGTTTTAAATTTTTTGTGACACATTTTGAAAAAAAAATAGCACGGGGCAAATGCATTCCAGTACGTATATAATTACAATAAACACATGAGAAACAAACAAATTTATTTTTGACAATATTTATTCTGATTAACGAAACAGAGCAAAATTATACTAGGTTGCCTTGTTCCTTAAAAAAAATTTGATGGTGCCCAAAATTTTCTTCTCTTTCCTGTTATCTTGTTTATCTTACTCGTGAACCACGTGTAATCTGGTTCTGATGAACTCCGAGCAAGACAGACAGTTCTACCAGAATGACGCTTACACCTTAGTATCGTTATTTGTGTACAGTGTTGTCAATGATCATAATATTTACCATCTCCAATGGGAATATTATCCATCGCCCAACCTTGGTAGTTGTATTATATGTTACAATGTCACTGATGGTGCAATCAGTTCTGGTAATAACTTCCTGTAATAACTTTTAATTAAAATCTGATACTTATATATTCCACCAATAAAAGTCGAAAAGTTAAAAAAATATTACCAATTCAGCAATTGTGGTCAATTGCCAGAAAAAGCTTTACGTATTACCGTGTATAACAATATATATTTAAAGTAAGAAATCCACATTCCATTCCTTATCACACGGTAACACCAAACAGGAAAGCAGTGAGAAGTGGGCGAGTAGTTTATGCAAATTACGGAGGAAGATGCAGTGGAACGTCTATTTATATGGATTTATGGCCAGGACAAAGTAAAGCACTGCTTCGGTTCGGAAACTTTTTCATTCTTAACACGGCACATAAATTTTTCAAACAAGAGGACAGGAAATTTTGTTTCCTCGGCGTTGTGCAGAATTCCCGCTACAAGTTTATGTGACGTAATTGCACTTTTTTAGATTTAAAATGTATAGTAACTTAAATTAATTTTAATGAGAAAGCAGAACAATAGGTGCTTTTTTGGCTTTAGATTTAGTACATTTAGATTATACTATACTAAATTTCATCTTTAAAAACAAAAAAAATGGAATGTAAAAAATATAAGGGACTTGTTACTTTCTTTAAATAATTATTTTATTTTAATTTCTTTTGTTTTTATATATTTATTAACTTTCTTTTTTATTTTACTATTTTTAATCTAAAAATAATTAGCGCTTAACTTTCTATTTACTAAATATTCTGTCAACTATTTACTTTATATTCTAATGCCTTGTTTACGATCACAATTTCTCTATGCGATAGACATATATAATTTTTTATGGTTGACTAATAAGCAACACGTTATTTTTTGGATGGCAACTCTTGACATATGTCTTGTCACTTCAATTAAATAGAAAGGAAAAAAGTTTTTAGAACACTTTTCATCTATTGAAAGCGAATTTTTGCTAATAAATTTATTTTATATTTTACTTACTGAATGCTACTTTCTAAAGCCTCGTGATGCACTACGCATGGAATGATAGCTGGATCAGCTTAGCAGATATTATGCAGAAATCAACAGCTGCTCAAAACTGCAACTACAATTCAGTACATACATACAATCTTTATGTAAAGCTATGGACAGCATTTGCTTTGTTTTTATTTAATATAAAACTGTAATTATATTTGTCTTATACATTAAATATGATTAGCTAATATCTTGGTTTATTTGTCCCAGCTAAACTAATTTTTCAGATTTACTTTTAAGATAAGAATAATTCTCATTTCCATTGTCTCTTCTGTTTAAAACCATAATGTAGCTTCACCTATTTTTTAATTAATTTTAAACTGTTTTAAACTGGCTTAAACACATTTAGTCTGTTCAGAGGATTTGACTTCCTCTTTTCTTGTTTTTGTGTCGCAAACACAGAAACTGATATAAAGTATCATATCACTGTGACAATTAAGTTGGATTATTGCCATTTAAAATTGCAATATAATAGAGTGATTTATTGGTATACCATCGCCCTACGGACCACCTTGAAGCGTGGCCAGAGAGTTTCTGAGCAGCTCAAGACATAAACACCTCATCACGAAAAAACGAACGAAACTCACCCAATTTATATCAGTCCTCTATCGAGCCTCGGCGTCCCTGCATCGCGACGTGGTACCAACGCGACTCCACTGCCTACAAATATAGCAAAAGGTATATGTTCTTTAAACAGTTAACAGTAATGAGTAAAAGCCAGTTAATTCTCGTAATTTATTCACAATTAAATATTTGCTATTTTGGCTACTTTTATTTACAGTCAGCATATTGATATATATATATATATATATATATATATATATATATATATATATATATATATATATATATATATATATATATATATATATATATATATATATAAGGATCACTCAGACGAGTGGTGGGTTCTTATATCGGTCTCTAGGTGGAGAAATAAAAGACAAAGTTGATAGGCTACTTTTTCTATTTTGAAGACGTTTCGCTTTCGAGTTTTGAAAGCATCATCAGTTCATCTAAAAAAGTACAATATGAGAACCACACAATCATGGAAACGATGTTAATTGTTACCTTAAAAAGACATGTAGCAGTCAATGCTATTAACAATAATGTGAATGAAACTTAAGTAAATGGACATAATACGCTGATCTTGTATAAACAATTAAGTAACTAACAACATATATGAACTTATAAAATTAGCACAGCAAATGACCATGTGGTCTAAAGTAAATTAAATGTTATTTAATGTTAATTAGTGAGCAAGAACTAAGAAAATCATAGATAACTTCCAACTATTTTATGATTATTAAGCTTTGATTTTAACTTTAGGTAGCATTATAAGTGATATTAATAAAAATTATAAAAGTAGTGTAAATGAAGTTACCGATCAAAGCCCTACAAGTGTCGCCGGAAAAATGGCGTTAGATGAACCGGAACGAACTAAACCGCGAAAAGACAGCCAACCTTGAGGTCAAAATACTTTTGACAGATCAGCAAGGTGGAGGTACCAACCCAAATAATTGGGCGGTCAATTTAAAAGTTTAAATGAGTTTGGATGACTACCCGGTTGCAAAGACAAAACAGTGAAAGAAATTGGTATTGTAATAGCAACTCCTCTCACTAATCAGCCCAGATTTACAAACAGGAGATTTTCATTCAACCTCATATGTATGTAATAACGTTAATCATTATGGCTAGTTAATCAGCCACAGGTGGTTAACGACACATTAATTTCCAACAGCCGAAGGTTCATGTACTTGGAACTGTAATTTGCAAAGGATTCTATGAATCAATTACATTATTTGTATTATTTTATTTAAGTATAAATTGCTCACACTAATCTAAGTAATCAGTGTATGAAAATGCAATGTAAGTTGCATATGTAATAATAAGTTAAGTAAAGAATATTTAATTATTTTATTTAGTTATTTTATGTATTTTATTTCTATTTTATGTATATAAATTATTTCATGAAAAATGGAAAAAGGTTCAAGTAGTACACCTAATTATGACATTTAATATAGTGAAAAGATTACTTATGTCAGTTCTCTTATTCAAAGCATTAGGGTGTTTTAGTATTGAACACATTTCCAAAAACTGTCTTTTATTTAGATTACGTTCAGTGGCAAGGATCTTAACTTCATTGAAATCCACTTCATGTTTGGTATATATCGCGTGTTGTGCCAGGGCACAAGTGTGTTTTGATAAATTAATGTCACTACGATGTGAAGTGAGACGACCTTTTAATGATCTACCAGTTTGACCAATGTAACATAAATCGCAATTAGTGCATGGAATTTTATAAATTATGTTAACTTGTTCCAAAGTGGACAAGGGTGTTTTAGTTTTAGAGAACAAATTTCTAACAGTTTTAGCATTCTTAACAGCAATTTTAACCGGTATATTATTTTGTTTATACAATTTAATAAGCTTCTCAGTAACTTGAGGGAAATAAGGTAAAGAAGAATAATGGGTGGTAGTATTCTCAAGATCAGTATTATGCAGAACAATGTTATTTATTGAATTATTTGAGATGTTTCTAAGTTGGTCACCATCGGGTATGTCATAAATTGAGGATCCATAGCTATGTGAATAAAGGTATTTATTAATGATAGAGGAAGGATTAGAATATTTCTCAATAACTTAAAGGATTTCCTTCGATTAATTGGATGTGTCAATTTATTTAATCTGTAGCTCAAAGCTTATATAAGGTTTAATTTATATTTTATGGGATGACAGAAATGGTAGTTAAGGAACCTATTAGAGGTTATTGGTTTTCTATACCAACTTGTGGTTAGGGTGTTGTCTCCCATTCTAATGACACGCATGTGTAGGAAGGGTATACTATTGGTGGTAGTGTCCTCAAGTTCAACAGTGAACTGTAAATGAGGATCAAACTCATTAAAGAAGGATAAGGTACCCTGAGCCTTGTCAGGTGGTAGGGCTAATAATAAATCATCCAGATACCTCTTAATAAAAGGGATTTAAAAATTAAAAAGACCTAAACGGTTAGAAACCAAATCATCCAATACAAAGTTAACTAGGATGGGAGAGATTGAGGAACCCATAGGTGTACCAAATGTTTGAAGGTAAAATTTGTCATCAAAGACCAAGAAATTAGTGTCGAAAACAAGTTGCAACAGTTCTGCAAATATATCCCAAGACACAAGGCAGTTAGGTTTAATAGAATTCCAATGATTTTTTAAGGAAGTGATTACACTGGACAGAGGTAAGTTAGTGAAGAGAGACACCACATCAAAACTTACTAAAATGTAACCTTGTGGTAGTTGAAAATTGTTAAGAAATTCACTAAAGTTGAAAGAATCAACAATATTAAAGTCATTGTTGTAATTATATGATTTAGATAAGATGTCTGTTAGAAATTTAGCTATTTTTATATTAGGTGAATTAATAGATGACACAATAGGTCTCATGCTCAACGTAGGTTTATGTATTTTTGGTAGACAATAAAATCTTGGATCATATCCATCATAATTATGTAAAGATTTAGCTAAAGGTTGATCTATGATCTTAATATTTTTTAAATGTGTTATAAATTTATTTATTTTATTTGTGAATTTTGAACAAGGATTGGTAGAGAGTGGTTGATAGTATCTATCATCATCTAACAGTGATTTACTCAAACTGAAATATTGATCTCTATCCATAAGGACAGTAGCATTACCTTTGTCACTCGTAAGAACGAGAAGTTTAGGGTGGGTTTTTAAAAACGATACCGTCTCCCTGTAAATCTTATCTAACTCCGATAAGGGTTGCCTAGGGCGTTTAGTGAAATTCAACAAGATGTTGTTAGAAGAAGACCTATGAGATAAAAGGTCAGAATTGTCAGCATGAGACAAAATATTCTCAACATCTGCTAAGATTCTACTAATTGAGTAGTCCTTGAAAGTAGGTTAAAGGCCAAATTTAGGACCCAAAGATAACAGCTTAAGTATGTCAGGAGGAACCTCAATGTTAGATAAATTCTTAATCCACTTAGGATTAAAGGGGATTTTCTTAAAATCAGGAGTTTCTAAGTTATTAAGTTTATTTTTAAGGTTTGCCATGAATTTATTATAAGTGTATTTAAATTTTTTATGTAGAGAAGCCTCAAAAGTGTCCAACAAATTGTCAGGTAGGTGACTATCCAGAAACGAAGTAACATTATTTATTTGAAAAGTTAAAGATTTAATATCTGTGTGAACCTTAGAAATATGAAAATTAAGTAATCGTACCCTCACCTGTCTATTTAAAGCTTGGCTTCTACGGTACAGTCCGTTGTCTGTGGAACTAGATGTCGCTGTAAGGATGTTGGAAGTGGTGTCAACGATGAAACGTGGGATTTTCTTAGTTCTCCTACACTCAAGAAGGAAGGTTCTTCTGGCTTCGGCTGTTGCTAACTTTTCTGTAAGGTTTGTCCATCTCTTCAGCTTCTTCACTGCTAGGTCTCCACGAGTGCGTCTGGTGGTAGGTATCTCTTAGGTCTTCTTCTAACAACATCTTGTTGAATTTTACTAAACGCCCTAGGCAACCCGTATCGGAGTTAGATAAGATTTACAGGGAGACGGTATCGTTTTTAAAAACCCACCCTAATCTTCTCGTTCTTACAAGTGACAAAGGTAATGCTACTGTCCTTATGGATAGAGATCAATATTTCGGTTTGAGTAAATCACTGTTAGATGATAATAGATACTATCAACCACTCTCTACCAATCCTTGTTCAAAATTCACTAATAAAATAAATAAATTTATAACACATTTAAAAAATATTAACCTTTAGCTAAATATTTACATAATTATGATGGATATGCTCCAAGATTTTATTGTCTACCAAAAATACATAAACCTACGTTGAGCATGAGACCTATTGTGTCATCTATTAATTCACCTAATATAAAAATAGCTAAATTTCTAACAGACATCTTATCTAAATCATATAATTACAACAATGACTTTAATATTGTTGATTCTTTCAACTTTAGTGAATTTATTAACAATTTTCAACTACCACAAAGTTACATTTTAGTAAGTTTTGATGTGGTGTCTCTCTTCACTAACTTACCTCTGTCCAGTGTAATCACTTCCTTAAAAAATCATTGGAATTATGTTAAACCTAACTGCCCTGTGTCTTGGGATATAATATGCAGAACTGTTGCAACTTGTTTTCGACACTAATTTCTTGGTCTTTGATGACAAACTTTACCTTCAAACATTTGGTACACCTATGGGTTCCTCAATCTCTCCCATCCTAGTTAACTTTGTATTGGATGATTTGGTTTCTGACCGTTTAGGTCTTTTGGATTCTCAAATCCCTTTTATTAAGAGGTATGTGGATGATTTATTATTAGCCCTACCACCTGACAAGGTTCAGGGTACCTTATCCTTCTTTAATGAGTTTGATCCTCATTTACAGTTCACTGTTGAACTTGAGGACATTACCACCAATAGTATACCCTTCCTAGACACGCGTGTCATTAGAATGGGAGACAACACCCTAACCACAAGTTGGTATAAAAAACCAATGGCCTCTAATAGGTTCCTTAACTACCATTCCTGTCATCCCATGAAATATAAATTAAACCTTATAAAAGCTTTGAGCTACAGATTAAATAAATTGACACATCCAATTAATTGAAGGGAATCCTTTAAGTTATTGAGAAATATTCTAATAGAGAATTCATATCCTTCCTCTATCATTAATAAATACCTTTATTCACATAGCTATGGATCCTCAATTTATGACATACCCGATGGTGACCAACTTAGAAACATCTCAAATAATTCAATAAATAACATTGTTCTGCATAATACTGATCTTGAGAATACTACCACCCATTATTCTTCTTTACCTTATTTCCCTCAAGTTACTGAGAAGTTTATTAAATTGTATAAACAAAATAATATACCGGTTAAAAATGCTGTTAAGAATGCTAAAACTGTTAGAAATTTGTTCTCTAAAACTAAAACACACTTGTCCACTTTGGAACAAGTTAACACAATTTATAAAATTCCATGCGCTAATTGCGATTTATGTTACATTGGTCAAACTGGTAGATCATTAAAAGGTCGTCTCACTTCACATCGTAGTGACATTAATTTATCAAAACACACTTTTGCCCTGGCACAACACGCGATAAATACCAAACATGAAGTGGATTTCAATGAAGTTAAGATCCTTGCCACTGAACGCAATCTAGCTAAAAGACAGTTTTTGGAAATGTGTTCAATACTAAAACACCCTAATGCTTTGAATAAGAGAACTGACATAAGTAACTTGAGCCAAATATATTATGCTTTAATTTTGCAGAATTAGGCTTCTTGATCTTTTCACTATATTAAATGTCATAATTAGGTGTACTATTTGAACCTTTTTCCATTTTTCATGAAATAATACATAAAATAACTAAATAAAATAATTAAATATTCTTTACTTAACTTATTATTACATATGCAACTTACATTGCATTTTCATACACTGATTACTTAGATTAGTGTGAACAATTTATACTTAAATAAAATAATACAAATAATGTAATTGATTCATAAAATCCTTTGCAAACTACAGTTCCAAGTACATGAACCTTCGGCTATTGGAAATTAATGTGTCGTTAACCATCTGTGGCTGATTAACTAGCCATAATGATTAACGTTATTACATACATATGAGGTTGAATGAAAATCTCCTGTTTGTAAATCTGGGCTGATTAGTGAGAGGAGTTGCTAATACAATACCAATTTCTTTCACTGTTTTGTCTTTTGCAACCGGGTAGTCATCCAAACTCATTAAATTGACCGCCCAATTATTTGGGTTGGTACCTCCACCTTGCTGATCTGTCAAAAGTATTTTGACCTCAAGGTTGGCTGTCTTTTCGCGGTTTAGTTCGTTCCGGTTCATCTAACGCCATTTTTCCGAAGACACTTGTAGGGCTTTGATCGGTAACTACATTTACACTACTTTTATAATTTTTATTAATATCACTTATAATGCTACCCAAAGTTAAAATCAAAGCTTAATAATCATAAAATAGTTGGAAGTTATCTATGATTTTCTTAGTTCTTGCTCACTAATTAACATTAAATAACATTTAATTTACTTTAGACCACATGGTCATTTGCTGTGCTAATTTTATAAGTTCATATATGTTGTTAGTTACTTAATTGTTTATACAAGATCAGCGTATTATGTCCATTTACTTAAGTTTCATTCACATTATTGTTAATAACATTGACTGCTACATGTCTTTTTAAGGTGACATTTATAACATCGTTTCCATGATTGTGTGGTTCTCATATTGTACTTTTTAGATGAACTGATGATGCTTTCAGAATACGAAAGCGAAACGTCTTCAAAATAGATAAAGTAGCCTATCAACTTTGTCTTTTATTTCTCCACCTTGAGACCGATATAAGAACCCACCACTCGTCTGAGTGATCCTTTTATATATATATATATATATATATATATATATATATATATATTATATATATATATATATATATATATATATATATATATATATATATTTACTTAAAAGGTGAATAAAGGTTACTGAACCGAGTTAGTATTTCCTTCTAAATCTATAACTTTAGCCTCATTTAAAATCCAAACAAGTCACTTAATAATCACAGAAAAAATCCAGGTCCACATTAAGGAAAAAAAATAAAGAAGTTGTGACCTTGAAACAACACCCTGTATATTGCAATTTTTAAAATCCGTTTGAACATTTTAGAGTTCACCAAAAACTATGTTTAGTGGTTCGCTTCAGTTTTTTGCGCAGAGAATTTAATGACTTTAATATTGAAATTATATTGAAATTTTTTAGAATTATGAGAATAAAAAACAGGTATTAATAATTTCTAATAATAAATTTTTATACTATAACACGAATTGTAAGTGATCATCGTAAAGATTATAAAGTATAAAGTCTCATTTGCTTTGTCAGCTAGAAGGACTAGGATTAGTTCTTTCAAGTTCTTTTTCTTCTTCTTCTTCTTTTTCTTCTTCTTCTTCTTCTTCTTAAAAATGGTTAGATGTGCTTAGTTAGATGTGGTTAGCTAGATTTAGGATAAATTTATATGAAATCTTAGATGTGTGCTAGTTTTTCCGGATATTTTCTAGACAGACTATAAATTCTTAGAGAAAAAAGGTGCGGTAAAGAAGTTTTACCTTTCCTGAAGTGAACAAGATATGGGAAAATGCTTTACAGACGTAAATTAAAACGAAAATGCACAAGTTAAGAAAATCTACAACAATGTCAGAAATAATTTACGAAGATAAATGCTTTTGGCGTTGTAAAGACTAGTACACAAGAAAACAAGCGCTTCACAAGTTCTTACTCGCTGTGAGTGTCATAATATACTGTTCTGGATCTCCAGGCCATTTTTTGCCCGACTCCACAGCGTGATTAGGTGTCAACAAAAAAACACGACAAGAGACAAAAAAGGCATACGGCAGAATTAATTTATTAATGAAGTAGCACTCGGCAGTTGGGGAAATTCGGCAAAAGTACGGGTCATTGTCTTTCAGTGATACAGTGCCATCAATAAATTATCCAAGTTGCCAGCAATTTGGAAGTTTCCGCGTTCCGGCCGGAATGGATACGGCTGAAAATTTTGAAGTTCAGAAAGTGCGCTGTAAACAGTTTTAAAGAATTTATTAGTTTTTTATACATATCGAAATGTAGAAGTTTATCACTTAAACTATTTGTGCAACTATTTGTGAACAAAAAGTACTTTAAATACAAATATAGTGTGTCTATTGGTTCTGGAGATGCATATTATTTAAAGGGTATTGTTCAACTTACCGAACATGAAAGTAATCGATTTTGTGTTACACAAAAGAATACATTAAAGAATTGAACAGCAATGTGACGAAAGACTTTAATTTAGATGATTATAAGACCACTGGTAATTTCGAATTTTTGACAGTGTGTCACAGCATATCTTTTCTATTATTTAAGATTTCATTTTATTGTTTTCCCGGACTTAAAATTATAAGGTGTTATATTTCTTTAGGCAAATAGATTATTTAGAAGCTAATATTGGGAATTAATATTGTCTTTTACTTTTTACCCTATTTCTTCTTCTTCTCCCTTTATAGGGTAATATCTCAACTTCCTCTAGACAATCGAATATCCCCATATAACACTAATTTTAAATTATTTTATAATATTGAATGAACATTGTATTGAAACTTATTCTGCTTGGGTCAAACAGTTAGTATAGGGAAGACAATATAACATAGGGTAAAACTTTTCTCGCTTGGAGTTAGCAACCAAGCTGAACACACACCAGAAATGCTACCAACGGATGATAGTCAGAGAACCTAGGTTTGTATTATGTAGGATAATTCCAGTAATTTCTTCAAACACGAGGCAACCATTCACCATCAGAATTTGAAAAAAAAACAACCTTTAACCTGACAAGTACTATTTCATTATTTAATTCTGGCTATAGCTAACAGTTGTAGCTAACAGGATTATATGAAATACAGATAAGTTTTTTTCAAAAAATAGAAACAACATTATTTTTAGCTGAACTCACTTAGTTTTGAAATTTTTTAAAATTACCAAAATAAAGTTTTTTTTAAACATTTAAGATCATATAAGTTTTAATGAGTTTTCTCGCAAAGTGCTTCATTCTTTTGCACCTACTTTTTACAACCTTACTACAACCTACTTTTCATGACACTACAATGAAGCTTCAACTGCGTTTTTTATGAAAAGGAGTTGGTAAATATTCTAAAGATCGTACTAGGTCGTGTCAAGTTAGGGATGCGCTGGCATGTGGTTTCATTGTGGAAGGCTCCATCCGCACGTAGTTTTTCCAGAGGAGTCATGTTCACAAATGCGACTATAGCTCCCTGGCTAACAAGTTAAGTCCACTCACTCAACCGGACTACTCAAGTGGTAGTACCGGCGCATTACATGAATAGCCCGTCTTTTCTTCCTTTCTCTTTCTTCCTTCCTCTCTCTCTCTTTTTCTCTCTTTCTCTTTATTTCTCTTTTATCTTTATTCTACCTACCTTTCAGAGTAATTTGTTTCTATTGCAATTGAAAATTCTACACTCAAATACACAGTGCTCGGCCCTATCAGACACTCCACATTATGCGCAGTTTCCATTCGATAGCTTCTCTATTTTGTCTAAGTACACCCTTAAAGAGCCATACCCTGTTAGGGACTGGGTGTAAAAGTAGTAATTGTCTCTGTCGTCGCATTTAATCCAGTCCGCAATATTTTATATTACTACCGTCGCGTCGTCCAGGCTGCCCTATACTCGTTTGGCCTTTCTTACGGTCACTTACGGCTAATCCTGCCTACTATTTTTCCTGTTTATCCTTCTCGTAGATTTGCGCCTTATTCTTCGCAATCGAGTGGATAGGTGACACCCCTGTGGTCACTTGTATGGCCGCCGTTGACGTTGTTCTGCATGCACGTGCTATCCTTGGCAGTTTTTTTCGTTGGAATTTTTGTAGCATTCTCCTATATTTCTTGATGTTAAGCACTTGTTGCTGCCATACCGGTGCCGTTTAGAGTATAGTAGCGTAAACAACTTCGAATTATATTCTTCTCTTGTCAGTGCAAATATATGGTCTATGGTCCTCGGACCCTTAGGAATCATAGCTTTAGTCTTTTCGGTCGCCAGTATGAGGTCTCTGCTTCCCATCCACTTCTTCACATTGGTGAGGGCTTGGTTTGCTCTAATCATAATTAATCAGTTTTCGTTGTACTCCACCAGTACCACTAAGCCGTCCGCTTACTCCATTTCCTGTACACCAATGCCCAATTCAGCCTCCAAAATCTCGTTGTAAAGAACATACCAAAACAATGGCTCCAGGACGGAGCCCTGTGGCACTCCCGGCATACTCCTCATAGAGTTACCTCCCGCAATATTGATGCACCACTCCGTGAAGTAATTCCTGATCAAGTTCTGCAGATAGGGAGATATCCCCAAGTCACCCAGTAGTCTGACGATAATTTTCCAGTTTTTTCCGTCATCTGCTCTTATATATGGATATCTCCCTCTTATCTATGGATATGGATATATACTGGGTCTACAGACTTCATAAATACATATTTTTTTACAAGCTTTGTTTATTCATTTATGGACTTATTTTGAACGAAATATTTTCATTCTCGAGAATGGATGACTTTCACTCCCAAGTAAAAGTAAGTGAACAAAATAAAGTAGTTCATAAAAAGTAAAGCAGAATGTAAGAGGAACCTAAATCCAAATTTTCAAGCAAATCCGTCGTAACGATGAAAATTACACTTCAAAATGGTCATTTACTGGCCTATATTGGCCTTCTAATTAGGTTAGGAAGAATTTTGACCACCTCGTTGTAGATTATATATCCAGACAAAATCACCTGATTTATATTTCATTCATAGATCGAAAATTATATTGATTTTATCCTATCACTGGCTACCTCGATATGCTGGCAGACAAGATCGTGGATGCTGTTTATTTTTAAACTTCCTTTAGTCGACGTATTCTTTGCCAGCCATGTTTTATTTGCCAGGTTTAAATCCGAATTTAACATACCACACAAGGACCTCATACTAACATGAAGTAAGCAAGGATTTAATTGTGAGGTCATCAGAAACACAGAGTGGCAGTGATCTCTTTTTGTTGTGATCAAATAAAACCACCTATTATGCGTACCTTTTGTAAAGTTCTCATATGACCAACGTGTATGACTTATGCTAAGCGATAAAGTTGACGCACTATTTCTGATGCTTTACTTTGAGGTACAATCAGCTTTGGCTCATAATCCATACCATTATCATTTTTTAAGGTTTTTTACAAACGATCATCTTTCAGTACCAGAAAAATTATCTCCAATAAGCTTTGACTTCTAGGCTGCACTCTTGTTTTGTCCATTTTTGGTCTTTAGCCTTGACGTTTTAAATCTAAAACACGTTTTAGACATGGATAGTTTTCTTAGGTATATTTTAACGGTTGAGCAGAAATTCGATCAAAAATATAGCAAACAAAAGCAGCCTTTTTGACGAAGGGAAAATTTTTGAGTAAACAATGACTTAATCTTCAGATCTGATATTGGATGGTAAAATCTTACATCCACTTTATTTCACTTTAAGTTGACAAAGCTATAACTAGTAATGTTAACTTAATGAAGAAGCTGGAGTCTTTTAAGATGTGGATTTTTAGAAGAATTTTGAAAATACCCTGGGCCGATCATATTTTTGACCACTATTTCTTTGAAAATGTTTGACCCCCATTAAAATAACAAAGGCAGCATATTTAGGGCACATACTTAAAAATGACAAGTACGAGTTTTTGCAGCTGATTATGAAGAATAAAATCGAAGGAAAAAAGGATCCTGGTAGACGACAAATATCCTCGCTGAAAAACATCCGCGACTGTACCGGATTGAACACATAGACGCTTTTAAGAAAAGCAGCAGATAGAGACGAATTGGCAATGGTTCTAGCCAACATTTATTAGTGGAGTCGGTACTACAAGAAGATAATCGACTCATTTTGTAGATTTAATGTGACGACTTACAATTGAAGATAGACAGCCTCGTTTGTATTTTATTCAATGCCAATAACCCAGATATGCCCAACGTATTACATATAGAACGCCTGAAGCAAGTCCGATCCTGTCTCATTCTTGCCCAGTAACTAAATGCTGACTACAGGTAATTGATCTCTAGGAACCACCTGATGAAAATAAAATATAAAACGACTATTAGTTATACCATAATATTTGTGTAGTATCGGAGAAAACTTTAAACGCTATCGGCACAATACGTGAAAATCGCATACCTGATGGGTCACTAACAAACTCAAAAGAAATGAAGAAGCAAGCTCGAGGAGCTTGCTTCTTCAGAACATTATTGTTGTGAAGTGGCATGACAACAGCATTGTCACCCTGTACTCAAATGCAGTAGGCGTAAACCCCCTGCATACGGTGAAAAGATTTTTACGAAAAGAACGGACAAATATTCAGGTAAGTTAGTTATTTAGATTATTATTAAAACGCATTTAGTTTTTATTTTAAACAACATGCTCAGTTTTATGATATTTAACAATACATATTTTAGGTGTCGCAGCCACATCTAGTAAATTTGTACAATGCAAACATGGGAGGAGTAGACAGATGTGACCAAAATTTGAGCCTTTATAGAATTTCACTAAGGGGCAAAAAACGGTATGTTTCGCTGGTGGCACACTGTATTGATGTAGCTCTGCAAAATGCTTCGCAGTTGTATAAACAAAGAGGTGGGGACCTAGATCAATTAAAATTCCGAAGACGAGTAGCCACTGCGCTATTAATACAAAATAAAAAAAAATAAAATACGTTTGAAAGGTCATAAATCATCCACCGAAGATTTAGACTAGGTTTGATATAGATTAGGTTTGATCATATGGATCATTTGGTAATTCCTCAAAATAAGCAAACACGCTGGGCACATTGCTATGAAAAAACAACCAACGGATGTTCAAAATACGACAAAGGACTCCACTTTAAATGTTTTTTGGTATACCATACAAAAAGTGTATAGTTAATGTAGGTACCCTTAAGTGCCCATCGTCCTACATATACGACGCCCAAAATTTTGTATATTTATCAAAAAAATAAATTTTATTTTTGTTTAATATATTTTAGTTTACCCTAAATTAAACCATTATAAGAAAAAAAAATTAAATTCACAAGTAGACATAATGGGCATATCTGAGTTTTAAAGGTACCGATACTGGATAGATTACACTGCTAAACACACAATTTGCTGCGGGAAATTTTTTCACTCTTTCTAGTTAATTTGGGTCTGCAGAACCCAAAAATGCCCTCAGAATTGCCTCATGAGATTTGCTGTCGTATTTTTACAAAATACGACATTATATCACATTTTTAACATATCAGAAATTTAAAGCAGCACTACCTATCAAAGAAATGTTGTGCTGCTACCCATCAAAGAAAGAAGACGAATTAAAGAAAAGACATTTCTTGTATAATAATATAGTTACAAAAATCATCAAACTTATCTATCAGAAAACCAATTTTTTTTATATAACCTAACCAGCATCGCAGCACAAAGGCCTTATTTGGTGTCACCTAAAAACTTCCTTTTATGTAATATTTTTGCAAAGAATTTAAAAGGACGATCCCTTTAAAGACTCCAGCCATAATCGGCCATCATGTGAGTGTCCCATCTCCCCTGATACTTTTGTTCTATGGTTTTGAAATCTTGGTGGAATCTCTGTTCCGCACTAAGATCATCAAGATTTTCTGGGAAACAGTGGCTGTGGAGAAAATAAATTTTAACGCTCATATGACAACCATGTTTCTTTAACTTATTGAGCATGGCTTTCAGTATATCTTGGTAATTTTCAAAGTTATTGTTTATAACGATATGTTGCACAATTTTCACCTAGGAGCTCCTATTAGCGTCTTGTCTAAATGCGAATCTTTTATAAGTTGTCTTATCTGACGCCCTTATCAGCTTTACAAATTGTTTCATGAGCAACGGAGTTTAATATGCAACAGAGGTAATATTATTTTCTCTCGTTAGGCCAATGCTTCGTTAATTACTTATTAATTAGCTTATCCTAGAACAAAAGCATCTCTACATGGCCAATTTATTCTACTCCAGGGTTTGTTCTTAGACTTACTATACCAAAGATACAGGAAACGAGGATATTTTGTATAGCTACCTTGTTGTCCTAGAAGAAAGTTCAAAGAAATCACTTATGTTGATTATAGTTGATGTTTTTTAGCAACAGTGATAATGTTTTATATTTGTAGAATTTCCAGTTGGTATATTTCCTTATTTTTTGCCATTTATAGTTCGTTTGAAACTGTCAATAAACAATTTCCAGTAATCTGGTGTATACTATGATATACCCATTTTTTTTAATAGACCTTTAATATTGTTAAAAAAAACATACTATGTTTGTTAAAAAATCTGGAAAATATCTTTGTTTCTGTTACGGTAGTATGTAATTTTGGTGCTAGGATCAAAAAGATTCTTTGCCTTTACTCTGGAAGCAAGCAGCTCGGAAGATTGCTTTGGAAGGTTCAAATCTCTAATAAGATAATTTAGCTTGTCCTAAGTAAAGCGTTTATGACGTGTTGAATCACCTTACAAATTATTTTCGCTCCCCTGAAATGTGTTAGTCTGTAGTTCGTCAGATGACGTTTCACCATTACCATCTGCCAACGTAGGTAGGCTGGTAAATATTGGAATGTGTATCTGCTCAAGCTAATGTGGAATAGATCTTATTGCTGAATCCCTTTACATTTACCAGACAGAAATACCAATCGTCAAAATGATTTTTGAGTTAGCTTCATACAATTGGAACACTAAAATTTAAACATTCTTGTTACCCTTTTGTCCACTACCCCAAGTTTTCAACAGAAGTTTTACATGTAGACCTCAGAATTTATCTTGGTCTTCTAAAAGAACACTTACATAGGCTTGATAATAATATGCCCTTTTCAAAAAAACAAAAACCAATTTTCTACTTTCCTTTAAAATATACTCGCCTCATATATAAAAAAAATTATTCTTAATGGTTCACACAAAAACACCTGATTGTAGAAGCAAGCCACTTGTCAAAAACAACCTCCTGCAATGAAAGTTGCAATGGAAACTAAATTTTACAATGGAATTAAGTCGACTTTATAGAAATTATGCAGCATGCGAAAATAAAAAGACTAACTGAAAATAATTAAGAACCAATTAGGTAACTTCAAGGGGAAAATAAAATTACTAACTGGAAGTAATTAAAAAGGAATTAGGTAATATTTTAATATGGGTGTTTTCAATAACTGCAGTTTCATTATAAGTCATTACAGTGCATTCTTAATAGAATCTGATAAATTTTTTGATAAATATATTGCAATTCATCATCAGCATTGGTGCTACAGCCCTATAAAAGAACCTCGACCTTCCCAAGTCTATTACGCTAGTCAGTTCTATACATTGCCAACTGTTTCCAGTTTGCTGCGCTTATTTTTCTACCACCCTAATCTACACCATCCCTCCATCTGACTTTTGGTCTATCCCTACTTCTACTTCCCACAGGTTGTGACATAAAGATCCTTCTAGGGCGGTTGTTCTGCTGCGATCTTGCCAGATGTCCTGCTCATCTTAGTCTTCCTATTTTTATAAGAGATACTACGTCTTTACCATCAAATATATACTTATATCTGTGATATATCTCATAGTTGTACCTCCTTCTCCAAACACCATTTTCACAGATGCCACCGAATATTCTTCTCAGTATCCTTCGTTCAAATATCAGCAGAAGATTTTCATCTGCCTTGTAAATGATCCATGTCTCCGATCCATATGTCAACACTGGTTGTATAAGGGTTTTGTATATGGTTATTTTTATTTTTTGGCTTAAGTTTCTGCTTCTCATATGTCTACTCAATCCAAAATAGCATTTGTTTGCTAGGATTATTCTCCGCTTGATTTCTTACGTCATCGTCATGACGTTCTCCTTGGTGATCAGGGAGCCTAAGTATGTAAATTTGTCCACCACTTCAAAGGTAGAGTTATCAACAGTGAATTGGTGGCCGATGTTTCTGGCTCTATTTTTAAGACGTGTTGATACCATTATCTTAGTTTTCTCCTCATTTACTTGCAGGCCCGTATTTTTTTAGGCATTTGAACAAGGTGGTATACATTTCTTCTAGTTTGCGTGTTGTGCAGGCAACTAGGTCAACATCATCTGCATATGCCAAAATTTGGGATGATTTATTAAAAATGTTTCCTCTGATCACTCTTTTTGTATAGTGGACAAACGATCCCTATATACCACTCTTCCGGGATTTGTTCCCCATTCCAGGCTCTCAGTATGATTATATATATATATATATATATATATATATATATATATATATATATATATATATATATATATATAAGTTCCGCGGGTATACCATCATTTCCTGGAGATTTATTATTTTTTAGATATTGCATCCCGCACTTCTTAAATTTATGGAGGCTCCAATGGTGTATTGTTGCTTGCTCCTGGGGGTGGTTGATTTGAATCTTCTATTTCGATAGTAAGTAGTTCTTTCTAAGTTTCTTTACTAGTGTTCCAACCACCTTTTCAATACTTCTTCTTTTGTATTGGGTATATGCCCCTCCGTATCCTTACATAGTCCGATCCTTGGTTTAAATTCTTTTCTTGCACTATTCAGATTTTTATAGAATTTTTTTGTTTGATTTTTCTTTTTTAATGCCTCAAGTTCTTCCAATATTCTATTTTCATAAGTTCGCTTGTTTCTCCGATAGACGTACTTCCCTTCTCTTCTGAGATATTTATATTTTTGTTTTTTTTTCTCGGGTTTTGCTTCAAATATATTGCAATTATAATAGAATATAAGAATATTTAAGTATTTTATAAGTATGTAATACCTCAAAAACTAACGCTGAAACAAAGAAAGGCTTTGTATTTTCGGAATCTGCGCAGTTAATTAATCAAAATCAGTTGCTTTTTTGTCGACAGCAAGACAATTTTTTTGTTGGGCTACGTTATTTTAATTAATTGCGATAACAATAAATATTCTGTAGTTTCATCTACGAGCTACTATATATTATATTTGTCTATTTCTAAACAAAATTTTAATATTCACGCACCTTCTGTGCTATATTTGAATTTCCGATTACCCAAAGCTCACGGAAAAGAAACTCGACAGTTTAACATTTACGGCCTTCGTTATACATCATTCTATTCAACAACTTAATCTCTTTTAATCCGCGTTTTAAAGTCGCTGGCGTCCACGGCCACCCCGCGTTTACACAAGAACATTCAACATCTACTTAATTTTAAAAAATGGCGATGGTTTAAGGGGATTTTTCCTGAAATAACGGGAGTAACTGTTACGGTTATAACTAATTGTTAATATTACATGTATAATTTTAGTATAGTTCATTTATAGATGCTAAAAGAAACTACTAATATTGGATTTTTCAGCTTCTATTTGTTATTGTTATACAAGGTGGTGAAGTACAAAAGGTATAATAACAAGAAACAGAAATAGCGTTTCAAAAAATATGATATCATAAGAAATAGATAGAGAATTGTAGGAAACTGTAGAAAATTTTTAGTTGGACGATCCACAATAGTTATTTTTGTAATAAAAATGTCAATAGAAAGACCAGATCTAATCATTTGATAATAAATCATGAATGTGTTGCTTGTGTGAGTCCATTTCAAATAGGTAAAGAAATAATAAATAAGACTTTTTCACAATCAATTTAATTTAACTATTCAGACGACCGGTTTCGCTTTCTACAATATGCAAAGCATCTTCAGTTCTCGATACAAA